>CM061262.1:61167469-61767469 GCA_030848825.1 Tadarida brasiliensis
TCCAAATTCTGTTGCTCTCACTGTCTTCTTCAATTTGCCTGTTTTGTTCTTGGATCATGTTCTTTCTACCTGCCAAGCTCTCTTTAATATTTATTTTAATTTGGGTTTGCTGGTGGTAAATTCTATCAATTTGGTGACTGAAAAATGTTTTCATTTCACCATCACTGCTGAAAACTGTTTTCACTGAGTTTTAAATTCAGCATTGAGATTTTTTCTTTTTGATATTTTAAAGATGCCATTCCATTCTTTTCTAGCTTCTGTTGTTTCTATTGAAAAGTCAACCTAAAGAATTATATTGTTCTTTGGGAATAATGACGTTTTAAAAATTCTTGAAGTACCTAAGACTTTTTCTCCCTTTTGTTTTGTCATTTTCAGTTTATCTAGTTGAGTTTTCACATTAGTTTTCATTTGGGCTTCGTAAATCTGTGGTTCCATATATTTCAGCAGTACTGGACAATTTTCAGCCATTATCTGCACATTTTAATTCTGTTCCATTCTTTCTCTCCTTACATTTAGAGTCTACAAGCACACAAATCAGGCCTTTAACTATTCTCTCTCTCTTTTTTCAATTTGTATCTTCTTTCTGTGCTTTTATCAGGATATTTTCACCCACTATGAGAATCTCTCTTCTGTGTTCAATTTGCCTTTCAAGTCACACACTTCTATTTTCCATTATTGTATTTTTATTCCTAGATTTTCCATTTTAATGTTTTTTTATAAATGCAAGTTTTCTGATAAAATTCTCTTTTTTGTTGTTAGTTTTTCTCTAATGATATAAATTAGTTATTTTAGTTTCCTTGTGATGACTGCAATAGCTCAATCACCTATGGGTACACGTTTCAGTTTTCTGCATTTTTCTTTATTCTTTTCTTGCTGCACCTGGTATATTTTTTATTGAATGCCCTATATATTGCTAGGAAAATGTTGAGGTTGTAGATGGTATTATCTCCCTGCAGAAAAGGCATATGTGGTCTAACTTCTGGCAGTTCCCGGGTGCCAGTTAACCTCAATTCAATTTGGGACTTAAATGACTGAAGGCTGGATTACAGTCTATGTAAATTTGAGTTGCCATCAAATAAACCCTATTCCTAAAATGTAGCTGTCTAAAATTCCCAACTGAGCATATCAGATTACCAGGATCTGGTTTACTTCTTTTGCAGGTCTTGCGCTCCAATTTTTGTATTCCCAACATGGCACAGAAACACTCTGCTTTTAAATTACTACTACTCCTTGAACCTTAAAAGGTAGAGAATTCTTCAAGGGGGATTCCAATATAATCTTGGCTCTCATCTCCTGGTTCTCTAGATAGTCCTGAGCTCCATTTTTCATCTCACTCCTCCCACAGATTTCCACAGTCTCCTGGCTGGCTTTTCTGCCTGCTCACACTTGTCCTTTGCCCGCCCTCATCATCCTTGCCCAGAAGCAACAGCGGTAAACACTGAAAAGGAAAACACAGCATATAGAAAACTGGGTTCATCTCAATGAATTTTCTTCTGTGAGGGGATCTTGTTTCCAAAAATCCTGGCTGCCTCAAAAGCTCTCTAATGTTAATGACTTACATTTATTTTTTTTAATTTTGTATTTTACTTAGATTATTTAGATTGGAGTGTTTTATCTGATTTCTTTTGATAGAGGGTTTGTTATCATATGAACTTTTCTATTATAATGGAATAAACATTCTTAAACTTTTAAACAATTTTAGAAAGTAGGTAAAAGGTGCATTCTTTAAACATTCAAAGATTTATGTTACTTCTATAATTCCAAAGCATCTGATATAACTCTTTCTAGAATTGTAAAATCATCCTTTAAAAATAAAGATTAATACTGGTAACAGAAAATGTGCCAAAAAAAAAAAAAAAATGGCTGGGCTTAGTTAGGACTGCTGATATATCACGAATATTCAAATTCTCTTCAAAATAAACATGCAAGTTAAAGTTGGTGTCTTATTATATTCATAGTTTCAGGACACATGTCTTACTCTTTGTCATGTAGGCCCTAAACTCACTATTTATTTTTTTACTGTTGATATTATTACAGATATCCTCATTACCCTCCTATTTGTCCCCTTCTATCCAGTCCCCACCCCTCTTCCCTCTGGCCATCACCTCACTGTTGTCTGTGTCTGTGGGTTATGCATATATGTTCTTTGGTTAATCCCTTCTCCTACTTTCACCCAGTCCCCCCATCCCCACTCCCCTCTGACATCTGTCAGTCTGTTCCATGTGTCTATGTCTCCTTTTCTATTTTGTTCATCAGTATTAGGTTCCACATATAAGTGAGATCATATGGTATTTGTCTTTCTTTGTCTGGCTTATTTCACTTAGCATAACAATCTCCAGGTCCATCCATGCTGTAGCAAAATGTAAGATTTCATTCTTTTTTTTTTTTACGGCCACATAGTATTCCATTGTGTAACTGTACCACAGGGTTTTATCTAGTCATCTACTGACGGGCACCTCAGCTGTTTCCAGATCTTAGCTATTGTAAATAATGCTGCTATGAATATAGGGGTGCATATATTCTTCTGACTGGTGTTTCAGCATTCTAACTTACTATTTCTATATCAGAAATCTTGCAATACGATTAAATCTATCTTTGATTTAATCACCCTATTTTTGTGTTAATAAAATATTATGTATTGTTAAGGATTTCTATTCTACCTTCTTTCAAATGATTTCTACATAAAGCCCATATCACATATTATATGAATTAGGAATACACACAGAAGCAAAATTTGATATTTATGGATATGTTGGCTATTTATTAAAATAAGTGGTAAACTTCCTTGTCATTGAAAGTTTAAGTCTACTTCATGAAGAATAATAAAACTCTTTCTTTTTTTTTATAATTTTATTATTAATTTGTTTTTGTTACAGATGTTTTTCCTTTTTTTCCCCCATTGACACCCTCCTCCCCCTCCCCTTCTCCTCGTCCCCAATCCTGTTGTCCATGTCCATTGGTTATGCACCCATGCACATAGGCTCTGTGATTTATCTCTTTTCCCCGCCTCCCCCCCTCCTCTGAAGCCCATCATCCCGTACTCTATCTCCATGTCTCTGGGTCAATTTCGTTGTTCAGTTTGCTCAGTTCTCCTGTGTGTTGCCGGCTTCCTCCGTTGGTGTGGGGGTCGCTCAGCTCCCTCGCTCCTGGGTTCCTCCGTGGTGGGGGGGACGCTCAGCTTCCGCAGGCGTCCCTGGCTGCAGGATCTCGTTTCCTTTCAGGCGACAAGGAGGGTCCTGGAGGGTAGTATGCCGTCTCCATTCTGCTGCTTCTTTAATTTCGTAGTTGCAGGGCTTCCATTCAGCTTGATTTCATGCGGTCTTTAAGTGATAGTTATTCTGTGATTTAGTTGTAACTTTGATGTGGTTGTGGGAGGATGCAATTCCGCGTCCACCTAGGCCGCCATCTTGACCGGAAGTTCCATAAAACTCTTTCTTAAGTTTTCTCTATCCCAGTGGGATCGGGCTAAAACTAACTATTGGGAGAAAACTATTTTTAAGAACCATCTTGTACATAAGAATCTCCTAACTTACTATTTAGGTGGTAGCAAAAATCATAAAAATCACTCTTTAAGTCTTTTTATAATACCCTTATTTTATAAATGAAATGAAATTTATTTTAAAAACTTTGTAGCTTTGTAAAGATTATAGGGAAATAATCTTTCTATTTTAGTAGTAAAATACTGTCAATATTTTATTTTTGTAAGTTTTTTCTAAACAAAATTAGTAACCTTTACTTGAAATAGTTCATGATTAATATCTCATTCTCTAGTCAATTCAGTTCAATTCTCTATGCTACTAACATTTGGTTATTTCCTCAATATCATTTTAAATACACTGACACAGTTTTACAAATGTCGATGTAAACCTCCTTCTCGTCCCACAATGAATGCCTCAGGTATGTCAAGGGGCTATCACTTTTCTCTCTACCCTTAAAATGGCTAAAGGAATAGGTTCTAACACCTGCAACTTTGGTTAGCTTCTAATCTAAAGAAATTAATAAGAAGGTTTGATTAGGTCCACATAAAACGAACAATAATATAAATACCTATGATCAGAGACTACAGTAAGAAGGCAGCATTTCCGGTCTGTTGGCATAGCTAATGTCAATAATAATGATAACTAATTACCAAAGAGTACTATTTCAGCATTCTTTAGTATAAATTCAACTTTAACTTAGGGGAAAAATACAGAAAGTACAACTGTATCCTATTTTCTTCATGGTGAAAGTTGAGTTTCCATGAAATTTTGTTTATTCAATTTCACATAGTAAAATGTGGGACTAAAAATAAGGTATGCTGAGTCCTGAGATTATTTTTTCCACTATTTCATACAAATGAAATCTTCAATAAAATATCAACAATATCCCCATAGCTACAACAACTTAAAAATACCTTTAACTCAAAAACTAAAAGGTAAAAATAGAAAAAGATAGGAAACACTACTACTTTGCTCTCTGATTCCTGTCAGGGTATGAACTGAATCCCCTAAGTATTTTTTGTTATTAGATACCTAAATACCAAAAAAAATTAGTGAAACGGATCCATAATGGATAGAGAAAGGTCAGAACTGTATGGATAATAGAGTTCATGTCCATGCAAATTAATTTAAAAAATGTTAACCAGAGAGTGGGCACATATAACTGCAGACAGCTGGTGAACGCTAGCTTAGGAAAGCAGGCAGGAGAAGACTAAGAGAGGACTGTGCTTGTCTTAGGCCTTAAGGGTACAAGTTAGTAAAGTCTTGCTGGGATAGCTTATCGTTAACTTTGAGAAATTCTTGAATGGCAAGAGAAACTATAAAAACTAATCTACTTGGTGAAATAAATGTTATAGCCATACCTTTGAAAAGGATTAAATAAGAGCATATATTTAAAGGTGAGCTCAATGCTATCAAAGTCAAGGAGCAGTAAAGTTTTGAAGGGCACATATATTAGTTACTGTTTTGGGGGAGAAGCAAAGAAACATGATTAAGTTTAGGAGAATTTACAAATAATTTTGTAAGAGTCTTTCTGACATTGTCTTCTTGTACAATCAGTGGGTAATATTTTATTTTCTATAAAATATTCTTGCCAACTTATAATATGACAGGAAACATCTACTGATTATATTTTAAAAGATCTAATTCTTAAAACTGTCTTTAATATGACTAGAAGAATACATATCTCTACCTTTCTATCTGTTAGTTTGGATTCATTTTTCCCCCTTTGAATTTATAGACTAAATCTAATCTCATATCACATGAAATCATTGCGTTATGTAGGGCACCAGCTAGATTTACAAGGATCTCCATATCTCTGGGTTTACAGATCCTAAGTTAGTGAAACATGTTTATGAAATCTCCTACCTTCTTGCTTCTTCTTCATACTTTTCACATGTTCACAAGCAAGGCTGAAATTTTTGAAATAAGAAGTACAATCTAGGAATGAAGAATTATGACCAGAAAATAAAACCAATTAAATATCTTGAAATCAATCATGAAATTTACCTACGATGTTGATAATGAGTAGTTAAGATATTTAAGACTATAGATTGACAATAACTATTTAATCAACAAATATTATTGAAGACATATTATGCCAAATCAATGTGTTAGACCCCAGGGTTATAGTGGTTTTGTTTACCACTGTTTAAAAAATATGAAAGGAAATGGTGAAAAAAGTATTGTATCCATATATCAAAATAGGTATATAAAAAGAAGGGTGGGGTACAGATCAAGAAAATCAAAATCTAGGAATATTCATGATCTAATCTAAGAAATGTGATATGTTTAAATCACACATATGCAAAATTTAAAATATTTTGTTAATTTTGTCAATCTGAAAGGAGCCAAAATTCACCCCACTAATATTAATAAAAATGTTACTCTTTTAAAGTAAATCGAGAAAAATATGTAGCCTTTGGTTTTGTATGATCAAAAAACACCAAATCTAAACACCAATTTAAAAAGT
The DNA here is from genome assembly GCA_030848825.1 of Tadarida brasiliensis. Taxonomy (NCBI): domain Eukaryota; kingdom Metazoa; phylum Chordata; class Mammalia; order Chiroptera; family Molossidae; genus Tadarida; species Tadarida brasiliensis. The sequence continues at coordinate 61,173,419 of CM061262.1, forward strand.
AAAGGTGTTGCTGACACCTTGAGGGATGCTTTAGATTGATTCCACAACCAATCTAATCAATTGTGAAGAAAGTGGACATTTAAGTAGAAAGAAAATATCATGACCATGGCAAATTTCGTAGCTGATGTGCCCTCTGAGACTAAGTTGTAAACACAGGCAGAATAGGTAAATAGCATCTACTTTCATAAACCTGGGAAAAATCTTTCTGAAATACACAGTGGAAATACAGCAGCATGGCCACACTTAATAAGAAAAAGATGTATATTCTACACATGCAGATAGACATAAAAGTAAATATATATAAATATATATATACACACACATATATATCTGAATATAGTGTATGTACTCACATGCAATATATTGATTTTTTTTTTTTTGCTTAGTTGGCTGTTTATGATGTTACTAGTTCCAGAATATTTGAAACTCGGTTTATCTGCTACTACTAATATGTGCACTTATAAAAACACCCTCGTCTAAACATTACTAAACAGGAATTTGAGGTTGTTACTAACAGTGAATATAACACAAAGCACTTTAATATGGCTCTGATGTAGATTATTTAGCTGTCATCCTGCTATATAAATAAGAACTTGACAGACTGCAAGGGCTAGGTGAAGTACTTGGGACTTATAATATTTTTTAATACTTTTATATTCTATTTCAGATAAGTATTAGTTGCAATAAGGTGTCAAAGAAATGCCAATCTGCCCCTTCAATATTTTCAGATTTGTGAATTTGTAAAAGATATTCAGATTATTCATGGATTTTAAATTTCTATGCAACAGGGAAACATTACATGCATACAGTCTCTAAGCAGATTTTTTTTTATTGCAGAATTCTGAATTACAGTCTGCCTCTGTTAGCAATCATGAGCTCTACAAGTAATGAAGATGATCTACCCTGGTCACAGGAGCAAAGGTAAGGTTCTGTGCCATCTCTACAGGAACAAGTGCATGTACTTCCCAGGCAAGAGCACAAGCAGTGGCTTTAAGTGAAGCCTCGATTAAAACAATCAATATTAGATCATTAGAACAGAGGTATTGTTAGTAAACTGCATTCGTTAATGATTTTAGTGTGAGATAATGCCTTCAATTTCAAGAGATAAGTAGAAAATCTCGTCTTTCTATTTCCCAGGCAATTTCCTAGGCATCATTAAAAATAAAATAAAACGGAAGGAAACATGATACCAGCAGCACAGAAGAGGTTTCTATAAAAGCAAAACATCTAGTAACTTTCACAGAAGTACTGTAAATAAGAACTTTATTCATAAATTGCTAATTTTTAGTGCTTGTTATATATTGTTAGTGCTCACTTCATTAGCTTCGCATATATTTGTCATTGTGCGGTTTATTTTCCGCTGACTGGAGAAAAGTGCTTTTTTATCTATTTCATCTCTTGTCAAAAGGAGTTCCTTTTAAACTTCTAGATCAAGAACAAATCATTTTAGATTGCCTAAAGATATCGATATTCTTATCAGTATGCTGTTTTCAAGGGACAAACAGCAATTAGAAATGCCATATTGTGCTCGGCCTATTTCTAGTTATGTCATCATTTATGAATGGCACTTTAGGATGCAAATGATCTTTTCTGAAAAGTACTGAGCAAAAAGCCATAATGAACATTCATTCTGAAAATTTGCTTTTTGAATTTAATTTTACTTTTGGGGTGGGGAAGGAGTCACCAAAGTGTTCCAGAAAAGTAAAATGAAATGTCTATTTTTTTTTTTTTAAATTCTCACCCAAGAATATATTTGATTTTTTTTAGAGAGAGAAGAAGAGAGAGAAAGAGAGACAGGGAGAGAGAAAATGAGAGAGAAAAACATCGACGTGAGAGAGAAACATCCATCTGTTACCTCCTGCATGTGCCTAACTGGGGATCGAACCCACAACCTAGGTATGTGCCCTGACTGGGAACTGAACCAAACAATGCTGCTCCAACCAACTAAGCAACACAGCCAGGCAATAAAATGTATATTTTTATTTTTGGAATTGATGGCTCAAATTTCCAACATCTTCATGGAATTTTGTACAAACTTTATGACTGTCTCTTAATGAATAATAGAACACATAAAAGTTGGTTTAAGGGGTATTAAAAATACATTGACCTCACTACTAATTTTAATTAATCAAATAAACACTATTTAATTTATTTTCCTCCAAAAAATCTGTTTGCACTCAAAAAAATGGGAGAGCTCATTTAAGTAAGCACATTTACCTCTGGTTTTGGAGAATGTAGTAGAAGATGGTATTTTTCTTATAGAGTTAAATTATTACAGTGTAGTTTAAACTACTGGGACATTCCTAAGAATTGCCTCTGTGTGCTGAATCCTTTCCATCAACATTATTCCTCTCTCAAGTTCTTCCCTGACCCTGCTACTCCAAAGTACTAAAATAATAAAAACTTCTGCCTTAACTTAATTTCCTCCTGCTGTTACTACCTCCTCTATCTTTCCCGTAAATATTTGAACTGAAATAGAGTTCTAAATGCGTCTCCATTTTCTCAATTCCTCAAACTCATTTGTCAGTTTGGGATCTCTAGAACAGACGCTGAGATGGTGTTTGAGATGGAAGGTATTAATTAGGGATCAATCCCTGTGAAAGGAAGAGGTAGATGCAGGATTGGGAAGAGGGAAAATTTGAACTTGATACTGACTCGTCAAAATCTCGGCCAAGCCAGCAAGAAACGTGGGGGCTCTATTGTGTACCCATCAGAATATCCCGCTTAGGTCTGAAAATGCCTGCACCATGCTTAGCAACTTGGTGCAGGCTGCCCCTGGAAGGGCACAGCCAAGGCTGAGGCAGCTCTCGGAAGCTGATGCCAACTTGCAAAGACTGACAGGAAGACTCTGCCTGCTGACTGGACTCCCATTGAAGAAGGATCTGGACATCAGTTCTCCCTGTGAAACACATCATACCATTCTGGCTCGACTATTTCAGCATAGCTTCTCTAGCAAACATCACCAATGACTATCTCTCTAAATTTAATAAACAATATTTTTCACCTTATATTATTTGACCACTGTTTCAAGCACAAGCATTATATTCATTCTGCCTTGGTTATTCAAGATCATCACAGGGAAATACTTAGTTTACATTGTCAAGGTCTTCTCTCCAAGATACTGGTGTGTTACTCTATGTGCAACTCAAGAAATAGAAACATTTATATTATCCTAGGCAATTTTCCCTTAATCAAAATGATAGATTTTTCTGCCTTGCTTTTCTTAGTTTCTAAAATGTATAGTCTGTCTAGGAAAAAATTAGCCATTCTGTATAGGATGTGGTTAAGGAGAACGATGTTTGTATAGCAATTACACTACAATAAAATGATTCTGCAAACCCTGGTTTGGAGTAAACTCTCTATTTAGATTTAGTGACATTTCTTGCATTGTTCATTTAGCTGCTTTTATTGAACTATTCCAAGAATTAGGGGAAAAATGCTTCTTTAGAACATTTTAACAATCATGGGCATTGTTTTTGGTTTGTTTGTTCCTGCCTTGTTCAGTTAGTTGAGATTGATACAGAACACCCAGTTTCATGGATATTGCTTATTGCTGAACACAAGCCATCCCATTAAACATTGCTTTGTGAAGTAGGAAAATTAAACACGTAATAAATAACCCAGCATCAAACCAAATCTAATCTCAACAATAGCCTGAAACAAAGGCAGTTATAATAATAGCTGCTACCTACAAAATGTCTAATATGTAAAAGGCATATACTACTATCTTTATATATAAAATGAGATAGTGTTTTAATATTCATTTTATAGATGAAAAAAATTGAGGCTTAAAGAGTTGCTGTTGTTGTTTTTTTAATGTCTAATATGGCAGTCGAGAACCAAACCCCAAACCAAAATGGATCTGATTCCTTTAACAACTAACTCAGTTCTGGCTTTGAAGCGAAGAAGTTTCTTATTGCGCCATCTCATTTTATGAACCTACTTGTATGCTACCAACCCATGTACCATCCATTCTAAACTCTGTCAACCTCTTGAAATAGCCACATGTTGGAATAAGTTGTTTCTTTTGCATCAACACTGAAAATCTCCCTTGTCGCTGTGCACCTGTGGCTCCCTTTTCCTCTCTCCTACTCCTCATTCTTCAGATTCAGCTTCTGGCTCACTTGTTTAGGAACAGAATGGATAACCTTCCAAGAATGGTTAAGAGCCTCTGTATTTACATCATGAATACCTCTGATATCCTCTTAATAGCAGTTATCTCAGAAACTTTGTATTCTTTTCTCAGTTAGCTTGAATTACTAAATGAAAGATATGGTCTGGGTTAAAATTCAAGTATTAGCAAAGAGCTTAATCCAAAACCAAAATTTTTCCCTCCCTCTCCCAATCCTACTCCCTGAATTAATCATCGGTAAGAGTTAGAGTTTTTATTCTATTTCCTTTAATTCAAGGATAATCATGCATATTTAGAGCCTATTTTTAAAAAGGTGGGATAGTATTATACATACATATGTGTATAAATGAATGTATATATAATCATTTTATCTTATTTTGTAATATTTTTTGAATTGCTTTATATGTTATTTACTTTTTATTTCAAAGTTTGGGTATACCAATATTAATTTAATCATCTCACCATTGTTAGAAATTCAGGTTGTTTCTAGTTTATTGCTACATTAAATATCCTTGTGCATATATCTTTACTTTATGCTTCTCAGCATTTCTACTGTAGAAGTACAGTAAAAATATATGAGAAATAGTAAGTAAAGATATATGTACAAGGATATTTAATGTAGCAATAAACCTGCAATGAAAATGAGTTTCAGGGCTCCCACTCACAAGTTTTCCTTTCAACTCTGTACCTAATATGTATTAAAATTTTTAATTTTCTCCTTAAGGGGTTGTCCCTCAAATTGTATAAACTTCAGCCTCTACCCAAATCCACCCCTAAAGTCACCCAGGCACTTTTTTTTTTTAACCTCCTGCCTATCTTGATCTCTCCGGAGCACTGGATTCTGTTGATCTTTTTGTGGGAACTTCTGTTATTCTTTAGTTTGCCGAGCTCTACTAGTTCCCTGTGAACCGTTTTCTGAGTTAATCGGTTCTGGCTCTCCACTTGTAAGGTTTGGAGAATCCAAAATAAAGTATTGTCTATTGCAATTTGTCATCATTACCATCATGCTTAAGGCAATGATTCACCCTACTATCATTCAAGAAGTCAACGATAAAAAATTCAAAATTTTGTATTCATTTAGTAGCTCTTTATTTTTAGTGATTAGGCCTATTAATTCCTTCCATTCCTTGAATTCCTTGAAAGTAATATTTATTTTTCTCAAATGTTTCAAACCAGAATTTATCCACCACTCTGCACTGGTTTGGTGCATGGATGTCATCTTTGCTTTCTTTTTTTTATCCTCACCCGAGGACATTTTTGCATTTATCTTCAGATAGAGTGAGAGGGAGAGAGGGAGGAAGAGAGAGAAAAACATCGACGTGAGAGAGTCACATCAAGTGGTTGCCACCCACGCGGCCCCAGTTGGGACCGGGGACAAACTGCAACCGAGGTACATGCCCTTATTGGGAACCGAACCCAGGACTCTCTGGTCCACGGGCCAATGCTCTAACTGCTGAGCCAAACCGGTCAGGGCCATCTTTGCTTTCTTAACTCTGATGTATCCTGCTATAATCCCACTGACACTTACTATTAAAGGGACTTTTCCTTAACAACTATTTTCACATATTTGTTTCCATATTTAAGAATTTGTAATATAGTGTATTTATCAAACCAAATTCAAACTCCATAGTATAACTCAGTTATATTGCCACCTTCCATTTAATAATATCTCTACCCCAATTTCAATGTCAAATTTTATCTCCATAGTCACGTCCATTATTTTGAACTAGTGTTTCCTAATCTCTGTACTATTGTCATTTTGGTCTGGAGGATTCCTTGCTTTACTATGCATTGTAGAATATTTAGCTGCTTTTCTGACCTCTACCCAATAAATGCCGAAAGCACTCTTCCCCTACTCATTTTCAACAACTAACTGTATTTCCAGACTGCCAAATGTTCCCTGGGTGGAAAATCTCCCCTGTTGATAATCATTGCTTTAACCATAAATCATTACCAGACATTTTATATTTAAAAAGAACTGACTAGTTTTCTTTTATTTTGATATACTTTTTATTTGTCCATTCCTTTTTTTAAAATGTCATATTTTCTTTTGTTTTTAAAATATTTATTCTGTGTTATCCTTCTGTAATTTTTTTACACATTTTAAACATATTTAACTAAGATGAGATTTAAGGAGAAACTCTGAATTGAAAATTTTATACGCACTTGATTACTGTCTAATCAACACTATAAAAAATGAGGTATTCAGAATGAAGGAGCATTTTATCTTTCTCTTTACTGTCTTTCAGTGAGTGGAATAATGTGGTATGTGAAATGTATTTTTGAAACATAATGAAAGAGCTGAAGTATCATGCTAGTAATGATATTTAATGAAGCTCAACTCATAGTCTTGGTAACATTATTTTTGTTCTTTAATTCTATAGTAATAACACTAATTTTCTCAGAAAGAATTATTACTTTTTTTTATAAATGATTCATCTTTTGGTTTTGTAAGGTAGTTTGAACTTATAGTTTAGCATAATTGAGGCCAATTATAAAAGGGAAGTAAAATGTTTCTGATAGTTATTATTAGGAGAGAACAATAGTCAAAGCTGTATTATGAGAATAGGAGGTTGATCAAACATACTTAGTCTATTTAAAATCTAATTATGTGTTGAATAGAAACCTTTAAAATGTGTTTGGCTATTAAGTTCTGCTTCACTTTATTTTTAGATTCTAAGTAATAAGTTTTGTTAAATGGAATACACATATTCATGCAATACATAAATACATATGTATGTGTGTGTACATATAAATATGTACCATGCACACATCATTAATCATACTGGATCTAATTATTTTTAAAAAGATGTATTCCCTTTGTTCTCTCCTATCAGATATTAAATACATATGAAAATCAAATTTATGGACATTTCCCAGATTGTGTTGAACTGCCCCATGCACGTACATGAATTTCTATGTGTTCAGCATATGACACACAGACTACCAATTTAAGCATTAGGAAAAATGCAACGAATTTTCCATTAAGTGTGCTCCCTCATTGAACACCCTCTGTTTTTCTGGCAGGACCCAGCAGGATCTGAAAAATAAGGAGCATATTGGGAACAATAATGAATATTTATGCTTCATGAAATCCTTTTACATTCATTTTCCATCTGTACTTCTAGATCCCAAAATACTAAATTAGTAAAGGGATAAGAAGAATTGTGATATAACTCCTTGGTTTAATGATAGGGAAACATCAGTGAGACTGGGAGCCAACTGATCCCCAGGCTACATGGAGGCATCATCCATGCAAACCGAAGCTTGCTGGCTGTCTGTGTTTCTGTTTAACACCTCTCCATTACATGATTCTATAGAGCAAACTTTGAGTCTATATAATTGTAGAAGAATAGATTATGGACTACATCAATATTGTTTAATTAAGAGGAAACACTTATTATTAAAAATGTGAAAGTAGATGAGAAGAGCCAAAGAGGACATATTAAGAAAACCATTGGTTTAAGGGGGGAAAAAACACCAAGATACTCCTCAGGTATAGTTTTAACCATTAATATGTTAATTCATTGATTTAAGGAAAAACCAAAGCCACATTGAAAAACTGTGGATTAACCTATGTTGACTTACAATAATTTATAAAGACAAGCATATTACCCAGTGACTCCGTTTTAATCGAATACTTTATTTTATTGCAAGGGGCTTGTCAATTACAATTTTCATGCCAGTTTCCTCCTTTAACTTTCTGTGTTCTATATTTGGTAGTTAATGCTAGTAGATCCTGCTTCTACATAATCCAATTATGGGCAAAAGACTGCAAAACCTCTGGATAAAAATTGGAAAATTTTTTCTGATGACTTAGCATTTTAGAAAATCCAGAGGATAGGTATCACCTAAAAGAGTTGTTTCTGCTTGATTTCTATCTTTCTTTCTTTGTAGTCAGATGGTAGATATCAGAACTCTGTCTTTTCTGGCAAAAGTCAATTTTGATGAACTAAAGTGAAAACAACAATAACAGTGAAAAGAAAGTATACATTTTCTGATTGATAAACATAAGTATTTTAACAAAATGTAATATTTCTAATCACCATTAATATTTCCTCGATTTCAGAATAATTTCTAATTTATGTTGCCTCCAGAATTAGAACACAATACTAGGATAGCAATATATTAGAGAATAGCAAACAGGACAAGTCTTCAGCCTATTTTAAAATTCTAAATCCCAGAGATGGTGCCTATAATGCATTTCTCAATATGGAAATTATAGTGAATGACTCAATTCCTAAACCATGTGTACCCAGTCTCGAAGCAACCAGTTTGAAATATTAACTTTTAGCTATGAGGGGCTGTTAGGATTTACAAAATGTGCTCATTTTAATCTTTGAACAAGAATAAAATAAACAAAGAAAGGGAAGTTTTCCCCAACTGCCATTTGGTGTCCTCTCAAATGCAAAAGTGTGACTTGATCACATACACAACTTAATTAAAGACCACTCACTCCATAAAAAAGAGCTACCTTAAAGGAAACTATAGTTGCTGTGCCAGTACCCTTCTGTCTTGTTTTAAAGAAAAATAATTGAACAGCAACGACTGTGACAGAAAAGTCTAAATGTTCTCGGGACTCTCTGACACTTGTTTGAAGTTTTTCCCAAGCATTTTCAGCCTAAACCACCGCTGCATTCTCCCTGTTGGGAGGACAGAGTGCTCGGAGATCACATCCCAGGACTGAGCTCAAGATGCGCCGCATCCAACTGTTTACCCCTCGACCTCCTCTCCCTCCTCTGCTGGGCTACACATCTTCCGCTTCCTCTAGATTAAGAAAAAAATCAATTTCACCAGTGAAAAAGTCTTTTAACTTAAAGCTAAATTGCCCGAAGTTAAAAAAAAAAGGGACAAAAATCTCTAAACTTTTTTATAAACTGCACTGAAGGCCAAAATTCTTGTTATATTACGAGGAAATGTTCACCTATATCTCTGACTCTGGTTCTCACTTTTTGAAATTAAATAGAAATATGTTGGAAAGAATAAAACTTCTAATATCTCCATAAATGAACAACCTATTACTTTCACTTTGAAGCAGTATATTCTATCATCAAAGTGTAACCTCTGAACTTAGCTAGACCTTCATAATCTTTTAGAATACATTTAATTTCATTAGGTATTTTAAAACATCCAATTCTATTACACTTTACCTCAAATACTCTGGCAATAATAATGAAATGTCTGGTGTTCTCATCACAATGACATGAAAATCTAGTGTTTATAGATTGAGTAAAAGTGAAGAAGAATGAAAAACTAAAACCACATCAGTATGAGAAAATAGGTCATTACATTCCCACCAAGTCCGTCTGGAGTGTTTCACATTCATTGGTTTGTGTACCTGACCACGGTAGAATCAATTTGACTGAAATAGTCCTAACATTCAGACTGTTTTCATTCTTTAAAGCTCTTGCAATACAAGAAACAGAGTATGGAGTTTGCTAACATTTGTGAAGTTTTGAAACTGGTCATGATAGATTGTGCTACTATGGAATATTTTAGATCGTATGCATTTTATTTTACTGGTCAGATCTCCGTAACCACCTATGCATCAACAACATGGTGCTGAAAAGTATCTGCTCCTGATTATGACCCAGAAACACTGGCATAATGTGAATATAGTCCATATTTAAAATCATTGTAAATTGTCTTTCAGTTTGAGGCATAGGATTTAATTCAATTAAACACAAACACACACACACACACACGTATGCATATAGAGAGCACCTATGAGGTAATAAGAAATATTCTAAAAATCCTATCTTCAGAGATAATTTTCATAGTTTACTGTGTGTTTTTACCCAAAGTATACAGGGAGGGGGGGGAAAGTAGGTTTACAGTTGTTTGTATGGAAAATGATACAATAATTAATAAATAATAATCTGAGAATACATTCTGTGTTTTGCATATTCACAACTATATACCTACTTTTGCCCCACCCTGTATTTTATCCTTTATCTTTTCTATGGCTAAATGGTTTGAATGATTTAAACATGAATTGATTGAAATAAGGTTTATCCTTCCTTCTTTGAAGGCTTAGAATCCTTAGTTATTGTACCTTTAGCCATGGATGATCATGACATAAAACATACATATATATTTTGAAGGGGGCTACCTCTATGAAAACTATGCCCACTAATCAGCAAACAGGAGCATCCTTCCAAGTAATCTCAGTCAATATAGGAGAACTAAAGAAGTAACTGAAGAAGAAGACACACAGGAGAGCTGTATGTCTCAGTTTGCAGCAGTAACTAAGCATTTAAGACATAAGGAATAATGGATTGATGAATAATTGAATCAATATGTTCCAAAAAATTTGATCTACTATCTAGACAGAAGTTAAAAGGAATGATTTCCAGGCTTGCTGTAGGCTACTGAAAAACTTTTGCTGGCAACTTATACATACCTAAAATCACACACTATAGCACATCATTCTCTTTATCTTGAAATGAATATTAGTTAAAAGAATATACTCCAAGAGTGTGAATTTCATTTACAAAATTTTGTTCTTAACATGTGTTACAGTATGAAATTAGATAAATATAAAAACATAACTGGGCTTTTCAGTTTCAGTATGTTAAGATCTGGGAAGTTATCATTCTATTCCTAAAAAGAAGAAAAAACTGAACAAACAAAAATCAATGACTTTTTTGGGACAAGTCACATAAGTGAGGTTGTAGGGCAAAAGGCAAAAGCAACTGCATAAAAACACTGTACTCTCATTTGGGGAAATAGTAAGGTTGTTTCCCACAGGGGTAGAGATTAAAAATTTTGATACTACTAATCATATACACTGGAATTGAACAACCAAATAAATTCATGGCACATGGTGGGACCCAGGTTTCTTCCACTGTTGGAGTGAGAGTTTACAGATAAGCAAAAGAATGAGGCTATAATGACCTGTGTGATATGGATTAGAGTTGGATACATCATTATAAACTTATGTTTAGTTTAATATGAATAGGAATGGTACATAAAGAAATATTTGTAGATATGTGTGTGTAAATGGGTTAGTATACACACATATTTTTCCTTGCTCTGAGGGCATAGGGGCAATGATATATACCCCAGTAGCAATGAGGACACCTAGTTTCTAGATTTTTGGTTTACAATACCAGTCTCCAATAAAAGGAACCAGGTGTTCAGGGAGAAACAGCTGACACAAAGGTGAGGTAGAATATATATAAGACAGGCCTGAAGCAAAGGGTAGTGCCAGAAAGTGAGAATGTGCTCAAACAAATAAACAACAAATAACATATTGATGGGAGTATGGAAAGGGACACAGGACCCAACCGAAAGAGTTCCCTAATGCTACAGCTAGCACAATTTGAACAACAAAATAAAGCAGCATTGGATTATAAGCCAAATTTATATGAGATATCCATGAGTTGATACTAATATAAATAAATGATTGAATAATTGTGGAGAAGACACAGATCTTCTGTGCAGAAGAATTCCAAATAATTTATATACATACTCTGGCCTTAAGGAGGTGGAGTATAAATCTCTAATTCTTAAGTGTGGGCTCTGCATAGTGACTTCCTTCCAAAGAGTACAGTATGAAAAAGTGGAAAAAAGAGTAATTTTCCAGTGGAGAAATCTGACAAATACTATCTTAGATAATCAAGGTCAACATAAACAATGATAAGTCATTTTGATTGTATGTACCCTTGATATAATGTGATGAAAATAGCACTTTACCTCTGTAGTCTTCCTCCACCAAAAGACATAATCCCAGTCTAATCATGAGAAAACCACAATACAAATCCCAGTTGAGACATTCTACAGAATACTTGACCATTACTTCTCAAAATAGCAGAGGGCATATGAAACAAAGTCTGAGAAATCTTATCAGTTAAGAGGAGCCTAGGATACATGGCTACACAATATAATTTGCTATCCTGGATGAAATCCTGGAACAGAAAAAAAGGTAAAAGCTAAGTAAATTTTAACTGAGTATTGACTTTAATAATGTATCAGTATTGGTTCATTAATTAAAATAAATAGATTGTATAAATGTAAGATGATAAAAATAGAGAATATTGGGTTTAAGGTATATAGAAACTCTCCATAATACCTTTGTAATTTGTCTATAAATCTAAAATTCTTCTAAAATAGTTTATTAAAAATAACATGCTCAGAATGAATGTGTAACATAACATTGTCAAAAGAACTTCATAATTCCATACCAATGGCTAATATATTTCCAAGGAACTATTGTCAGCCATGAACTTGACCTTTGAGGATTCAAGCCTATGACCTAGTTCCAAAGGCTGCATAGTGCATTTATTTAGAGCAGCAATTCTCAACCAATGTGCCAAAAGAATTTTAAAACATGCAATACCTGAGTATTTAGTCAGAGGCACTGACCTCTTTACCTTTTTATATTGTCAAATAAAAAAAATGATATCCAACAGGACAATAGCCGTCCAATGTGAATGCATTAAAATAATACCTATTTATTTTTTGTCAGAACATATATGTATTTTTTTTTTTGTGTGCTGCACAATTTTAGTAACTAGTTTATATATACCATTAGATGAAAAAGTTTGAAAATCACTGATTTAGAGCATAAGTCAGACAGGCAGAAAGGGCACAAAGTGACTCAGTGGCAAATATTCTTTGGATTACAGATTTCCAGTATATGGAGAAACGTGTAAGAAGTGTTCGATTCTTGAAGGGGACAAGTATGGATAGTTTGAAACAACAAACAAAATATTTGAGTTATTGCTTTTTTGAAGTGGGAGGATGGCAATGTCTGCAAAAATGTTAATGTTTACCTGCTGCCATATCATCTTCTTTGATTTATTAAATTATTCCCTGGGAGTGTGTCTAAGATATTTAACACTAAGCCGTTAAATGCAGTCAGATATTTAACATATAAAGCACAAAAGGTTACGTAAGCAATTATGGTATCTAAGAGTTTAAATTTGTTAATGATGTTGAATTTCAAATAATGATTGAATTCGTTATAAATGTAACCGTTTTCCACTGTATTTTGATTCAGTTAATATTGTGATTAGCATTATATAATATTTTAGATGCTTTTTCAAAAAAAGCTCACAAAATTTTTACATTCCTTGTGGCAAAATAAAATTAATTTCAGCCCGGCAGGAAAAGAAAATTATTTAACCATGATTTTATTTATTGTAAATATATTTAGTTATAGAAATCAGTGTTTAGATACAAGGTACAAAGCAAAGACCTGAAAGACGCTATGAATGAGTGAACACAATCTATGGGGCTTGCAGAGTAGCTTTTCTTCAGTACTAATTTAAATATTTACTGAATGTTAATATTCAGATCTAGATATGTGTGTTTTTCCCTAAAGGTCTAGGAAAGAAATGATGAATGTTGAGCTCAGAATTAAAATAGCGTATTCAAGACAGAAGAGGTTTTTGGTGTCCTGTTTTTGTTCTTTTATGAAACATGATTTCTTTTCCCCACTAATCTTTTTCCCTCATTCTTATATCTCAGTGCTTAACTACAAACTTCAGATTAAAAGTGTATTCATGCATACCATGGTAAAGTATGAGGGATATCTGATGATATAAAATGTGAAATACATTATAGAGCAGGTGTTTGTAGAAAAAGAAACTTAGACTGAAAGAAACTAGAATTTTAGAGTTATTTCTAAGTTACCTAAACTTAATAAGGGGGAAAAGTTTCTGACTTCTATCAAAATTAAAAGTTATAGCTTGCAGACTCTCACTGTTCTACAGTAAAGTGATTTTTTTTTTTCTTTTAGAGAAACAATATGCCAAGACTTTGTAAAATTAATTATAAAACTAATTTTCATATATTTGGAAACGTGTGTTTTCTTCTTCAAATCACTTCTGGATAAAGAATGTTTAAATAAATCCTAAAATACTGGTTCAAAATGTTATATGATCCTCACATACTGTGTTGCCCACAGACCCAGAAAACTGGAGCCCCTGACCTGAGCCCCACATTTTCCAAGGTCCTTCATTCAGGTCCATCTTTTTTTTTTTTTTTAACATTTAAAAAAAAATTGTTCATTAATTTCAGAGAGAGAGGAATGGAGAGGGAGAGAGAGATAGAAACATCAATGAGAAAGAACATTGATTGACTGCCTCTTACATGCCCCCCACTGGAGACTGGACCCACAACCTGGGCATGTGTCCTGACTGGGAATCGAACTGGTGGCCTCTTGCTGCCATGGGTCGATGCTCAACCACTGAGCCACACCTACCGGGTGCTTCTGGTCCATCTTTAACTGTGTTTTGCTCTGATCTTTAAAGCCAAGAGCATGTTCTTGAAGGTTTCACACCTGTCTGGAACCATCTTCTAAGTCTAGAAAGAGCAACCGGAGCCATTTTCTATGTCTGCCCTGGGCACTGCTGTTGGAGAGTACACCCAGAGGTCTGATGGGTGGCCACTGGGTGGTTATTTGTAGAAATGGGTTCATAGAGCTTAGACATTCAAACTGATGAGACCATTGGCATGTGTAAAGAACCCCCACGGAGCAGAGTGGAGATAGATGCAGAAAAAGAAAGGAAGGCCACTGGCAGAGACCTCCTCCGTTTGTGGGCACTGAAGTGTTAAGGGTAGATGTTTGTACAATTAAATTTCTCCCTACTACATAAGAATACTAGTGTAGCCCTGCCGGTTTGGCTCAGCGGTTAGAGTATCGGCCTGCGGTCCAGAGAGACCCGGGTTCGGTTCCCGCTAAGGGCACGTACCTCGGTTGCAGTTTGTCCCCGGCCCTGGTTGGTCGTGCGGGTGACAGCCACTCGATGTGTCCCTTTCACGTCGATGTTTCTCTCTCTCTCTCTTCCTCTCTCTCCCTTCCACTCTATTTGAACAAAAAATGAAAAAATGTCCTCGGGTGAGGATATTAAAAAAAAAAAAAAAAAAAAAAAGACTACTAGTGTATTTTGCAAAAGAAACATTTTGAATTTAATACAAAAAATAACACTATATAGACATTTTAGACTTGCCTATGAAAATGTAATTTATGTCACTGAACACTCCATTTAAACTGAACTCTTGCAAATTTAATGTGCTTGTGGATCACTTGCTGATCTTCTTAAAATTCAGAGTCTATTCTGTTCAATAGATCTCTGCATTTCTAAGTAGCTCATCTGCAAATGATATTTTGAATAGCAAGGTTGTAGAAAACAAGGCAAAGTAAGTTAAGGCTGGTTTTATCTGTGGTGTAGTTATTTTTAACTACATTATAGGAACAGGGATGGTGAGATAGTAACAATTCAAATTTTTGATTGATTTTTTTTTAATCAATGAAAGTATGACAATACAAGAAAAATGTGCATTTATTTCACCCCTTTGCTGCCAAGACAACCAGTCATTGCAACTTGTTTATGGTGGGCTGAGAGATTTCATAATTTCTTCTCATTCATTAATATTTAAACCTAAATTAAAAGAAATAATTTGTTAATTTTCATTTAGGTTCTTACTTTTTTCCACAGATATAATACAATACTAACTAAAAAATCCATTCACATATGAGGCTTATGGAACTATTTATTTTAGATTTAACAATGGCTTTGTTGAAATTATTTTCTTCTAAGATAACAAGGCTTTATTACATCTTTGTAGAAACAATGGAGAGCAAAACAAAGAGAAGAATATGTAATTATTTTTATTGAAAATGCAGACCAAACAAAGACAGAAAAAAATGAAACAAAAATAATGGGAGAAATTAAACATTATCAAAATTACAAGACATCTGGATGTCGAACTCTTGACTAAGCTGTGGCTATTTGAACCTTCATACCTAGTCAGCAGTCCCTTAATCCCCCTTTCTGCTCCCACTCTCTATTTAATACTCTCATGCAGTACTCCATAAACTTCAAATTAATTGATATTCTGTATTACCTGTTGCTGTGGGGAAATAGAGTGAGTAGAAAATACAAATATTGCCTAAAAGAAGTTCTAATATTTTGCCATTTGCATTGATTTAGATGTATAGGCTTAGAATTTGTGTCCCTGACCTGGCCATTATCTAGCCTGGTAAGTCAGTGCATGATAAATAATTTAAGAGATGTTGACCTCCAACATCTCTTAAATTACAAAGCTCTAAATTTTGCCCAGCCGGTGTGGCTCAGTGGTTGAGCATTGACCCATGCAGCAAGAGGTCGCTGGTTTGATTCCCTGTTAGGGCACATGCCCAGGTTGTGGGCCCAATCCCAGTAGGTCAGGGCACATGCCCAGGTTGTGGGCACATGCCCAGGTTGGTGTGTAGGAGGCGGCCAATCGATGTTCTCTCTAATCAATGTTTCTACCCCTCTCTCCCTCTTCCTTCCTCTCTCTAAAATCAATAAAGAAAAACATTTTTTTAAAAAAAGAAAGCTCTAAATTTTAATAGTTCATTCCATTTATGTTCCCTTTTACCTTAACAAGAGGTTATTGAGATATGTATTAAATTATTTACATTTAGTCTGTATAGAATAATTGTTTATAAAAAATTATAAAAAGCAAATCAATTAAAATATTTACACATAAACCAGAATTTAATAAATATTTTCTATCTTATTATTGTTATAGATTTCATGGAGTGAATTATCCAGGTTAATTTTCCCAAATCCCCAAGAAAAAGTATAGCTACAATTAATTGTTCTTTGGTTTTCTTAATAGAGAATATTTTTTACATTAATTTTAAATAGTGATAATTTTAACATTGGGAAAATAATTCCTAACTTATAAATCTTATAAAAATTTTCCTAATATGTAGGATTAATAAAGTGGAATCAAATGCAATGTTATATTTCATGATTAATGCAATTTGCACATATGGACATTAAGTACATGGTAAATTTATTGTCCTATTGTCATAGAATATAGTTATTTATTTTTTAAAAATATTTTTCTTTATTGATTTTTAGAGAGAGAAGGGAAAGGGAGAGACAGAAATATCGGTGAGAGAGAACATCAATTGGCTGCCTCCTGCATGTTCCCACCGGGGACTGGGTCCACAACCTGGGCGTATGCCCTCTCTAGGAATCGAACTGGCGACCTCTTGGTGCATGGGTTGATGCTCAACCAGTGAGCCACACTGGCTGGGCCAGAGTATACTTATTTCATTGGGAAATAATTTACACACTCTTCATTTATAATTTTTCTATAGTTTCAGAAGGTAATTATATATTTAATTAGTGGTCTACTGAATAAGTTATGTATTTTAAAAATAAAAGGCTCATAGTATTTTAAACAAATTAAGTTCCTTTATGACTACAGACTAGGGAAAACCTAAGTGGGATTACCTTTTCTTGTATACTTCCTAAAAGAAAATATTTTGATCTACCATTAATGCCATACAAGAAGAACTGATATTGAGATACATAAGAAAGAAGTAGAAAGAGGAATAAGGAGTTGAATATATACTTAGGGGTACATGCATTATTAAGCTAAAACCTCATAAAACCATCCTATCCTAACACAACCTAGATTTAATAGTGCTTCTTAGTATGACATTTAGAGAAGAGATTTCAGTTTGTTTAAATATACCCAAATAACTGAATTAAACTTGAAGGGATTTATGCCTAGCTTTGGAATTATTTGCCATATAATAAATTGAATAATATTCAATTTATTCAATTATCCACAGCTGGGCTATGGATATAACCTCTTTACCAAAAAATTTAATTACAGATCATTGCTGGTTTATAAGAAAACTAACAACATTCTTGATAGTACATGTTTATTTTGTAACCAGACACTTTAATTAGTGTTCATATAAATTGTTGTTTTCCAGTAAAGTCTCCTTTACCTAAGGATAAAATAAAATTATAAATTGATAAATAATGATATTTTGCAAACTCTCTTCAATTGCTATAGCAATTATTCCTATTTCATATCGTATTGCATTAATTAGACTTTATAAGACATAGTGAAAAGAGAATGCATCCATGATAGACTCCAAAGTTTGAGGAAATAGTGGCAGCAAGTCAATATATGTATGATATTTATAATACATTTCTTTATCCTTGTATTTATTTTTCAATAATGTATATCTTTTGTTATTTCTTCTGGTGGAATTGTAAGCTCTTGTTAGTATTGTCATGTTTAATCCAGAGAAATTGTACCTTAATTGCTTACTGGATAACTGAATCTGTTTTGAGTGCTATCATTCTTATTTTGGCTCGCTCTTCCTTCCCCACCTATTTATCATTTGCCTTTGAGTTTTTACCTGTGTGATTTTCTTCAGCATTATAGAATATATTCATATTTTCAACATCATAGATTTATACAGACTTTATCTTGTTGACCCTTGTGTTCACAGCACTCAGAATAGGGCCTTGCATGTATTAGAATCAGGATATACATGTTTAATGAATGCACATATGCAATATTATCTGTGCCCATTATCACACCCAATGTCATCTCCAATTCTCACAATTTCAACTTCCTGGCAATTCTACCTCATCTTAAGCACCTACATTTTCATCTATTTCAGTTTATCTTCCTATGGTTGGGACAGAATTTAACACGTTCATCTCATCCTTCCCTCATTATGGTTGGCTTTCTTCACCTCACGATGCCAAATATTTGTCAATTTTTCTTCTAGTTCCTAACACCATCCTAAAGAGACAATAGGAGAGAACACAAGGATAATATTCTCCTTTCCCTTTTCAAAGATCCCATGTTTGTTTGTTTTCCCACTCACAGGCCCATGTTTGGTAAATTAAGAGTAAGGCTAGCTTCTTACCTACTCAGTGTCTCTCATTAGGTTAATCTCTATTGGACAAATTGGGTCATAGCAGATTTATATAGCAACCAGTTCAGTTTGCAGTTTTTTTTGTGATTCTGTTAGTCAGAGTTGGCATTTTCTACTATCACCACTATGGATACTTGGAAACTTTGGACTAATGGCATTGATGGTAATTTTCAATTCTCACAATATCCTGGTCTCCTTTTGGACCTCCACATTTTACTTGAAGAAACAATACCTTAAACATGATGCAAGCACCAATGGCCAACTTCATTGCAGACCTTTGTTTCCAGGAATTTGCAGTGTCCAAATGGATGTGAAACATGAGAAATGGGTGCAGTACAAGATTACGGCTCTGCCTACTAGAAAAGCATGCCATGGGAAATGGCAAGTTTGGTTTGGTATCAATACTGGAACTATGGGACAGAACAGATGTGAACGGAAAGAAACAAACTGAATACTTTTTAGAGGCTGACACTACCATTATGTTTCATAAAATGAAATAGAGATATATTTTCTCAATTCAGTACCACTTACTTTAGGGTTAAGGTGAATACTCCAAAAATCCTGGTTATCATTTGTCTATAAGGCATAGTTTCAGGTGTTCAGGAAATTGGTATTTAAAAAAATCTTTTTAAGTCTATTATTTATTTAAGTGGACAGTCTAAAAGTCCACATTAAAGGTGCTAATTAAACCAGAAGTCTGTGCTTGTGCTCACTTTAACTCTCTCATTCTCCATAAAACTTTTATTTTTCTGACTACTCAAGTTTTAAAAAATTAATTATGGTATAATGTGAAAATTGTATAATGTAGAACATTAAAATTTTTAAATTTCTCATTCTCCAGTATGGCCTTTTAAAATTTGGCATCTCTTCTTTTTGTTTTTTAACATATGGTTTTATTGATTTTTAGATAGAGAGGAAAGGAGAGGGAGAGAGAGATGGAAACATTGATGAAAGAGAAACATCCGTTGGCTGCCTCCTGCATGGCCCTACGGGGATTGAGCCTGCCTCCTGGGCATGTGCCCTGACCAGGAATTGAATCAGTGACCTCTTGATGCATCGGAAAACGCTCAACGCATGAACCACACAGGTCGGGCAATTTGATATCTCTCTTGACAAATTTTTTTACTATATATGCACAGCAACATTTTCCAAAGTAAAACACAGAGTATTAGACTGGAAATAGTCCAAAGAATTAGGCAAAATTATTAAATCATTTTAGCAAATAATTGGGATAAAACAAAATTATTTTGTGGACAGATTTTTCTTTGGAGCCTATAATATACTTTTTCCTAGTAAATCTCAAAAAAAAAAAAAAAAAAGGATAGATAAAATATGTGCCATTTTCCAAACAATTTGATTATACAGATCACATTAATCTTTTCTGTGGAATTAATATCTATTAATACACTTTGATTATACTACTTATTATTCTGTAATCTACTTTTCAGAGAAGATATCACTGATATCATTTTCATTCAAATGCATTCTTTTCTCAACATTTAATATAGTTACATATTATTCAGTGATTGGACACTTCATAATTTATCAAATATGCTACTGACTAACATTTTTTTGTTGTTTTCAGTGTTTTTACTACTAGAAGCACTGCTCTAGTCTTTGTCAATTCATCTTTGGCCAGCTGTTTACTATCTGCTCAGACAAACCTCTGGAAGTGGAGTTGACATATAGAGTCAAATGTCTGTCTATACAGAAAGTGGGTAAGAATTTTCACCCTCCCACAAACAGCACATGAGCATGTAAGGTTTTCAACAATTGGCAGTGATATTTCAAATATTTTCTCCTGTACTAATATAATAGATTAAAAAAGAAAAAAACTCCGTGTTATTTCCATTTGGTATTTGTGTTTCTTCAATTTTAAACAATTGTAAGTGTATTTTTGTATGTTTACTGTTCATTTACATTATTTTTACTTTTGTGAATCATAAATAAGTGCCATTTTTTCAATTTTTTTCCGTTTCAGTGTTACTATTAAAAAAAAAATAGCATTTTATCTTTTAAGGATACTCTATAGTCTCTCATGTACTTTGCAAATATTTTTCTGTGTATCACTTATACATTTCTTTATTAAATATATATAGTATTTTATATATGCATGCATAATATGAATTATTTTGAAGTGGTAAAAATTGTCATATTTCCTTAGTTTTACTGATTTTAAAGATATTAAAAAGTATTCCTTGTATTTCTATGTCCTCTATTCATAGATTATGTAAGCAAATTTCTTATACTTTCATTATTTTTATGCTATTAAAATATATACTTAAATGATTAATTGAACTCAAACTTGTTCTGATATACAATCTTATGTGTTTGAACTTTGGATCTAACTATAATATTATACCTTGTTGCATTAGTTTTACCTTGTTGGATTTAACGTTATCATAAATCTAATTTTTTAATGTTAATTTTGTTGTTTATATTAATAATCATTGCTCTTGGCTCTGTTTTGTTTTTCATTCAAATTTTAATAAAACTACACAGTAGCAGACTACTTCTAGATGCAAGAAACCTCAAAGTACTTATACTACTTATGTTATAAATATCTCCAGGGTGATATGTCAGAAAACAATCATAGGAAATTAAAATTCAGTATAATTATATCATATTGAACCTATACTTTGCCATGATAGTTTCCTAAATTTAAGATTTTCCATGTCTATAGTGCTTTTGTTGATTTTTTAAAACAAATAATCTTATTTGTATTTATTTCTTTTCCAAAATCATCATTTTCCTTTCCAAATAGCTGCCTCAATGAGTTTGTTATAAACCTTAATTATTTCCAGTTTTTAGATAATCAAAATGAGAGAAGTGAAGTACAGATTTGGGAAGGGTGGGGAATTGGTCAAACTATTTTTATCCCGGCTTGCTTCTACATAGTCAATTATGAAATATTGAAGTAACAAGAAAATCATTAAAGTGACTCCCCATCCTTTCATTTTCAAACCCTGGGGGTGTGCTTTGCCATGTATACATAGCCATAATGTTTTCTCTCTGAAATTCTGCTCGTGCTACTCAAGGGTCTAGAATATCTCGACTTGCCCTGTGCACCCTCAGTAGATATTAATTACCACCACTATTTAGAAATGTTGACACTTGCATTTCTAATTACAATTGAGGTTACATCTCAAAAAAAGAAGGTTTCAGTAAATTAAATATCAGGAAATATTTTTACAAGATTGGAGATGTTTGACAAAGCAATCAAGTCCAATGCATTTGTGAAAGTTTTAGGGAGTGAAAATGCTGTTTTAAATATTCCAAACTTGAAATATCCTTGCTTTGAAACAGGCTCTTTAACCCCCAGAGGCACCTTCCATTCCTAGAGCTATTAACCTATATGCTGAGGCCAACATTACCCTGACATCAAAACCTTGCAAGGACAACACAAAGAAAGAAAATTACAGACCAAAATCTCTGGTGAATATAGATGAAAAAAATCCTAAACAAATTACTAGCAAATCAAATACAATAATACATTACAAAGATAATATATCATGATCAAATGTGGTTCATTCCTGGGGTACCAGGATGGTTCAACATAAGTAAATTTATCAATGTGATGTACCATACTAGCCAAAAAAAGAATAAAAATCAGATGATAATATCAATAGGTTCAGGAAAAGCATTTGGAAAGATTCAACATCAATTTATGATTAAAATACGCAATAAAATGGGTATAGAAGCAAAATACCTTAACATAATAAAGACCATATAAGACAAACCCTCACCTAATATCATACTCAATGGTGAAAAACAGAAAGCTTTTCCTCTAAGATCAGAAACAAGACAAGGATGCCCACTCTTACCACTGTTACACAACATAGTACTGCAAGTCCTAGCCAGAGCAATCAGTCAAGAGAAATAAATAAAAGGCAAATTGAAAATGAAGAAGTAAAATTATTACTTTTTGTTGATGACATGATTCTATATATAGGGAACCTTAAAGACTCCACAAAAAACTATTAGAAACAATAAACAAATACATTAAAGTGGAAGAATACAGAATCAATGTTTTAAAAATCTGTTGTATTCCTATATACTACTAATAAAATATCATAAAAAATGAAGCAAACTATTCCATTTGCAGTTGCAACAACAATAAAAAATACTTAGGATAAACTTAACAAAGGAAGTGAAGAACCTATACACTGAAAATTACAAGACACTGTTGAAATAAATTGAAAAAAACAAACAATAGAAACTGAAAAATATTCCATGTTCTTGGGTTGGAATAATCAACAGAGTTAAAATGACCATATTACCTAAAGCAATATAAGCTTTAATGCAATCCCCATCAAAAGCCCAATGGCATTAAAAAAAGAGAGAATGAAAAAATTATTACATTTGTATAAAGCTACAAAAGAACCAAAGCATTCTTGAGAAAAAAAAAAAAAAAAAAAGCTGAAGTATCACACTCTCTGACTTCAAATCATACTGCAAAGATACAATAATCAAAATAGTACGGTATTGGCAGAAAACAGACACACAGACCAGTGAAACAGAATTGAGAGTGCAGAAATAAACCAACATCTATATGTGCAACTAATTTTTGATAAAGAAGCCCAAAATAGCTCTGGTTGGTTTCGCTCAATGGTTAGAGAGTCAGACCTCGGACCAAAGGGTCTCGGGTTCAATTTCCATCCCTGGTTGGGATCATGTGGGAGGCCACCAATTGATGTGTTCCTCTCACATTGATGTTTCTCTCTCTCTCCCCTTTCTCTCTAAAAAATTAATTTATATATATATATATATATATATATATATATATATATTTAAATAACAAAAAATAATTGTACATATACCTGATTATCATATATTTTTGAAAAACTCTTTCAAAAGAGAAGCTTTGGGGGTAGGCAGTCACTGCGTTTCCTCATTTCTTATCTAAAAGTTAATGGAGAAATATCCTTGGGTGAGGACTAACAGAAAAAACAAACAAACAAACAAACAAACAGAAGGAAGCCAAAAACATACAATGGAGGAAAAAAGCCTCTTCAATAAATGATAATAGGAAAATTTTAAAGCCACAATGAAAGAATGAAAATAGACTGTTATTTGACACCATACACAAAAATTAACTCAAAGTGAAATAAAGACTTAAATATAAGGCTTGAAACAATAAAATACACAGAATAAAACATAGGTACCAAATTCATGGACTTTCATCTCAGAGAGGACTTTATTAATTTGACACCAAAAGAAAGGGAAATAAAAGCAAAAATAAGTGAATGGGACTACAACAAACCAAAAAGCTTCTGCACTGCAACAACAACAACAACAACAAAACTCAGTAACAAAAATCCCCAACAATCCAATTAAAAAATGGGCAGAGGACTTGAACAGTTTTCTCAAGAAGACATACAAATGGCCAACTGATACATGAAAAAATGCTCCATTTCACCAGCTATAAGGACAATGCAAATCAAAACTACAATGAGATATCATCTCACATCTGTTAAATGACTATTAGTAATAAGACAAAAAAAAAAACCCAAAAAACATGTGTTGGCTAAGATGTAGAGAAAAACGAACTCTTGTACACTGCTGGTGGGAATTCCTCACCAGCATGGAGGTTCCTCAAAAAATTAAGGATAGAGCCACCATACGACCCAGCAATCCCTCTTCTGGGTATCCACTCATAACATTTAATTAGCATTATCAAATTATTTTAATTTATTTACATTAATAAAACACTAAACAACTGTAGAAAAAATAGTCCTTTCATGAGAACACATTTTGAGCCATAAAACAAGTTATTCAAGAATATTTTGCCTGCTTTAATGGCTTTAAATTTTGAACTATTAATAAAGCATATCCAGAAATTTAGCAAATATCCAGAAATTAATAAATGCATCCTCTATAACTCATTGGTCAAAGAAGGCATCAGTGGAAAAATACAATTTGATTTGGAGTCAATAATAACAAAAGCACAATAAAACTTATGGGAGGTAGCTAAATTTGGGCTTGGAGAGTGATCTGTAGCTTTAAAACTCTAAAAAAAAGAAGAAACATTTAAAATGAATTAGCTAAGTTTTTACATTAAGAAAGTAGACTGACAAACCTCAGAAGAGGGGGTGTTGGGGGATAAGAGATAAACTACAGAACTTATATGCATTTGTGCATAACCAATGGACATAGACAACAAAGCTGGGGATGGGGCGGGGGGGGGGGGATGGGGAGGAGAGTGTCAATGGGGGAAAAAGAAACATCTGTAACAAAAACAAATTAATAAAATAATAATAATAATAAAGTAGAAAAATAAGAGCAAACTGAACCTAAGCTAATGTAGTGAAAAATAAAATGAGAGCATAAATGGAAGAAATACAAAAAGATAAACAATAAGAGAAAATCAACAAAAAAAAAGCTGTTTTTTAAACACTTTAAATTAATCAAACTCTATCAAGACCTCTCAAAATACTTTTTAAAAGAGAGAAAACACAAACTACCAACATCAGTAATGAAAAGGGGCCTATCAGTACATATACTACAAAATGCTTTCAAAGGGGCACTATTACAAGCAACTTTGTGTGAATAAATTTGACAATTTATATAAAAATGGAAAAATTCCTTGAAAAATCAGCTTAACAAAATTGACATGGGATAGAAAATCTAAATATCCACATATCTAGTTAGATATTTAATTTTAATCATAAGTATTTTCATGATGAATACTCCAGATCCAGATGGCCTTCCAGTGAATTATTTGAAATATTTAAAGCAGAAAGTATACCAAATCTTGCATACTCTTTCAGAATGTAGAAAAGGAAAATAATCTTCTGAATTATTTTTGAAGGACATTATAAACCTGATAACAACATTGTAAGAACAAAAAATGTAGTTTATCATCCCTAATGACCATGACTGTAAAAATTTTAATAAAATATTAGCAAAATGTTAAAAAATAAATCATGGTAAGTGGGACTCAAGATTGTTTTAACATTTGAAAATAAGTCATCACATTAACAAAATAAAGGAGAAAAATATATCAGATGCTGAAAAAATTGACCCAATTTAATCCTCATTTACAATATTTTCAGAACAATGGAACTTCCTTACACTAATAAAAGTTATCTATGATAAACCTACAGGTAACATCATATCTAATGATGAAACATTAAACTTTTTTCCCTTAAGATTAGGAACAATACATGGAAATCGGCTCTTACACCCCTATTCAATATTGCAGTGGATGACCTAACTAGTACAAAGGTAAGATAAGAAATACAGAGATCATAAACCACAAGGTATATTATTTTTTTTCACAAATGACATGTTTCTATACTTAGAAAACTTTATGAAATCTACAGAAAGAAAACCCCTAACAGAAACAAATTTAGCAAGGTTGCACTTATTCAAGGTCAATACACTAAAGTCTATTGTTTTTCTATAATGAACAAATGGAATTAATGTTTTAAAAATATTATAATAGCATTAAGAACTCAAATACCTAGTAATAAATCTAACAATGGTGT
Organism: Tadarida brasiliensis; assembly: GCA_030848825.1. Classification (NCBI taxonomy): domain Eukaryota; kingdom Metazoa; phylum Chordata; class Mammalia; order Chiroptera; family Molossidae; genus Tadarida; species Tadarida brasiliensis. The sequence goes on from CM061262.1 coordinate 61,199,736, forward strand.
GTAATAACTATACTGTAAAGTACAGAATATTGCTGAGATAAAATAAAGACATAAATAATTGTAAAGATAAATTATATTCATAGATTAGAAAGAGTATTTTAAATATATCTAAATCAATCAAGATATTCAAAGTAAGCTATATCAAAATTTCAGCAAGCCTTGGCAAGTGCCAAGCAGATATACAAATTTGCATGGAACATGATATATAGAAAAATCACAAATACAATCTTAAAAAAAACCAAATGGGTCATTTATACTATCTTATTTTCAGACTTACTATAAAGCTGAAGCAATCAATATAGTGTTGTATTGGTGTAATGACAGAAAAACAGATCAGTGAAGCAGAATAAAAAGCCAGAAATAGACTCACACTTAAGTGGTTATTGGATTTTCTCCCAAGGTACCAATGGGAAAAGAAAAGTTTTGAAGGTAGAACAACTGGATATTTGTACAGACAAAAAATAACCTCACCTTTCATTAGCCTACCTAGCTCAAGGTAAATCATAGATGTTAATTTAAAAGCAAGAACAACAAAGCTTCTAGAAGAAAATATGAGAATGCCTTCATGATTCTAATTCAGTCAAATATATCCAGATCTTAATTAAAATTAGAAATTGTGTGTTCATCAGAAGACATTATTTATTAAAATGAATAGTTAAGCTAAAGATGAAGACAATGGCCCTGACCAGTTTGGCTCAGCAGTTAGAGCATCAGCCCGTGGACCAGAGAGTCCTGGGTTCACTTCCTGCTAAGGGCATGTACCTCGGTTGCAGGTTGTCCCTGGCCCTGGTTGGGGTCGTGTGGGTGGCAACCACTCGATGTGTCTCTCTCACGTCGATGTTTCTCTCTCTCTCTTCCACCCTCTCTATCTGAAGATAAATGCAAAAAAAAAATATCCTCGGGTGAGGATAAAAAAAAAAAAAAATAGGAGACAATATTTGTAGTATATATTTAAAGGACTCTCTTATCCACAATCTGAAAATATCTTTTAGAAATCAATAATTATTAACAAGACCTGCCCTCACAGTAAACCAGTTAACCATGAGCCTAACTGACCTGGGGGAAGAAAATAGCCAACCCCAGCCAGTCTAGCCATCCTGTCCCACCTATGGTGGGAGGAAAAAACAAACAAACTGAGCAGCACTTGTGAAGTTTACAGTCCAGAGGTACAGACTTACTAAAAGACTGAGACCTGATTATAGGACTATAGAACATCTCCCTGTCCCCATCTCACCACCATATTAATAAAGGCCTATTAACAATAGTTCTTTTTATCCAGTACATCACATCTGGCTATGAACAAAGAAATACAAAGCATACCAAAAAGCAAAAAAACACAATTTGAAGAGATTGAGCAAGCATCAGAAGCAGACAAGACAGGGATGTTGTAATTATCAGACCAGACATTTTAAACAACTTTCATTAATATTAATATAATAACGAGTAAAGTAGACAATATACAAGAACAGAGAAGTAACGTAAGGAGAGAGATGGAAATCCTAAGAAAGAACCAAAAGAAATGTTACAAATTTAAAATTCTGTAATAGAAATAAAGACTACCTTTAATGAGCTTAATAGTAGACATATAAAGTAAAGCATATCTATGAGCAAACATTTCCAATTCTAGGTATTTACTCAAGAAAAATGAACACATATGTCCATAAGTAGACTTGTACATGAATTTCCATAGTTCCTAAGAAGCTCAGAAATACCAATAATTTAAATTGTAGTGTGACTATACAGTGTTACTCAGAAATAAATGTTACTCAGAAACAAAAGATATTAACTACTAATATATGCAATAATATAGATAAATATCAAACATGCTAGTAAAAGGAGCTAGGCGGTAGGGGGAGAGTATATACTTTATCAATCTATTTATTTGAAGTTCTGGAACAGGCAATACTAATGTCTAATGATAAAAATCAGATAAGTGATTGCCTGTTGGTAGGAGGTTGGGTACCAGGGGGAGTTAAAGATGTAAGTAAATCCTCTGAAGATAGAAATGCTCTATGTCTTTTTTGGTGTATTGATGAAATAAGTCTATACAACTGACAAAATTCATTGACTTGAACTCTTAATATGTGCCCACTGATATATATTGTCATTATATCTCCATTACAAAACTGAAAAGTGAAGGCAACAACAGCCTAATCTCAACAACTCAGTAAGTTCACAATAAATTAGGCAGAGTTTTCCAAACTACTGGTGGTGAATTCCAGATGAACTCAGATATATTATAGGGTACCTATAAACAAGGTATTCTCTGTAGATCAAATAAATATTGTTAACATACTATGATTTTTAAAGTTTAAGAAAATTCACACCATTGGGATTCATTACATTAGAAATTTATGTAAAATTGTTTATAGTTCATTTATAGTTCAACTGGAACACGCAGCTGTTATATTTACATTTATTGTACATTAAAATAGGTCATCCTGTTGAGATGTTTTGTGAACAATAAAACACTGCACAAATCAAAAGGTGCCTTATTATATTATCATCAGTGACTTCTGAGACTTGGGGATTACTTGCAAATGAATATTTCTGTCTCAGAAAGAAAAACATGTTCAGCAGCTGAGCAGTGTGGGGAACTATAATTAACAGATTTCTGTAACTAAAAAAGACAAGATGGCATGTCTTTGGAAGTTCTGACATCATTCAACATACATTCTGCTTCACATGTGTGTGAGGGAAACACTGGCAGACTGGGAAGCAAATAGGAAGTGATGTCTTCTCAGTTGTATTCTACACGGAGCAGCCAGAAGACCTGCTTTCTACTCCCAGTTGTTCCCCTAAACAACTGTGTGATAATACGAACAAGTTGGTTAAGTTCTTTGTGATTAACTTCTCCATCTGTAAAAACACATGAGATTAAAAATGCTATGGGACTTAAATAAATATGGTGTTTTTTTTTGTTTTGTTTTGTTTTTTTTTGCGTGTGCCCTGGGCCACCCATTTGGCTAATCTGTGGGTATTACTCAACATATAGTGTTATGAGTAAAAGTTCTCCTGACTAAACATTGTAATATAGCATAGGAAAATAAATTGTGTCCCGTGTTTGACTTTTAAGTCTCCATAGTTCCAATTTAATGAGAAACATGCAATCCCCAGCCTCTGAACGCAGAGCCAGTGCCAACTAAATCCACCAACTAAGCAGAGAGGTAAAGATGATGCTCATTCTGCAGACAGCTGCAGAATTGTTTATTGAATAAGATATTTTAAGTGCTATTACCGCATTTTCCAGGGTGAAAAACCTCAAAGAGAGTTAATCCCAAAGGAAGGAAAAAAAGCTATATGAAACAACTTATTTGGACAATCATTATCTCTTTGTTCACTCTTGTGATTCTGAATAAATCTGACTAAAAGCATTCTATTTACTTTTTTATAAAACAAGGAGACCATTTTTATTTCATTCCCAAAATAGAGGTATAAAGTCTGAGGAAAAATTATCCTCACAATCAATTATTCTGCAAGTACATTCTATGCTATGTTTTTAAAAATGAATAAATACTTAAAAATGAAGAAGGATTCTGCAAATAGGAATGTGGCATGAAGGATGATGATAATAAACATTTTTGTAGGTGTTTACCTGAAGTGCAAGCCCATAACAAAAGTTTATTTCCTAAGAATCTGTGCACAAAAGAGAGAATGATTTCACTTATTTTAAACATAAATCACTATGTCATTAATATTCAAATTCAGAACAGATGCAGAATATTTTCTAAATATTCTAGGTTCACTAAAAGTAAAGACAAGTCAAGTTACCAACCAGGTATTTTGTTTCACATACCTTAAACCTACTTTTAATGAGCTTAAGGAAGTTATTAATATATTTTAGTTGAATTTACAATAAATATTAAAAATTAAAGCTTTCCATTTGCAATTACAGAGAAATTTAGCAATTATATAATATTCAGAGACATTTTCTTAGTGTATAAATGTTCCTATGTTTAAAGAATACTTTAATAATATTTAATTTTGATACTTCCTTCAGAGAAAATATTTTTTGACTAAGAAAATTTGATCATAACACTGATATTATCTATTAGGCAACAGGTATTCATTATAGCAAAAATGACTATCATAGTTCATCTGCTGTTATTTTAGAAAGACAAATATCAAAAGCCAGATAAATTGCCTTGAGATAAATACAGAATTTAGTATTTCTTACCATGCACAGTTTGAATTTGTGTGGCACAAAGAAAGGTAATTGGTCCATCCAGATTAATTTTCCTAAGTATCAGACTAGGGTTGTATCTGCAAAACATACTTTACGTGGAAATACAACAATTGTTACGTCACTCACAACAAGATTGACTCTCTTTATAAATTTCTGTCCCTCTTCCTCCCTGGCTCATCAGCTTCTCAGCTCATCAGCTTCTTGCTGTGGTTGAACACTGTCTCCTCCCTACCTCCTCAAAAGTGGTGCTAACATCTTCCAGCTTTAGCTGGCCCCTCAGTGTCTTAACATCGCCCTCTTTCTGTAACTTTGCCTACACATCATCAACTTCTCTTCAGAATCATATTTCAGTGCTTCTTCTGCTTCCTGCCAAGATCCTGAATGACACAGTGAGACATTTGGCCAGAGGACTGTAGCTTTATAAATATAGACCTGGATTTCGGGAGAGAGGTTGGATTTGGAGCCTATATTTCAGAACTATGGAACAGAGTGGAGTTGGAGGCCAAAGAATCACTTTGATTATCCAGGTGGAGCAGGTACAGTGTGTAGAAAGGCCAAAGAAAGATTCAGAAAAGAAACAAGAAAAAAAAGCCCAAGAACATTAGAAGAGAATGGTATTTGAATGCAAGTGAAGCAGGGGGTTTACAAATAGGAATAGATGATCAAAAGTTATACATACAGAAGAAAGATCAAATGCTATTTAAATGCTTAAAAATTATCTAATTATTGGATCTGATCACTAACATGCTCTTTTCTCATTGTCAGAAGAATTCAAGAAAGCTAGAGATCTGGAAAACATATTTTATACAATAGATGAGAAAGTAGAGTTAAAAAGAACGATCTTTTACGAACGCTGGTGCTTGAGGGAAGAAGAAATGTAGAGTAGTGGGTTTGCACTAAGTAGGAGCAAGGAAAAAAGGGTTTTTGGGGGGAGGGAGAGATAATTAAATTTAAGGGAATGCAATTCATTTTGTGGATTTTTAATTTCTGTTTATTTATTATATTAAAAATCAAAAGAGAGTTCTAAATTTTATTTCTTCTTAGCCCAGCATAATTTAACCAAGAATCCCTTATTTGGGAAAATACCACAGCTAAATCCAGCTTCAAACTCCACAATATTGACTACAGAAATTCAGAAAATAAGAACCTAGTAGAAAATAGACCCACAGCCCTGGCCAGTATGGCTCAGCTGGTTGGGACATCATCCTGTACAGCAAAATGTCATGAGTTCAATTGCCAGTCAGGGCACAAACCTAGGTTTCGGGTTTGGTCCTCAGTTGGGGCACGTATGCAAGGCAACTGATTGATCAATGTTTCTCTCTCTCTCTCTCTCTCTCTCTCTCTCTCTCTCTCTCTTTCCCTTCCACTCTCTGTAAAACCAATAAGCATATCCTTCGGTGAGAATTTAAAAAAAAAATAGACCCACAAACCACAAACCATGCCCCTGACAAAAGTAACATTCCCTTAATTCAAAGTGAAGTTGACACTTTTGATCTCATAAAACAGATCAACTGTCTTGCAAACCTCTAAAAGTGTTCACAGTCTTTTTGTACATATACACACTCATACACAGAGATGTAAAATAATGCAGGACTGTTCTGAGAGATGAAAGAAACACCTTCTGTGTTCTGATCAGTCTTTTGTGTAGTCCAGCAGACATGGTTGATGTTCTCATACACAATTGGTGCTGACTATGAGGACAGTCTTTTTCTTATTCTAAGTCAATTGACCAATATTTATCTGTGACTTCTTTGCACTAGATTAAGTAAAATCTACATTAAATAAATACCAGTTATAAATTAATGTCTTTTGTCTACACAAGTGAAAATTACCAGTTGTCATGGAACCAGGATTGGTGTTGTTATAAAGGAATTGATGGTTTTAGAGTTTCAAATAGCTCCACTGTGACTCCTGAATCCGTACTTCATTCTTGCCTGTAGAATGTGTATCTAGAGGGGACAGGATGATTGTAACAATGACTGGCGAGGCAAATGAAAGCTTCTGGAATATGTTAGCATTACCCAACAAGCATCTGTTTTTTCTAAATTCCTAGATATTGAGGTTACTTGGGGCTGTTCTATAAGCACAGATATGAATAGCACAGAGGTAAAATGCTGACACAATTATTTTAGTGATAACTGACAATAGTAAAATGTCTTCAAAACAATAACTCTTTTTTTATAGTATAATAAACAAATGTCACGTTAAGGTTAAATGTTTGTACGCTTAGGAATAGTTTAGGTAGCGCTAACTGATGAATGCACTATTAGTTTTATTACTTATCTTATGGTTTTCAGGGTCCATTTACTTGAATAATAAATATGCAGAGTGCACTGATTCCAATAAGCTTATCTGGGGCTCCGATGCCATGTGCAGACCATCTGAGCTGCTCTTTTTAGTTTATGCTAACCAGAAAACCTCAATAAAATAAAAACATATAATTCCTACAGTTGCTCACAGTTTCTCCATTTAGAAACATATTCTGCCCTTAAATACTTGTGTGCCCATCTTGTTGAAGATAATGAAATTTGTCTTGGGTAATGAAAGTCAGAATATGGCTCAGTAGACATCATGGAATTTATACAAATCTATGAGCATACATCTTCATTCTTGTATAAAGCGAAGAGAATGTGGCTTTCTGTGTCAGTTATTGCCCTGACTCTCCAAAAATTTTGCAAAGTATGCTACATAGACTATAAGCCAATATGAAGTATCTGAATAGTAATTACTTCTGTTATTGTTGTACAATCTTCCCTTTTCATGTACCATCATCTCAGCTAATCACTTAGAGTTGTTTTCAAGATGTCTAGAGTGTCTGAAGTTAAGTCATCAGAGCAAATCAGTGGGAGGTGGAACAGTGCTGGAGGTGAACAATGCTGAGATTTTCTAGAGAGCCTTGGGCACTACATGGATAAGGCCTTTCCTCCTCCCACTCCTTTCCTACTCTCTTTGAAACAGTGTGTGGGATTCTGTTAAGAGTGAGCCCATACAAAGTGGAGCAGAGTGGCTCAGGCCATTGGCATAAGGCAGCACTCCGCCATGTGACCTTTTAGCCACCTGCCTCACCTCTCCTCTGATACAATTCTCCTGGCTACATAACTCAAATGACCTTCACAATAAAAACCAGAGAAGACACTGAAAACTAGAAATGATACCAGCCCCTGTCATGGCATGTAATAGCAGGAATGCCCTTACCTTATCAGCCATACAACAAAATTTTAAGTACCTAATTCTTTCTGCCTACTTTTTCCCAATACGGCATCAACAAGTATTTCTGAATGCTAAATGCATTTCTAGATTTTTTTTGGCATCATCTGTTATGGTTCTTCCACTTATGTAATTTATTTATTTAAACTTATTTATCTGTACCCCTTCCAAAGTTCTTATATAATATTACTGAGAGAATTTACAAATTAAAAGTGGTGAATGCCTCATACTCTTCTGGTTAAATGCTAAATGTATGAGGATATATGCTTTGCATTTCTCATTTTATGTGAGGTAATCTAAAAAGTAATCTAGGCCAACTAATGGTCAAACTCAAAAAGAACCGTCAAATAAATGCCATTTAATCTAATCCAAGCAGAAATCTAATACAAGTTATAAAGTATGACACAATAATAACATAAGCATTATTATTTTTTTCCTTTACTTGTTTAATTGCAGTTTAATTTGTCATTTTAACATGTTCTCTAGTCACTGAAGTTCCATTATAAGGTGATGGTTTCTCTGTCAAGAATTGTGTTGTTATCTCTGGAGGAATACGTGGAAGACATTAAGTGCAGGGTGTTTCTGAGTGGTGGAAAATCAACCTCCTCCTAGACCAAGACAGGCATATATAGCCTCTGGTCTTTCCTATCTCCATTCAGCTTCTGAGGGCTATATGACAGCCCATACTTTAGCTTAAAACCCAAAGTCTGCTGGTGCTCAATCAGGGGAATTAAGCAATGACTTGAGACATTTCTCATTCTCACAACAGGAGGGATGTTACTGAAATCTAGAGGCCAGTGATCCTGCTAAACAGCCTGCACTGCACAAGACTGCTGACCACACAAAGAATTCCCCAGTTCAGTATCTCAGTAGAGCCACATTTGAGCATTCCAAACATAAGTCCAGTGATTTGAGAAAGAAATTTCCTTTTATTAATTACTTTTCAGTTGTATCCACAATGAGAATATAAATGAATTATAACTTGAGAGTTGCTCAAGAAACAATTTGACTTTCTTTGTTTTGTTACCTATGTTTGCATTGGAAGCTAAAACAGCTTTTAAAATAAATAAGAGCACCATGTTGTTTTAAGAGAAAGTTGTGTTGATTCATGTCCAAGCCGTTGAACTTAGTTGACCAGGTGCCTACTCCAGAGTAGTTACAACTTTTAGACTTGAGACTTTGTGAAAACTCTCTGAGAGGGGGATTAAGACCTACATGAAAACTGGTACCAAAGTATAGATTTTAAGAAACTACTCTGTAATTTGGCTTTTATTTATTTATTTATTTATTTTTGCATTTAGGGGCATTGAGGTTTATTGAAGTTTTTCAGTGTTTTGTCTAAAAACAGTCCCTTTCCCCTCCCCATCCTTTGCCATGGATGCTAAGAACTAAAAACTTTAACTTAAACACAGGTCAGGCTCTCATAACAATGTGAAATAGGAAAAAATTGCCTTTGGCTTCCTATCCCCTTTGGGGCTCAGGGTTCTCAGGACATTTCTTCTCACGCTGGATAGAAAACTACTGTACGAAAGAGGCTAAACGGATGCATGTGGAGCCATGAATGACTGGACATGCTGAGGTCGCTCAGTGCTCCCTGTCTGAGGAGGTGGGGTGGCAGGCTTCTCACTCACATTCGTTTTCTTTGTCTCTCAATGCTCTCTAGTTTTATTCGGTAGGTATAAGTGAGTTTGTTCATTTGTTCATTTATTCTAAAATATTTCTTGTGTGCGAAATAGTTTTAAGGCACTACCAGGGAAGTGCAATGGGGACACAAGGCTGAAAGATGAGGCCGCCAAGGAAGGAGGAAGGATTATGTAAATATGTAAATGAGGAAGCGCCATTAAGCAGAACATCATAGTAGTTGTCACTGGAAGATGAGATGTGCTGCGCTGGTACACAGCATAGTAAGGGAAAAGGGATAAAGTCAGGAACGCAGAACGAACGAAGAGACATGTCTCTATGACACTGCTTAAGAGAGAAGCTGCTCAGCCATGATAGACTGCATCACACAGACACATTGTATAAGAGGTAGAGAAGGTGGTTGTTGCTTAGAGTGGTGATATTAGGGAGGCTACTTGAGGCACGATGAATAAAATGTTTAAAAGAGACTGAGAAAAGCTGAAATTTAGTCCACGTTTGCTTTTAAAGAGCGAGCTCGAGATATCAATGTTAGCAATTTAGGGGCCCAAAATAAACAAAGATATTAACAGATACATGTGGCTTGAGTTTGTGGGCTCTGTGTGTTTTTGGTGTTATCTAGAGACCAGTAACAACTACTGAGGGGGTGGAGTAGGGAGCGCAATGTCATCATTTTTCTTCCCATTAAACTGGATCTTTTATTTAACATTTAGGAATTCATCCTTATCCATCCACCTCCCTGAATCAGCCTCCTATGGTTCTGGGAAGTCCTCAGCTTTCTCTTTTTCAGTTTTTTCTTGCTTTCTCTAGTGCAACATTGCCATGCCAGCTGGACAAAATATCTCCTTTAACCTTTAAACTCAACACTGACGTCGCTGAGTCAACTCCGAATGTAGAAGAGAATTGGCCTCAGCATCAGAGGTCCCCAGGAGGGTGAATGGGATGAATTTTGCAGACTGCCTTTCCTCCCTTATATCTGGTCTCTTCATCACCCACCTTTCCCTTGAGAATCATTAGCCATTAATCATTATCTTAAACATGATTTGTTGCTAAAAACTAGGGTTTGCTCAATCAAATTAGGTTCAAGAAGCATCTAGGTTCTTTGTTTAGGAATTATCTGCTTTTATGACTTAGTCATTTAGGTCATTCCCCTTCTAAGTATGAAGTTCTTCCAAAAAAAAGCTATCAACAGAATTTCTTACTAGATCCCTTATTAAAATAAAACAAAACACCTAAGAAAACTATAACGTATTAATATTTTGAACATACTAGTGTTTTTCCAAAGAGAAAGTTATAATTTTAATATATAGCAAAAACTTAAATCAATCAAATGAATATTTGCTAATGGTAGATTTTTTTGGCATCATTCAACTAGCAAGTGTTTGGTAGATAATCTCTTATTCTTATGTCTCTTATGCATAATTGAAAGGCAGTCTGCCAAATTTTGAATCAGAGGGTTTATGAACTTGGCTGGGTAGGTCACTATTTTAAAATTTTCTACCTGGAAGTGATCCATACTGGATGGTTGATATGAAAAATAAGGGAAAGGTTTTTTAACCTGAGGCTTCATTATTTAACAACTAATTTTATTGATATTTTTCTTTTAAACTTTTCACAGTCATGAAGCCATCATATTTCCATTTATGCAACCAAGGTTTTTTATAAGTTCTGAAATATAAGGCAATAAAAACTGTGGCTAAGAATATGATCTCCACACTCCTGGTGGGTTTTATTCACAGCTTCACCAGTTACTAGCTGAGACATTAGTTTATCTCTTTGCACCTGTTACTTGATCTGCTAAAAGAGATAACAGAAGTATGCTCACAAGTTGTAAGGTGCTTAGAACAATGTTTGACACATAGTATGTGCTTAATAAATATAAGTACTGATATTCTTTCTACCAGAACACAATATTTATGTTCATTTTATTTTCTGCTTTATTCCTGGTGCCTGTAAGTCTAGAACTGAGTTGGAATTTATTAAACACTTGTTAATGAATTTCAACAATAGAGTATGACTATATTTTACACACATTTTGTATGGTTTTACATACAAAATAAAACCATACTGTCTCTTAATGAGCTGGATGGGCTGACTTTTCCTCTAGGTAACATGTTCCTCTTCTGACTTTAGTATGATCAGATTATCACTACAAATTTCACAGCTGTCAGTTCATTAACCCACTAAGTGTCTAAGTTAATATGGATGTGATATTATTGGTACACCTGCTACCCACACTAATAATTTAAAAGTACCCCTTTCTGTGTTGCTAATTGACTTGATCATTACCTTTATGAACAGACGGTGATGTTTTCCTGGACAGAGAATTGCATACATTTAAATATACTTAAAATTACACAGTGAAAGCCAATTGAAGTTTAATGGAAACGAGTAACACTAAGGATTTTAGTGATGCCACTTTAAGGGTTTTACATTTATTTTAAAAGTAATCTCCAAAAATGTGACATATGATCTTGAATAATATCTCATTTTATCTAGAAAAAGAATAATTCTGATTATTTCAGTACTCAGTTATAATAAAGCTAGGATTGCAGGACAGATAACATAAATGGCTCTCAAACTTTACCATGAATCAGAATTAAGTGGGGGTCTTATTAAAACGTGTTGCTGTGCCTGCCCACCAGTTTCCAGTTCAGTAAGTCTGAGGTTGGGGCCTAAGAATTTACTTTGCTAATGAGTTTCCAGGTGATGCTGATATTGCAGGTTCAGAAAAGGCACTTTAAAAATGACTGGGTTAGAGGTTCATATCAAATGAAAAATTGATAATTAACTGCAAATAGACTTAAAAAGGGAAAGATTTGGGAAGCTTTTAAAATTTTATTTGAAAAGCCATAAATTGGAAAAATAATTAAACATGCTAAATATGTCTCTTAACAATTAATTGATAAATGAAAAACAACAAAGAATGTTTCACCTCAGATGAACAATAACTGCCTTCCTTTCTGGTAAACAGAACAGTCTAAAGGTGGAACATATGGAGAGAGGAGTATGAGTTTTTGTTGCTGGAGGTATTCAAGTTGAAGGCCTAGGGCAAAGGGGAATTCAGGGTGGGTAGGGATTGGCATTGTGTGGCACTGGGGATTTCGTTCCATTCTGAGCCTATGATCCTAAGGGATTTCTTAAAATCAACTATTTGAATTACTGTCTTCCAGCAAGAAGGTTTCTAAAACATTTATCGTTCAAGGAATGATTAGTCCTGAGTGGTGTAGTAGTTTCCCGTGGCTGCTCTAACAAAATAACGCAGACTTGTTGACTGAAGATATATCTATTCTCTCAGAGTTCTGGAGGTCAGAAGTCCAAAATCAGGTGTTGGCAGGACTGTGTTCTTTTTGGAAGCGGTGGAGGAGAACTCATTCCTTCCTTCATCCAGTTTCTGGGCTAACAGTGTTCTCTGGTTTGCGCCTGTATCACTCCACTCTCTGCCCTTGATCACACTGCCTATACCTTCTCCATCTGTCACAGCTCCCTCTGCACCCCCTTTGTAAGGGTTCCGGTGATAGCATTCAGAACCCATCCAGATAATCAAGGATAATCCTCCCATCTCAAGATCCTTAAATTACTCACATCTGCACAGACACCTTTTCCAAATAAGAATATTTACAGGTTTCGGGTACTACAACCTAATATCGTTGGGGGTCATTATTTAATCTACTTCAAATGACAAATCCCACCTTTTCTTTTTTATATTCTTATGATATAAATTTACTATGTAAAATATACTTACTATGTAAGAGTTTTCCCCTGCTTTTGAAATTGATTTTTATTTTTTTTATTTTTATTTTTTCCATCACCATTTATCCCCCATAGACCCTCTTCAACTTTCATCCACTCTCCTCTCCCCCGCAGTCACCACTGTTGTCCATGTCTATGAGTTATTTCTCTTTTTTTTTCTTGTTTGCTCAATCGCTTCACACCCCCCCAAGCAGAGTTCCCTACTTTTTAAATTTTCTGCTATAATGCAGATAAGGGAAAAGAGCACAATTTGTACTCATCAGTTTTCCTATGTGATTATTTGTCTCCATTGCAGAAGACAAAGAGATTAAAATGTTGTCACAGATAAAATGTTTTATAAAATATAGATAATATTATATATTTCTTGACAATTACTAAAAGGACCCAAAGCATCTCAGAAGGGTACTTTACTACATCCTGCTCTTCTCTTGGGTATACAACAATTCATCTCAATGAAACTGACCGATTTTACATTTAAGAACAGACCTAGTCAACTACTTTCATGGAAAGTGTGCAAGGAGCAATTTATAAGGTAATTGAACTAGTTTTTACAAGTATCTAAAATAAAATTTAAAAAATATTATAAACTTGAGTAGCAATACTCATATTTAGTAGCTCAAGTTCAAGGACTCAAAGCCATCGAGATTAAAAAATATCACGGTGCCTAGCATATTTAGAGATTCAACATATAATTTTTGAATTGTATTCTCTGAAGATTCTGTGAGAACAAAAGAAAAAAATTATTGAATTTTACAAATAATGTTTATCAAGAATATAAAAATTTAGATAATTGACCTGAATTTTTATATTTCAACAGATATTTTAAAACTTTGCACAGATAGCCTCTGCTATGCTTTGTTTTTATCCTATTGTCTATAAGTAATTAATATCAAACTTTTAATTAAATCAAATTGTTACCTTTTAAAATTGTCAAGCTTAATTTTTTTTAAACAGCTTAATTGAGATAGACTTCACATGCCATACAATTCAACCATTAAAGTGTATAATTCAATGGATTAAAGCAGTATATTCACAGAGTTGTGCAACTACAACTTCTACATATTTCTAGAAATTTTTCATCACCCCAAAAAGAAAGCATATACCCAGTGGCAGCCATTCCTCATCCCACCTCCACACCTAGGCAACTACTAATCTACATTTTTGTCTACTCTGAATATTTCATATAAAAAGAATCAAACACAAAGTGATCTTTTGTGACTGGTTTATTTCAAATAGTTTTCAAGTTTCATCATGTTGTAGTATGGATCAATACTTCATGCTTTTCTATGGCCAAATAATATTCCATTGTATGAATATATCGTATTTTGTTTACCCATTAGTCAGTTGGACATTTTGGTTGTTTCCACATTTTGGCTGTATGAATAATGCTGACACAATCTTGGGCAGAAAATATTTAATATTAAAAAAGAAAATCATCTAGAAAATTGTGCTAAGAGGATCTGAGTGGTTTTTGAGAACTTTAAAAGCAAATAAGTAAATAAATAAATCCATCATAGTTACCATAATACACACAAGTGGTATAGTATGTAAATCCTTGATTCTATAATGCTAAAACCATAGGTACCTCTGCTTTGCATGTCTCATGCCTGAAACCTTTGGAATGCTAAAACAGGGCAAAATAACCCTTAGACTGGGCCTAAAGCAATATTGTGTCCCAAAGAACTATTTGCAAGGGTAACAGAAGAGCAGATATTGTGACTATTGAACTTATGACTATCAGACTAAAAACTCAAAATAGTCTTTTGAGTAAACATCACTATGTTATGTTATCTGCAAAATAAATATATGAATAAATATACATGAAACACTAAATAAAATAAAATCTTAGATTCCTAACACTGGAATACAATATGCATTGATCATTTTTTTCTTCCTTATGTGCTGATATAACCATTCAAAAGAAGACACATTCTCTTCTATACCTTGAAGTAAGAAAAATATTATAAAACTTCTATGGAAAACAGAAAGGTCATTGCTATCCCTATTTCATTTTATCTCAAACCTCTGTGAACACTCAACTGTCTCTATTACACTTTACAAACTTGATTTCTAAATGTTAATTTATACGATTTATGTATTTGTCAGAAAGAGTGATGTAAATGCTAGAGCAGGTACTGCATGACAATGTCCCAAGTTTATTGTAGATAATAGGTGGATAAAATAATATTATGGATAAAATAATCTCTCATTTTACCTGTGGATAACTTAATGTTGGAGAATGAAATTGAGAAGTCATTTTTGTGACTCCAGCATTTCAATCACGAGCAATGTAAATAATAGTTTATATTGCCAACCTGGAAGTGATTCTGATTATCCCTTTATTATCCAGAACAAAATAGTATTTTTAAAAAATCTCGAAAATTTAGATGAGACCTATCAAATTAAGACTTTAGTTTATTAAAGCAGTTTTAGGTTCACAACAAAATTGAGGGAAACATATGGATATGTCCCATATACCTCCTGTCCCACATATGATAGCCTCTCTCATCATCAACATCCCTACCAGCATAGTACCTTAGTTACAATTGACGAACCTGGATTGACACATCATAATCACCCAAACTCTGTAGTTTACCTTAGGGTTCACTCTTGGTGTTACATACATTTTATGGGTTTGCACAAATGTATACTGAAATGTATCCATCATTATGGTATCACTGCCTTAAAAATCCTCTGTACTCCACTTATTTATCTTTCAGCACCCCCAACCCCAACCAACCCCTGGCAACAACTGATATTTTTATTGTGTCCTCAGTTTTGCCTTTTTTTAAGAAAGTCATGTAGTTGCAATCATACAATATGTAGCCTTTTTAATTGTCTTCTTTCACTTAGTAATATGCATTTAAGTTTCTTCCATGTCTTTTCATGTCTTTATAGCTTATTTTTTTAGTGATAAATAACTTTCCATAATCTAGATGTCCTGCATTTGATTTATCCGTTTGCCTACTGAAGGACATCTTGGTTGCTTCCAAGTTTGGGCAATTATGAATAAAGGGGTTGCTTACTTTTTTATTGTGAAGTTTTAAGAGTTCTTTGTATATTTTGGATAGGAGTGTTTTTTTTTTTTTAATCAAAAATGTCTTTTGCAAATATTTTCTACTGGTCTGTGGCTTTCCTTCTTCTCTTGCCACTATCTTTTTAAGATCAGAAGGTTTTAATTTTAATAAAGTCTAGCTTATCAATTACTTGAGACCTTTTTTTAACATATAGTTGATAAATACTTTCCAAAAGCACTGGTTCAATTAAGAATATTCTAACGCAAATCCAGAGTATATGTCTTTAGTGTACTTGTGTATTTTACAGAGAGAACTAATTTTTCCCACAACACTGGATTTTAAAGGTTCAATAGAATAACAAAGTTAATAACATTTTATATAAAAATAATTTATATATTTCTGGAATTTGTACACTCAGAACAACAAAAAGTCTCCCCAATCTGACTATTGTATAAGCTGATAAAATATAATTTAGTAATTGAATTACCAATTCTTTTACTCAAGTGCTACAAAGAATTGCATTTATTATTTTTATTTATTTTTTTATTAATTTGTTTTTGTTACAGATGTTTCTCCTTTTTCCCCCATTGACACCCTCCTCCCCATCCCCCACACCCCATCCCCAGCCCTGTTGTCCATGTCCATTGGTCATGTATACATGCATATAAGTAAAGAACTGCATTTATTAAATAAGTGCACAATAATGCAAAGTTCATCTACCACATTTCAAAGTTAAGGTAAAATTATGAACTCCTATAGAATCAAATGCAAATGCTTACATTTGTATTAAAATTTTAAAACCATTACATTTGTTTGAAAGAAAAACGATCTTAAAAATGAATTCTGGGCAAACCAGAATCACTTAGGGCTCTCCCCTCTGACTTCACTGTAATGTGCCAGAGTTAGAATAAATCACCTCAAAGCCCCTTCCTGTTCTCAAACTGTTTTGTATGGTACTATCTTTGGATCTCTATTATTTTTGAGAAAACCAATGCTAGATGTATAATAAAATTTTGTTTATTTTCCCCCGGGTATACATGCAGTCTAAGTCACATTGCTTTAACCACTAGATTTCAACACAGAGAATTAAGATATTATTTGACCACAAGTTGTCAAAAAGTGTGAAAATGCAGTATGCAATTTTATATGCTTTCTTGTGTTTTCTATGCATTCTGTAAGCTTTTCCCATTTCCCTTCTTCCCATGGTAATAGATTTCAAGCATCTGACTTTTATTTTAAGTCAATTGGAAACATTAGGTTGATGTGGATTATACACAGGGGATCTGAATGAGAAACTTGTTTATTTCATCCATATGGGTTTATTGTAACTTCACCAGAAAAGCCTACAAAAGAACACCTCAGTGAGAGAGAAAATGGCATTATTTTTATTTTTAACTCCAAAAGAGAAAACTAAAATTTTATCCCAGGGAGCATTCCATCTAACTAGATCACTCTTATGTTAACAGAATCCAAGCCACGTGGTGCTGCTTTGCACTGCTGAACTTAAAACTACTTATTACTGTGCTGCCCTGGAAATCTAATAGAGTTTGAAATTCAGAATACTCAGCATCACCTGACAGGTTTCTCATTTCAAGTGGTCAAAACTCCAAAGAAATGCAGGAATCTATGACCCCTTTATTCAGGGCTGATGTTTACTCTACTTGGATGCACAAAGGGTCTTGTAATCTTGTTTCCCTTCCGTTGCAGACTCAGGCCAAGCAAGAGCGTGCTTCTTTATGAAGCTTTCCCCGAGGTTCAATTACGGTAATTTGTTACAAGGTGACATTGTCTTTAGTACTTGGGACTTATTAAATTGTCTCCTGAATGAGTCATACTAGGGTACAGTATCTGAGATAAGCAGACTTCTTCAGACTGACTTATTTTTCCAATTTAATTTTCTTAAGACATTAAGTTATTTGGAAAGCTCTGAAAGGATGATAATGGTGTCTTAGTCTCTGGTATTCGTGCATTGTCAGAGGTTTTAAAGACCATTTAAGAAGTCAAACAATTTAAGCATTTAGTCATATCACAAAAGGAAACCATGAATATCCAAACATCATAGGGAGGGAAAACAAAATATATTAAGTCATGGCAAATTTCACATTTTCTGACATTATGGAATGAAGCCCAAAAGGGTTAGTCATGTCTTGACTCTTCAAAGGCAGGTATAGCTTTAAAGGTTGACTCCTAAAATGTATAACTTATCATTGAATTCAAGTGCTAGTTCTAAAAGTTATGAAATCACTGCAAATCAAAAGTAGTCATATTCTGAATTTAAAAAGTTAAATTGCAATTAGAGAAGACAAATATTCCTTATGCAGGAGCAGATGTATGTATACCTAGCTAGCTGGCTAGATCTAGCTATCAACTGATTGAGAAAGACTTCAAAGTATCAATAACTAAAAATGGAAAGCCTAGTTTAGGAATACTTTTATTTGCAATAGTAGCAGTTACCAAGCACTTAATCTGTGACTGGATTTTGGTGTCATCATATTATTTAATTCTGATTATAGCCCAATACTACAGATTTTATTTTGTTCCACTTATTAAAGATGAGGAAAAGAACTGAAGGACAGAAACTGCCTAGTACATTGCCCAAGGTCGTACCACCATTTGGTCAATGGAAAAATGAAACTCAAACCCTGGCTTCTTTTGTTAGCTTGCTTTATTTCTTGAAAGGAGGATTTATAAAACAGTTTAGAGGAATTCATATTTTATGAATTTCTAGAAGTTGCTTCCTGAAAATATATACAGCTATTTATTTTCAGGTCTATTTGGGTGACTAGATAAGCTTTCCTTTAAATTGATTGGTATAAGTCAAATTTATTGTTCATCTTTTAGATATTATGAGGACAGCAAAGCCTTAGTAACTGACCAAAAGCTAATTGATTTGGTTAAGCTGCAAAAGTATTAGAAAAAGGCTAGTTTTGAGTAAGTAAATTTATCTCTTTACCAAAAAATTCTGCAATGCCTCAATTTGATCCTGAAGTCCTCTTTATTACTAGAGAAACTTGTCTAGCCTGGTTATAATTGCCCGCCTTTTACTTTCCTGGACCTGAAGCAGAGAGTGATGTTTTTTCTACAAAGGGCCAGACAATAAATACTTTAGGTTGTCAAGTCACATGTGGTCTCTGTCACATGCTCTTCTTTGTTGTCTTTTGGCTTTTAAAAATAATCTTTAAAAATATTTTTTAAATTCTTAATACAGAAACAGGCCATAGGCCAGGTTTGGCCTGAGAGCCTCTGGTTTGCAGACACCTGCCATAAAGGGTTCTGTATGTCTCCTTGACTCATAGAAGTTGTTCCAAGATAAAAATGATCATTCAAAGTTCACTATATAAAGTTTAAGTTCTATATACCTATGTAACTATGTAACCTCTCTCTCTCTCTCTCTCTCTCTCTCTCTCTCTCTCTCTCTCTCTCTCTGTGTGTGTGTGTATTTTTTTTTAACTGACTTTCAAAACTGGTTATTTTCATAGAGCTAACTCACCTTATTTCAGAGGTCAAAGTGCTTTGCATGCCATGAGATAACCTGTCTGTTTTTTCTTACATATGACTCCTATAAGTGGTATGTAAAGGTTTTCCTGGAAAATATTGTAATTTGGAAGAACTATTTTCATGTCTTTATGTTCCTTTAGGATATATTTTGATAATGGGCACTCACTTTGCCTTTAATGTGGAATATATGTTGCTGAAGATATTTCAGTATTTTAACATCCCTAACAACCTTTCAACTTTTTTCAATTTTTGTCTTTCTAAAACGTCCCCTCTGTTGTGCTGTCAGCATGACATCACTGAAAATGAAGCCAGAGTGAGATCCAGAGACCTGGAAGCAGGGGACAGACTGAGGAACCTCAAAGGGAGGGAGGGAGGGGGAGCGGGAAGAGATAAACCAAAGAACATATATGCACAACCAATGGACACAGACAACAGTGTGGTAAAGGGAGGGGTAGGAGCAGGGAGGAGGGTGTCAATGGTGGAGAAAAGGAGGGACATCTGTAATACTTTCAACAATAAAGACAAATTTTAAAAATGAAAAAGAAAAGAAAATGTATGTAGGAAAAAAAAATTGAAGCCAGATTGAGAAATGCATAATCAAGGCTCACATGCTGGCCAGGCCGGTGTGGCTCAGTGGTTCAGCGTTGACCCATGCACCGAGAGGTCGCTTGTTCGATTCCCGGACAGGGCACATGCCCAGGTTGTGGGCCCAATCCCCAGTGGGGGGCATGCAGGAGGCGGCCAATCAATGTTCTCTCTCATCAATGTTTCTATCTTCCTCTCTCTCTAAAAAATCAATAAAGAAAAAGAAAAAAAAGGCTGACATGCTGGTGTGCGTCTGCTGCAGCACACCGCTGGCCTGAGTCAGTGTTCATGACCACAGACAAAAAATAAACAAAGAAAAGCTAGTAAGGATGTTTTAAACAGTGTTTCTACCTTGACTGCAAGTTGTCACTTGGAATCACTCTGTTCAGACCACAGCCAAAAGAATAACTAGCCTTAGATGGTGAATGGTTAAATTAGAAATTATTTTTAAGCATAGCATGTAAATAGTGGTTTTGGTGAAATTAAAGGCATTTAATAAGTTTGTTCTGAATGGCTAGGAAAGACTTTGTTGTCTTAGCAGCATTTTATTTTGTGTAGTTCCAGGTGATCTCTTGGGAGCCAGGGTCTCTTCAGGGGATGACAGAGAGGTAATTCTATGCCAGGAAGAAAGTATTCCCAGTGAATGTTTCACAAAACACTTGTATTTTATTTCAGCATTTTAAGCAAAGCTCTTATATAGTATATTGTTCTCATCCCTATCACATAATTTTCACATTGTTTTAGAATTATGTTTGTACTTGGATGTTTCCTCAGAGGATTTAAGTTCCTTAAGGGGAAGAACCATTTCCTTTTCATTAAATCTATTTTTTCTAGTGTCCACCACACTGTATGACATAGAGAAGTCTTAAATGAATATTTCCTTTATATATGAACACAAAGAGGATAGAAATTTATATATTTACAAGAGAAAATGTAATACAAATATAATACTTGATTACAGAATTTCTTTTATATATTCTTGGATTTTATAACAAAAATAACATAAAACATTCTAATTAAGTGGAAAAATGAACAGATCAAAGTATATATGCATTCCTTGTCATATGGAATCATGCTTTGGTAATGACTGCCACTGCTAATTGATTTACAGGTGCACTTATTTTTGAAGTCTTAACATTCTGTGCAGATGAACAGGTACATCCCATCAGACTCCTGAGATAGCAATAAATTGGCTTTATTTTAATCATACACAGCAAACCAAAAATATGACTGAGAAAAAAAACAAAACTCACATCTATTGATAACTCCCTAAGTCTCTTATTCATTCTTTTTCTATATAATTTGGATTGGCTAAAGGCATTGCTGTGGATATGCCTAAAGTAGTTTTTTAGTTTATTGTGAGAATGTAGAACAAACATCTTCTCACTTCAGCCTCCAACAATAGTAGCCACAGACAGCTAAAAAATGGGACAAAATATGTATATAACTCTCTAAAAGCATAAATAAGATAGAAAACAGTGGATCAAGATGAGGCATGTGAACATCCAGAGAGGTGAGCTTGGCATTTGGGAGTCTCATTTCTCCAGAGGACATTTGTCAACTTAGAATAAGCAGAAGACTGCTTTTTGTTTTTTGAGGTTCTTTTTAGGTAAAGTATATGAGATATAACATAAATATAGTAAACATTGCTTTTTGGAGTACAGTTCTGTGAGTTTTGATGGCTATATACAGTTGTGTAACCATGCACTGAAGATATAGAATTCCATCACTCTGAAAATTTCCTTTGTGCCCCTTTATTGTAACTCTCCTTCCCCAACTCCCTGCCCTTGAAAACCACTGATCTGGTTTCCATCCCGATAGCTTTGTCTGTTCCACTTATTGTCATATAAATGGAATCACGCTCTAGTATTTTGTGCCAGGCTTCTATTTTTAGCATAATGTTTTTAGATGTATCCAGTCTGAATATGCCACTGTATGAATGTGTCATAATTATTTATCTGTTCAACTATGATGTACATTGGGTTCTTCTCAGTAGCTGGCCCTAACAAATAAAGCTATCACCAACATTGCACAGGCCTTTGTGTGAACATAAATTTCATTTCTCTTAGTTATACACCTAGGACTGTGATTACGTATCATATGGTACCTGTATGATAAGTGTATATAGCTTCATGTAAGGAACTACCATGTTAATTTTCAAGGTGGTTGCACAATTTTGAATTCTATTGGCAATATATGAGTAATCCTGTTGTTTCGGGTCATTACCAGCATTTGGTACTGTCATTTTTTTCTTTCTAATTTCAGTCATTCTAATACAAGTGTAGTGAAATTTAACTGTGGCTTTAATTTGCATTTACTGAAAACTAATGATGTTGAGCATCTTTTCCATGTATTTATTTGCTATTCATATGTTATTCTTGGTGAAGTATTCTTTTAAATCTTCACTCCCTCATTTTATTTTTTAATTGTGTTGTTCGTGTTCTTTTTATTACTGAGTTTTAAGAGTTCTTTATGCATTCTGGATAAAAGTACTTTATAAGATATATAATTTAAAATATATTCTCCCAGACAACAGACTGTCTTTCATTTTCTTTACACTATCATTTTAAAAGTAAAAGTTGTTAATACAGTCGGCCCTCATTTATCGCGGTTAATCAGTTCCAGACTCTACTGCGATAAATGAATTTCCCCGAAGTAGGATTCTTTTTATTTATAAATCGAATATTTTCGCAGTTAGAGCATAGAAAACCTGTTTATGACCTTCTAAATATGTTTCTTATCATTATTAGAGCCCTCTAGACATGAAATAACACCCTTTAGTCACCATTACACTCGTATTACCCAATATATTAGACAAAATAAGAGAAAATAAAACATATTAGATGTTACAAATCTATTATTATTGTACATTTAATTACACACACACACAGTTCTTACACACAACCACTAACATGAAAATAGTGCAACTTGTTCGATGATGAAGCGATGAAGATGAAGAGATGTACTGCACAGCAAAGAAGAGCAAGGTTACTGCTCCTCTGAAGGCACGACCTCAGTAGGAGAGTCTACAGGTGGTGCAGTATCTTCAGCAGGTGCACCGTCGTCTTCTTCCGCTGAAGGAGTACTAGGAGTAGGCAGTGGGTGTCTGGGTGCGTGGCTGAAGAACATCGTGATAGGCAGTTGCTGGCGCTGTCTTTTCATATGTGTGAGGAGGCCTTTGTAGGGTTCTATCGCTCTATCAAGTGTGTTCTGGAACCGCAATGCATACATCATTTGTGGGTCCCATTCGCCAATCATGTCCTGTACTACCTTAATAGTTCTCACGACTTGCGAGAAACGCTCAAGTATAAGGCCAACTTCCTCTTCCTGACCCCCAGGAATCTGGCTGCTCTTCCTCCTCCTCACTCCCAGACTTAGTCATCTCCACCAGATCCTCGTCAGTTAAGGACACCTGTTCTGGATGATACTTGCCCTTCTCAAGGATCTTCTGGAATGTGTTGTTCACATAGTCTTCTGCTGCAGTCTGGTCAGCAGAGGCAGCTTCTCCGTGGAGAACGACACTCTTCAGATGATACCTCTTCTGGAACTTCTCGAACCAACCCTTGCTTGCTGTGAAATCCATGAACGTCGCAGAAGAGGGTCCTGGTTGAGGTTCGTCCTCCATAAAGCGCTGATAGAGCTGTCTCACCTTCTCCCAGATGACCAGTGAATCCAACTGAATGTTTTTCTTGCGGCTGTTGCTAATCCAAATGGCTAGGGCAGACTCTGTTTTCACCATGAACTTATTACGACTTGTCACGACGTGCTTTGCGTCCTTGTTGAAAGAGACAGTAGCCGTTGCATGGATGTTCTGGATGTTCTTTTCATCTTTATGGATGGAGCGAACAGTAGACTCACTCAAGTCGTAATGGCGGGCAACCTCCATGATTTTCTTGCCATCTTTGGTCATATCCAAGAGTTTCACTTTCTCCTGGATGGTAAGCATCTTCTTCCGGCACTTAGTTTCATCATCAGAAGGCTTAGAAGAAGCAGCACGTTTAAGAGCCATCGTGGGGCTTAGATAAAAGTTCTCAGAAATCGCAAACACTTACAAGAGCAAAGATGCTTTGATGTGTAGTGATGTTGAAGCATGGATGAGAGAAACGAACTTGCATGAGGCTGAGCCAATCAGTGGCCAGGATAGGAAAATGATAGGATAGCCAATCAGTGAACAGCATGCTCTGATTGGCTTGGTTTCACCACACCCAATTTTTTGGAAAAAAGTTATTGCCCACACACAAGGAGTGGTCCAGCGGTTGCACCTGGTGTTGAAGGATTCCTGGGGTGCTCGAATACATAGGCCTACAGTCCATACGTACAGTAATTTTAATTTTAATTGTAATACAGGGGTATATAATTGACCCAGACAACTGAGCGTGCACTATATCATTTTCACTGTCTCAATCAACTTTTTAATGCATTTATTTGAAAAAAATCGCGATAGAGTGAAGCCGTGAAAGTCGAATCGCAAAGTGGTGAGGGATGACTGTATTGATAAATTCCAATTTAGACATTTTTCTCTTATAAAGAATGGTATTCTAGCTAAGAAATCTTTGTCTAATACATTAAGTAGTGAACATTCCCCTCAAGATTTCTGCAGAAATTCTATGGTGTATTTCAGATAATTCTATAGGTATGGATTACATTTCACTTCTGCACATAGAAGTGCAATTGTCCCCATTCCATTTGTTATCAAGACTATCCTCCTCCACTGAATTAACTTTTCACTTTTTTCAAAAATGCATCACCCATACATATGTCTATTCCTGGGTTCCTTATTCTGTTCTTTTGATTGATATGACTATTATTTTATGAATATAGCACTGTTTTCATTATGATGCCTTTATCCTAAATCTTCAGATACTGTGCTTGTACTGTATGCTCTCTTTGTTCCTATTTTCTAAAAAAAAAAAAAAAAAAAAAAAAAAAAAATGGCTATTTTATTTCCTTAAGAATTCTATATAATTTTAGGATCATTTATTAATTTCTATATAAAATTCTGCTGGGATTTTTGTTTAAATTGATTATCCCTCAGCTGTGATGAGTTCACTGATGAACCAATTAAAGGAACCACTCATTTCTAATACTCTGTTGCTATTTTTGTTCCTAGCTTTTCCATTTGATTCTTTCATAGTGTTTCTCTTTCTGCTGAGTGACCACATTTGTTCATAAATATTTTCCACTTTTCCCACTGGATCGCTTAGCATATTAATCACAGTTACTTTAAAGTCTGTGTCTGATAATCCCAATATCTGCTTCTTATCAAAATCTGATTTTGTCTAATCTTTGTTCTTTTGACAATGTTTTTTTTCTTTTTAATTTTCATAATTTCATAAAACTTTCCTTCTTGTACACTCTGATAAAAAAGTTAATTTTCTTTATTTCTTTGAACTCAACTTATTTTGAACTGAGAATTTTTTTTCTTGATATTTCTTCTATTGGACTATTGTTAAACCAGATATTAGAATATCTGCTTCCTTGTCATCCAGGTCTTAGCTGGAATGTTTCCTCAGGAAAAATTGTGCTGACAATTCAAATTCAAGTTGTCCACTGGGTACTCTTTAACGTAGAGTTTGTTATTATCTGTTATTCTCTTATTATTTGAAAATTTTAATTATTGCCCCTAAGAGCATGCTTTCTAGAACACATATAAATGTTAAACACTGTCTTTGTCTGGGCTGCTATGACAAAACAGCACAGACTGGGTAGTTTATAAAAAACAACAATTTATCAATAATACGAGGTTGTATCCTCATATCATAAAGGGGAAGAGATAGCTATCTGGGGCCTCGTTTATATGGTCACTAATCCTGTTCATGAGGGATTGCTTCATGAGCTAATCACTTACCCAAAGCCTCACCTCCTAAAACTTTCACCTTGGGCATGGGTTTCTAACACATAGGTTTTTTTGGGGAAAAAAGCATTCAGACCATAGCAATCTTTCCCAACCAATGAAATGTTATCCTTCACCTTATATTAATTATTCTCTGACGTCTTCATTAAAATGTAGTTTTCTCCACATAACTTCTATACACTTTTAGTTAGGTTTATTCCTATTTTATTTTCTCTATCACAGCGTGAATGAAATTGTTTTTCAATTTATTTTCTAGTGGATGTATAAAAAATAATGCTTTTTCTGTAATTTTTGTAACAGTCTACTTTATACATCAATATTAGTTCTAGGATTTTTTTTAGTTTGTCTTTTGAATTTTTCAGAGGAAAAATATTTTTATAATAGTAATGATAATTGGGGTTCCCTTATCCTCACCCCTTTTTTTATTAATTTATTTTTGTTACAGATGTTTCTCCTTTTTTCCCCATTGACACCCTCCTCCCCATCCCCCCACCCTGTCCCCAGCTTTGTTGTCCATATCCATCACTTATGCATACATGCGCATAAGTTCTGTGGTTTATCTCTTCCCTCCCCCCCCACCTCCTCTTCTGAGGGGTGTCAGTTTATACCCTACTTCCACATCTCTGGGTCTACCCTGTTCCTCAGACTGTTATGTTCATTATATTCCACAAATACACAATGGAGTACTATGCAGCTGTAAGAAAGAAAGATCTCTTATCCTTTGAGACGACATGGAGGGACCTCGAGAGTATTATCCTAAGTGAAACAAGCCAAGCAGAGAAAGACAAATATCACATGGTACCCTCACCCTTTTAAAAAAATTATCTTGAGCAGTGATTCTTAATTGAAGAAGTAAATCCTCCACAGAGTTTTGGTAGGAATATGCAAGAAACCCATGAAGGGCTTTTTAAAATTTTAAAAATTTATCTTTATTGTTAAAAATATTACAGATGCCTGCCCCCCCACCCATTGATCCCCATTAACCCCCTCCTCCCTGCATTTGCCCTCCCTGCCTTCACCACACTATTGTCTGTGTCCATTGGTTATACATATATGCATATAAATTCTTTGGTCTATCTCTTCCTGGCCCCGCTCCCCCTTCCCTCTGAGGTTCCTCAGTCTGTTCTCTACTTCCATGTCTCCGGATCTATTTCCTAACCACACAAGCCCATATATAATTCCCATATTTGTATTAATATCAAGAAAAGATTGAAAAAGTGTTAAATAAAAAGCACTATCAGAAAAATGATATATAATATTAGTGAAATTAGACATCTTTGAATTGTTCAGGACATAAAATAGCCCTGGCTAGTTAGAGCAATGGCCCTCGGACCAAAGGGTCATGGGTTTGATTCCCAGTCAAGGGCACATACATGAGTTGCAGGTTACATCCGCAGCCCTGGTCAGGGTTGTGCAGGAGGCAACCAAATGATGTGTCTCTCTCACATCCATGTTTCTCCTCTCTCTCTCTCTCTCTCTCTCTCCCTCTCCCTCACTTTCTCTCTCTCTCCCTCCCTCTCTTCCACTCTATCTAAAAATCAATGGGAAAATATCCTTGGGTAAGGATAAAAAAAAAAGACATAAAATAACTTACTTTAAAATTTTCCTTTAAATATAACATTTGGTTATTTATTTTTAGAGCTTTTATTTATCATGTTAAATAGTAGTTTTAATAAGAACTTTTTTTCTTCAGGAATTGATTTGCTGAAATCATCTTTTGCAAACCATTCAGATAATCTTTTTTCTTTGATTTTGTGATGTGATGAATCCTACAAATAGACTTCAGAATATTAAACTCTCTTTGCATGTAGGCATAAAGTCAATTCAATCATGTTTTTATTTTCTTTTAATACATTTGTGGATTAGATTTGTTAGTTTCCTATGAAGAACTTTTGCATACATGGCAGAAACTCCCATTCTTTCTTCGTTACAGAGATTTGCTGTCTTTGAGCATCAATTGCTCAGCTAAATGACTACACTGCTCAGCCTTTCTTGAATTCAGATGTAACCAAGTAACTGAGTTCTGCTTAGTCATTACAAGAAGCATTGTGTATGACTTCTAGGTAGTCTTCTGAAAGGGATCTCACTAGGCTGTATGTTACTTTTTGACCTTCCTCCTTTCTCCTGAAACTTTTATGTTATGGTTGGAGGTCCAGCAGCCATTCTAGACTACGACTTGAAAAGGAAGCTTCACACTAGGAGAGTGGAAAAGAAAGGTACCAATAACCTGGGATGTTTCTGCAGCTGGTATATCAGTCCCAACCTGCCTATATTTGGACTTCATTTATATGAGAAATAAACTTCTATCTTAAGTGACTCTAATTTTGCATTTTCTGCTGCTTCACCTGAACCTAATCCTAGTAGATTAGGTTCATCCATAGTCATAAGTGAGATTGGTCTGCAATTTTCCACTTTTTGAAGATCTAGGTAACGTTTTCATATAAGATATGCTGATTTTGAAAAGTAATCAGGATGCTCCATTTTTTCCCCCTTAATTCTGAGACAGATAAAGCATTTATCTGCAATAGCCAAGCACAGTTTTTGAAATACTTTTGGAAAGTTTTTTCTTTGTTTAAATATACTCCTTCTCTTTGTATATAACTAGTTGTAGAATTTTCTTAAAATCATCCATTTGATCCATTTTATTCAAATTAGCACCATTCTAATGTTCTCTCTCTTCTATATTATACATTCATCCACACTATGCATTTGAGTATTTTACCTGATTAAACTTGATTTATGCTTATAATTATGTATATTCGGATGTTTTTTTTCAAATAAGTAGAACTTTGTTATAGTCATCATTTTATTCTTCTTTTGGCAGACACTGTTTCTATGTGGTTTACAGATCCAGCCTCCTCTGAATAGCTATATTTCAAGGTAGGCACTTCTGACTTAGTCCAGAGGCCTGAATACTGATCAGTCTAAGCCAGTACTGTAATCATTGCTCCATTCTTCTTTTCACTGATTGGTTTAGTCAAAAGCAATGGATATAATTATGGTCAAAAGATATGAGAGAATCTATATTGAGAAGTTTCTGGACTCAGTCTTCCTATGCTTCAAAAGAGACACAAAGAATACATATTTATATGTCATCATGTCTGGAAGAGACCCCTAGGAATGTTATGGCCATGTTGTACACACAAGTAAAGCTGGCCTTTGGTGAAATCCAACATACAGAAAAGGGTTGAGTGAAGACCATCACTGTAGCCCTGATTATACTATATATTCTGTAAGACAATACATTCTGTCACTGATCAAGTCAATTGAGTCAGAGTTTACTTCTTACTAAAGGCTTCTTTACTAATATACTTTTCTAATTTTTATCTAATAACTTTCCATTTTCCTGTGTTAATTTATACAGTTATTCTTAGATTTGTTTTTGTATTCTCTATATTCTCAAGTTGTATATAACAAAAATTTGTTTTAATGATTCCATATTTAATAATGAAAACTTCTTTCTGAGTACAGCTATAATGATATGAAACTAATGTGTTAGTCTCATTAAAATATATTTTTATTATTTAGGAATTTTATAGATAAACATTGTGTATATATATGTGTTTGTGTGTGTATGTATATGTTTAAGTTTGGGTAATTTCATTTAGAATATTGATATCCATTTTCATCTAACTGGATTTGATAAAATAGTAGTCTGTAGAATTACTCCTTTTGATAATTAAAAATATTTTCTTTGTTGCCTAATACACAATTAATGGTTTACTATCCCATGAATATATTTACTAATGCATAGAATTCAATACCCTTTTAAGCAATCTGTCTAGTTATTTTATACTCATCTATATTCTTATTTACTTTTGTTTTTTCTTGGTCTTTCAAAGATCAAGGTTTATGATTATTTCTCCTTTTTAACCTATTTTAACTTTATAGATTTTTGTATAGACGATATATATGGTAATATTGCTGCTATGTTTAATGACTTGGTTTCTTTTTCATTATATGTGCAACTCCATATAAAAAAATTCTATAAAATTATTCTGTTCCCCAAATTCTGGATTATTTTTACTTTATTATTCCAAATATATTAATTTTATATACATGTGTATTATTTACATGCCACAAATTCTCGTGATCCTCAATAGAACCCTCTTATAGCTACTGCCATAAGCTGTGAATGTTATCCTAAATATAAAAGGGTAATTTAGAAGGAAAATAAAGTATCACTACTGACATCTCTCTGAAACTTTGTTTATATTGAATTTAATGTAATGTTTATCAGCAAATTAATTTGTTCAAGTGAATTCTCCATATCTGACTTGCATAATAAACCTTTAGATGATTATGTCTAAATGGAACCTAATCTTGTTTAGGAATAAGATTTATGTCAGTATATTTTTCCCACCTTCCTGATGTGATTATGGTTATATTTTTTACTAGTAAAATGAACTATTTTTTTATTCTCAGCTATCCATGTCATATTTTAAAATAATACTATGATATATCACTAGAAATACTGAAAATAGATTCCAACAGATCACTGTACTAACTTGCTGTATCAAAATAAGTGTGAAATGCATTTTCAAGCACTCTTTGGCACCACGCTTATATATTTCTCAACAATATTATAGTTCTGATGTTTACTGGCCCTGGCCGATTTGGCTCAGTGGGTAGAGCGTTGGCCTGAGGACCAAAGAGTTGCGAGTTGGATTCCGGTCAAGGGCATGTACCTAGGTTACGGTTCGGTCCCGGCCCTGGTCGGGTTGTTCAGGAGGCAACCAGTCGATGTTTCTTTCTCTCTCTCTCTCTCTCTCTCTCTCTCTCCCCCCTCCTCCCTCCCACTCTATCTGAAGATAAATGGAAAAATATCCTCAGGTGAGGATTTCTTTAAAAAAAAGATGCTTACTGCATATGGTTGGAAAAGGAATCAAGGAATGTATACAAAATGGATATTAGAATCTTTTATATTTAAAATAATAAAACAGTTTTTTAATCATTGAAAGTATATTCTTAAATATTCCTTTTTTATCTTGAAATGTATTCAAATTATAAGTAATTCAAATATTATTGTGATTGAAGTATATCTGTAGCATACATAACTATTTCTCAGGTATAATTAGCAGCTAGCCATCATTGCATTTAGGTGTATATGTGAAAGTACTGAGTTCTACAAATCTGAGCACCAACAGATATTAAAATGTTCAATAATCACCAAGCAAGAAGTTTATATTTTTAGATTTATTGTTTAGTACCTGCAGGTTGATTTATCAAAGTATTGCTAACTTGAGATTTTATTTTTTGAAGAAAATAATGTTTTGAGAATGATGTAGTATATGAGTTTGTAGTCATAGGCAATGACCAAGGTGGCTAAGCACAGCATTTTATGAAGCTAAAAATACATATCAAAATACCAGAG
The DNA here is from genome assembly GCA_030848825.1 of Tadarida brasiliensis. Classification (NCBI taxonomy): domain Eukaryota; kingdom Metazoa; phylum Chordata; class Mammalia; order Chiroptera; family Molossidae; genus Tadarida; species Tadarida brasiliensis. The sequence continues at coordinate 61,230,848 of CM061262.1, forward strand.
AAAATAATCATATATGAGGCATATTTAAAAAACAATAAAAAAATACATGTAAGCGATGCCACAGTCCCCTCGAAACACATTACCAAATGACCTTTTGTACAGCAAACAAATCAAATGAGACTGTATTTCTGAAATAAAAGAAGGACATGAGAAGGATAATGAACATGTTCTAAGACTATATTTTTGAATAAACAGTACATATAAATTTTTAGGAGCTAATGACACAAAATTCTTTGGGGGTATTTTGGGGTTTATTAAAGTACTAGACAGCTCTAACTCTCATATCAATAGCAATATTTAAAAGTCTGTCTAGATGTACATAGTCTAGTGAATTTTTTGTGTGATTATCCCACATTTATTCTGAAGAAAGAGAGAAGAGGGATGTTTTATATTGACACGGAAGAAGTATAGTACATATATTTGTGTCATTGAGGCTCAAAATAAACAGATAGCCTGTGTTTGTGGTTTTGATTTTTGTGTGCATGTGTGTGTTTGTCTCTTCCTAGAACACTGTGTGTGTAGGCTGGTGGAGAAACATAGGGTCACTAGTGTTTCAAATTATTTTCTTTTAGTTTTCTGCTTATTTATAAAAAAAATTCCTCATTTATTCTCTGAAAATGAGAGAAAATAATCTAAAACACATCAGTATGTTTTCCACATTTTGCAGAACATTGGAAAAAATGCAAACATTTAAACTGGTGGTGAAATAAGTCTAGCAAACCTTATTCTTGTCTGTAGTAAGAACTGGAGCAAATTGTTTCAATACCATCTCTTCGGCCCAGTTAGCCACATCTCTCACAGCCAGATGTGAGACAGCTGCTCTGTTTGTGTGAGGAGGGCCTAGTGGTTCTTCTCCCTCATACTACTGGGGATGATTCAGCAGAGCCAATTGGTAAGTAAGCAAAGCCTCTTTTCTCTTACGTTTTTCATTCTGCCAATGTGGTAGTTGCTGGAACTTTTCAGGAAGAGACAGTAGTATTAACTTTTGCAATTTGTTGACTCCCTGAACTGCTTGTTCCTTGCTGTTTATTAGGCTAGTCTTAAACTGTGTGCTTTAGGTACAACATTAAACCTGCCTGTGGAAGTTAGGGGCTCAAGCGATGTCACTATCTTGGTAACTTTGTTATAGAGTTCAGTTTTATAGACACACACGCAGAGTAAAAGCAAAGTCACTAGATATGCTTGTGCAAGAAGTTGTCTGAACGGAGGATGTCATCAGGCAGTGCAGTAAAAACAGAACAGAAGTTCTGATTACTAAGAATATTACCTGCATTTTATAGGTATGAAACTATTACTCATAAAGAAAACATTTTTTAAAAAATCTTGACTGTCAAATCCATAATTCTTAGAAGTTGTACTAATGTTGACAGACTAATTTTATTTTAACTTGTTTTGTTTGTATTCTGTTGCCTGTACTGATTGACATTACGATGTTGAAATGCAGAGTGATCAGATACGACAATTTACATAAACATTTCTGCATTAGGATTTTATGGTAAGCATCACATATCTGCTTCATATCTGATTCACTTTATAAATGGCATGATATTACCAAACACCAAGCTACAAGGAGAATGTTGGTGTTTTTATAAATCAATATTCATTGGCATGATACAATTCAACTATTTTTATTTATTGTAAAATATGTTTATTTTACAACTGATTTTTATTGTGTTTATAATATTAAGAAATCCCCTTATCTGGATAATACTGATGATCTCTATGGCATCCAGGCTCCCACGTTCCCAAATGAGTTTCTATGTATGCCATCAACAGCTTTCATGATTGTTCATCATAGTTCTCTAAATCTACTCCTTTAGTTATTTGTATTATTTTACTATCCCAGGAAGTAATAGTTTTACTATTGTGTATTCTACTTAAAAAACTGATTAATTAATTATCCATTCAATAAATACGGCTTGATTGTCTACTATGTAGATCTAAAACAGATTATTTATGTTAATGAAGTGGTAGTGGAAAAATATGTAATATTCTCCCATTAGTTTTTGAAACTATACTGATTTCAATACAAATCACCTTTCAAATGTGCTAAGCATCTTTGTGTTGGGAATACTCCCACCTACCCTTCATTATCTGTAGCACTCTTTTAGCACAACCTGTACATCCACTCATTTTTCCATTTCTGATTTTCACTTCTCTCCACCATGTTTTTCCCTAACAAAACTCATTTCCTCTTCCATATCAGAATCAGGAATTATCTATTGATTTCTAGTTTTAGCGGGAAAATCAATATGCATTAATTTGTGCTTTATTTATTTTTTTAAGGAATAAAACAACTCTAGCTAACTGAAGAGAGTTTATAGAACTGGACACTGAATGAGCATCTATCCCAAATCTTCCCTGAAATAAAATTGAAAATCTCTTTCATCCTTGCATATTCAACTCGATGACATAAATAACCAGGCACAAAGAAATTGGTGTAAAAATATACGGGTGCTTTACTTGTCAAAGTAACTTTCAGATCTTTGGTTGTTGTTATGGGTTCAATTGTGTCTCCCCCAAAGATGTTGAATTCCTAATTCAGTACCTTTGACTATGAATTTATTTGGAAAGGGTTCTTTGCAGATGATTTAGATGAGGTCATTAGGGCAGGTCTTAATTCACTGTGACTAGTGTCATAAAAAAGGGAGTGTGGGTACATGGAGAGAACACCATGTGATGATGAAGGCATCTACAATCCAAAGAATGCCAAAGATTGACAGTGAAACAAAACAAAACAGCTAGGAAAGAGGAATGGAACATCTTCCTCACAGGGCTGAGAAGGAACCAACCCTGCAGACACTCCAAGGTCAGACTTTCACCTCCAGAACTGTGAGACAAAAATTCCTGTTGTTTCAGCTGCTCAGCTTATGATACTTTATTATGACAGACCTAGGAAATTAACACAATTTTTTTTTCTGAATTCTCCTGTGAAATAAATGCAGGGGTTGGAATAATGGTTCACACAGAATATTTTTCCCCCCAGCATTTTAAATTCTTGTTGTAGTTGAATTCTTCCTCTGTTTTCTCATCAGATGATTCTGCCACCCAAATTTCTTGCCCACTATTGGGTTCAGGTTTGCACTATTCAACCCAGAAAATTAGGAACCATCAATTACAGTAGGCTATTTACTGCAATCAGAATCACTGCTAAGTGGAGTCCTACTAATAACTTAACACTTGAATAGTTAATTCACACAATAATTCACAGTTAAGTTCTACAATTAAGTTCTACATATAAAAAGTTTCAAAAACAGTTTGAAAAAGCTTCAAAAGTGTTCATGAAGCTAGTTCCTAGTTCAATGATATGATTTAGCAGAAGTCAGGAGAGAGGTAAGAGGGGCATTGCAAGTGTGATCTCTCCCAGGTAGGGAGATGCTGACATCTAATAGCTTCTGTAGGTAATGGAGAGAAAACAGTCTTACCTGGGATTATTAGTTGAGAATGCACTAGAGAATTTGGAGATCCTCTATGTCTTTTGATTTGTCTCAAATATCCCCATTTTTTTGGGTGGGGGTCTATTCTATTCTTTTGGCTAATGCTCTAGTTTTATATAAAACCCATCAAAGACTGTGAATTCTGTAGAACTTAAAAGAAACCCACAGAAGCAAATCTGGATATTGAGGTTTATTCAGCCAGCCCAGCAGATAAAGAAATAAGAGATATTTTCACAATCAGATAACTCTCAGCTTCATTCTATGCCTCAAGACAAGAACACACAAATTCTCTAAGGCCTCAGAAGTAATCTCTGTGGTCCTATAATTCCTCATTCTTCTGCTTTTTATCCCAGTGTTCTCATGATCCCACATAGTCTTGCCCTCAATGGGACTGTGGTTCTAGTTACATTAGGTAATAAATTAATTAGGCATTTCACCACTGCATGCTATGGGCATCTAGATTTCCATTGTGGAATATGAGACAATTGTCCAAAAAAACAATTTCCAATATCCTACGTTTCTCTGAGGGTTTGTGGTTGGCAACTTACTTTCTGATTCTATTTTCCGTATAAAGTACGTATATATATATATGGTTATGAGTAGCAAGTAGTGAGTTCTTTGATCTAATGTAAGATACACCTACTGGAAGGATATGGGGAGCACACAAGATTGAAGGGAAAGTTGAAGAAACAGGCCTGGAACAGAAAGAAACCAAGAAAATTCAGAAATGTTTATAATCAGGAAGTGTTAGTCGGCTTGTTATTGCTATATATGCAGAAAATTACTTAGGCAAATATAACTCTCTTACTAAAAAGTGTTTGCCACAAAGGCTAATTAAGTTTCCTAGTGAACTAAGTTGGCTTACAAGAAACTGCGGATTGTTTTGTAATGTAGTACACACAAGCCCATAGTCTTCTTTTTCCTAGCACAGTGATCCCTCCATGAGGAAAGAATAGGCTCATATCATCCAAATATGCAAGTCAAAGAGGGAGTGAATTAAACAGTAGCCAAGGCTAAGGAACAGAGGGGGGAAATAGGTTTTATGTCTCCCAAACTAAAATTTTATGCCTTTTGTTGTACCAGAGAAAGTTTCTATATTAGTGAGTACCCTTAAAATTCATCCTAATGTGTATTAGGATATTTCTGTTTGCCAGTAACAAGCTCAATGTGAATAAGTTTAAGCATAAATGGGGTTTATTAGATTGTATAACCAACTAGTGAGGGCAAGATGATTCTCTGAGCAAAACCAAGGAAACATCACAATTCTTTATTTTCTATTTTTATGTTCCCTTTTACTTATGTCATACCTTACTTGATCAGCAATTAACAGATTCCCCTCATGGTAGATGACAAAGTCTAAGACAACTTCAAGTTCACAGACTTACAGTTCTGAATCTAGAGAGAAAAGGGCCCTCCTTACTTAAAAAGAATTTAAAGAAAAAATTCAGAGACAGAGTAAGCTCCAGTCACATTCCATTACCTGTGATGGATGATAAGTCCCACTTTGGTAAGAACGGCTCCATTTTCCCTGTTTATGTCCATTATCTTATGATTATTAAAATCCTTTCCTTTCCCTCTCAAAGATATTCTGGTAGACATAATTTTATGGTCAGCCTTAGATCCTATGGCTGGCAGTGCCTGACAGAACGAAAAGAAGCCTGATGCATTCTAGTCAGCCCAAAGTGTACACTCACCAACTACTCCATCCACTGAAGGTCTCTGCCTCCAAGGGGCAGCCCTGTGTTTTGGTACAGAGACTTCCAGTTTCTCTAGAGAACACATGTTGTATTATGTGGCACTAATTCCCTAGTGGAATTTATTTATATAAATGACCAAATGAACCCAACATAGGCTTTTTTTTTTTTTATCAACTGTCATGAAATACATACAATTATAGGCTTAAAAAATGCCCAAGTGTCCTGTGAGAATACCTACTTTTTTTTAAACAAAAGTGTTTCTGATGTACTCTTTGGTGAGGATTATGCAATTGCTGTGTGTTAGTTAACCTTTGCTAAAAAGTGAGAAAAAAACAAATGAAGATACATTTAATTGGCATATCAACCTAACAAAAAAGGGTGGGTGTTTAAATTTCTCTTCCAGAATCTGTAAAGTAAAAACTTACTTCCTTTTGTTTGTCCTAAAATATCAAAACTAGGGTTGTAATTGTAATAGAAATATTCTCAATTGTGAAATATTCTTTTAAGCTTTCATTCTTGTTTTTTTGATCTAGAGGAAAAGATGACAAAGAACTCTTATTTGAAATTGAAACACAGATATTAGGGTTATTTTGCCGTTGTTTTGTTTTGTTTTTTAGTTTAGGGAGTCAGTACAACTGAAAGCTTTGTCAAAACTGCTATCACCTGAGAGATAATCAAGCCAAGAAAGATCTGGTTAGAGAACTAGTAGAATTTTAAAGACAAATACATAATCAAAAGGGCTTATAATACCATGCTTAGAATTCAGGGTAATGTTTGAACTAAAAAAAAAAAAAAAAAAAAAAAAAAAAAAAACAAACAATTAGAGAGACAGGTATTTAATTGTTCAGATTATGTTTACCACAGTATAATCTTTAGATCAGAAGGCATAAGTAAATAAGAGGAAATGCCAAATCAGAAATCTTAGCTTGGGACTATAACTCATTTATTGCAAGTGCCTGGAACACAGTACAACTTTGTCTATAATCTGTTGATGAAGTAATGGGGATTTAACCTGTCTCAGAAATCTGACCACTAGTCTGCAACATGTGTCATGTTTTTACTAAGATGCACATATAACTTCAATTTACTCTTCTGTAAATTTACAACTATTGTTTTTACTCCAATAATAGCAATTTTTTTCTATTATAACTGAGCAGAAATAATACTAACAAAGTCTGGGAGTGGGGGTGGGGTTCCTGACTCCTCTGAATACCTGATGAAACTTTGGAACTCTCTAGAAAAAAGATGATGGTATAAGTACAGCGCTTTTTACAACTTCAGGTGATTCAAAGATGGCCTAAGCAGTGGTTCTCAACCTTCCTAATGCCGTGACCCTCTAATACAATTCCTCATGTTGTGGTGACCCCCAACCATAAAATTATTTTCGTTGCTACTTCATAACTGTAATTTTGCTACTGTTATGTCTTAGGTAACCCCTGTGAAAGGGTCGTTCAACCCCCAAAGGGGTCGCGACCCACAGGTTGAGGCCTAAAGATTATTCATGAGATCATCTGGGATTGTAAGAAAGACAAACTTTGTTAGGGAAAAGGCAACTATATAATAATTCATGACCAATGAACTAGGGTTAGTTATATTAACTGTGTGATTTGGAACAAGTTACTTGAATGTCTTCTCTTCAGTTTTTCATCTGTACTATAGTCATCCATTTGTCTTCTAAATGAAATAATAGCATGCTGCTGATTTTAACAAAGACTTTGTAGTAACTTGAGAATTTAGGATGCTGCGTATTTGTTTTAGTTAGAACTTGCAGCATAAAGTGAAAATTTCCACAGGCATCTGAAGTCTGTACAGAACTCCAAAGCCACCAAGCATATAACTATTCCAGTTATCCACAGATGTGCAACAACCGGCCTCAAATGTCAAGGGTATTACATGAAAACAGTAATTTATTTTGCTTACAAATGTATAATTTTGGCAGGACTTCGTGGAGTCAGCTAATCTCTACTCAACATAGTGTCTGCTGAAGGAATTCACCTGGGCTAGAAGATCTGCTTATAAAATGATTCAATCTTGTGACTGGCAAGTTGATGCTGGTTATTGAGCATCTCCGTGGGGCTGGCAGTTGGGCATCTTTACTGCTTGGGGACTGGTTTTCAGCAGCAAATATCCAAGAAACAGGAAGTGGAAGCTATCAGGTTCATAAGGACTGGACGCTGAAACTGATAGAGTATCACTTCTACCATATTTTATTGGCCAAATAGTAACAAAGCCTGGAATTAAAGGGAAGATATAGACATAATGGGAGAATATTTAAAGAATATTAGAGTTATCTTTTAAAACAACCACTGTAGTGATTTCCAATTTCCCTGAAATAATCTTTCTAATATTTATGTAATATTATTTTTAATGATTGGCTGAGCATTTATGTTGGATATGAAAGACCATCCTTGTACAAATGGACTTTCAAAGGAATCCATGATTTAAAGGTTCCACTAAGGACACACTCTTGCACTCTGTGCTGATTTGTAGGAACTAATTTCTAGTTTTTAAAAACTGCATCCTTATTCAATATCCTAGGAAAGTAAACTGATTAAAATGCAGTGCTTAGCACTGGTTCTAGTAATTTAATGTCATTCTCATTAACTAAATCTCACTCTGTACCAAGTAACCCTATAAATTGACCATTTTTCTCATTTTGTCTCACAGTGTGATTTCTCTTAAAAATCCCTTTTCTGCTAAGGATATTGCCCCTCAAGCTGTCTCTCAACTACATCCAAATCTATTCTCCCCAGCTGGATCATATTGTGTAGTATTGGTCCTTATCTGGCTATATTTCCAATGAGCAGGCAGCCAAGTTAGAATACCTGTGAATTCTTTTATCATGTAGAATTGAGCTCAACCTGGACTAAATAAGCCTACCCAAGTGTAGAGATGGCAAAAGAAAAAAAAAAAAGAAAATCAACATCAATAGACTCAGTTAGTAGGTACTAAACTTATGGACCTTGGTCTCAGAGGGGTTTTTGTGAACTTGACCCCAAAGTCAAGGGAAGTAAAAACAAAAATTAATAAAACTACATCAAACTAAAAAGCTTCTGCACAGCAAAAGAAACCATTAACAAAACAAAAAGAGAACCAACTGAATGAAAGACAATATTTGCAAATAATACCTCTGATAAGGAGCTAAAATCCACAACATATAAAGAAAGACTGGCTTCACAAAATGAATTGCTGCATTCCCTCATCTATTTCTAAAACAGTGTTTATAGAATCAGTATTATTTTTTACCTAAATGTTTAATAAAATTCATCAGTTAAACTACATAGGCATACATTTTTGTGGTTGTTGTTTGTTTATGTTTTTTTTTTTTTGTGGGGGGGGAATTATTAAACTACAAATTGAATTACTTTAATAAATATAGGGCTATTTATTTCTTCTTGAATGAGCTTTGGTGATTTCTGTCTTTCAAACAATTTGCTCATTTTACCTAAGTTATAGAATATATTAGTACAAAGCAGTTCATAACTGAATACTGTGTCATTTTTTTTTCCTGATCAGTCTGGTTAGGACCTTATCAATTTTATAGAACTCTTCAAAGATTTAATTTTGGGTTTCATTGATTTTTCTCTGTGTTTTTATTGTTTCTCAGTGTTCTTGTCTTTTGATCTTTATTCTTTCCTGTTTATTTTGATCACTTTCTTTTTTTTTTTTTCATTTGCAGGGGTTAGCAAAAATAGGTTTACAGTGGTTTATATGGAAAAATAATTAATAAATAATAATACAAGTCATATGTACAACTGTTAACCTACTTTTGCCAACCACTCCCTATATTAAGATAGCTGCTTGAATGATTAACTTGAAATATGTCTCTTTTCTAATATAAGTATATTAGACATGCTATATGTGTATTCTGCAAATGTTAATATGTTGTACTTTCATTTTAATTCAGTTTGAAATATTTTCTAATTTTCTATGTGATTTCTTATTGGACTCATAAGTTATTTAGAAACATATTGTTTAACTTCTGAATATTCAGGAATTTTTTAGAGATCCTTTTTGTTGTTGATTTCTAATTTAATTCTTTTGTCAGAATACATAGTTGTATAATTTGAACACTTTTAAATTTATTAGCACTTGTTTTGTGGCCTAGAATATAATCTATCCTAGTGAATAGTTCATGTATTATTTAATTATGTTGCAGTGTTCCATAAATATTGAGTTGGTTGAAAGCATTGTTCGAGTCTTCTGTATTCTTTTTAAAAATTTGTTTTCTCAATTACTGACAGAGGAATGTGGTGTTATCTATTTCTCCTTTCATTGCTATTCACTTTGCTTCATGTATTTTCAAGCTCATTATCAGTAGCATACGCATTTAGAATTATTATGCCTTCTTGATGACTTGATCTATTTATCATTTGAAAATGTCTAGTAATCCCCATTTTCTCATCTGCTTTGTCTCATATTAATCAACCACCTTAGCTTTCTTTGGATGAGTATTTTCATTGCATACTTTGTTTTATCTTTTAACTTTAAACATATTGGTATCTTTATATTTAATGGAATTCTTGTAGATAGTATGCAGCTGCGTCTTATTGTTTATTTAATCAAATAATTCTGCCTTTTAACAAAGGTATTTACACATTTTGAATTTAACATATTTATTAATGTTATTTCCTGCTCTAGTATTCTCAGCCACTTCTTCCCTTTTTCATTCTTTTCTTGCTTTCTGTTGGATTGAAATTTCTACAATTTAGTTTTATCTGCATTATTGACATCCATACATTTGTGTTTAATTTTATTAATGATTGATTTGGAATTTACAATCTTTACCTTTACTCTATGACAGTTTACTTTCAAATAATAAGTCAATTCTTGTGTAATATAAGATTTTATAACAGTATCATTTCATTATCTTCTTTTGTACTTTCTGCTTTTTTGACATAAATTTTATTTTTGCTTAAAACAATCAATTATATTTTAAAGGAAATACAGAGTACAATATATAAAAAAAAAAGTATGTGTTTTTTTTGGTATTTTGCCTACATATGTTATTTAGATCAAAATTTTCATGTGCTATAATTTTCTCTGTGTGGGAGAACTTTATCATTCTTATTGTGTAAACTACTGAAAATGAATTATCACAGCATTTATCTGCGAAAGTTCTGTTTCTTATATATTGCTATATTTTTACTGGGTAGAAATTCCAGATGGACAGTTTTTTTGTTTTGTTTTGTTTTTCCCAGCACTTTTACAATTTTGCTCAATATTCTGGTTTTCAAATTTCTCATGAAAAGTCTACTATAAATATTAAAGTCCTCTCCCTATGAATAATGTGTCATTTTTTTTCCCTAGCTTCTTCAGAATTGTCTTTTTAATCACTGGATGTCAGAAATTGCATTATAATGTTCTTTGGGATATATATATATAAATATATATATATATATATTTATATATATATATATTTATATATATATTTTATTCTGTTGGGAATTCATTAAGTAGTTTGCACCTGTGAATTTACTGTTTTTATCAATTATAGAAACTACTAAACCTTTATTTCTTCAAAACAACCCCTTCCTTTTCTTTCTGGGACTCCAATTACACATTTGTTAGGACAACTACCATTATACTTTGATGTTATTTTTTGTTGCTGCTGTTTTTTCCTCCCTCTCTGTCCTTAATTTAGTATAGTTTCTATCACTATTTAATCAAGTTAATTGATATGTTCTTTTGTAGTGTCTAATCTGTTACATGTGTTAGTTAATTTTCAATTTGGACAGTATGGTTTAGATTTTGAGTCCTTTTAAATCTTCCATTTCAATTCCTATTATGCTCCTGTTTTGTTGGTGGTGGTGGTGTTTTTTCTACATTCTGGATCATAGAGAGAATACCATGTTTTGTTTTGTTTTTCACATCCTCATCTGCTAGTTCTATCAGTAGGGTCCATTGACTTTTCTCCTGGTTATGGGTCTTATTTTCCTGCTTCTATGAATGCCTAGTATATTTTTATTTGATTCTAGGTGTGTCAAACATTGCTGTTAATTATTTAATTTTATTGTATTCCTACAAATAGCGGTGTTTTTTTAGTCTGCCATGCAGTTATTTATTGGGAGTCTGAAGTAGTTTTTTGCCCAAGGCTAATTTATCACAACACCACAATGATACAGTTCTGTGAATTCTACTTAGTGCTCTGTATATTATAAGGTCTTTTCCTGCTGGCTATTGGGAACCCAAGTTCTTCAAAGAGCTTTGTGAACACAAGAAAGTTTTCTGACTATCTGACTCTAGTTATTTTTCCCAGTATTTGGGTATGATTTCCTCTGATACTTTTGCAAACAGTGCTAGGCCAAAGACTTGAGGGGACTTTAAACTTTCTTTAAAATTTAAGTATATTAACATAAAACACTTTGTAGCATTAAGTATATATTGAATGTGTGTTGTATCTATAGTTATGACAGCTAATCTTAAAAAAAATTAACACGTATCAAAGAAACAAATTAGTTGATCACTATTAATCTGTTTTCCATTTCATTTATTTCTGATCATATATTTATTACTCTGTTCCTTCTGTTTGTTTGATGAATTATCTTATTCTTTTCCAAGTCCTTCAGTTGGACATTTGGCTCATTAATAGTAAATATTTATTATTTTCTAATATTAGTATTTATAATGATTAATTGCCCTCAAATTACTCCTTTAGCTGTTTCCCATGAAGTTTAAGATAGCATATTTTCATTAGTATTCTGTTCTGTTTTATTATAAATATTGTTGATTTTTTGACCCATGAATTATACTTAAATATGAGTATGGATTTATACAAGCTATCTTGCTCATTTTTCTCACTTTATTGTCTTTAGCTTAGAAAATATGTCACATTTAATATCATTTTTTAAAATTCATTAGGATTGTTTTATGAATGAGTATATGATCAAATTTTATAATGTGCTAAGGGCTTGAGAGGTATTATTTTATGTTTTTTTTTTTTTTACTCTATGTGTATCCATTAAATAAATCATTTTCTTTTTCTTATCTTCTACTTTTTTATTAATTTAATGTATGCTTGACTTCTCAAGTACTCAGGAATTTATTTTTAGTAACATCTACTATAATAAAGGATTTATCAATTCCTTATTATTATCTAACTTTTGCTATTTTTTTTCAAGGCTATATTAGTAGATGAATGTAAATGTATATTTGTTGTACACTGCTGGTGAATCAAATATTTTATCTTTTACATTTTAAATTGTTTTTGTTAATCCTCACCTGAGGATACTTTTTCCACTGATTTCTAGAGAGAGTGGAAAAGAGGGAGGGAGAGAGAGAGAGGGAGGGAGAGAAAGAGGGAAGGAGAGAGGGGAAGAGAGAGAGAGAGAGAGAAACGTCGATGTGAGAGAGACACATCAATCCATTGCCTCCCTCATGAATGACCCTAACTAGGGCGAGGGATCAAACCTGCAAACCAGGTGTGTGTCCTTGACTGGGAATTGAACACGTGACCCTTTGGTCCATGTGTCAAAGCTCTAACCGCTGAGCCAAACCAGCCAGAGCAAGTATTTTCTCTTTTAAATTGATTGTCTTTATTTAAAATAATTTATTTTCCATTGATTCTATATTGTCTGCTACTATTATAACTATATGTCTGGGCTTATAACTCAGGGAATCTTATCCTCAGTATTTTTTTAATCTTTATTTTACCTTAATTTCAATATTCCTATGTTTTTTGTATAAAGCAAAAATTGGAATTATTTTTTGTCTACATGAGTCCACAGATTATGTAACATTAACTTCTATTACTTAAAACAATGAAATTGTATGTCTTATACATGTGACTCTCAATCATATATATACTGCAAGCTCTGCTTCACTCTGTCTTTAACTCAGAACTAGGATGATGAGGGGACCCTATCTTCTGGAGCATTGTTATTGCCTGTAGTAGAGAATAAAAAAACATGGCAAAGTATACACTCCTAATGCTTCTGTCCTGAACTGACATATGCTATTGCTGCTCACATTTCAGTACTCACTCGAAGCAAGTTATACAATGAAACTAACTTCAAATCATGAGGTGTGGTAAAAATAAGACATAGCCCAGATTATAACATGTATTAATCAGTTCTATGTTGGGGCTTATATAGTCTCCATACCCCTAAACTTTATTTCATATCTTATTTTTCCTTTTACATTATATTGAATTTTTTCATATTATCCACAGTTAACTAATAAAGGGAGGATGTTAGAAATGTTACTTCTGTTATTGTGTAATTTAATGGAACTCTAGGGTTAGAACAGTTGGTTTTGTTATCTATAAAGAGACTCCTTTCTGAGTGAAATAGAACCAATTTCTTCAGTAGTATAATTTATAATGTATTTTCTACACATAGTTGGAGATATCCAAAGCCATTGGGCTCTAAATAAGTTGCAAGGTTGAAGACCTTTACAACAGAGGAGCCCCAAAACTGAGTATTTGTTGTATTCTTTTAAAATAATTTTGTAACAAATGAATAACAAATCCAGCATCCGTGGAGACTAACTACTCCTAGAGTTTTCAAAACTTTAGAAGTACCTTCTTTTAAAAGAGCGTAACTAGTAAAAATAATTCAAAATTAATCAACTTATTAATACAAATTATATACAAATTTCAGACCTAGTTATTATATTACTTAAAATTAACAATATTACTTTAGGATCTTAGGCTTGCAGAACTGTTAATCCATATTTAGTGGATCAGTTTTACCATTAGATAGTTGAGGAAACTGAACCCTGGAAAAATCATGAGGAAGTCAGGTTTCTGGACTCAGAGTTCTCTGACCTTGCCCTGTGTTTAACATTCCTATACCTAACATCTCCATAATTCAAACTGACTCTCCCTCAACTGGTATTTTGAGTATTATAATACTACATTCTTATTGCTTATTATTAGCAGTATATTGAAATACTCTAAATTAAAGTTTGGGGAAATATTTTAAATTATTGATTTTTTCTTAATTAAAGGCAAATGCTGCCTATAGAAATTATAACTACTGAGAAAATGTTTAGAACTCATAAATTGTGAACATTTTCCACACAAATATTCAGACATCATTGGTCATCTGTTTATTTTTTAAGCTCTGACAATTTTCCAAGATTCAGAGTTCAAATAGCATGTGGTTATTAGTTCAGACAAACATCACAGATTGTTATGAAAAGAATGTGTGAGTTTTAGTCAGCCATAACCTGCAGCTGTCTCTGCTGTTACAGATATATTTAGGGTATTTTTTTTGTATAGACATATGAACTAACCATCTATGAAATGTCACATGTTTTAACAGAGATAGTGACAGGAGCTAGGGAAGACTAGGAAACATCATGAGTCAGTTTGATTCTGGTTCTACATCTTAAAAGATACAAATCAAAACACATCACATAAGGAAAATGCATGAACTATTCAGCCCAGATTCTGAATTCCACATAGAAAAAAATAAACTGTCACAACATGTAATGATATTGTCACTATACATTTCTCTAAGATTTGCAAAGAAAATTAAGAGGAGAAAGAAGAAAAAAAGTTGTTCTGCTTTTCCTAAACTTATACTAGATATTCTCCTTGCCTGCTAGTTAGCCAGGTGCTTGTCAAGTGGATTATTTTTGGCTATTAAGGGATAGCTCTTATGATAGTCCTTAAAAACTGTAAGGTAGTATGTAATGGAAAAAATTTTAGGTGGTATAAAAAGAATCCACTTTTTGAATGTTCCTATTAGTCTTTTTGTGCTAACATCAAGAGGTTGCTCAGACATTTGATCGTGTTGACTACTTCTGATGTAGTATCGTAGCCCAGGGTATTTAGGTGCTCATGATACCATTGTAACGAGCTTGTTGTTAATAACAGGAAGAAGGCAAAGGGGAGGGCCAGACATTATAATCATGGCCATTTGGGCAGATTCACCAGGAAGCTGCAAGTTTACACTCCACAGGAAACCACCAGTTCATTCCCTGCAGATTGCTGGGGTAAGGGGTGCAACAAATGGGAGATGGGCACATGCACAGTGAGTTGGGGTGATAACAGAGAAGGTGCCTGTCAGTCAAACCTGGGAGCAGAGATCATTGGCCAGAGGGCGTGGGGCCACTATAAACCCACAAAAATTTGGGAATACATAATCTCCCAGACATAGGAGTTTCCTCTCTTGGCTCTCTTGTTCCTCTGGCTTTGCTCCTGCCTGTGTTTCCTCCTTAGCCATATGACCATGAGGACCCCACACATAATGGACTGCAACTGAAAACACAAGCTTAACTAGCCTGATGCTGGATTAGATTGTACAAATATGGTATGGAAACTTTGGGCAATGGCTTTAATCCTAGTATTACTAAAGGCACAGCTAGACTTCTTCCTTGATGGGACAAAGGGAAATGGGACCTTGGAAACTCAGGGATTTAACTCCATGCAAATAAATTCCACTCATTCTCCCATGCGAGTCTCAGAAAATTATTTTTCTTGTGACATCTCAAGAAGCCCACTTCCACCAGCAACAGGTAGGGACAGGGCGGAGCTCCCCACCGATAATACTTAGGGATCTTTTGTTAGTTGTACTCTTTGATAGTGCAAATAAATAATACTTTCCTCAAGCCCTGACAGAAAATCTGAGACATTTCATCAGTTCAACTGATGTTTATCAAGCAAATATTTTTCCCTCCTCATTTTCTTCTCTTATCACTTCACCCACTTCTTCTATCACTGGCACCACCAAGTATTTGAGTCTTCACTATACACCAGGATCTCTGATGAGCTGTGTGGATGGAAAGTTTGAAGTCTGGCCCTTAGGTGGCTCATGGTAAGGGCCTCTACTGCATTTGCATTAGGTGATTATTCTTCTGCATTTCTCAACTATTGCATAAGACATAGCTATACTAAAAAATTACTCATTTTATATGTGAACTCAAAGTTTAACTAGTGTCTTATATTTTTATTTGCTAAATCATCCTAGCTGTGAGGCATTAGGAGAATGAGAGGCTATCAATTTGGCTTCTTTGAAGTATAAACTCAGTCTCAGCAGTAGTCTAGCTCTGGGCAAGGGGAATACAGCCCAGTATTTTCTATATATATATAATAAAACAAAAACTGTCTGTTCAATCTATCTTCTCTGCATCTTAAAATACCCTTACCTACGTATGGAAATTGCAGAGGGACTCAGCCAGCACAGTCACATTCTCAACAAATCCATGGTAGGCAGGTGCATAACAGGAAATGCAATGATTTAAACCTAAAGGAAATAAGCTAGAAATGTGTCTACTTATTGGAATTTGTTTAGCTCAGTTGAACTTACTTTTAGAACAGTGTTACTATTTCTCTCCAAAAGAGTAAAATGAAAGCTATCTCATAAAACAGTGTACTGGTGAGTAAGCATGTAAAAATTTGTGAAAAAAATATCAAAACAATAAAATAGGAAGATGAGTGTGATCTACCCAAAGTCAGAAAAATCTTCAACTTTGCTGTAAAAAACGTTTACTCTTCTTAGACCAAAACAAGCATGAAAACTTGTGCAGAATAAATGTATTTTATGTTCTGTTCAGTCTTTAGATAGCTAGGCTTGTGAAAATTAAAGAAAAGCAGCAAGGTTTTAGAAGTAAAATTGCCATGAAAGTATAACAACAGAAAATCTACTTTAATTAGGGTACTATTGATGAAAGGAAGAAATGTAAACATTTAAAGTTTTTCACTGACAGATAAATTTTAGGTGGGAATTCCGTATGGGATTTCCAAAAGTTCATTGACTGTTAAAGCCATATTCTGGTTTCTCGGGGAATTCCCAGGGTCAAGACCATAATGCCGGGCAGAATATTTTTGTAATAAGAGCAATGGCTTTAGAATAGGACAGATAAATGTAGATATTGTCAGCCTCTCTCATTGACTAGTTGTATATAAATTTCTGAACCCAAGATTATGGGAATTAATATGATGTTATGAGAATTAGATTCTAAATGTCTAACACCCTCCAAATATTTATATCTCAATGAAAATTATTATAATTATACTATCATCAATGTAATAGCAAGGTAGTTGAGTATAGTCAGTACAAATATTTCCTTTTTGATATTTAAAATTTTCTCCTTTTTTCAATTTATTCTATGATTAATTTATAATGTTGATAGAGACAATGTGATATATTGTTTCAACAGCACCTGCCCACTTTTTCTTCAGACCTAAATTACTTTGCATGAATAAACTTAAAGAGCAAAATACACGTAACTATAATTTTCTCAAATCTCATGTTTACTAATTTAAATAACAGATAATTAATAATATAGAATTACTATGAAATGATTAGGATAAACTGATTTTTAAATTGCACTATATTTTGACTAGTAAGCCTCCTTTAAGAAGACATTTACCTAGAGTTTTCAGTATCTGCACTGAAGTGGCATGAAGATACTTGAGGATACCTGAAGTGGTCATGGGTTTGACTTGCCAATTTCCATCCCTAATCTCATCACATCACTGGTCAATTCCATTCCACTTCATAATGCTTCACTCATAAATAAACACTATGCCCTGATTCTGCCTAATAAAACAGGAGAGAAAGGCAGCTTGGAGCCTCTTGGAAAGGATTTTTCTCTCCTAAAAAGAGAAATAAGACAGAGAGAGTGTCATATTCTGAATACTGTCATGTCTAGTTATAATGCCTGCAATTGTTGCTGCCACTTTGCGACCGTGAGTGGAGCCAGAACGAGGGCGAACTCACCACATTGGGATGGAGTGGCAGCGAGACAAAAAAAGGCTGGGTTATTGATGATCCTAACCTATGTGGAACTCCCTACTTTTGGACCACATATCATAAGAGGTAATATGTTTCCTTATTTTTAAAACACAACTGTTTCCTTTAACACATAGCTGTGAATCCCGAAACTGATATTTTGGAAGCTCTCAATAAATGTTAGCTGTCTTTATCCTCATTCTCATTATCATCATGTGCTCCCCCTCAACACCACCATTATCAATCCTCTTGTTTCCTACTCATAGCCTCACATACTGTACCTTTTGCAGAGAAGGCACATGCCTCGAGTCTTTTTCAAGCTCAATCCCTTTCTCTCCATCCTTTATAGTGGGGCCGAATGCTGTCTCAAGATCGCTTGTTCTCATACAACCCTGCCTTGTTTCTTCATGTAATTTATAACAATTGTAGGTAAGTCAGTTTTGGAAAGTAGAAGGAAATAAGTATATGTGTTAAGCAAATGAAAGAATGAATGAAAATAAAGTCATAGTGTAAAATATAATGTTTTATATTTGTTCTTCAAAATAAGCTAAAATATTTATCCATTCTCAAAACACGTCTAATGTGCATTTAAGAATGGTCATTATAAAACCTACCAATCTTCAACCCTCCCACGATATATATGTAAATATGCTACTTACACTTGGATTATAATTTGACAAAGTTTTATAGACATCATGCATTATAGACTATGAAACTGTCCCATAAGTAGTATCTTTATAAGAAAGAAAGGGGATTGGGAATGATTAGAGTTGAAGGAACTGAGAAGAGACCTGTTAGGTATACCAAAAATTATGATATTCAGGGGTTAATGGCTTTTATTCGACAGTTGAATTTTGCCTCACTTTAACTGAATGCACCATTTCTTTGCATTTTGCAGTTGACAACTCTTTAAGGACAAATACTGAACACTGTGTGGGGAGGAAAAAATAACAGATTTCCAGATAGACTAAAAAACAATTTCGCACTCAGCAAGAAAAGAAATGAGAACCCAAGTTGAAACATCCCATGTAGACAATGTCATCACAACACTTCCAGGTTAAAAAAAAAAGAAGCAAAGCACCCTTAAATGTCTCAATTAGAGAATCAAGGTGAACCAAATCATTTCCCTTGAAGCACTGCCAGATATTTGACATAAACTTCAATTTGCAGCAACAGCTTCAAGGCATCAATTAGAAGGGAAATTTTCTTTTAGAAAAATAATCCAGGAAGGAGTCCGCTTAATGTTTTTCTCATAAAGCTCATTTTGTTTAATTGATCTGAGATCCTGTCTGCCTAAAGACAGACTTGCCTATTACTCAAGGTATATCAGTTTCCTTTTTCTGTAGTGTGATCCAAAGAAAACTTCATACAGATACATGTGTGTATGTGCGCATGAGTGTGTGTTGGGGGGGGGTGAGTGTGTGTGCACATGTGTGTGTGTATAGACACACAAATCATTAGGGAACCAGACTCCAGTTTGAAAGGGAGGATTGAAGACTGGTAGATTTATAATGACTGTTCTTAAGTGCGTATAATTTTGCTCACTTTCTTAAATCTCTTCTGTTACCAATAACTACATTTAATTCCAGAGAGTTCATAAATATATTTTTATCTCTCTTTCTTTAAACTTAACATGAAATATAATTGTATTAAAAAAAAAAAGGACTTGCCATGTTTTTCTGTTTAATTCTTCAAGAATTTCCCTACTGTTGAGGCAGGTTCTCTCCCAAGTAGAAGGACTAATTCTTGCTTAGGGAATTATAGTCATTTAATTTTCAATAATGATGTCAAAGTCTCAGGAATCCCTTCACTCCCTAGTAAACATACAATTTGGAAGTTTTATTTTCTCCATATATTCTTACGTTAAGATTTTCCTCTACCATACCAACCCCTAATCTACAAATAAGTAAGTGAAAATAAAAACCAACCAAAAAGAGCTCTAAGTTTAGAAAGGGTAGAATAACTAGTTTTAACTTTCAAAAAGTATTTTATATAGTTAGAATAATTTCAATGGCAGTTATTTACTGTTCTTGCTGTTGGGGCAGAAGGGAGAAGATAATTAACATTACAATATTACAGAAATTTTATAAAATATAAAAGAGGAGGTGGATTGTATTTTGAAACAATAACCATTTAAAGCTATGAATTTACTTCACTAGAACATTTGAAATGTTTCTCTATTCTTTAAAAACCATTCACTTACAAAGGTATTTATCATGCACCTCTTAGGCATTTGGTCTACGGTGAAGAAAACACAAGATGAGTCTGTATATTGCACATAATAAGAGTGTAAACTTTGAAGCCATTTCTTTGGTTTACCTGACAGCACTATCTCTTTACCTTTATCAGGTGTGTGACTTTTACCAAGTCACTTTAACTTTGTCTCAGTTTCTCTATCTGTAAAATCGGGAGGATCAGAGTGCCTTTCAGCATTACTGTAAGTCATAAATGAAATTTTATTCATAAGGGGTTTGGAAATGTGTCTAACACACACTACGTGTACATTAAAGGTTAGCTATCATTCCTACTATGATAGAATGTAGAATCAGGGTATTTATATACATAATTTATTATACTACTATGTGCTATATACCATGTAGAAATATTTAGTGTTACAATTACAACTAATTGCTCCTAAATAATGAAAAGTTTTAGAAAGAAGGTGATTTTTGGTTGAGGGAATCATCCAGGCAACCAGGATTGAGAGAGGAAGGGAGCACTATTAATGATTATGCTGAAACAGTGGACACAGTCCAGAACTCACCAGGGTAGAGTGATAGCCCAAATGTACCACAATTCCACTTTTACCTAGCTTGGGCATTTCATTTTTTTCTGATGGAAAAGGAACAGGAGAGCTGAGATCAAGGATAGCTGGGTGAATAATATGAGGATCCTGAAATGGATTTTTAAGATATAGCAAATACTTTAGCATGGCTGGCACATAGAAATAAAAAATCAAATGAACAAATACTGGTGATGTAATTTTGGCCTCCAAATGGCACTTTATCTTACAGGTAATGAATAATCATTTAATAGTTCTAATCATGACTATGGCGTGTTCAAATTTGCATTTAGCAAGATGATTCTAGCTGCTTTGCATGACTGAGAATGGGAAAACCTACATGTACTATAATAGTCTGGGCTGAAAATAATCCACGACTGTAAGAATGGGGAGAAGGGGTAGGATTCTGAGTCATTCAAAAATTGGTAAGATGAATTGAGCAATTTTATATACAGACATAAGGGGTGGGAGAAAATAAAAATGATCTAAGTTCTAGCATGGGTGAGTAGGTGAATAGTGAGTAAGATGGAGAATACAGAGTGGAAAAGGTTGGGAGAAGAATATGATGAGGTGAACCTCAAATACAAGTTCTATGTTTGAGATGTTTGTAGAGAAAGCCTCCAAGAGATGGTGAGTATGCAACCTTATATTATGATGAATAAATACTTTGTTATTTGAGATTTGTTATAGGAAATTTATTGCTTAGTTTTATTTTTCTATGAGAATAGAAAGAAACACTTTAACCAACATTCTCTATACTTGCCAACAAGTATTGACTTGTACTCCAGTATATAACTTACTTTCCCTCATTAGACAGAAAGCAGACACTGAGTATTCGTTAAATTAGATTCAAATTGATTCAATATATCTTAATTGATTAAAATAAATATTTGAACTGTGGAGAGAAGAAAATGGGCAGAACAAAAGAGGAGAGTGTAAAAACACTACAGTCAGGTCCCTTTTCTCTATCCTAACGCTGTGCTGGATGACAGCTCTGGAAGCCAGGCAGGGATAAAATGAGTCAGAACCACTGATGTACTCTGTGGTGTTGCTGATATCAAGTCCCAGGGGTAGTGGGTACATAGAGAGGTACAGGAAAGAAAACACTATGATGAACTTTCCTCTTTTGGCCTTGCACAGTGACGGGGCTGGGGAAATTGTTTTCCTCCAAATCAAAGTTCTTGGCTGTCCACTTTAGACAAAGAGTATCACAAGACATCAATCGCTTTGAAATATATGATACTACAAGGTGGGGCTAAAGTAAGCTTACCACTGTTCCTATGGAAAATGATCCAATAATTAATAAATAATAATAAAAGAATAAACTCTGGGTTTCACCTACTCACAACTGTAAGCCTACTTTTGTCCCACCCTATATTTATTCATTAATATAGGTACTTGGCATTTTAAAATTCTATCTTTAAGTTATATATTCTTTCAAAAATTTAATTATTTTTCATTAACTTGGTTGAGTTCTTAAAATATTTAAATATTAATCTGGTTACCTTTGACTAGATATTGAATCAAAAGTCAGCAATAAGCATAGCTTATTCACAAAGAGAACAGAATCATTTTTGGTTTTCTAAGGAATTCTGCCCCAGTGAAATTTTTTTTTTTCAGTCCGATGGGCCCTGTGGATGTGAGATATCTGCTTACTTCCCCTTCTGCTGAGCCACTTGCTTCTGGTTCTGAGAACTACAGATACTGACGCTGACCCCTTGAGAACAACTCTGCTTCCTAGAGATGATAATAGAGATAGGCAGGTGGCCCATTTCACCCTCTCCATAATGTTCTTGCTGATGAGCCATTTCTAGAGGTAGAGACCAGAAATAATTATCAAATGCTTGGAAATACATACATCTATTTTTAAAAATTGGCTACAATATACTGTTTCTGCTCTTATACTCCTAGCTAGCATTAACAACCAGTGTTCTTTTCCTTTGCTCTCCAGAAGGCTATGTCCTCTTTTCCAAGACAAAGTCTGGGCTCAAGAGCATGTGCATTTGTCACATCTAAGTCATTTTAAAACGATGTGGGAAAGTCTAGGTTTGGCAGAGAGCTGTAATTGGGACAGATGTTACTTACTCAAGTCCAGATTGATGCTGGCCACTGACCCAAAATTACTTCATTTCTCCCCTAACTTTGGCTGCTGGTTAAGAAATACCCTTTTGTTCTGTGATATGTAAAATATAGCAATGAATGGAATAGAATTCAGTAGATCTGATGCTCAGAAAAACCTTCCTGAGGCCTGGCAGTCAGAGATGAAATAGAGGAAGAAATAAGCAGAACTTTTCTCTGCTGGGAAATCCTAGTTATCATGCAACTGCAGAAATTAAGCCATCTTCATATTTAGACTTTTGTTTTTTGAAGTACAGCAAAATCCCATAATATCCATTCATTCCTTTCTTTTATAACTTTTATCAGAAAAAGAAATTATTTAAAAGCTTTATTTTATTTTATTTTATTTTATTTTATTTTATTTTATTTTATTTTATTTTATTTTATTTTATTTTATTTTTAATAAATGGTGAGAACCCCGATTTCCTTGGAAAATGTTGAGGCTTTATTAAAGCAAACAGTTTTCAAGTATCATTTAGCTTTAAATATTTTTTTTTAATTATGGGCCTTAACATATGCATTGAACCTGCACACACTAGTGAATGCTATTCTTGTATCGTTCTCCATCTTCTTTATATAGCATTGCTTACTGTGCTAAAGGCATACACTTTAGACTATGGCAAATACAATTAGACCACATCTGACAAGATATAAATAAGCATGGATCTCATTGCCTCAAATTTTCAGACAGCATCCCCTCAAAATATTTTATGGGAACCTTTCATGTGTATTTTGTTATATGGAGGGGTAGTTTTTGACTCTGATGTTGATGTTTACTCATATTATTAATTCTCCTGATCATTTATCTTCTATTTATGAATAATCTCCACATATTTATGAGAAACAAGTGAGAAAATCAAGTGTAGTCTATACAGGGATATACACAATTGTCACAAATATACCAACTCTGCTGAAGTACTCGTCAGGTATAGGTTAAGATACATATATCACCTGTAAACCAACTGCATTTATTTCCTAATGTTGCTGTTATGTATTACCAGACTTAGTGGCTTCAAGCAATACATATTTATTTTCTTACAATCTATAGGACAGATGTCCAAAATGGGTCTCACTGGGCTAAAATCAAAATGTCACAGGGCTATGTTTCCTTCTGGAGGGTCTAGAGGAGAATTCATTTTCTTACTTCTAGAGGCTGCCCACATTCACCGGTTCCTGGGCCCCTTCCATCTTCAGAGCCAAAAATGGCCTGTTTAGTCTTTTTTGCATCAAATTACACTAGCATTGTCTCTTCTGTCTCCTTCTTCCATCTTGGAGGACTCCTGTGATTGATTACTATGCACCTACCTAGATCATACAAGGATAATCTTCCTGTTTTGAGGTCAGCTAATTAGCAACCTTAATTGTATCTGAATCATTAGTAGTCTTTCGCCAGGTAACATAAATTATTCCCAGGTTCTGGAGATTAGAGCATAGACATCTTCAAGAGTCATTATACTGCTTACCCCACCACTCTAAGGTATTGTGTTCTTTTAACTCACCCTGAGTGTTTTGGGAGATGCCCACCCTAAGCATACTGCTTCTCAAATAATGTTTGCCCATCTCCATTGGTCACTGCTAAATGGAGCTAGGGTGAGAATCTTACTGAAGAAGGGGTCCATTTACAGATGAGTCAGTAATTTGTAAGATCTGAAAACTGGTACCAGTACATTAAATGTTTCAGGGATCTGAATTTAGAGATAAGAGGGAAGATAGTATTTAACTGTGGATTCAGGAGCTACAAGGCTACGCAGACTTAGAAGCTAGATGGAAGCAGCTTTTTTTAGCATGGTTAATTTAATTAAGCTAAGGAACTTGGTTGATAGAAGGGGGATGGGATAGATGTATCAACAAATAAACAAACAAAGCAAAAAATTATGAGGTAACATTACAGATAATATGAGACTACTTTAATTCATTCCCTTGTTTTTAATGATCTTGACATTTTGAGAAGTGCTGGCTAGATATTTTGTAGAATGTCTCCAAATTAAATTAGTATTTGTCTGATGTTTTTCTCATGATTAAACTAAGGTTGTGGGTTCTGTTGGGGAAAAAAACACAGAGATAAAGTGTTATTCTCATCATATCCTATCAAGGGTACAGACTATCAACATGAATTTTCATTGATGATGCTAACCTTAATTATCTGGCTGAGGTAGTTTTAATTTTCTCCACTGTAATGATAGAGTGGGGGATTACCCTCCACCTTCTTGAAGGGCGTGTATCTACATAAATAATTTGGAATTCTTCTGCATCCGAAATTTGTCTATTGTCCTTTTATTTATTTTGGACCCATAGATATTTATTTCATACTTTGCATTATAATTTAATCTGGCTCTCTTCTCACTCTATGCTCTTTCTGAAATAAATGATATGCCCATTACTTTCATTACCATTTATGCTCAAAAGATTAATATATACTTCCTGATTTCTCCAAGCTGCATATTGAAAACTTTCTCATGGATGTCAGAATGGCATCTACCATAGGCCCTGGCTAGGCCTGTTATGTTTTGTCTGTGCTAGTCTCTTAGCTTGTGTGGGTCCACAGACTAGTCATGAATACATACATAATTGCAATGCACACGTTAGCACCAGTACAGAGTTAGAAAGTGTGCATAAAACTTGGTAATTAGGTCTGAGGGACATGACCAGTGACATAAGAAGCTTGTTAAACCCTTATTTAATGCATTCTAGACTTGGCAGAACTTGACCTAAAGCAGTTATAAAACCATCACCATCAAGAGGACCATATAACCTGAGAGGAAATTAGAAGACTCAAGAAGCTTTGTTCTCTAATGTCTTCTATCCTAATATCCTTTACTATGCGTTGCTGGAAATGTAACTTTTATAGAAATGAGAAAACTGAAACTTCCATAAGAATTATATGTTAGAGTACTCCTTTTTGTCACACCTCAAAGCCAGTTGTTTTTGGAGAATTTTAACACATCAAATTCAACACGTGCATGATGAAATGTATGTATTTCTTTCCTACCCAATCAGCACCTCTCCCACTCTTTCTCATGTCAGTGACTGGCACCACAATTACAAGATCATGCTAAATTCTTTTCTAAAACAGTTGTATTAATTTATAAAAATGTTATCCTTGATGCTACAGCTAATTCAGCACTGAGTCCTAGATATTGCTTTCAAGATGTTTATGTTCATCAATTTATGTTCATTTTAATCACCATTGTTCTACTTCTGTCATCTTTGCTGTGTGGTAGTACTCTGAAAATGTTCTGACATGTTACACCTGTTCTTGACCAACCCCAGTCTGGTCTTTACACCTTGGTCAGAGATCTTGGTTAAGGCATATATATGAGCACAGTACTTTCTGTTTATAACCATGAATAGAATTCCATTGCTTTTGGAATTAAGAAAAAATATTCTGACCTCTTTTATACATTATTTCTTAAATTCTATTTTCAATTCGAGTTTCCATTCAATATTCTTTTGTATTCATTTCACGTGTACAGCACAGTGGTTAGAAAGTCATCTGTTCCCTATGTTGAGCTGCAGCCTCATTTGTACCACATTGCCCCTCACCCTCTTTGTTAGAGCCACATCAGCTTACTGCATCTACTGGGAGAGGCCCTGCCCGTTCCATCCATCTTAACCACCCTGGTCCTTCTGCATGAGATCATCGTCTCTGTCTCCTTCCCTAGGGAATGCCTGTAATCATCCTTGAGATCTCAGTTTGGTCATCACTTCTTAGTAAGCCTTCCCTTATTTTTCTGACCACATCAAGTAACTAATATGCTATAATACTACAGTACCATAAACACTATCACTATATGTCTTTTTCATAGCACTGATCACAGTAGCAATGTTATATTTAATTGGATATTTGATTTGAGAAATTATTTTCATTCTTCCATTAGATTGTAAATGTTATTAGAGTAGAAATTTGATATATGTTTTAGACACCCCTATAGTTTACCACTTAAAATGGTATTCGGCACATAAAAAAGTGTTTACCAAATATTTCTTTAATTCATAAATAAGTAAATTCACTTAATTTTCCAAATGATGAGACAGAAGCCTAGAGGAATGAACTACAAGATAACCAATTTGTTAAAGTAGAGACTAGAACAATTTTCCTGAATTTTACTCCATTATTCTCCTATCCTATGCTCCTTTATAATTAAAATAATAAAAAAAGCAAAATCAAATCAAATAAAATTGAAGTAAAAGATATTATTTATAAACAGTCTCTAATGAATATGGTATAAATTCTCTCATAGCTGCAGCTTAATTTATATATATATATATATATATATATATATATATATATATATATATTTATGTTTTATCTCAGACATGTAGAATTAGCCTAAATGTAGTTTTTAATTTAATGATGGACTCATTTTTTTCACAAATCTCCTTTTAAAATTTAACTAGTTGGTTTTTTGGGGAGGGGTTTGTTTTAGTAACAGAACAAACACTCATGAAACCACCATTAAACACAAAAACTAAAATATTGTAAATATCCTCTGCCTCCCTTACCCATTTGTCACTTTTCTTTTCTAAAATTAGGTACATTGGTGTGCTTGCCTCATCCCTAAATTGAGAGACCCTATGGACTTACATACTTTCTGACATGTGTTACTGTTGTCAGACTTTTGTTTTCCAATATCATGGGTAGAAAACAATTCAATGTGGTCTTCATTTTTATTTTATCAACCCAAGAATGGGCTTGAATCATCAGATTTTTTTGTTAATCCTCACCCAAGGATATTTTTTCCATTGATTTTTAGAGAGAGTGGAAGAGAGGGAGGGAGGGACAGAGAGCAACACGTTGATTGGTTGCCTCCCGCATGTGCCCCAATCTGGGACTGAGGATCGAACCTGCAATCCAGGTATGTGCCCTTGACCGAGAATCAAACCTGTAACCCATAGGTGTCCGGGCTGGCACTCTAATCACCGAGGCACATCAGACAGGGCTGAATCATCAGATTTTTATTGTCCATTAATTACTTTTATCATGAGATGGATAGGCCAGAGTTCATTTTTCTTACATAGAATAAGTTATTTCACTGAAAATTATGAACAAGAGTAAATACTCTTTCAAATTACTTTATTATGATAAGCCATTTTTTCTATAGTGAACTATTAAAAGTGTGAAATTTCAGAAAGTAAGAAATAGAAATTGCTAATGATTATGTTTTCAGTCCATTTAATTTTTTTCTTTTTACTTTTGGGGACTTCTAAGGGAATGGGTTTGGTTTAACAATTTGGTCCACCAGCAAGCAGGTGGGATTTTACCGTCATAATAAACATGACACTAATGAGGAAATACCTGACTCTGAAATGGAGAAATGATTAATTTGTGTATATGTGTGTGTGGTGTTTCTTTCTGTGTCTTTGCTCATATGTACATACATGAGTTGCAAAATCAATGTTAAGACAACACCCATGTGTTGTCACTTGGTGTATTCTATAAGTAACTGACAGCTGTAAACGTAATCTAAACAGCAATTTGCAAAGATGATCTACATCTTCCTTTTGGGAATTCTTGTCTATGAATTATGACTAAATTCTTACATCCAAATAATCAGAAAGAATTTAAAAATACAATTTTGTTTCAAAATTTTTAGCAGATAAAGGTGCTCTCCAGTCACTTGTGGGAAATTGTTCTGGGGATCATATTGATGTGCTATGACCATTAAGTAAATCTGGTGCTCAGGAAGATCAGGACCTGCAACATTAACACAGAGGTGCATGTGTAGCCTAGTATCAGAAGTTTTCTGAACTACTTAAATATACCTATTAGCTAAAGGAGGGGAGATGTGTGTTTTTAATAAATGAAACTGTCTTAAGTATACTCTAAAATCCAGGTAGCATTTATTCCAAAAACCCTTTCCAAAATATCATGAGGTTTTAAAAGTGGTATTGGAAAACTGCATTCCCCTAGATAACAAATACTTTATAGGGGAGGACGTTGGTCAGTGTGACTTCTGGTAATAGTGTATGCTGGATCAAACGTCTGCATTCCCAGCCAGTTACTGAAGCCAACTCTGATAGACAATCCCAGGGCTGTTTAATTTTTTACCATGGCAATCATCAAGGCTTCCCTCTTCCCTCTCATTTATTTACATTAATAATGGAACCTTTAGCTGTTATGCTCAGAGTGAAATATTCTTCTTAGAAACAATTTATGGAGCCAAACTTCTTTTCATTGTCAAGTAAAACTTAAGTCATTGACTCATTGTTTTTGTTTTCCCAGATAATATCAAACATGTGTCCCAGATCATATTTAGTGAACCTGCTCAGAAAAAATTCTGACTGCATTTGGTATACCAGCTGCCAGAAACTACATATTCTGATGTTGGCCAGATGTTGGGTATTTGTGCATAAAAATGATGGAAAGAAAATGTGCCTCATTCATAGTCCGAGTTTTCTGCCAGCCATTACTCTAAGGGATATTTTGATATTTTATTTATAGTACAATAAAATCAAATTATTAAATGGGAAGAGTAAATTATCCCACAAAATAGGCTTTTGGTAAGAATTATTGTAAAAGTGAAAAAAGCGATATAATTTCCAATTGTCTGTGATTGATCTCGTCTTGCATCTCTAAGTCATCCCTTATAATTCTTCATTTAAGTCTATGTACTCTGTCAAATCTTGACATAATATAGGTCCTTTTATCATTTTAATTAGGATATTATATGAAATATATCATAGATATACAAACAAAGTGAAAAATTATTAGACTACTGAATTAGAAAAATGTAGATATTAAATTTTAATTATTTAAACAAAATACATTTTTTGGCATATATTATCTGAATATTTCTCAGATCTTAATTCAATTAGGTTATTCAGACAAGTCTTCTTTATATGACAGAGTTCTCACTTGCATTTGAGACCTGAGACAAAATTAATTTTGCTTTTAGATGGTATATAATAAAATCCTACCAGTATTGTCTTTTTTTAAATCCCTTTAGATAAGCAATCCTGGGAGCAATTCAAGCTTAAAATACTTGATGGAATGGATGAAACCAAACTCTGAAGAACTAAAGATAGTTAGCACACGTGTCAATATTAGATAGCCCCAAAATTAAAGATCAAATGTTGAGTTAGACAGATATGAACTTCTGAGAAATATGAAGAAAATCTGTCAAGAGTCAGAACTGCTTTATATCAGAGAGTTAAAAATTAAACTCTTAAAAATACCTACCTTAATAATTTTTCTCTATCTATAATGTAGCAAGAGAAGGAAAATGTTGTAGGCCAGTCATTGTGTTATTGACTAAGGAGAGAAGTACGTCAACTAGGTCAGAATTAAGTAGTTACTGTTTTCAAAAAATAAAAATCATACATGTGTCTACATAGAAATTTTAACATAATTTTTATTTTTTTTCCTTTATTGATTTGAGAGAGAGAGAGGAAGTGAGAGGGAGAGAGAGATAGAAACATCAATGAGAGAGAACATCGACTGGCCACCTCCTGCATGCCCCACACTGGGGATTGGGCCCACAACCTGGGCATGTGTCCTGACCAGAAATTGAACTGGCAACCTCTTGGTTCATGGGTCGACACTCAACCACTGAGCCACACTGGCTGGACTTAACATAATTTTTAAATCAGGGAAATGCAGAATTCATTTACACATAAGCAGGGAATGTTTGAAGTACACTTTGACATAGAGACCTAATTGTACATTCATTGGTCAATAAAGGTGAAGAATATTATGAATACATTTTATTCTAGATAATTATAATAGCACTGGCAAGCAAAAAATAAGAGGCCTGCTGCTTTTGTCCATTCTAGATGGTATATCCCAAACATAAAAATAATTGATTACTTAAAGCTCAGAGTTCATATAACAACCTCAAGGGGAAAAATATTCAGTTAATGCAATATTTGAATAACTATTCAGGTGGTTTTTCTGAAGTTCAGATCTAGTCAGGGTAGGAAGTTCTTATGATTCTAGAGAAAGAGGTTCTTTTCTAAGATATGCTAGTTGTCCATGCAACAGTACTGTAGGATTACTGTTTTGGCATTGAGCAATTCACTCACAAAGGCTGCTGCATTATGCTGGCTAGAGATATTTGAAACAAGGATTTATTTTCTAGAACCTTGCACCATATAATTGTGGGAGGTGCTTTTGAGAACTACCATTTTGTTAGCTATTAGCAGGACTTGTGATTAGGCAAGGAATCTAATACGACCTATTTAAGTTCTCATCCAGAGTGCTGAGAAGAAAATTCTTTTATAGAGACTGCAACAAAAAGGATAGATGGCTGCAATAGTAATAGATAGGGGACTTAAATCACCATATGGAATGGAGGGTTTAACACAAAAATTAGATACAGAATTGGGAGTGGTAAGTCATAGCATTTAACATAGGCTAATTCAGTTTTGCTTGCACAGGTCCAGGAAAATTTTATACACAAAACAAGCTATAAATATTAGGAATGCCAATAGCTGTAAAATCCTTGTATTCACAGGAAATGGCTTAGAGCCTGGAACACTGAGACCATTTATAAATGGATGAAAGAAGGAATAAAATTTTAAAAATAATTTTGTAAGAAATACACTTAAAAAAATGTATGTTTTTATTGATTGTTTTAGAGAGAGAGATAGAAACGTCGATGTGAAAGAGAAACATCGATCCGCTGCCTCCTGCACTCCTCCTTACTGGGGATCAAGCCTGCAACCTGGGCATGTGCCAAGTCCTGGAATCAAACTGGGACTTCTCAGTTCATGGGATGACTCTCAATCCACTGAGCCAACACCGGCTGGGTGGGAAATACATATTTTGTATTATTGCTCTTAGCATCATAAATGAGAAGAAAACTCAAAATAATTACACCTATCTGGGAGGAACTTTTCATCCTATTTATTTTAATCTACTTACAGTCTTGAAATATGTGGACTTTTCTCTATCTGACATCTCTACCATTAGTTTAAAACTGCTGGGTGAGGTTAGGTGCTCTGAAAATATTTTTAATTAGCCCAAAGATAAAATATGCTTTTATGATGGAAACTGTGGCAGATAAATATGTATCACCCACAAACAATTATATTTTATTAATCATCCTATCACAGAAATATCTGGGAATTGAATAAAGCAGAGCTCTTTATTGTGTGATTCTCTCATTTAGCTCAATTACATATAATTTCCACTTCATGGCAATAAGTAAATTCTAGGATAGAATCAATGGTGAATCCCTAAAAGAATGTATTCCAAGAGCATTCAATCAATGTTGGAACACTTTGATGCTAAACTAGAATTTCAAGATGAATTTTAATAAATATGTATACTATATTAATCCTTATCAAGAATGTTAGCTGTAAAACGCTCTTACATACAGCAAAATTAGTGAATATGTTGGAAACTTTTCAACTCTGTTAACTTTCTGCTTTGCTTTAAAGCATGATTTTTATTTGGTAATACCATCATTTGAAGTACAAGGTTGGATAACTCAACCTAAATTGTATAGTAAAACCTCTACATTTTAGAAAGCTGAATTCAAAACAAGGATCCAAATTCTTAAGTGGTTATTTCCTTACAGGTGCTCTTACTGCAATTACTATAATGGTACCTATCATATTCAATTTAGGAGAAACTCAGAAACAGTGTGGTTTACAGTTTGATGTAATGAAGGGGAAAAACTAGAGAAGTCAACAAAAAATATTGCTTCTAAGAATAGGATTAAAGGATATATTATCTACTTGGCCAAATAATAAACTCTTTCAGAAAATAAACATGTAAATTTTAATTATAAGTGAAATAGCAGTGTAAGATGTCTCTTTAAGTCACTTAGGAAGAGGCTTTTGGCTCTTTGTGTAAGGAGGACAGTAGAATAAGTAATCCTCCCTATTCATGCTTGGGAGAGGCATGAGAAGCCTGTTACTGAACAAGAAAGAATTACAAATTAAATTATATAATTCTTCTATTTTTTTTCATGCATTCCATGGTCTTCAAAAGATTGGTAAAATACTAATGTGAAAGAATTGACAAGACTATGTAATTTGTTGAATGTATGCGCCAAAAGAAAGAGGGCTCAAATGATAGCTGTGATCTTTAGCTTAAGGTGATAGGTATGTGTACGTGCGTGAGCTAGTGGTCTAAAGACACCATCTATAAAAATAAAGGTTAGAAGAAAAAGGTGAAAATTTGTAGTTCATGAGGTAGCATTTGAGAATATGGCAAAAGACTCAGAATAGAAATAAGAGCTAAATATATACATTTACAAGGAAATCATCCATAAAGCAAATTAAAGCTATACTTTTTGGGTAAGTTTTCTAAGGGGGAGATTTTAAAAGGAAGGTAAAATAGGTCTTAAGTTCTATGTTTGAGGAGATCTACATTTAGGGCATTGAAAGCTAAAGAGAGAGCAGAGATATATTATTAGAAAAGATAGTTAATAATTGAGGAAAACCATGAGAGGCCAGTGGAAGATCCAGCTGAAGAGAAATATCCAAGAAATGGAATGGGTCATCAGTATAAGTCTTAGGGGATGGATCAAGAGGATGAGAGGGGCTTTATTCACTAAGCATTAACGTTAGGATCACCTACAAAACACTAAATACTGTGATGAAGCCTCTTTAGCAATGGTCTTCTCCCATCTGGTGATGGGAAGCATTGCGTCCACCCTCCCTACAAAGAACCACTTCAATCTTTTTTTTTTTTTTCTTCTTTCATATGTGGGTCTGATTGAATTAAAAACAAAAAACCCAGAAAACTAACACATGAGAGACTAGGTCACTCCCCCGCCCCACTCCCCGTTTATAGTAGGGAAAAAAACATCTAATAGAGAAATACTATTTTTCTTGGGTAGAGGTCTCATTTTCTGTTAAAGATAGTCACATACTTCTGAGCTGATAGAATTTTCTAATTTTTGGAAGTAATTTCAATCATATATCTAGAATTGAAGTTTTCTTAAAATACCTGAGGGGAAAAACCAGGAAGTATTTTTGTTTTTGTTTTTATTCTCTGACAGATTATTCCACTTTTACTGGCTTCATGATTTGGGGAATATTTGGTAACAAGGCAAAACTCAAAGGGGTAAACTTTATTATTTTCAATTATTTTGCTCCAGGGTCAAAGAGAGTTGAAACATTTATCTCTGTATTGTATTGTCTACACACACTCCTACCATGGGCAAATGTAAAAATATTCACACTTCTGAAAACAAGTTGTACTTAATACTACATCTACTAAATATTTGGGGCTCAGTCTTTTTAAATTATTATAAATAATAGTGATAAACAGACTGATTTAGTAGAAGCTAGAAATTGTAAATCCTCTTAAAATAGTTATTAAAATTAATTTAAAAAATCAGCTTTAAAACTTGCTTATAGAAAAAAATCAGAGTTTAGAACTAAAAGGGTTAATTTTTTTAATCTTATAGATTAGGAAACAAAGATCAGAGAAAATTAACCATACACTAATTACTGAAAAAACTATACTAGAATCCAAATCTTCAATTTCTCAGAGTAAAGCTCTTTCTTATTTTTTTTATTTTTATTTTTTGTTTTTTTATCCTCACCCGAGGACATTTTTCCACCCTTTGTTCAGATAGAGTGGGAGGGAGAGAGAGGAAGAGAGAGAGAGAAACATCGACGTGAAAGGGACACATCAAGTAGCTGCCTCCCACACGACCCAACCAGGGCCGGGGACAAACTGCAACCGAGGTACATGCCCTTAGCGGGAACCAAACCCGGGTCTCTCTGGACCGCAGGCCGATGCTCCAACCGCTGAGCCAAACCGGCCAGGGCAGTAAAGCTCTTTCTATAATCTCCCAAAACTGATGATAATTCTAATGTAATAATAATAATAATAAATATTGTCAACCTAATTGTGAACTATCTTAATGAATAAGTCAAAATACACAGTTATAATAGTCTTTATGCAAACTATAACCAGGATCCAGTATTTTTATTTATTTATTTTTATTACATTTATTGAGGTGACATTGGTTAATAAGATCATATAGGCTTCAAGTGTACATTACTATGATACATGATCTGTATTCTGCCCACCACCCATAACAAATCATCTTCCCTTACCATATATTTGACCCACTTTACCCTTCACCCCCTTCCCTCCCATATTGTTTTTTATGTCTCTGAGTTATAGTTTTATATCTCTCATATAAGTGAAATCATTTGGTTCTTAGTTTTTTCTAACTGACTTATTTTGTTTAGCATATTATTCTCAAGGTCCATTGATATTATCGCAAATGGCAGTATTTCACCTTTTTTATGGCTGAGTAATATTCCATAGTATATATGTATCACATCTTCTTTATTGAATCCTCTATTGAAGGACACTTAGGTTGTCTCCATGTCTTGGCCACTGTAAATAATGCTGCATATATCTTTGCAAATAAATGTTTTAAACATTTCTGGGTAGGATCCCAGAAAAGAGATTGCTAGGTCTTACGGTAATTCTATTTTTAATTTTTTGAGGAATGGCCATACTATTTTCCACTGTGGCTGTACCAGTTTACATTCCCACCAGCAGTGAATGAGGGTTCCCTTTTCTCCACAACCTCTCCAACATTTGTTATTATATCCTGTCTTGTTAAAAATAGCCATTTTAACATGTGTGAGGGGGTGTCTCATTGTAGTTTTAATTCCTAGTAAGCTGCTCAAATGTTCTAGGCTCTGTATTTATGCTTATTATTATTATTAATTCTTAAAGGAGTCACCAACAATCTTTTATTCCATTTTCCAGTCATGGAAACAGGGACTCATATTACTAGCCCTAAATTTCCTATTTCCTAGACCTAATTTCTTTCAGGCATGACAATTTCTTCAATTCACAAAATATACTTCCTTTATTGATTTATGATTAAAGTAATATATCTTTGGCATTTATATAATTTATATCCTGAAGAGTATTTTGTTCTACTTTCCAATGGTGTAGATATACCTTCATTAGAAACGGTGCTCAAATTTTACTGTTCTGTATTTCTTGAAATAACATCTTGCAGAGCAATACTATGTTGATACTGAGTTCTTAAAATCTCATCCTAGATAATGTGTAGGAATTAAACCAGAAACCCAGAGAACTTGTCTTCATCATTGGATGACAAACTAATGATAGGTAAAGATTTAACTGAGATGAACCAGTTATTAATCTTTAAGTAAAATAAGCCGACTTTTCCTTATGGCACTTTTTTTTATTTCTGAAACAGTTAGTGTGATACTTGATGGCATTTTGTTGATAGGACATTCCTCAAGTATTACTTTGTATATATGGAGAGACTCATTTAACAGATGAATCAATCAAAGCTAAGAAATTAGATGCATACTTGGGGTCAAAACCAATGATAAACTATTCAGAAAAAACAAATCTAAAGGCTTTTATATCTTTTAACTATTGTTTACTCAATAATCTAATGAGAGATTAATAAGAATATACACGCAAGCCTGAGGTTCTAGTTACAGATAAAATAAATTGATGCCTAATCCCTTCTATACAGTCAGCTCCATGTTTTCAGTTATTATTAATAATAGAATTAATTTTTTTTTATTATGTGACATTACTTGCTGTGATACAATGTGTTCTCTGCTCATTGGTTCTACATCTTTTTCTACGGAAACCATAAAAGAAAGTTGTCAGTTAATGGATTTTTAAGAAGATAACTTAAGATAGATATTTTCTTCTTTTCTATTCTCTCTCTGTCTCTTTCTCACTCTCTATCTCATCTTTCTATCTCTGTATATCTGTATGTGTATCTTTACGTCTATGACTCTTAGATGTGATCTTTTTCTTATCCATCAGGGATTCGTTACTCTAGCTTGAGATAAATAGAATTCTCAAGATATAAGTACTCTTTATGACTATAAGCAACAAAATAAAGAATAGCAGATCTGGGATAGATTGACAATCAAAATAACACGTATTATCCTCTAAAGTTGTTTTCTGCTTCTTAAAGGGCAGTATCTAGTATAGAAGAAAAATATATAAGTCATGCTTTAAAGTATGACCCATTTGGATAAAAGTTTTGTTATGGTGATTGTTGCAAATATAGCATATTTCCTTTGGCTCTCTGAAATGGAAGCAGCTTCATTTCACTTAAGAAGGTTATGTGAACACATTTAAATTGGCAGCATTTGAATCCACGTGTACTTAAATCTTTCTTCAAGGGAGAAAAGAAGTTATTCATCTCCATTTCTACTATAATAATCTTAAATCTGGATTTTCTACCTCACATTCTTAGTACAAAACCCTATTTGTGTTCTCTGCACCTCATCCATACGTACTACTCAGATTCACCAGAATAATCACTTTCAAACGTTATAGTGGTCATATTTCCCTTGTTCACAAACCTCCTTTCATATGTAATAGGTTAGCAAATAAATTATAAGTGTATTAGCTTGGCATTTGATGGATTAACATACACTACCTTGGCAAAAAAAAAAAAAAAATTCTTCATTTCCTTCATTTCAGACATGAAAGTCTAAAATAAATATGAGGAAGTCAAATTGAACATTTATTCTACCATCATTGAATGCTATACAGTATATCACTTTATTAGAATGGGTACTTGCAGAGATTGGATCATAAGAAAACAGCTATGGTGATCATTAGCTGTCTTGTTTCTCCCTTGCATTTTCTCTCCTTGAGGAACATTGCTCCCTTACTCTCGGTCCTTGCACAGAATTCTAATTTTTGAATCAGAGTACACTATTTTTCTGAACACAAACACAGGCTCAGGGTTAGGTATACTGGCTCTTCTCTGACAAGTTTGCCAGAACTATAGTGAAAAAGACATTTACCTTCTGAGTTCACAGACACTAAGAACCACAGAAGCCTGAAAATACCAGAAGCCATCTCCACCAGTACGTGAAAAAAGGAAAGAGCTTACTTGAAACTAGGAAAAAGCCAGAAGAGGAAAAAAGAGCCAGAGGAAGAGAAAAAAACCACTTCTGATGACTTTTGAACAACAGAATTCAGTTGTGTCTGAAACCATTTACCTGAGTTGAAATTAAAAAATAAAAACAGCCCGGCCTGGCCGGTGTGGCTCAGTGGCTGAGCATTGACCTATGTACTAAGAGGTCACCAGCTGGATTCCCCGTCAGGGCACATGCCCAAGTTGCGGGCCCAATTCTAGTGGGGCATGCAGGAGGAGGCAGATCCATGTTCTCTCTCATCAATGTTTCTGTCTCTCTCTCCCTCTCCCTTCCTCTCTCTCTAAAATCAATAAAGAGAAAAAAAAATTTTAAATAAACAACAACAAAGTTTAGGGTTTCTATGATTTATTACTATAAGACTGTGAATAAATACTGTTATTAAATATCTCCTTAGGTGGTTCTGATTAAAGATGTTATAAATCATTCAAGAATCTTTTGAAGTAGCTTTAAATAATATAAATTTATAGTAAATAATACTTGATTTACTATATAAAAACAATTTTAAGTAAATATAATTCTAAAAATAAAGTTATAACAGAAGTACCCATTTAACAAATGTTTTGTTTTATTTATTCATTTTTGGTTATGTACTATGTACTTTAAGTTTTTATTGATTTATATTTTATTTTATATTATTTATTTTAAATTAATAATATATTCTATCACATGGCTAAGTTATTATTTTTAGGTGTAAAAAGATCAATAACTTCCTCCAAACCTGCCTTTTGATGTGCCCAGTTCCATCCCATCAAACAAGTCACAGGATGTTAAAAGATTTTCTGTTGTAGATTTTTATGTATTTCTCTTATATATGCAAGTAATATATATCCTCTTCCCGACCCATATTTTTTTTTACACAACAGGTAGCATATTATAAACAGTGATCTTCTCATTATTGTATTCAACATCTAGGCTGATAACGCCTAAATTTGTATTTACAGGCCAGATCTCTCCCCTTAATTCTAGACCCACATATGCAACTACCTAACTGGCATCAGCCCTTGGATATATAATAGACATCTTAAAATGCACTTGTCTAAAACTGAACTCCTGCCTTCCCCCCATACCAGCTCCATCTCACTGTTTCCTCATCTCAGTCACCTACAGCCCCATTCCACCTGTTCACACAAGTGACATCACCTTTGCCTTCTCCTCTTTCTTTCTCATGCCAGTTTCAA
Organism: Tadarida brasiliensis; assembly: GCA_030848825.1. Classification (NCBI taxonomy): domain Eukaryota; kingdom Metazoa; phylum Chordata; class Mammalia; order Chiroptera; family Molossidae; genus Tadarida; species Tadarida brasiliensis. The sequence continues at coordinate 61,269,620 of CM061262.1, forward strand.
CAACAAATCCTATTAGCTCTACTTCAAAATATATCCCAGGAGTCAGCTGATGCTCACCATCTTCAATTACCAAACCATATTGGTAAAGTTGATAAAATCACCATTATTTATCCCCTAGATTACTGCATTAACTTCTAAGCTTTTCTCTCTATTTCCCTGAAGCCTACTCTCAATACCACAGCCAAAGTCTTTCTATTACCTGCAAGACCCTATGTGATCTGTACCTGTTATTACTTCTCTAACTTATCTTTTCTGATCTCTTTCTTGTTCTCACGTTCTAGTCTAATGGATTTTCTTTCTTTACCTCTAATATGCAAGGCAATCTACTAATTCAAGATCTCAAATTATATGTTTTATTTATTGTGTTGTCATACTCATTAAATTCTATCTCAATGATGTTTTTCATTTATTTGTTTGTTTTCTGGCAATGGCTTTGACTTAGAACTGGTGTATGATCATTTCTTTCCACTCCATATGAACAAACCAAAAGTCAAGGGGTGGGAAGTATATCACAGTCATAATGCACATACATACAAATATACAGGCAAAAGGTCTTCGACACAGGAAAAACAAACAGTTGGAGCCAAAATGAGATTATTACTCAGTTAAGTCATTGAGAAAGCTTAATCTTCTATGTGACTCCTACACCAATGGAATCTTAGGAAACAGATACAGAAAACCTCTCCTCCTTGCAACATAGCAAGAATAACAAAGATATAAGGCCAACCTTGTCTAAGAGACAGAACTGTAAACAAAACAATTCTGCACAGTCAAAACTGACATACTATGATACTGTCAATGTGCAGCTGGGAACAACCAATGGCTTAACTGTTAGTATATTTAGTTACCTAGTGAACCAGACAGCCATCACCAGGCCCTAAAACTCTAGTAATATTAATAAACTATTAAGGCATGAATAATTGAAAATCCTTTGTATTCTCTCTCATTCATAAGAAAAATCAAGTTTTATAAAGGAAGTCCAATAATCATTTTATTTGTTACTTAATGCAGAAAATAAATTCAGCAATCTACACAACAGGAATTTCAAGAGAACTAGGGTGGGACATTTCTTTTAATATATTTTCCACAAGGAACAAAGTGAATTTAAGGTTTAAACAGTTGTTATAGAGTTGGGCTTAACTACTGAACTCTGTGTCGTGTTCAATGTATTCCACTTGTTAGTACCTGAGGCTGCTTTGTCAGGGTCTCATGCAGACTGCCTTTTGCTCTATAATTTTGTCAACTGAGATATTGTAAGAAAGCACAACAGACCCTGTAAAGCCATAAAGAGACAAAAGATTTTACTAAGAATTCTTCCTGGTTAATCCCACAGACAGATTTAGTCCTGGCAGTAAAGATAAAGGAAGCTATTGTTACCCACTTAAGTTAAGCAAGGGCTTCTGGTCAAGGTGATGGAGAAGGTAATTGCAGAACTTGCATCCTCCAACAGTCACATCTAAATTACAACTACAGAACAACCATCATTCAGAACTGCCTGAAATCTTGCTGGTCAGAAATCCTATCACTAAGAACATACAGAAGCCACATCCAGACTGGTAGGAGAGTCAGAGACACAATACCAGCTGGTCCCACACCCACGTGCAGCAGTTAAAAATCAGGAGGGATATCTTGGCTGTAGAGGTCCCCTCCTGAGGAGCAAAAGGTGCCACCCCCACACCAGGCCTCCCAGGCAGGGTTGCAGTGCCGAGAAGTCCCCATATTTTTTGCTGTGAAAACCAGCAGGGTTGTGGTTGAGTGAGACAAGGCTGGCTGGAGTCCCAAGCATTCCCCTTAAAGGGCGTATGCATGAACTTATTCATACTCACTCATTCTGAGTTCCGATGCTGGAACAGCAGCTCAAAAGGTGCCAAGGACATATGGGGAGGAACTGAATTGTCTGGCATCAGGGCGAAGGCTGGAGGGGCAACTAGCTCCCAGACAGATGCGCTGGCTGAGTATAGTTCCTTTGCTGAGCCATACCCCCACAGAGCCAGCAGGCAGGAACCATATCTGAGTCTCCATCAACCTGGCATACACTGTTCACTCTACCCTTGTGATTCCCTGAGACTCTGTCCAACCCAACTCGTAGGCCCAACTAAGACATTTCCAGTGGCTTTTCAATATAAACAGCCTGTCTTGGCTCATGCTGAGGACTTTTCTAAAATCTCTCAAACAAGCAGCATCTGGCCTCAGCATGCCTCATACCTCCTGTTATGTGGCCCCAGGCCTGGCATTGGTTCATAGCCTGGCTTCTCCTGGGCACCTCCAAGCCCAGCACAAGTAGCAGTCATCTGCAGATCACTTTGTAACTCATGCCAAGTGGCCTCCAGGCAGGGACAGGAGGTGACACCTTGGCCTGCACCTACCAGGAGGCCCCAGAGACAGTGTACCTAGTGGACAGCCTCAGACCATGCTGAAGCAACACCCAATCACCTCCACGAGTGACACACTCAAGTGGCAGACTCAGTGTTCAACAGAACCAGACTGAAGCGAGTGCTGCTTTGTGGGGTTGGCCACTGCACAGCAGATCCTCAGTGGTGGTCATGGCCAGTCCTTGTAGCAGATAGACCAGGAGGGTAAATCACTCCCATTAATGTGCCAACAGTAATCCAGGCCTCAACTACAATAGGAGGGTGCACACAGCCCATACAAGGGGCATACCTGGAACACCCAGCTCTGGTGACTGGGAAGGCTGTGGCACTGGGCCCTACAGGATACCTAGTACATAAGGCCACTCTACCAATCCGTGAAGACATAGAAGCTCTACCTAATACATAGAAACAAACACAGGGAGGAGACAAAGAAACATATCCCAAGTAAAAGAACAGAACAGCCTGGCTGGTATGACTCAGTTGGTTGGGCATCATCCCATGCACCAAAAGGTTGCCGGTTCAATTCCCAGTCAGGGCACATGCCTGGGTTGTAGGATTGATCCTCAGTGTGGGGCATGCAGGAGGCAGCCAATTCGATGTTTCACTCTCACATTGATATTTCTCTCTCTTCTTCTTTCTGCCTCTGTAAAAATCAATTTTAAAAAATCTTTTTTTTTTTTTTTTCAGAACAAAACTCCAGGAAAAGAACTAAACAAAAATGGAGATAAGCAATCTACCAGATGCAGAGTGCAAAACACTGGTTGTAAGGATGCTAATGAACTTAGGGGAAGAGTAGATGAACTTAGTGAGAACTTCAACAAAAAGATAAGAAATTATAAAAATGGAGATAGAAAATACAGAAACAGCCAGTCAGAAATGAAGAATATAATAAGTGAAATGAAGAATGTATATTAATAATAAAGGAGATAAAGCAGGGGACCAAATCAGTGATTTGAGAATAAGAAAGCAGAAAATATCCAGACAGAACAGCAAAAAGAAAAAAGAATCCAAAAAATGAAGATAGTGTAAGGAGCCTCTGGGACAACTTCAAGCGTGCCAACATTCGCATTATGAGGGTGCTGGAAGGAAAAAAGAGAGAGCAAGAAATTGAAAACCTATTTGAAAAAATAATGACAGAAAATATCCTTAACCTGATAAAGGAAATAGACATACAAGTCCAAGAAGTGTAGAGAGTCCCAAACAAGGTGAACCCAAAGAGTCACACACCAAGACTCACCATAATTAAATTGCAAAGGTTAAAGAAAGCAGCAAGAGGAAAGCAGTTAGTTATCTACAAGGGTGCTTCCATAAAATTGTCAGCTGATTTCTCAACAGAAACTTTGCAGGCCAGAGAGATTGTACAAAATTTAAAGTGATGAAAAGCAAGTATCTACAACCAAGATTACTCTACCCAGCAAAGCTATCATATAGAATCAAAAGACAGACCAAGAGCTTACAAGAAATGTTAAAGGATCTTCTTTAATAATAAGAAAAAATGTTAAAAAAATATTCCTTCCCTCATTTTGACACTTAATATAGCTTTCTCTGAGTCTGTTTATATTTACCATTTGAATGGCAAAATTAGAGCATTAAAAAAACTATAATGGAAGAAGGGTTCTCAAAGTGTATCAGCAAAATCCAAATTTTAATAAAATTTCAATTGCAACTAGGTTTTTTTTTTCTTCTTGGCTTAATAAGGACTATCAACTATGAAAAGATCACAGAGTTAACATAGTGCATTTCAAGATGATACTGCACAGAAATTTTATTAAGTTTAAATATGAATATATGTTCATACTTCTGTTAGGATATAAAAACCAATAAACTAACCACAGCACAAGCAAAATAGACAGTTGATAGATTAAGGAGAAGGCAGCCTTTGTTTTGTTGTTAGAATGGATCTGAACATAGATTCCAGGACATGTATATTCAAACTTCCAGAAAAGAAAATAGAACACAGATTATACACATTTGGAAATCAGAACACAGATCTATTGCTATCAGGTCATCTCTTTTGTACATTTGGAATCTAAAAACCACTTCCCCAGAAACTCATCTGGGGCATTATTTTATGTTGGATAATTCTTCAGTTCCTAGACTTTTGCCTCTAGAACTGTTTAAAGGAAGCTCTGAGTTTGAACACATTTCCAGATGCAGAATGGGGGCTCAAGAATATATATTTGATCAATCAATACATATATGAGTTATACCCATAATAACACCATGTATGCCATTTGACACCACAGGTATAGAAACCTGTGGATGTGCATAAACTTCCATCTATACAAGGGGTGAGCTAACTACGGAATGCTACCTGTTTTGTAAAATAAAGTTCTAGTGAAACACAGCCATGCATGTTTACTTATGTACTGTCTATGGTTGCTTTCATGCTACAACAGCAGAGTTGAGTCATTGTGACAGACACTGCGTGGCCTGCAAAGCTAAAAATACTTACTATCTCACCCTTTACAGAAAAAGTTTGTTGACCTCTGGTTTGTGCCGTTATTTATAAAGCATAGCTTTTTAAAGATTATACAAATCTTCATTTGTTAGAAGGTCTTTCAATAACCTGTATTATTTATTTTTTCCTGATACTCAAAAGCAGTGGTGTTTCTAAATCCAATGTCTCATCCACAGTAAGAGGGTTTCACAATTACACTATTATTGGTCATTCCAATACCCTTTTGCAGAGTCTAGTGAAATCAGTCACAGAAAAGAAAGTTCCTTTGAGTCTTCTGTAATTTATAATTGGTCCTAATTTTTATAGAAGTAATTTAATTATATTATGAGTTGTATGTACTAAATGTTATTTTTGGTTATAAAGAATTTTAATAACTTTCTTGCAAGAATTTGGGTAATTTCTAATGGGACCGTGATAGAGTGGGTCACATTAAAAATAGTGATAGTCCAGCTGGTGTGGCTCAGTGGCTGAGCGTAGACCCATGCACCAAGAGGTCGCTGGTTCGATTCCTAGTCAGGACACATGCCCAGGTTGTGGGCCCGATCCCCAGTGGGGGGCATGCAGGAGGTGGCCAATCGATGTTCTCTCTCATCGATGTTTCTCTCTCCCTCTCCCTTCCTCTCTCTCTAAAATCAATAAAGGAAAAAAAAAATAATAATATGTAATGATAGATCAATACTAGCTTAAGCAAAACATAAATGTATTAGAAAGACATACATTTTAAAACATCAAAGGAAGGCCCTGGCCAGTTTGGCTCAGTGGTTAGAGCATCGGCCCGTGGTCCAGAGAGACCTGGGTTCGGTTCCCGCTAAGGGTATGTACCTCGGTTGCAGTTTGTCCCCGACCCCTGTTGGGGTCGTGTAGGTGGCAGCTAGTCGATGTGTCTCTCTCACATCAATGTTTCTCTCTCTCTCTTCCTCCCTCTCTCCCTCTTGCTCTATCTGAAGATGAATGCAAAAATGTCCTGGGGTGAAGATAAATATATATATATATATCAAAGGAAGAACTAAATAACCAGACCAATGTGAATAAAAACATTCCCAAGGACCTCAGCAGTGGAACTTTATGACCCCTTCCATCAGGACACTGTTACTGAATAACTACTCCAATTGCATTTTCTCATTGAGTCTCCACTTGAGACTCAAATCCCTGAGACAGAGTTACATTTACCCAGCTTAGGTCTTATATTCAACGGGACAAACAAAAGTTTGTTTTCCGTAACTGATAGCCTCACAAAAGTCATAGGGAAGAAGTATTTTTAAAATATGGACCATTATGAAGAACTAAACAAAAACTTCCATGAAGGTCTTCTAGGCAAAGGGAAAAAAAAAAACATGCTCAAAACTTCAGTTATATGAAAACATGATATACTCTGAAAGCAACGAGGAATACTTTTAGGCTAGATGTCAAAAGATAGAAATCTATCTAGAAGATAGATCAAGCTTTTGTGGGTCATATAGTCCCTATTACAAGTACTATGGTAATGCATAGCACCCATAGCAACATGTAAACAAAAGAGGGTGGCTGAGTTTTAAGAGAACACTATTTATAAAAACAAGTGGTACAAAGTCCTCCTGGCATTTGAGATTAATTATTTCCAAATAATAATTCTCAAGACCCATGCCTTATACAATAGGAAGTCAGAACCTAAGAAGATTTCAGAGGCATATCAAGCACCCTATAGTCTCCTGATTATCTCATGTTCCAAGGTTGAACTCAGCAGAATTCTTCTTTCAACTCTTACAGTTGCCATTCTTATCAATTCTAACCATAAGTGGATTCTCACTCCCATCCTCCCAAACCCCATCAGTACAAGATTGACACATATAAGTCATTTCACCAAAGACAAGGCATTAACACAAGGGAAGGATAGAAGAGCTAGAACAATAAATAATTTTACAATGTAGTATTAACCAGTTTTTATTTTAAAACTCCTTTGCTCTTGTCATTTTGGGGGATTCCTCACCATCCATTATCCCTCATTAACTCCATCGTTCCTCATTAACTCCACCCTGAGATGTGGTCAACTTCTCCATAGCAATTCTCTCCCATGGATGAAAATTGGAATTGCTGGAGAAGCTTTATAAAAATGTTGTTGTCAGGCCCCACCCAGACCAAGTAAATGAGAATCTTTGGGGAATGGAATCAGGAAATTAGTATTTTTATTTTAGTTCCCTTTGTTATTTCAACCTTGTTACAACCAGGTTGAAAATCACACCTTTACACCCTTCATCCAAACCTCTTTCCAACTCCTGAGTCCTCCAGTCCTTCAGTCTACTAGCCAAAATCTGCATACTAGTATTTCTTGCTTTTGAAGAGCAAGGTGTTTCTTTTTTTGTATTATTCTTCTTTTCTTTTTTTTGAAGCAGTGTATCACATTTATTGATTTGCGAATATTGTACCAGCCTTGTATCCCTGGGATAAATCTCACTTGGTCATGGTGAATACTTTTAAAAATATATTGCTGGATCTGATTTGCTAATATTTTGTTGAGGATTTTGGCATCTATGTTCATAAGGGATATTGGCCAATAATCTTCTTTCTTTGTATTGTCTTTCTCTGGGTTTGGAATTAGGACTATGCTGGCCTCAAAAAGAGCTTAGAAGTCTTCCATCCCCTGGAATTTTTTGAAATAGTTTGAAGAGAATAAGTGTTAGTTCTTTGAATGTTTGTTAAAACTCTCCTGTGAAGCCATCTGGACCAGGGCTTTTGTTTGCTGGGACTTTATTGATTACAACTTCCATTTCATTAGTTGCTATTGGTCTGTTCAGGTTTTCTGATTCTTCCTGGTTGAATTTTGGAAGATTGTATGATTCTAGGAATTTTTTCATTTTGCCTAGGTTGTCCAATTTGTTGGCATATAATTGTTCATGGTATTTTCTTATAATCCTTTGTATTTCTGTGTTGTCAGTTGTTACTTCGCCTCTTTTGTTTCTGATTTTATTTATTTGGGTCCTCTCTCTTTGTTTCTTGGTGAGTCTGGCTAAAGGTTCATCAATCTTGTTTATCTTTTCAAAGAACCAGCTCTTGGTTTCATTGATCTTTTGTATTTGTTTGTTTGGTCTTTATGTCATTTATTTCCACTCTAATCTTTATGATTTCCTTTCATCTACTTTGGGCTTTTCTTGCTGTTCTCTTTCTAATTCTTTAAGTTGTAGGGTTAGATAGTTTATTAGAAATGTTTCTTATTTCTTGAGTTAGGTCTGAAGTGCTATGAATTTCCCTCTCAGTAATGCTCTCACTGTGGTGCGTCCCAGCAATTTTGTGTTGTAGTGTGTTCATTTTCATTTGTTTCCAGGAAGTTTTTTATTTCTTCCTTGATCTCATTGGTAACCCATTCATTGTTTAATAACACACTATTTAGCCCCTCTGTGTTTGAATGTTTTTGAGTGTTTTTATTGTAATTGATTTCTAGTTCTATGCCATTGTGATCCGAGAAGATGCCTGATATGATTTCAATCTTTTTGAACTTATAGACTTAGTTTGTATCAAGAGTCAATTTGAGATCAGCAGTCTGTAGGAAAATTTAGGTCAGCAGTTTTCCTTTTAGAAATTTATCTTGAGGAAATAAGCGTACAGATATGCAAAGATATATGTATAATTAGGTCTTGATGCATTTTTGACAACAATAAATTGGAAACACTTTAAATATGCAACAGTAAAATGGTATGTTAAGTAAATTATAGAGCAATCAAATGAGGAAATGCTCTATATTTATATAAATGACTATGCAGGTCTGTATTTACTGACAAAAGTTCCATATTGTTTTCCACATTATTATAACATGGAAAAAAAAAAATGAAAGGGCCCAATCCTCTCTCTCTCTGTGTGTGTGTCTCTGTATGTGTGTGTGTATGTGTGTGTGTGGGGGGATGCATGTACATTGAAAAATATCTGAAATATCTGGAAGGAAGTGTTTTTTTTTGAAATGTGATTTTAGAAGATGTGGGTGTCTGTGGGTAGTGAAATTCTGATGGGCTTATTTTCTTCTCTTTTTCCTATATTGTCTATTGTTTCAAAACAAGTAACATGGCTGTGTATAATAAGAAAAAAAGATACATTTATTTTTATTTTGAAAAATAAATTAACTATCTGCTCCCCCCCCAAAAAAAAATAAGTGGTACATTTGATTTTACCTGCAGACTATAGTTTGCTGACCTTTGTTCTAGGTCCACAGTCTCCAAAGGAAATAATGTAATTAGGTTAGAAGTGGTATATACTAAATATGTAAGATGAACCCCTAGACTGTGGAAAGAAGACTTTCATTTGCATATATTTTCTTATCCTTTAAAAATTCCTGTTATGTATATTATATAGAATATATTTGTAGACTAGTATATGCTATAATTTAATACATATACATATTTTGCAAGTGCTTACTCAATATTGTTTTTAAAAAGTGGGTATAAGATATATATATATGACTATATATATATAAGACTATATATATATGACTATATATATATAAGACTATATATATATATACACATATATATGTACACAGCTCTGCTCAATAAGAAATAATTAAATAATTGTACTATTTTTTAAAAATCAGTGAAGTAACCTAATCAGATTTATTTTTAAAATTATACTTTTGTGAGCTATATTTTTATTATATTTAACTTCTTTACCAGGAATACTACTATCATTTTCATTTTAATTCAAAACTTTTCTTAATTTGTTTTTTTTTCTTTGATTATGTTAGTATTATCAAATATAATGTTATCTGCCTCACTAGTGTGGCTCAGTGGTTGAACGTCAACCCAAACACAAAATAGTCACTGGTTCAATTGCCGGTCAGGGCACATGCCCAGGTTGTGGGCCTGATCCCTACTGGGGGGCATGCAGGAGATGGCCAATCGATGTTCTCTCTCATCGATGTTTCTCTCTCTCTCCCTCTCCCTTCCTCTCTCTCTAAAATCAATAAAGAAAAAAAGCTTTTAAAAAAATATATAATGTTATCTGATAGTTGTCCTAAATTGAAGCCATAAAAAGCATTAGTATTACAGAAAGAAATTATACCAAAAATAATAATTTTAGTAACTTGATGAGATCTTGTTGCACTAAAATAACTTAGTGTAATTTTTTAATTTTGTTTGGAGGAAACTATGAAACCACTGAATAGAGCAAGTCTAATACTTATGATAGAAGGGATGAAGTAACTGAGTGACAAAAATCCCTGATCTACTACTGCCAAAGGAATATTAAAAGGGGTAACATGGAATATGTCATGATTTAATACAATGGACAAAAGAATTTTAAAAATTTAAACCAGGAATTCCTCCTGTCTGAGAACATGAAATGCATTTAAGGATTGATATAGTAAAATAAAGACAACAGGAAAAACTCACAAGGCTGAAAGGACAATTGCAAGACCAAGGAAACAGAAAACTCCTTTCTGGTTTTAACATAAGAGGGTATAATTTCTGGAAAATGCTGGAAGAAAAATATCTTCTGCAGAAGTCTATTGGGAAAGGCTTGTTCACAAAGGCAAAAAGCATCAAACATTCAGATTTTAATAGTTTGAATTTAAACAAAGAAAGTAACCAAATCCTAGCAAAGATGACCTACAGAAAGAGTACAGTAGAAGCTTAACCAAACCAGAGAAAAGTGGAGCCCGAACAGGATGAGACAGTATCTTCTCGGCCGTCAAGTAGGGTGCTTAAAAAAATTTGATATCCTCATGGGTGACCCATCTTGCACTCTGACCTTAATATCACTGCCACTTCATCACAGGCTCAAACCTCTGCAATATGGTATCATCTCTTGATATCAGTATAACCAAAAATTTTTCCAACCAAGAATTAAGATCATCTACTCCCTTTTTTTCTGCCCAATGTGCTTCTGTAATAATATTTCTATCTTATTTAGAACTCAAATCAATACACTCTAATACATTTTATTATCAATTATTTATCTCTATAGTAGATGGGTACTTGGATTCATTATTATAATCACTCTTTGGCACAAACATTCAACATCTTGCCTAAAAGTAATAAATTATCAATCAAGGTTTTATTAAATAATTGTATGTATCACTGTCACAACACCACAGACTGTTATTTTATACTACATTGTGTGGAATGGATGGATGATATTTTTCAGATATAGAAGAGAATAGTGAATATTGGTAGGCATATTCCTGGAGGAAGTGCGGCTTGATCTAGAATTTTATAATGTATAGGAATTATATGGATGGTAAGGCATTTGCAGGAGGGAGGCTCTGATAAGAAAAAATAGAATAACTACAATATGAGTTTAGCTGTAACAGATAAATACAAGAGATTATGATTAGGGGGAAAATCCAAATATACTTTATAGAGTTCATCTTTGCATACACCAGTTGCAAGAGTTACAAAAATTTACAGCAGAGACTGTTGGGCAGGACAGACATTGAACAGAAATCTATTTTGTAGGATGCATTCTTAGTCAAAGAATAACATTTTTCATGGGTAGTGAGAGCATTGTTTATTCAACAAAAATATTACTGAATTTTATGTACTTGATTATGTTTAGTCACTTATGCATTAATTTATATATCTATATGAAAATTATAAAATTAATTAAGTTAGATGTTTAGTATTTGATTAATTCTCTTTTATGTAATGTCTCACCCAATCATTTTTATGGCTTCAATATATTTAATATGACATGGTAAACAAGATTAAACACACAAAAGCTACTTGCTAAGCTCAATCAGCATTTTCCTCATGATCTGAATTTACTACTATAGACTTTCATTTACAACTTGGTATGAGTTGAAATCAAATTGTATATATTAAAGATAATTAATTATCCTATGCTAGTGTTTTCCTATATCTTGATCTATTACAGCCATCTTCTGTATTCATAACTTCTCTGTGATATTTCAGGAGCTGAGAAAGTAATTTGAAACACTGGGAGGAAATTCAAGATTTTCATGGCTACATATCAGAAAAAAAAATCCTTCCTTAATAGCAGATGAACAATGGTAGCACTTAAGAAATACAGTAATGATAAAAATGTTTTCTTCCTAATATTCAAAAATAGACAGCACATTTATAGAAAATAAGAAAACAGCTCAATGAATATTAGCAAAAAAATTTTTTTAAGAGTTTAATCAGAATGTTTACTACAAATATGTATTTTTACATCATATAGGGAAGGATGAAAAATGAGTCCCCCTCTTAACCAACAGCCATAGATTAAGTCCTAGAAAACCTGAAATGGGACTGTTCTTTTTTATTTATTTATTTTTTTAATCCTCATCTGAGGACATTTTTCCATTTTTGTTCAGATAGAGTGGGAGGGAGAGAGAGGTAGAGAGAGAGAGAGAGAAACATCGACGTGAAAGGGACACATCGAGTGGCTGCCTCCCGCACGACCCAACCAGAGCCGGGGACAAATTGCAACCGAGGTACATGCCCTTAGCAGGAACCGAACCCGGGCCTCTCTGGACCGCAGGGTGACGCTCCAACCGCTGAGCCAAACTGGCCAGGGCGGACTGTTCTTGGTAGTATCTCTGAGGACTAGCTATTGTCTGGGACCAGAGAAGAGAGGAGGCAGAGAAAGAGAAAAAATAAACTTGAGATGACACTCTTTGTTAGTCTAACCAGGTAGTTTATTATTGAAGAATACAGAGATTACTGTCTGTATATACATGTCTTATAATCTAATATTAATTCATTCTGAATAAACATGTGTTAACTAGTCAAATATGTCAGAATATGCAATCTGCTATGCTCATGTATTGTGCCTTCATAGTATCAGATTCATTGAACCTGTCATTAAGAGGTTTGGATCAATGGTTACAGCTCACTTACAAACATATGGGCGTAAGGGTACAAGTCATATATACGCACACACATAAAACTTTTTTTAAGTGCTAGCAATAATCAATAACCAAAGTTACAAATTAGGGAAATTAGAAATACAAGAGCAAGTCTCTGAAATGTGCCCACTGAAAAAGAATCCAAATAAATTGAGTAGAAGCAAGCAAAAGCTTTCTTGACATGAAAAAGAAACCAAGATTTCCATTCAAAAGAGATGACAGTTTTCTAACATAATTAAGACAATAAAACCCATGATTCATATATATTTGAAAAACTACAGTAAAATCTTACTGCATAAAATTTTCAAAGTCAAAATACATACAAACAAACAAAAAATGACTCTGTTAGACATTTTTTCTTCAACAGTTAATGCTGAAGAAAAGCATCAGTCTGAGGAACACAATTTTGAGGAAATGTGTCTATAAGCCAAAAATTCTATAATAATTCTCATACAGTTTATATATGAGCCAGTGGACATTTATTATTAAATGTGTAGGAATAAGAATATATACATTTCTGTATGCATATCTACATATTTTCCAGTTGCATCAGATGTAAATGTAGAAACAGGTGTGAATATAGACTTTAAATATAGAAACAGATATACAGGTTTAAACACACAGATAATCAAACTATAAAAAATATAGAACTTAACACTGGAAAGTCTTATTAAAAACAAAGAATATATGAGAGGTGAGCATTAGAAATATATAAATAAAGATCTTTTGAAATAGGTGATATTTATGACTAGTAAAATTGAGAAAAACGATGACAAAAATATTTCTTGGAAGAGATATTTAAATATTATTATATTTAATAGTATATGAGTAATAATTACTTTCTGCTACTATAAATCCACATTAAATTAACACAATTGCAAAATGAGGGAGAGAACACATCCAATTCCTCATGTTAAATAACAGAAGGTGAAATATTGTATCTCTCTTGTCTTTTTTCACTGAAGAAAAAGCTAAGACAATGTAGTTGACATAAGACTACACATATTAGATATGCCATCCAATGATTTATATGTACTTTTATGACCTACAATATAATGTAGTGCTATAAACACAGACTCTGAAGGCAGACAAGCTGAGAGTAAAATCCTGGTCCAATGTATGTTAGTGTATGACATTGTTTTAAAACTCTGGACTTTAGTGTTCTCATCTGAAAAGAGGGATTATACTATTCCCACCCATAGGGTCATGGTGATGATTCAATTAATTTAAATAAGAAAATATTTTAGCACAGTTCCAGCACATGGTAACCTTATACGCATTTGTTGTTATTTTTGCTAAAGAAACAAAGGATATCAGATTGTGTGCTACTTAAGAAGAGAAATAGTTAAACAAACAAGATGTTAAAAGTTAAAATAAGAGTTCAGGAAAATATGAATTAAAATAGAAAGAAGTATATATAAATATTCATACCTAAGGAAACTATAAGCATGGGAAGAGATGGAAATAATAAGGTGAGTGAGAGTCACACAGTAATATTCATAATAAGAATTTATGAATCAATACTCTCCATTATTAAAATATATGATGATAATGTCTATTTTTACCACACTTGGAAATTCAAAGAGAAATGGGCAAATACATAAGTGTATAGGGAAATTTAAACACAGAACTACTGGTCTCTGAGCATAATAAGTTAATTGGGTAAAAATAAAGATACAGAATATTTGAATAATTTAGTAAGGCTGAGCTTTATACATCTTTGATGTTTGTGTTCTATCACAAACCCACTTCCTTTTATCCAAATACCTGAAAAAAAAGTTGCCAGAACAATTCCAAGATGATTATCCCAACAGAAATAAATATTATGCTCAAATTATAATACTTCAAAGCAAGTTAATTTACCAAATGACTGTTATTAAAGGTGTGAGTGACATCTATGAAACCACAGGAATGCCAGGTAGAAGCAGCAGGCACACGAGAGGGCAGAAAGGTGCTCAAACCCTCCTCTAACTGAGAGAGCAGCACAGACAGGAGCAGGGCAGACCAAGTCGGGCATGATCGACCCCTCAGGAAGAGATGCAGAGAAATAAACTCCCTACCTTTGTTGTTCTCCTTCTCACCATCCCCTTGCTGTTGCTTCTCAATGGACAAAACCAACAAGAAATCAGAGAACAGAAAAATCCACGGATGTAATTCCATATAGGTCAGACATCTGTGGTAGAAAGCAGAAGGGAAGGGGTTACAATAACTCTGGAAGGACAAAGAGAAACTATCTGGTAGAGAAGACACCAAAAATTAAAAATAAATTAAGAAAACAGGAACGGCTCAGGACAAATTCACTACGACTCCAATAAAATAAAATGTGATGTTTTAATAACAAAATTTTAACTTAAGAAATGTACCCACAAAGAAATGTAAACAATTTATTTGTTGTTCATCATCCCTTCTTAAAACTCCTAACTTCCTCTTTTTTTTTTTCCCCCAACTAGTATCCGTTCCTTTAATGGCTTCTTCAGGAAAGCTTTTAATGTCACACTTTTCTTTATATGTGAGAGCCAAAGGTAAACAAAAAAAAATTCATTCAGACAGCAAATATTGATATGTTTGTATATCTAAATGAATATTGATTATAAAAATACTAATTTAGGGGAATTAAAACTATGTCATTTTTGATAATAATATGGGCCCTGTCTAGTTTGGCTCAGCGGTTGGAGCGTCGGCCTGTGGACCAGAGAGTCCCAGGTTCAGTTCCCGGTAAGGGCACGTACCTCGGTTGCAGTTTGTCCCTGGCCCCGGTTGGGGTCGTGTGGGTGGCAACCACTCGATGTGTGTCTCTCACATCGATGTTTCTCTCTCTCTCTTCCTCCCTCTCTTCTTCCTCTCTATCTGAAGATAAATGCAAAAATGTCTTCCGGTGAGGATAAAAAAAAAGAAATAATAATATGGAAGATGGAATTAGGGAGCTCAACATTAAAACATTCTAAGATATTCACAGCACTTGAGACAATAAAGGTATTGATTACCTCACTGTCTAGTAGTATGAGCCTTTAAAAAATTAATGGTAAGTAAATGATATTAAAACATCTAAACCAACAGAGTGGAAAAAAGAATACAAGAATACTTGGTCAATCAAACAGAAGGTAAGAATGACAAACAAAAAATATATAAAAATGAACACTAGAAAGATACATATCAAATTAATGATAGTGGTGACTCTTCAGAGAGAGGGAGAGAAATAAACTGAAGAGTGATCAAATAATTCTTCAATGTAAGTAAAACTGACTAAATGTTAGTATTTTTTATATCTGGTTATTTAGTGCTTAATGCCTATTGTATCACTTCTTGTGTGAATTTTTTTTTTTACCTATTCAATTTTTTTTTAAATTTTCCTTCTTTATTGATTTTAGAGAGAGAGAAAGGGAGAAAGAGAGAAAGACAGAAACATCGATGAGAGAGAACATCGATCGGCTGCTTCCTGCATGCCCCCCACTGGGGATTGGGCCTACAACCTGGGCATGTGCCCTGGAATCGAACCAGCGACCTCCTGGTGCATGGGTCGACATTCAACCACTGAGCCACAGTGGCCGGGCTACCTACGCAATTTTTTAAGTCAGAAAGAGAGGAAGTTTGCAAGAGAAATATTAAATAAGGGGAGCAAAGGTGGGTAATATATATGCTTTCCAACACACTGTGAGATATGCCACAAAAATAAGAACTGGACAGAAGTAAAGAGCAGACATGGACACAGGCAGGTAAGGTTCTATAGCTCAGAATCTCAGAGAGTATGTTAATTTCTAACCCTGGCAAGAAAACTTGTGCTTTATTCCAGCTTGTTATTTATCTAAAACTTGGCTTAAACCTCTCTGTTTCACTTGTCCTTTATTATATGAAAGACATTAAGATAGACACAAAAATATTTGGACAAAAAATGGTCTAAATAGGGTAAACAATGGCATAAACAACTCCCTAAGGACAAAGCAAACAAACAAGAATTTTCTGGTCTGGAAGGATGAAAGGGACCTTGAAGTAAAACCCTTAAAGCAGCCCTAACAACTGCAGACAATCATAGTAGACTTACTTGATAAGGGGTCAAACTGCTTGCCAGGGGCAGCCAAGAGTGATGTAAATGAGTGAGGTGGGCCAGGTTTCCTCCAGGTGACTGAGCGCCCCACTGCAGTGGAAACCACAGGGCATTAGAGGTTGTGCGGAGCCGGAGAGTAAGTGTTCCTTCTAAACAATCTGTCCTACTCAGCTCCAGTTGATATTTTTATTTAAGAAAGCGATCTTAGTGTTACCGTGCTTTGATTTCTCAAGAGAAGAGAAAAATTCTGATGGTTATGAGAGATCTGATTTTTCAAATGCTGGAAACAATTGTGAATTTATAGCGTTGTGCTGGCCGCCGCTGTGACCCACTCTGACTTTGAGCTACTAATAACCTGAAGGCCACCAGTGTGAGACCTACTGAATCAGCACAAATGGTTTACCTTTTGATGAAGTTTTTGAAATCCTTGGTCAGAGTCCCAGCACCAAAATCTCTCCTCACAACCAACAGAACAACTGTCAGAATCCAGAAAGCTCCCTCCCCGCAGGTCCACTTCACTGCGCAGGCATTTCTTTGGCACCCTGAGTGCTTTGCGCCCACTCTAACCATGAACATGTTCCTATTAGATCTCAGTGACATCTTTTATTCTTCTTTAAGGGTTGTATAAACAACACTGGATTTGGGATACTATGTTTAGAACCTTGTTCATGTGCTTGAAATTTTTAAATTCATGGCACTAGAGTCTACATGCATGCTATAAAATATTTCTTGAGTGGGAGTCTAAAAGTTTGAAATTAGTCACCTTCTGAATTACATCTTCAGTAAAGATGAAGATGATGAACAGGCTTTATGAGAAAACTTAGAATGAGAACTGTGCCCAGGTTCTATGACAGGAGTGGCCTGCATGGTGAGAAAGAAGCTGAGCCAGGGACAGCACTCACGGGGAGCACAGCTGTCACGAAAGAGCTGAGTTTTTAATTTGTGCATAAGCCAATGTGCCTTAGAGCTGAGTGAATACCATGGCAGCCACACAGCAGTGCAGAAAGTTCACTCTGTAACTGGACTCTTCTAAACCAGACAAGTATCCCGGTCTCAGGTCCTCGCAGATAATCTAAGCATCTATTTGAGATTTTAAGGCAAAGTTTATTCCTCTTGAGCATTTAATTTCTCTACAGTCTCCTTATTGGTACCAACCTGCTTTTCCTCATATATATCTTATATAATAGGTTTTACATTGGATTAATAGTAAGTAACATGAAACTAGGTCATTTCAATATGTTTATTTTTTATACAAAATAGAATCATCATTCAAATAAAGATTTTTTAAGTAAGCACATTAAAATATTAAAATGTATTCAATAGGTTGGAGAGAGACCAGAAAGCAATATAGGATACAGGAAAAAAATACATTATATATTAAATTATAGAAGAAATTAAGTAAATAGCCAGTCTATCACCAATACTTACTAAGTGTATTGGTATCCTAATCCTCTGGATTTCTCAAATTAATATTCCCATAATAGTTAAAATGAAAAAAAAATTAGAAAAATCATATAGTTATTTCAAGAAATAATCATTAATGGATAGTCCTTAGTTAGAAACGCAAGAGTCATAGTAAGTATTCTAATCCTAAATTTAATTTCTGATTGCGCACATCTGTCTGAAGAAGGCTGAGTGGGCATGCGCTTTTCCCCTAATTGCAAGCATGAAGTAAAATGGTCATTATCACTGAAAACTGAGGCAAGGCTACCCTGTTAAATCAATAACTAGATTAGTGTTTGGTTGTGTGTGTCTAGTGAATCAATGAATTACCTTTGCTTAAATGCCAAATAATTAATGATTGATTTATCATATGGTGTTTCGATTACCTTTATTATTTCTAGTTTCTATTTGCTTTTAAGGAATGAAGGCATATGAAAGGCAAAACAGTATTGAAAGACAAATTTAGGGGCCACTTTCCTATGAAAGCATCATGAGAGGCTGTGTCAATAACACTTCCAGACTCCTGACAACTTTATGACATACATAGACAATAGAGATTAAAAAAAAAAGAAAAGCTGATATAACTACATATTTTGTGAGTTAGAATGGTTTTCGAGAACTGATTCACTAAAATTATAGTTGAATCGGTTTATTGCTGTTATATCTGGTGGAGGACTCGGTAAAAATCAATCATTCAAAACACTGGAGAAAAAAATATTCTGACTGAATATTCTGACTGAATATTTTTTCTATATTAATTTTTAACTTTTCTATTATTAGTATTCTATTTAGATTAAAAATACATCATTAAAAGAGGACACATCTTAATGTATAGTGCACATATCAAAATACCAAAATATGTACAATGAATATATGTTGATATATTTCCATTTCTCTATTTTCTAAATCTTTTTTATAAGTTTTTTTAATTTATAAACATATGAAAGAGAGAGATTTAGTAATATAAATCCTGAATAACTCCTGGTGGATTTTTATTGAACTCATTTTTTTTTCATTTATGCATGCAGATTAGGGTGCACTATTTGTTTAATAAATAATTTTTATGCCTAACAATGAAAAATCTATAATTTGCTTCTAGTTTTCAATTCACAGTGATTCATTACACAGTTACTTGACTACCTAGAAGATGTCCAACTATTGACTTTTCAGTGCTTATTTTTCTTAAGATTCTGTACTATCTCCAAGGGAATTGTTTGCAGCATCCCTTCTTTTTGGAGTGATGTATGTGTTCTTTGGTAGTTAAACTTTCACTCAATTCTTAATACAACCAGAGACAGAGCTCATTAATCATACCACAAAGCACAGAACGATAGTTATACCTCTGTGGTTTCAAGGTACTGTAGTAAGTAGGATGTTATATTTTATGTCCAAAGGGATTTACTTAACTGGTCACTACACAATTACAGCCATTAACTTACTTCCTGTTAACTATCACTCTGCATTTCAAAATCAATAGTTAATTCTATTGCAGTTATATGTGCATTAGAAGAGTACACAGAAATAAAATTGCTAAAATATTTAATAGCCTAAAATCTTTCATAAAGATGTTAGTTTAATTTCAAGGATTTAATTTACCAATTTTTAAAATATTAAACTTGAAGGAAAAAGTGATTAACCTCTAAAAAACTGAAAGTATTTTAATTATGACTAATAATACATCCTTAAATATATAATTTAGTATATCTGTGAGTGTATATATATATATATTTAATACATTATAAAAATAGCTGTTAACTATAACTATTTTAGAAGATTTTTTATTCTACTAGTAAACATATTTGCTACACTAGGCTAAAATCTTCATTCTCCTTGCAGTCTGAATTCATCCTATGTCCTATTTCTATTTAAACAATTGCCCTCCAACAGTGTAAGCCATTCATCCTCCTTGCCCCATACAGTCCTCTTACCCTTCTCCAAAACACTTCCACTATGCCTTCTGAAAATCTGACCCCTTATTTATCGAAATTCCTGATGTTTTTCCTCATTGCTTTAAGAATGTTCTCCCTTCTTTGCTGCTTCCAATCAAAAGTCAATCCATTCTTATCCACTGAATCAAATATCCGCCAGCCTTTCCTACCTGTGAGATAACAGAAAATACATAATTGGTTTCTGCCCCTGGTTCCTGGCACAGAGCTTCTAAAATCCTTGTAATTTCTTAAGTGATAGAGTATTGGGATCCTCTTTTGTTCTACTTAGGTGATTCCTAGAAGGCTCCTAAGGGGGCAGGGGGAGAGGGGCCTGGTCACCAGAAAGACCAAGCCATGATTAGAAGCTTGGAATCTTTAGCCCCACTCTGCATTCTCCAGATAGAAAAGAGGTGCTAGAAATGGAGATAATAATTGATCATGTCTATGTGAGGCAGCCTCCATGCAATGCTCATATCACAGGGTTTGGACAGCACATAGGTTGAACATATCCACACAGGGAGGGTGCCGTGCCCCAACTCCACAGGGACAGAAGCTCCTGCACTTGGGACCTTACCAGACCTTATCCTTTGTATCTCTTCATTTGGCTATTCATCTGTATCCTTTATCATACACTTTATTAATTTTTTTATCTATAATAAAATGTATTGGGGTGCTATTAGAAAAGTCTAAAAAGGCTTCCTTAGGGGAGGGCAATAATGAGCTTTGAGAAACACTGAACTAGAAGGCAATCTCTCAGTCACATGCATCTCCTCTCACCACCATCATTATACTGTGTCAAATATCCTGTGGTGTGTTTGGTATTTAGAGTTTTCATAAGAACAGGGTGACTGGATAAAGAAGATGAAGGGATTAGCTAAAGAACATACACGCATACCCCATGGACACAGACAAAAGTGTGGTGAAGGCCAAGAGAGGAGGAGACAAGGTTGGGTGGAGATGGGCAGAGGAGGGGGGATGGGAGACATCTGCAATAGTGTCAACAATAAAAATTTTTAGAAAATAAAAAAAAAGAACAGCATAACAAATATCTCTAGGACAATACTCAATACTCCAGAATAATTAAGATTAAGAAACTTATGATCAGCTCTAAACGCACATGTAATTATGACATCTAAGAGACTTATCCTTTGAAAATGACAAGTTAGGAACGTCAGCGCTTATCCAATCATACAAGTCCAATTTTGACATCTATATTAAGAATTATCTATTTGAGGCCATAGGTTGGCATTGGCAGCTGAGTTCCAAAATTACCACTTAAAATTCAAAATGAAAATCTGTAGTCTTTTCAGAAAGTTTTCCCTGTCACAGGTGATACCAATTTACTATAATATTGTTGTAAGTAAATATTACTTTGTCATTATGAACAATAACAATAAAAAAAAAACTATGATCAGACAAAGATCATAATGTAGTTCTAGAAGACTACATACACATTCTTTCACTATACACAGGATATAGTAGAACACTTTGAATGACAGGCAGTGAAATGCAATGGTTTGACTATAGAAATGTTATGTAGTTTCTGCTACATCAGAATTCTGTGTAGGTGTTTACAGTTTGGGAGATATAAGGATGAAAAGGGCAATTATTTAATGCTTACATAGTAGAGACGTCTGAATGTATAACAAACAGTTACCACTGGACATTAACATGGAATTTACAAAAAAAATAAATAAAAAATAAAGAAGACTAACCTATCTATACAACCTAAGTATAAGGATGGACATTATTTTTTTCAAGTCTTTTGAGGACTACAAATTAAAACATAAAAGTAGACTACTACAGATAAACCTAGAGAATACATTTTGCTTGTGCATAAAAACTTGGTCAAAGTTGTTAGTTTAGCCCGGCCGGTGTGGTTCAGTGGTTGAGCGTCGATCCATGCACCAAGAGGTCGCCGGTTTGATTCCTGGTCAGGGTACATGCCCAGGTTGTGAGCCAAATCCCCAGTGGGGGGCATACAGGAGGCGACCACTCGATGTTCTCTCTCATCGATGTTTCTGTCTCTCTGTCCCTCTCCCTTCCTCTCTCTCTAAAATTAAAAAAAAAAAAAGTTATTCGTTTAACAATTTCACTCCATTCACAATGGTATCAATAATCATGCTCTTCTTAAGGTTACTTTACACCTTTATTTCAAAGTATACTATATGCTATTCCCTCTAGATGAACTGTTAAACACCAAATTCTTGGCTCATAAAAATGGCACCTGTGAAAGAGGCAATTTACACTTACTCTCTGGTGGCATTATTCCAAGATAGTTTCTTTCAAAAATCAAAACTTCCAAAATCTTCACTTTTAAAATGAAGTGTCCCACCAAAAAGTATAGTCACATTTTTGTTCTACTGACTACATATATAGATGGGTGGCAGCAAGAAAAGATGAAAATTAAAAGGCAGCCATTAAAATAATCAACTGTATAGAAGAGATATTTGGCTCATGGAAATTAAAAAGTAAAAAGGAAACTAAGGTATGTTAATAGCCAGATGCTTGAGTCATTAGTGAATATGTTAAGAGAATAAAGCTGGTCCTATATGACCAAGTGGGAATATATCATTACCATTGCACTCCATTCTTTACATCAAATACTCTAAACCAATAGGAAACAAGAGATATATTTAGAGTCCCAATTAAAATGTGCTGACACTTAACATTTTCAACAATTTACTGGGTTTAGTATAGTCATTTCTTTTACTCACACTATTTCATGAGTCCTTTCCTATCAACTTCTGTATGACGTTTTAAATTCGTTAAATGACAAGACTTTTCTAAGGAACAGTTGAAAATGGTATGAAAAGAATACCCATTTGTTTTGCCTGGAAAGATACAAATTGAATGCAGAAGTTTCTCGATGGGAAAGAGCACAGCTTTCCTCTTCCCACCTCTACTACATACAATTTCCCAAAGATCTCACTTTCAAGCTTGTTCTCCATGGTTTCCCTAAGAAATGAAAACTAGAGAGTAAACAATTGAGCTCAAGGACATCTGGGGTTAAAAAGGAAAGAAAATATTATCGTGTAAGCAATGATCTAAATACTCAAGATTCATGTTAATGAATTCAATTACTGTATATGAGATTTTCATTGATGAGGAGGGCTTTGGGCATACCAATTATCACACAAACCATTGTTTTTAGAGACTTTGGATACTTTTACAGTTTAATTTGCAAACAAAATTTCTGTAACAAATTATTTTTAACCAAATTATGTCTTGAACACTGTTTATATAGAAAACCCAGAAAAAAAGTAAATTGTTCATTGTGGAAAGCCTTAAATTACATTTTTATAGTAGAAAATACAGGAGGTAGAAGACAACTGAAAAGACTAATGCAATATTAGATTCAAATCTATAGCTCCTGTAGCTACTTAAAACAGGGTTTTAGAAACTAAATCCAATATTTCCAGTAACCACAGAAACATTTAAAATTTGCCATAAAAGCCCTTATATCATGCTTGATATATTCATCTGTATCCTTTATCATACCCTATAATAAATTGGTAAATGTAAGTAAGTGCTTCTCTGAGTTTTGTGAGTTGCTCTAGTAAATTAATCATACCCAAGAAGGGATTGGTTGGATCCTCTGATTTACATAGCTAGCTGGTCAGAAGCACAGGTGATGACCTGGAATTCTGACTAGAATTGTGTGGAGTGAGGGCAGTCTTGTGGGACTCAGCCCTTAGCCTGTGGAATTTGACACTATATCCAAGTAGACAGTGTCAGAAATGAGTTAAATAGTAAGACACCCAGCTAGTGTCACTGAGAATAGCTTGTTGTGGGGAAAAAAACCTATGTACACATTAGGTAATCAGAAGTGTCAGAGTGAAGTGTTCTGTATAAAAAGTACAGGAGACACACAGGAAATAAAAACATGGGAAGAAAAAAGGTTTTTCTGTAAACTACTTCAACCGATTATACTCTGCTCTTTCTTCTATTTATTCATAACTGCATCTTCCCTTTCAGTAGTTATATACGCTGTAGTATGCCCTACTTGAAACGCAAAATATCTGAATCCCTTCCCCTTCTGTTTGTTTCTACACACAGCCAGCATCAATTCCTCACATGTCGCTAATTTTTCATTTTCCATTTAGCCTCATCTCATTTTAACTAGGATTGCAAGATTTAGCAACAAAAGAGTACAAAAATAAAAATATATCTATTTATTTTATTACAGTTTCTCTTTACTTTATCTACTTATTTTTGTTACAAATGTTTCTTTTTCCTCCACTGACACCCTCCTCCCGTCCCCACCACCCACCCCCAGCACTGTTGTCTACGTCCACTGGTTATGCTTATATGCATAAGTTCTTTGGTTTATCTCTTTCCTCCCCCCACCGCCCTCCTCTGAAGTTTGTCAGTCTGAACCCTACTTCTATGTCTCTGGGTCTATTTTGTTCCTCAGCTTGTTTTGTTCATTACATTTCAAAAATAAGTAAGATCATGTGATACTTGTCTTTTTCTGACAGGCTTATTTCGCTTAGCATAATATTCTCCAGGTCCCTCCATGTCCTCTCAAAGGATAAGAGATCTCTCTCTTTCTTACAGCTGCATAGTATTCCATTGTGTATATGTACCACAACTTTTTTATCCACTCATCTACTGATGGACACTTGGGCTGTTTCCAGATCTTAGCAATTGTAAATAGTGCTGCTATGAACATAGGGGTACATATATTCTTTCTGACTGGTGTTTCAGGCTTCTTAGGGTATATTCCTAGAAGTGGGATCACTGGATCAAATGGCAGTTCAATATTTTTAATTTTTTGAGGAAACACCATATTGTTTTCCATAGTGGCTGCACCAGTCTGCATTACCACCAGCAGTGTACTAGAGTCCCCTTTTCTCCACACCCTCGCCAGCACTTGTTGTTTAATGATTTGCTGATGGCAGCCATTCTGGCTGGGGTGAGATGATACCCCATCGCTGTTTTAATTTGCATCTCTCTGATGATTAGTGATGTTGAGCGTTTCTTCATATGTCTCTTGGCCATTTATATGTCCTGTTTGGAGAGGTATCTATTTAGGTCCTCTTTGTCTTCCTTTTGTTGAGTTGTATGAGTACTCTATATATTTTGGAAGTTAACCCCTTATCTGATGTATCATTGGCAATTATGCTCTCCCATATTGTGGGTTCCCATTCCATTTTGATCCTCCTTTCTTTTGCTCTGCAGAAGCTTTTTAGTTTGATGTAGTCCCATGTATTATTTTTTTCCTTTGTTTCTCTTGCCTTAGGTGTTGTATCAGTGAAAATTCTGCTGCGTGTGATGTCTGAAATTTTGTTGCCTACATTTCCTTCTAGGGTTTTTATGGATTCATGAGTCACATTAAAATCTTTTATCCATTTTGAGTTTATTCTTGTGTATGGTGTAAGTTGGTGGTCTAGCTTCATTTTTTGCATGTAGCTGTCCAATTTTCCCAACACCATTTATTAAAGAGGCTGTATTCACTCCATCGTATGCTCTTGCCAACTTTGTCAAATATTAATTGAGCATAGTGTCTTATTTAAATTTAAATATTCAGATAAATAAATAATTTTCAGTATAAATTTTCTATGTAATTTATCTGGCAATCCCAATTTCCCAAACATCCATCTTCCATCATGAGCCAAAACTGTTCTAGCTTTGATCAGAAATATCTTTATTGTAATCCAACTTTGCTACAAACAAAGAAAACCTCTTTACTCACTTGAAATAGATTGAGAATACCAGGTAACTAATACATTCCAGGGGTAGCCATCCCCAATGACAGGTGGGTTTTGGTATAAAAATATCCCAGTTCTTGTGCCCTTTCCATAGATTAATTCTGAAGTGTGCAATTTACTTAATTTCCAAGAGTTTTACCATGGCATTAAACTCTAAAGTGGTAGTTGGTTTAAACAAAGCACCCAGTATTTGCTGCTTTCTCTTCCTTCTGTCATCGCCCCACTCTTCTGCCGGTGTTACAAGCTCTTCCCAAATAAACTACGTGTACTTGAATCTTTGCCTGAGAGTTAGTTTCTGGAAGAAACCAAAGACAAGGTTCAAGTCTTTGCCTATTTCACTTTTCAATCTATAGTCTGTTCTTGATGATCTCTTCACTTCCATGGCTTTACCAACTTCCTATAGACAGATAAGTTAATATTTTCCAAAACTGTGTCTTCAAATCAGACAATTCCTTCTGTCAGGCTTACGAAACAAATAGTACTTGACACCCAGCTGGAGTACTCTTAAACATCTCAAAATTAACATGCTCATTTTTTTTTCAGTCATTATTTATGCTCTTTCTTAAATCTTTTCTCTTTCAATAAATGGCTTCTCTGCCTACCCAGTCATTTATGCAGGAGTCTAATAAGGGACATTCTAAACACTTCCCCTTTCCTTGCCTCCACAGCTAATTTGTTACCAAGCTACGGAGACTGTCTCCAAAGTATATTTATATATATTTTTTCTTTATTGATTTTAGAGAGAGAGGAAGGGAGAAGGAGAGATAGAAATATTGATGAGAGAGAACATCAACTGGTTGCCTCCTGCATGCCTCCCACTGGGGATTGGGCCCACAATCTGGGTATGTGGCCTGACCGGGAATTGAACCGATGAGCTCTTGGTGCACGGGTTAACGCTCAACCACTGAGCCACACCAGCTGGGCTATATTTATTTATTTATTTATTTTTATTTTTTAAAATTGGTTTCAGAGAGAGAAGAAAGCAGAGGGAGAGAGAAAGAGAAACATTGATGTAAGAGAGAAACATTGATTGGTTGCCTCCTGTACAAGCCTCGACTAGAGATTCAACCCACAACCTGGGTATGTGCCCTGACTGAGAATCAAACCTGTGATCTTTCGGTGTACAGGACAATGCTCCAAACAACTGAGCCACACACACCAGCCAGGACTCCAAAGTATATTTATTATGGTTCCACTGCTGATTCATGACTCCTGTCACCTTAGCCCACAACCAATAATATCTTACATTATAATGTTGCTATATCTTCCAATGAGTCTTCTCTCTTCTGTTCTTGGCCACTTCCAATCCATTTTTTTTAAATTTTTAAATATTAAATTATGTTTTTATTTTTAAATTACAGTTGACATACATTATATTAGTTTTAGGTGTACACCCAGTGATTAGACATTATACAACTTACTAAGTGATCTGATCATCCTGATAAATCCCCTACTCATTGACACCATACATAATTGTTAGAATATTATTGACCATATTTTCTATGTTGTACTTTACAGCTTCATGACTATTCTGTAACAACCAATTTGTACTTCCTAATCCCTTCAACTTTTACAACCATCCCCCTAACCCCCTCCTATCTGGCAAACATCAAAATGGTCTCAGTATCTATGAGTCATTTCTGTTCTGTTTGTTCATTTATTTATTTAGATTCAATTGATAGATATGTATTTATTGCCATTATATTGTTCATATTTTTTTTATCCTCAACCAAGGACACTTTTACATTTATCTTCAGACAGAGTGGGATGGGGAGAGAGAAGGAGAGAGAGAAACATGTGAGGGAGACACATCGACTGGTTGCCACCTGCATGACCCCAACGGGGGCCAGGGACGAACCACAACCGAGGTACGTGCCCTTGGCTGGAATCGAACCCAGGACTCCCTGGTCCGCAGGCCAATGCTCTAACTGCTGAGCCAAACCTGCCAGGGCTTGTTCATATTTTTTATCTATTTCTATCTTTCTTAAAGAACACCCTTTAACATTTCATGTAATACTGGTTTGGTGGTGATGAACTCCTTTAGCTTTTTATTGTCTGGGAAGTTCTTGGTCTGTCCTTCCATTCTAAATGATAACCTTGCTAGGTAGAGTAATATTGATTATATGTCCTTGCTTTTCATCACTTTGAATATTTTGTGCCAATCTCTCTGGCTTGCAAAGTTTCTATTGAGAAATCAGGTGACAGTCTTATAGAAGTTCCCTTGTATGTAACTAAATGCTTTTGTCTTGTTGCTTTTAAGATTCTCTGTCTTTAACCTTTGGCATTTTAATTATGATGTGTCTTGGTGTGGGCCTCTTTGGGTTCATCTTATTTAGGACTCTCTTCACTTTTTAAACTTGTATGTCTATTTCCTTTACCAGGTTTGGGAAGTTTTCTGTCATTATTTTTTCAAGTAGGTTTTCAATTTCTTGCTCTCTCTCTTCTCCTTCCAGCACCCCCATAATGTAAATGTTGGTACATGTAAAAGGTCTCAGAGACTCCTTACACTATTATTTTTATGGATTATTTTTCCTTTTTGCTGTTCTGATTGTTTTTTCCTTTCTTATATTCTAAGTCACTGGTTTGATTCTCGACTTCATCTACTCTACTGTTGATTCTCTGTAAATTATTCTTCATTTCAGTTAACAGTATCCTTCATTTACAACTCATTCTTTTTTATGGTTTCCATGTCTTTTTCACGCTCTTGAGATTATCACTGAATTTACTGAGCACCTTTAGAACCAGTCTTTTGAACTCTGCATCTAGTAGATTATCTCCATTTTGTTTAGTTCTTTTTCTCGAGTCTTGTTCTGTTCTTTCATTTGGGACAAATTTCTTTGTCTCCTCATTGTGGCAGCTTCCCTGTGTTTGTTTCAATGTATTAGGTAGAGCTTCTATGTCTTCTGGGCTTGGTAGGGTAGCCTTATGTAGTAGGTGTTCTGTAGGGTCAAGTGGCACAGCTTCCCCTATCACTCAAGCTGGGCACACTGGGGGTTCCCTAACCCTGTGTGGACTGTGTACAGCCTCCTGTTATATTTGAACCTTGATTAGTGTTGACACATCAATGGGAGTGATTTACCCCCAGGCCAATCAGCTGCAAGAACTGGCCAGAATCACCAACCACTGTGGAGGATCAGCTGTGCAGGGGCCCACCCCATAGAGCAGGACTTAATTTGGTGATGCTCAGGTGCCTGCTGAGTCCACCCCTTGAGTGTCACTTATGGAGGTGGTTTGGTGGTGCTTTGAGGTGATCTGAAGCTGTCCATCAGGTGTGCTGGCTCTGAGGCCTCCCAGGAGGTGTGGGCCATGGTCAGCACTGCCTGTGTTTTTCCTAGGGCCACCCAACATGAGTGACAAGTGATCTGCAGATGGTTGCTACTTGCACTAGGCTTGGAGGTGTCTGGGACAGGCCAAGCTGCAAACCAAGACCAGATGCCACAAGTGCTATCCTGGGCCCACTTAGTGAGAGGTACAGGGCACACTGAGTTCAGGTGCTGCTTGTTTGAGAAACTTAGGAAAGTCTGAAGTATGAGCCAAGACAGCGTGGGTGGGCTCACAAGTTAGGTGGTACAGGGTCTCAGGCAATCACCAGGGAAGGATGAACAGTGTGAGCCAGGTTGATGGAGACTCAGATATGGTGCCTGCCTGCCAGCTCTGTGGGGGAAGGGATCAGAAAAGAAACAATGGCCTCTGCCAGCACTTTTGTCTGGCAGAAAGTTGCCCGCTCCCCTCCCCCAGCTCTTGCCCTGATGCTAGATAATTCAGTTCCTTCCTATATGTCTCTGGTGTATTTCAAGCTGCTGCCCCAGTGCTGGAGCTCAGAGGGAGTGAATCCAGGTAAATCCATATGTTGGCACTTTAAGAGGAACTACCTGGAACTCTTGGAGCCCTCTGTCTCACTCAGCCACAATCCCCACTGGATTTTACAGCCAGAAGTTATGGGACTTCTCTTCTTGGCACTTAAACCTTGGCTGGGGTCCTGGTGTGGGGCTGGGACCCCTCACTCTTCAGTGGGTGACCTTCAAAGACAAGATATCCCTCCAGATTTTATCTGCCACATGTGGGTGTGGGACCAGCCCATTCCACATCTCCACCCCTCCTAACAGTCTCGATGTGACTTCTTTAAATCCCTAGTTGTAGGACTTCCATTAATCTAGATATCAGCTGAATGATGGTTGTTCTGTAGTTCACTTATAATTTTGATGTAGTTGTGGGAGAATGAGAGTACAGTATTTACCTATGCTGCCATCTTGGCTGGAAGTCTTCCAATCCATTTTGTACAGAGTAGACAAAATAATATCTTAAGAAGATAAATTAAGTTTTGTATCACTCCACTTGTAAGACTTCCTATTTCCTTTCAAACAAAGTCCAAATCCTTAATCTGACTGTAGGGCCAGACCTGTATGATCTGGCCTTAGCCTAGCTCTCCAACCCAAGTAGGAACACTCTTGCTGGGCTATTGTCTCTCTGACATACCAGTCTTTTTTAAATTAATTGCATCACTAATATCATGCTATATCTCAAGTAATATTGTACCTCTTCGGCTTATTCTTTGCAAATTTTACTAGTATTCTCTTCAAATTGCATCACAACCTGTTAAGCTTAGTTATTAAATGTATTTTCTTCTTATAATGTAATCTCCATGAGAACAAATGCCAGTTCTTTTTGTTCCATACTGCCAACACAATTTCCTGGTACACTTTTTTGTGTCTCATTTATGGTACAGATCAATAATTGATTGAATGAAATACACTAAAAGATTCAAAAAATAAATATGTGATAAATTGTACATATTGAAGTGTTTTAACCTTTACTAATATACAGAATTTATCCTTTACTAATATATAGAATCTAAGGGAAGCTACAGCATCCAACCTTTACTGAGCTTCCCTTATGCTCCAGGCATTTTACTAGCATTTTGTATGCTTCTCCTTTGATCTTCACAATCAAAC
Organism: Tadarida brasiliensis; assembly: GCA_030848825.1. Taxonomy (NCBI): domain Eukaryota; kingdom Metazoa; phylum Chordata; class Mammalia; order Chiroptera; family Molossidae; genus Tadarida; species Tadarida brasiliensis. Next base: position 61,300,342 of record CM061262.1, read on the forward strand.
ATCATTATAACCATTTTAAAGATCTGGAAAATGAGTCTCAGAGAAACTCAAAAAGATTAAGTGACTCCTATAAATCTAATAAAGCTTATAAATGTCAGGGCTGGAATTAAAATCCATATTTGTCTTCATAATCAGTCATTTTCCAATAATACTCTAAAAGTTTCATTGAATGATATCTTATTCCATTTTGGTGTTATAAAAACAGAAACTGATCTCAGAGATTTTAGAATCTATTAAATTTAAAGAAATTTTGGTAAAGTTACCCACAACTTGTTTCATCAAATAGTATCTTCAGCAAATAAAACCACTAAAATACAATGTTTTCCATCTTTTTAATAGTGAAAATTCCTAGTAATAAGATGTTATTGCTTGTATGTTAAATATATAACAATTTTAGATTAATACCATCTTATAAGCAGATCTTTATAGCAACAAAGAAAACATCCCTGTATTAGGAAAAAAGTATTGTCACAGCACAGCATAACACTTAAACTTATGGGTCCTAAAGCCAGCAGAGTTCCAATTATTCTCCATACTTACTAGTTGTGGGGCATTTGACAAGTTACTTATATCTCTTTACATTTTTTAATCCTCTGTAAAATATGGATGATAAAAGTATCTACCTTTTGAGTGAAACTGTGAGGTAAAAATAAGTTAATACATGTAGAATGCTTAAAATTGTTCTGGGAACATAATACGAATTCAAAAATATTAGTGTTGATTATCTGTCTCTGAAAACTCATTATTAATAGTTTATCAGCTGTTAATTTATTCGACCATTATTAGTTACCACATAATAGGTATTTAAAATACACTAAAAGACAGGTAAAAATTCACTGTATCACACTCTAGATGGGGAAGACAGACACTTAAGATAATAAACAAATGAATAAATAAGGCAAGTTCAGATGGTGACAATTGCCATAAATAAAATGAAACAGGAAATTATGTTTCATAATGTATTTGGAGGTTACAATCACATATTAGATGGAATAGCAAGGTTGACGTTTGAGCTGTGTCCCCAATATGTAGCCATGCAAATTTTGGGGGGAATCAAGTTATAGGGACAACTGAAACTTATTTTTTAAATTATGTTTAATCAGTAAGTGATACATGGAAATAGGGCCTTGGACTAATACTCAATATATTCTCAGCTTGTACTTCCCAGAGGTAGTACTCCTAAATTTGGTGATGAGCCCGTCTTCTCTGAAAGCCCAATAGGGATGATCATACTTCCTTAAACAAGATATTAATTTCTTGACAGACAGGGTTAATATGTAGAATCAACACAAAGACATTTCAAAGTACAAAGGAGAAAAAGAATAGCCAGGCATCAGGATGTATGTTCCAGGCACTCTTTTATAATAAATACTTTAATACATATTTTCATTTAGTCTTTTCACAAATGCTACAGTTACGTAGTACATTATCCCTATTTTTCAAAAGGGCTCAGAAAGACTGATACATGCCTAAGGTATCATAGATAGAAGAGCTTGAATTTTAAGTCTACCTGATTCCAGTCTCAATTTCTAGCTACCAACACTCACACAAACCAAATACTTATCTTATTTGTTACTTGTGCTGTTGCTGTTGGTTGTGATGGTGATGATGTTGTTATTGTTTTGTAAGTATTTGTTTTCCATTAATTCTAAATTAATTTTAATTGAAGTAAACTACATCTCTATAATTTGACTTGAGCTCTTCAACTTTACTGAGGCATATGCAAATATTGGTATTATGCAAATATTGGTATGCAAATATTGGTATTAAATATTATACTATACTCTTTTAATTTTTAGTGTTATCATTATTCTCACAGTTATCTCATTTTCATTTAATGTTAAAAAGCACACCTTGCTCTAACTGCAAAAATCATTTAAATTTAATCATAAAATTCAAGTTGATAATCAGTCCCACCTGCATTTTGTTCTGAATGACTTCAAGATGAAAAAAAATAGTTTGGGTAGGTTTATTTCAAATTTCAAACAATCCAAATGTTTTGTGTTTAATTTTAAAAATCTAGATTACTGGATTTTTGATGGAGCAGACTAAGGTGACCAGATGTTTTCTCATTGTGTAGTCAAAGCCTTCGTCCATCCTTTTGGCTGTTTGTCCCCAGGGAAGGAGAAGGGGCCTGTGAGTATGCATTTATACAGGGGCCAAAAACAAACTCTGGTTTGACTGCACAGACAGTTTATTTTGAATCCTTTATTATTTATTCCCATCCTGAAATCATTCTTATCAGACCAAGTAACTTAAATGGATAAAACAAAATTTGCCTTAGAAAAACTTCACAACTTCTCTTTTTCTGTTGTTGCCTCCAAAATAAATAGAAAGGAATTGGTCTGAGCTGTACATTCCCTCATTTCATAGACTAGGCACTAAATCAGTCCTAAAAATGCTATTTTTTCACTAAGTTTTTTCAAGCAAGTAATAGGACTAAACATATTTATACACTTCAAATAATATCTGAAAATATGTAACAAATAAATTAGAGATAAATGTTTTTAAAACTTGAAGATATTAAAAACAAACAAATCAGTAAAACCTTAAGATATAGACTACATATGCTGATATTCTGTTAATAACGAAAACTATAATTGGTCTTGGAGAGACTAGAGTTTTTTCCTAGTGAGCAGTGAGCAAAAATAATTTCTGAAAGAAAAAAGGGCTATTCATCTCAAGCAAAGTTTAATTAAATTTTAAAAAGGAAGGCATCGAGAAGTAAAATTTTATAACACATGTATTAGGAAAACAATTTTGAAAAAATAAAATTTTCTTTCCATTTCATATGTCAGTGAATAACTCATTTTCCCATTATGATTTGATAACATTTACGCTGAGTCAAAAGAAAATATAAAGTGTTCACTGGAAGTGTAAAAAGGTCATAAACTTAAACCATAAAATATTTGGATATTTTACTCTAAGTTCTGGTTGCATAGTTTAGGTTTGACATAATTAATCTCCTCTTAAAGAATGAAAATATTTATTTTAAGAAATTCTCATTTGTTCAGTGGAGAGTTCTACCATATTGACTTTCCACTTCCTCAACTGTTCTTGTCTCCAGATTCAGAGACTTGGAAACAAATGACTTAGACATTCTTGTTCTAAAATAGAGAGAGACATTGCCCGCCTCATGTTGAAGTCTAATCCATCTCCCAGTACTCTGGCTCCCACTCCTGTTTACATTCGCAGGGACTTTGCTCTTGCTAATAATCTTTCTCTCTGAATTATCTAAAATATTTTGTCACCAATAATTTCTTATCTTCTGCTCATAAATGTGTTCATAACTTTTTTATTTAAAAATTAGTTCTCTCTTGATTCTGTCTCCCTCTAGCTAAACATACAACTTAAATGTCTTGCCATCCTTTCAAGGCCCCTTCTAAGTATGACTCCTCTCTTGCTTTCTCCCTCACCTTATTTTCCTAAACTTCTCTTCACTAGGTGCAATTTCTGAATTTCCTTTGCCAAGTTCATTAACAATTCTGTTCGCTGCTGCAAAGAACCATGTTCCAGTGAATATCCTTACCTTTTTGCAGCTGAAATGCTAAAAAGAATGTTCAAGTCATTTTCAATAAGCAAATCAACCACCCATTTTGGAGCTGGATGATAGGAAGATGACATCAATCAATCCTTCTCTGTTTTCTCCTACAATGAACTCTGTGTCATAGCAGTCAGTGAATATGGAAAAGGAAGGGTCTAATCTGTTTTTCATTGTTCCCTGACCAATTAAAGTATGTGATTGCACTTTATATTCACATCATTATTTATATTATTAAACATTTACCAAATACTATATGATGTAAGCATTTAAAACATGTAAAATAAGAACGTGAGAAGGAAATCAACAACTTAAAGGGACTGGTATCAGCAGTTAAAAAATGAATATTAGTCTTAAAATTAATTTTTCTTTTCATTTCTTCTTCACCTAATTCATAGTCCTATAAGATCTTCACTGGTGATTAATTAAAAAATACTTCAAGGAAAAAAAAAATAGGCAGTAAGAGATTTATTATGGTTATCACTTTGTAAGGTACATAAATGTTTAGTCACTATGTTGTACACCTGAAACTAATATTGTATGTCACATGTAATAGAAAAAAAGGTCACATATAATACAGTTCCATTTACGGGAATTTTTGAAACCCATGGAAACAAAGTAGATTAGAGGTTGCCAGGGCTGGGGTTAGAGTGGAGGGGAGAATCAGGAGGGTGAGGGCAGAAGGGCACAGGGTGTCTTTTGGAGTGATGAAATTGTTCTGAAATTAGATAACAAGTGATGATCGTTGCACAGCTTTGTGAATAAACTAAAATCCACGGAACTGTACATTTTAAAAGGCTGAATTTTATGGTTTGTGATTTATATCTAAATAAGCTATTTAAAAAAGAGAATCTGAAAGGCTATTATAGTGTATAAATTGTTTTGACATCTTACATACAAAATGCAATATCCTTAATCCCATGAATATGAAAAAATATTTCATATAAGTAAAAGTAAACATATATGTATAGCAATAATCTATTAATGCCATTCAAACAGAACTAAAAATTAATTTGAAAAATATTCACTAAATTATGGTGTGTGTATGCATATTTCATGTAAATTCAGAAATTTAGATAAATTTCACCAATCAAAGCAGACGATGTTAAGCACTAAAACATGCCTCTGCTTCATAACTTAAGTCTGATCTATTTTAAGACAAAACTGCTACATGCTGTTATTTATTTCCAGGTGCAATAAAATCCATTTAATTTGGAGACTGATTAAAGTAGAGAAACTTCATGACAAGTTGCAAACTGATGCTCTACCAATCAAACCAGGGTCTGACATAGACTGCCAAACACAGAAGAGAAGATTCAGTAGGGAAAAATAAATGTCAGCAATGATATTAAGCACTTATGTATAGTTTGTTACTGCTGCTATAAGTCATGAAATGTAAATATATAACTTAACATTTTGAACCCCAAGACATATTAAGCCTATAGTTGATATTTTTATCTAATAAAATAACATTAAAATCTCTCAGTAAAAATGAGCACTAAATAGTCTGCTTATATTTTGTTTATGTATAAGTTCCAGAGGACATGAATAATCATATGAAAAAAATTAACTTACGGATAAATTTGTTATCACTTACGTTCTTTTTTTTATTATTAATTAATTAATTTATTTTTGTTACATATGTTTCCTTTTTTCCCCCATTGACACCCTCCTCCCAATCCCGCCCCCCCCCCCCCGGCATTATTGTTTATGTCCTTGTTTATACATACATGCGTAAAAGTTCTGTGGTTTATCTTTTCCCTCCCCCCACATCTACCTCTTCTGAGGTTTGTCAGTCTGCACCTCGCTTCCATGTCTCTGGGTTTATTTTGTTCCTCAGTTTGTTTTGTTCATTATATTCCACAGATAACTGAGATCATGTGATAATTGTCTTTCTCTGATTGGCTTGTTTCGTTTAGGATAATACTCTCTAGGTCCCTCCCTGTCATCTCAAAGGATAAGAGATCTCTCTTTCTTATGGCTGCATAGAATTCCATTGTGTAAATGTACCACAGCTTTTTTATTCACTCATCTACTGATGGACACTTGGACTGTTTCCAGATCTTAGCGATTATAAATAGTGCTGTTATGAACATAGAGGTACATATATTCTTTCTGATTGGTGTTCAGGTTTCTTAGGGTATATTCCTAGAAGTGGGATCATTGGGTCAAATGACAGTTCAATATTTTTAATTTTTTGAGGAAATGCCATATTGTTTTCCATAGTGACTGCACCAGTCTGCATTCCCACCAGCAGTGTACTATAGTCCCCTTTTCTCCACACTCTCACCAGCACTTGCTGTTTGATGATTTGTTGATCGCGGCCATTCTGATAGGTGTGAGGTGATATCTCATAGTTGTTTTAATTTGCATCTCTCTGATGATCAGTGATCACTTATGTTCTTTTCAAATGTAATTAACTTCCAACTCAAATTTACTTTAATATAACCTGTAATACTACACATTTTTTAAATATTTAATTTAAAGTTTTTGTTTGTTTTGTTTTTGCCATGGAGATGAATTGTGAGATGATAAAGAGTTTGACTTATTTTCTACTTGGAGAAATTCAAAACACTTTTCTAAACGTATTCAAATTCTCAAAAGACCATAATGCTGGAAAAGGTAGAAATGTCTCTTTGAAAGTAAATTTCTACTAATTTTAGGATTTTGAATCTAAAAATAAGCAGTTTAAGTAATTCACAATTTTATTTTGGGATGGTCAAACCTAACCTTTAAATTTTAAGTAATGGGTATCATTGGTTAGGACAAAGAATGTATTTTAATTTTTTTTTCTTTATTGATTTTTTGAGAGAGAAGAAGGGAGAGGGAGAGAGAGATAGAAACGTCGATGAGAGAGAACATCAATTGGCCGCCTCTTGCATGCCCCACACTGAGGATTGGGCCCACAACCTGGGCATGTGCCCTGGCCGGAATTGAATTGGCAAATTTTTGGTGCATGGGTCGACGCTCAACCACTGAGTCACACTGGCCAGGCCAAAGAATGTATTATATTTTAAAACTGAAGATCTAGATTAAAATCCAGGACCTGTGGCTTTCCATGAAAAATTTACTCACTTTGCTGATACTTATGGGTTTCCTATGTGTCAAATAGTTACAACACTTATAACACAGTGTTGTTTTTATATTAAAGATAATACAGAAAGTAGGTATAGATATACATAGTAAGGATTCAGAAAATACTTGTTTCCCTTATATTAAACATGACAGAAGGAACAATTAATCATGAATTTATATTTTATTCATGAATCCCAATAAGTGTTATATATGAATTTATGCAAAATATTACACATAGATGTAGTATAAATTTTCTAAACACTGTCAGTAGAAAATATTCCAATAGTGGTTTGAGCTTTCTGTGGCACATTCTTGAATATGGAAACTTTTTCTTTAATGGACATGAATATATCACTATCAAAATCAATAAGACCTAAAGACTTTTAGATATTAAAATTTCAGGTAGACTAAAAATGTCTAAAAGAAAAAAAGACTAAAAATACATATTCATTGGATTTTTTTTAAATGTATCACCTTTTAATGCTAGGTACTGAGGTTTTCATTTCTTCTCTTTGTCAATTACCAGCACCCTGGTTTTAGGTGAGCATCATCTGGTCTATTACTACAGCCCCTTAGGTCACTTATCTTACCTTGAATTTGTCAAATCCATGGCTTTTGCAGTTATCAGAATCTGCTAATAAAATGCAAACATGACCATTTCATGTCCCCATAGGTGGTTCCTCATTGCTATAAGTCATATCTCCAGGCTCCTTATTACAACACACAATTTCTTCACTATCTAGCATCTTTTGTAATCCTATATACTGTCATTGCCCACCTAGCACTTTAAGCTTCAGCATAGGAGATGTTTAATGTTGTCCCTGAACACACCATGTGACTACTCATAATTGTTCCCTTGTTCATATGGTGAGTTCTATCCAGAATCCCTTCCTGCAACACCACATGATGTGAATAAATTCTATATATGTCAAGAAACTCAAGTATGCTGTGACCACCTCCAAGACGGTTTCTGGTATTTCCCCCATACAGACTGGGGTACAGAACTCAAACATAAAGGAATGATTGGCAAATTTTAACTGTATAAGAACATCATAAAAAAAGCTAAATATCATAAACAAAGATAGGTTGAATGGGGAAAACATTAGTAATGTACATGTGTGTGAATACAACAGATGAAGGGTTAATATAAAAAATATACAGTTCCTTAAAATAATAACAAAATATTAACTGAACTAATATGAAGTAGAAAAAACATACATATAAGTAATTCAAAAAAAATTGCAAATAACTAACATGTGCATGAGTGTATGGTTAATGCTCTTTACCAAGAAATCACAAATAAAAGAAAAGGTCCAATCCTATTTTTTGCACATTATCTTTGCAAAATGTTTGAAATGATTGATAACATCCTGTGGGGGAGAAAGTATGGGAAAACAAGCTCTGATACACTATCTCCTTACAGAGGTCAATTATAATGCACACATGCCTTGACACTGCAATTCCCCTTCTAAAAATGTCTCCATGCCCAGCTGGTGTGGCTCAGTGGGTGAGAATCAACCCATGCACCAAGAGGTCACTGGTTTGATTCCTGGTCAGGACACATGCCCGGGCTGTGGGCCTGACCCCAGTGGGGAGCATGCAGGAGGCGGCCATTGATGTTCTCTCTCATCGATGTTTCTCTCTCTCTCTCCCTCTTCCTTCCTCTCTCTCTCTAATATCAAGAAAGAAAAAAATTTTGAATAATAATAAATAAAAATGTCTCCAGAAAGATACACCCACATATATAAAGATGTATATACAAAGATATTCATCATATTTTTAATTAACAGTCAAAAATTAATCATATATGCCATTTGTTTTCATATGGTAAAATTAATTACAGGGAGTGCTTACTTTGAAATACCATAAAAATATTGGGGAAAAAAATAGGTCATCTTAAGCATTTCCAAAATATGTTAAATGTAAAGATCATGTTTGCTGAACACTAGGATGGTATAATATTGTTATGTTAAAATATATATATATTTTTAATATAAGTAAAATAGGAAGTATGGGATAGTGGGTTAAAACATTGACTCTATAACACTGTGTTTAATTCCCAGTTCCACCACCTACTGATTATGACTTTAGACCAGTTACATGAAACCACTTTATGGTTCAATTTCCTCATAAGTAAAATGGATATAAATAAATATATTTTTAATAAATGATAAAAATCTGGAAAGATATATATGGACATATGATTAGTGGTTATTTCTGGGCAAGAAAGTGGCAATGTAGTGGTTTCACTTGGGAATTGTAATTATTAGTCCACATATTTTCATGTACAGTATTTTAAAACATTTTACATTAGGCACAATATTTTTACTATTACAAATATTTTTTAATGTGGAGTTGATCAGATCTGTATAGTATGAACAAGTTCTTCATATTAGCCATGTAAACACAAACACAATTAATTAAAGTGTTATAAGGCAGACCCACGTCAAGAATAACAACATATATGCTGTGTATTGCTTTTTATGGATATGAAACAGCATACAGAGTAAGAAAACTCACCCCCACATCTTTTATGTAGGATGGGGATTTAAGTTTGAGGCTAAATGCCTTGGGAAGATATCAGTTTGTACAGGTGTTGCTCACCTACGTTGACAAACTGGGCAGTAAAATCTTGATTACAGTTGCCAGCACAAATTAACTTAGTCAAGATATCTGAATCAATATAGTTATTTTATTTAAAGATTTAAAATTAAAAAAAAAAAGAATTGACAGCAGTTTTATAGTCTATCCTATTTGTGGCAGGGGGAAACAAACAAAACTGCTTTCAAACTGAATATAATCTCATAAAAATCTCGCTACAGTACAAAGTCATTGATTCTACAAGCTTCCCTGAATTCTAATTGCCAGCATTTCCCTGGCTACAGAAACCCATTCTATGTAAACTACATTCATTAATACAGGACCAGCTAACTTAAAATGAAGTGGCTTAGAATTGACTGAAAAAATATTTTGATGCCACATAAATATATCTTATATGTGCTATAAAAGGAGAACTTCAACATATTTCTGATATTAAACTATTAGGAACAATCTAGGCATAGAAACCTGAAAATCATTGATTACTCAAGCTCTTGACCATAGTCAATTTTAACATTTAACCACTGGATTATAACAGGCTAAAATAATTTCATAGTAGGCTTAGGATGGTTATTAAATAAATGAATAAATAGATGAAAGAAGAAATAAAGTAAAAAAACATATTTTGCAGATCATTTCACTACTGTTACTTGTGGGTCTTATCGAACTTCCACTCAATTTACTCTGAGTGACAGTGAAAATTTTACCTCTGCTGTAGCAACTTCTAAATCTGAAACTGGCTAGTCTCTGGTTATTACTCCTAGAGAGTAATGCAATCTGGACTTCCAGGCAGACTGAAAAGAAAGGTCTATAAGTAACTTTACTCTTTCTATGATCTGAACAGACACACTCTCAGACACCCAGGGAAGAATTAAAGTCAACAAAATATTTAGCAGCCATGGGAGTACCTAATAATCCATTTTGATTGTCCTCATGAGAAATACAAATTTACCTTATGTCTTAATTGTGATTGCTCTGATCTATCAAATGATGAAACTACGCGATTCTCATTTCCTGTGAAAGGGTATTCTGTTTTACTCTTTTCTTTTTTGTAGAGGGATTTACAACATTTTCTTCTATTGCTCTCTCTGGAGCTGTCTTTCCATATTTCTACCAGCTTTTGTGTTAAACAGCTTAACTAAATTGCATGGAGGCTCACCCCCTCATTAACTTTAATCCCTGCCTTCCTACTTTTAAATTAACAATGGCCAGACATCAAGGGAGTTTTATGACCATCAACCCTTTTCTTTCTTTTCATGATTATATAAATACAATTGTTGTATTCCCAATGAGAACATTATTAAAACACATTTACTCTGAAATTAAAACAAAACCATCCGGTCTAAATTTCTTTCATTATACATGTTTCAATTTTTTTCATTTTTTTCTACATTAGAGGAAACCTGAATGAAATTGCTCATACTATTCTCCATAAGTAATTTCAATTCCTAATATTTTAAAATTATATGTAATCAATACAAATAAGAAAATCTTCTTTAGCTTATAATGCTAAATATAGTACTTTGATTTTGGTTTCATAATATAATTATTTTTACCATATCTTGAAACAATACAGCAATTTGAATATTCCTAGATATTTTTGGTATTTCACTTAAAATGAGTTACTATTTTACACATTTTTATCATTATGTGTTTAACTTTGACATTGACTTTTTACTAAATAACTTTTTATTAATGACTCTAACATATGCTCAAAGATGTTTTCTGTAAAATTAAATCATTTAAGTAATATTTTTAATATATTTATGCAATGTTTTTTGTTTTTGTTTTTGTTTGTTTTTTTTATTATCCATGGTTCAAGGGGAAGGTCACCATGAGGATGATGACTGGCCATATGTGGTGGCCAGTAACTCAATAACCAAAGAAATGATAAATGAATCAAGGACAGGTGGATGGAAAGTCCTTCATTCAATATCGTGTGTGTGGTGGTGCACAGTACTAAATGCTGCAGATGTCAGACTGAGTGAAGCAAGCCTCTGCCCACAGACACAAGCACAGGCTAGTAGGAAGGACAGACCATGGATGACTAACTATAATTCAGGCACATTACAATAAAAACTATGAAAGAAAATAAAGTTCTTTAAATAGAGAAAGAAAACAAATGACAAGTGAGGATGAGACTATTCATCAACTTTTCCATTCATTTAAAAGCATGCATTCAATGATGTCACAAAACAGACACACTGTTAGGTTTCATATACACAGAAATGCATAAAACAAATTCTCATACTCTCATAGAGTTCACATTCTAATGAGCGATATTTAATCTGCACACACAAAACAATATGGAAGTGGAAGAGGCAGAGAAACATATTTCAAGCAGAACAAAGTGCAGAAAAAAAGAAACAGGCTTATGAAATGATTAGAAGTTTTCAGAACCAGGTATGTGTATACCTTATAAGGGAAGGGGCAGAAGCAGAAAAACAGTGTTGCAACACACAATGAGAAGAGACCATGAAGAAAATAACCCCCCCCAAAGAATTTGTATCTTAATTGTATAATCAGTAAGTTGTAATAAAAAATTTTTGAATATAGGTACTGACAGATCTGTGTGTACAAAAGTAACCAGGGCAACAGGGAAGAGGAGGAGTTACCAGTGCAGACAGGAAGACCAACAATAGTATCTATAACAATAGCAACATGTTATATATACTTTAAAACATAAAGCAGATCATATCACTCCTGTGCTGAAAATGTTGCAGTTCTCTATTTCACTTATTATTAAAGGCTGAAGTGCTTACATTGCTTACAAAACTCTATGGGTTCTGGATTTCCAGGAAACCTGACTTCATTTCCTGATCTCCTTCTTGTTCACTCCACTCCAGCCTCCTTGCTTTCCTCAAACACACCAGTCAGGCTCCTGCCTTAAATTCTTTGCTCTAGTGTTTCTGCTGTATGGAATGTTCTTCCCTATAAATCCATATTTCTTGTTTCCTTACTTTCTTTATATCTTTGCTCAAAGTCATCTGCTCAATGAGGCCTCCCCTGGACACCCTATATAATACAGCAAACTCCCCTCCTACTCATTGCCTGCATCATCTTGCTGATTCCCCATAATCTGGTCTATACATTTCCCCTTTTTTTCTATATATTTTACACATATGCTACATACTTAACTTACACATACTTAACTTTTACTTGTTTCTTACTATTTGTCATCTTTTGCTAGAATGTTATTCACATGGTGATAGAATCTTTGTCTGCTTTGCTCATTGATATATCCTAGAGCATGGAATGGTGGGTGGCATATGGAAGATGCTCACAAACTAATTGAGGAATTCATGAATGAATGGATAGACAAATTTTATAAGTATGCTGAGTGATATATGGCAAGTTGTAGAAAATGCATATCATATGATTCCATTTATATAAAGCATAACAAATAAAAATAATAATATATTGTTTAGCAACTCATCCATATATGTTAAACTATGAAGGAAAACAAAGGAATGCTGATCACATAAGTTAGAATAGTAGTTATTTTGGAGTAGAGAGAGAAGGATGTGATTTAGAAGAGGAATTCAAATTACTATAAAAATAGGGATGATGTTCTAATAACATATTTCAGTAGGAGGCAAAATGATATTTGATTTATTATTCTCTATATGTTTTTTTGTTTCACACACATGAATTATTTTCATTTTTAATTAAAAATGTATTAGTATAAAATGAAAAAGAAGAGATGAAAAAGGTACTTTCTTGTGTTAAATGATGAATTCATGCAAACATTTATTCACTGAATAAACACTATTTAGCATGTTAATACTAGGCACTGTCCTTGGTGCTGGGAATATCAGTGAAAAAAGCAGAAAAACAAAACAAAAGCTAATAAACAAAAGAAATAATTTGCCCTTCAAAGTTTAATTCTAGTGTGGAAATAGATAATAAAGAAATAAATGTGTGGCTATGTAATCTATTAGCTATTAAAAAGTATAATGAAAGTGGTATTTTACATATGAAAATCAGGAAAGGCCTCACTGAACTGAAACATGAGGAACAGGGAATCCAAATCATAGAGAAATATTGTGAAATTTATTTTAGGCAGATAGAAGAGCTGGCATGGATATCCTGACTTGAGAATATTTGGAAAATTGTACAGTAGCCTATGTGGTCATGGAGCCAAGAGGTCAAAGGGTGGAGCTGCAGAACATTAGACCAAACTGTATTATAAGGGCTTTAGATTTTATTTGAATTAGATGGGAACACCTTAGAGGTTTCGATCAAAGAAGTACTATAATTGGAACACTTTTAAATGGAGCCATCCTGCTTGCTGTGTTGCCAATCAGCAGTAGGGAGGTGAGGACAGAATCAGGGAGACCTGTTGGAAGACTATTGCAGTAAACTATGCAGGAGACAATAGGAGAATGGATGAGTGTATCACAGTGGAGGTGGTGAGATGTAGTCAGATTCCGGGATATTTTTTATTTTTACCTGATATATTAGATGTGGGTTGTAGAGAAATAGGAGTCAAGGATGACATCGAGGTTATGTCATCCTTGATGTCATATGAGCAATGGAAAGATGGAGCTATTTACTAAGATAGGGAAGACTGTGAGTAGAGTAGTGTCTTAGTATATTTGGGCTGCTATAATAGAATACCATAAACCGGGTGGCTAAAAAAAACCAGAAATTTATTTGTCACAATTCTGGAAACTGAAGGTTCGAGATCAAGTTGCCAGCAGATTCTGGTAAGAGACATCTTCCTGGTTTATAAGTGGCCTTCTTTTTGCTGTGTCTTCACATGGCAAAGGGGGCAAAGGAGCTCTCTGGGGCCTCTTTTATAAGGGCAGCAATTCCATTCATTAGCTAATCACCTCCCAAAGGCCCCACCTCCAAATGCTTGTACATTGAGGATTAGGGTTCAACATAGGCATTTTCAGGGACACAAATTATCAGTCTATAGAAAGCAGGATTCAGGTTCAGATTTAGGTGTATTAAATTTATAATGTAATGTGGATTAAATAATTAGATATACAAGCCTGGATTTCAGGAATGAGGTCTAGAGTTAACATTTTGTGAATCATCAGAAAATAGATGTTTTTTAAAGCCATGTGACTGGATGAAATAATTTCAGGCACATGTGTAGACAGAACATTTTTAAGGACTTAGCCCTGAGGTCCTCCTATATTGGAGAAAAGAGACAGAGAAATGAGAAGACAGGAAAGAAGTCTGAGAATGGTTGGCTCAGGAGGATAACCAAGAGAGGGCAGTGTTCAGTCCCAAGGATGTGCTAAGAAGGTGCTAAGAAATGAGTTATCAATTGTGCTGAATGTTGCAATTATGCAAAAATAAGATAAGGACTTAAAATTGCCCCTGGAATAACATGGAGTAAACTTGAATAAGATCCGTTCCTGTGGAGCATTGAAAGTAATATGAATATGACTAGAAGCATGGAAACAGTGAAAATAGACACCAGAAAACTAAATAATTTTCAGTTTCAATAAAAGGAAATAGAGTGATAACGGAAATTCCCTTGAACTTAGAAAGTTTGCTTCATAATATTTCTCAATTGTGCTTCTCAGAATTGTATCTTTACTAAGCCCCTGGCTCATTGGTTGTTTTGAATCAATAGTACATTAGAATAGTTTGTGAGTGATTTGACTTTGTTCATCATGAGTAGAATAATTTACAATCTATTTTTCATTTCCTCCCCTCTATAGAATCAAAATGTTCTCGGCATACACAACTTTAGGAATCTACCAGGGCATCAGGCACCAGTTTCCTTAGGAGAAATTCAGCAATCAGCAGCCTGATCACCTGCCAGGTGTAACAGGAACAATGTTTTAGCTGCAGAGCTGAAGCCAGTTGGATAAGAGAGCTTGAGCTCATTATTCTTTCAAGGATGTTGATGGTAGTGAACCAACCATTGCTCTCATATTATTTCTTCCAAGATTTACAGTAATCATAGCAAAAACGTTTTACCACCATACAATGTATAGTAAATTGTCTTTGTATATGCTGCACAAAATAGACTACATTATTTTCAAGTCCTCAACATTGGTGAATTTAGTCAATGTGGAAGCTGAATTTTTTCCTTAGCTTTTATACAGCATTATCAAATTTATCTGTCACTAACTTTCTACTTAGATTCCTTAATAGCCCCACAGATTCTTTCCCTGGTTGTTTGCTTCTTTTATTGATCTCCCTTTTCCAAAGCCATAGGCAGTACCAAACACAAAAAACAATTTAAGGTCTGTATTTGTCTCTTGAGTCAAACAGTTTAAAATCTATCTGATGATATCTCTTCAGCCCATAAACTTCGTAGTGGGCCTCAATAACACAACTTTATGTTCTCAAAGCATAATCTCATTATAATTTCTTTGTCTCTATTGCCATATAAGACCCTGCCTTCGTTGCTCACTATGTTTGTTCTATTGATTTCAGATTTACTAAACAGTGGCATATAAACATTCATTGGCTTTAATTACCCATATCACACATTCCTATGCAGTTGTCTCATAGATATACATTAAATATGATCATGGCTTCCTTTTCTGTGGTGTGTCACTGTAAAGGTTGTCTGAGGTATTGTTTATTCACATTTAGTTATATCCCCAGGGTTATCCATTTGTTATCCTGTAGAGTTCAGTAATGTTCTAATTTTCTAGCTATTTTCCAACTGAATGAATATTTTTCTAGACTCATTATGTTTGTAATTCTGAAATAAAATATTTTATCTAGCCCTGGTTGGTTTGACTCAGTGGTTAGAGTGTCAGCCCATGGACCAAAGAGTCCTGGGTTCGATTCCAGCCAAGGGCACATACCACGGTTGCAGTTTGTCCCCGGCCCGGTTGGGGTTGTG
Organism: Tadarida brasiliensis; assembly: GCA_030848825.1. Lineage (NCBI taxonomy): Eukaryota > Metazoa > Chordata > Mammalia > Chiroptera > Molossidae > Tadarida > Tadarida brasiliensis. The sequence goes on from CM061262.1 coordinate 61,316,379, forward strand.
TGGGTGGCAACCAATCGATGTGTCTCTCTCACATCGATGTTTTTCTCTCTCTCTCTCCCTCCCATTCTGTCTGAAGATGAATGTAAAAATATCCTCAGGTGAGGATTAAATATATATATATATATATATATATATATATATATATATATATTTATCTAATAATGAAGCTGCATCATCAAATATCATATTTATGTATCCCCTCACAAACAGCTGCTGCTACACATTTTATTAAAGTTTTTTTCCAGAAGCTGTTTTTATTTTCATTACAAATGGCATAAAGAATTCTCAAAATTTCTTGGACCAGGGCTAAAGAACTTCTTAGACCTGACATTGCTTTGTATATCAGACTGTAGGTCACGTAACATGCACGAAACTGATGATTAAGTAGTGAACAAAACAGACACAGATTCTGCTCTCACAGACATTAATCAGGGATGCAACCAAAAGAATCAGTAGAGTAAGTGATAGCAGAGGTACAGGATGTCAGCCAATCTCTTAGGCTAGAATATTTCTCCATCCTTCATCCCAATGCCCCTCTGGACTCCATTGCAGAACACTATTCAACTGGGATTCATATTCTCTGCATTTAAGAGCCTTATATTAGAGCAACGAGATATCGCATAGACAGATATATCATGAGCAGCAGGTATTTTGAGAGTGTGAGCTTGTGAAAGAGCAGTAGGAACAAGCTATATATAACTCTACCAATTTTAGGATTTTTCTCAGTGTTAGAACTATTGGGATTATACTATTGGAATTCAAGGAAGACACATTTAGTACAATTGTTTTCCATGTCATAAGATCTCCCATCCTTCACCTGTTATCCTGAGATTTTAAAACTTTATGCTACATTTTTAGATAGTATATTATCCTGAGATTTTAAAACTTTATGCTACATTTGCCTCTGAAACATATGCCTGTATTAAGAAGAGCTTTTTCAGAATATTCTCTAGTAAATCTACTTATTTTAATTTGTTGTGAAGAGATTAACCAAAGAACTTATATTCATATATGCATAACCCATGGCCACAGACAATAGTGAGGTGATGGCCTGGGGGAGGGGTGAGTAGGGAGGAGAGGGTCAATGGGATTATAAAAGGGAACATCTGTAATACTTTCAACAATAACGATAATTTTTTTTTAAGAGTAATATGGACATACCTCAACCACTGGCACTATCTTGAATCCAAAATAGTTTGTAGAATTTGTGGGTGGAAATGAGTAGGTAAATTGTTATATACAACTACCTCCATGCTGGCTGGGGACTATATTATGCCAGACCAAGAAGAAGTGACATGTGAAGGTCAGGAAAACCTGCAGAGGCAGGATAACGGATGGTTCAAAAATGAATAATATGAAAGGTGCAATTAGATGAACAATATGCACAGAAAGCTCCTACAATAAATATTTAGTCTAATTCACAGAAAGCATCCAGAGCATAACATTCAGGAGTTCCGGGAGAAGAAAGCACAATGGTAGGTTCTGGTTTTCTGGGTCAAGAGTCCTATCCTGGTACCAAAACAGTGGTTCATCCTTGGAGGACATAGCTAAAACCCATTACCTGAAATATGAGTTTGGCCTAACAGGACAGATAATAAAGGGCCTAAAAGAAGCAGCAATGCAATGAACGAATGCTGCACCAATGAGCTAAAGCCCTAGAATGTCTATTCCCATTTCCTGTGGTAGAGGGGGGCAGGATGAGGGGGATTTACAATAGGGAAATGCTGAAGTGATCTCAATCTTAAAAAATTAGGGAACTGGAGATGAGATTCAAGATAAAGAAAACTCAGAGACAGTAAACAGTCTTCATAATAGGCAAGGCTTTCATCATTTTGTGTTACACTGTTGTTGCCTAAATGGCTGTCAGTCCATGGAACTGACAAAAAATGTCTTCCCAATTTCAAGTGACTGGTGCTATGTCACAGCACCAGTTACTATAATTATAGAAGAAAGACATTTTGGAAGAACAGTCTCAAGTCAATTTTTTAAGTATAAGAATAATTTTATTAAATAAAGTAAAACTGCAAACAAATATGTGACTTTTTCCAAAAGGCTACTTCTTTAAAGTGCTGTCTTATCTCTGGCTTAAGAATCATCCATTTTGCATCTGAAGGTCTCCCAGAGAAACTTGAGCACTCTTGTCAGATGACAGCAGCAAAGGTGTTCATGTGGGCAAATCATTAGTAACAGCATTTGAATGAAGATGCGCAGGCCCACCAGTTCCAGGTCCAGATGGGTTAATAAGAGACACAGCTGTGGAACAAGGATTCACATCTGGTTTTTTTTTGGTGGGGAGGGAGGGCTTGAATCCAAGTTTTAAGACTTGATGATAAATTTTTAGCTTGTTGTGTCTTTATGGATGAATTTAGAGGCTTCATATTACAAGCAGAGTGCTTTGCTGCTGAAAAAGCTGAATGAGATTCTGCTTCTAGATATCTAACAAAAAGTTCTAAATAAGAACTCTTAAACATGGAATGTTGCATTGGTCTTAGAGGTGTTTTGGGAACACTTTTTGATCCAAGCCACCTGGTCATCCACCTGGTAACACCACCTTGATCTTCACTGAACAACTGCTCCATTTCTTTGCTTTTGATACCCAAAGTGCTTCCCATTAACTGTAATACTTCATGATGTTCATGTTTTGGTTTTGAAAATATCCCGTAAAGAGGTTTCTCATTTGGATTCTGTTGACTTTTCCTTCTGTGTTACTTAGTATGTTCATCAATTTCTTTGGTATATATACCATCCAGCCCTTCCTGTTGGACCTCATTTTGATTTTTTAAATTCTTCAATTTGTTCTTTCTTCAGATATAAGCCAGTGTTCACTTCATCCAGATGTCTCTATAACACCACCAATTTCCTTCTAGACTGTCTGCCTTCTCCATCCATTCAACTAGTACCAACTTCAGTAGCTAGTACGGGTTCCCGAGAGACAAAACTGTCATGCACTTTCATCTCTCTCTTTGGTGACACATGCAATTGTTCCTGCAATGACTCTTCCTGCAAACTGACTTGATGGTTTGCCTTTTCCATTGCATTAGAAGATGAATGTAGCTTCTCCTCCAATTCTGTGACTTTCCTTCTTAGTTTAGCTGCTCTATCTTCTGCAGTCCCAGCTCTGGCAAAGGAGAATCTTCTGATTCTAAAGCACAGTTAAATCATCTCTCCAGCTCCTGGTTGAAGCATGATTCTTTGACACATAAACGTTGAATCTCCTTCTCTAAGGCACAATTTTCCATTTGTTTCTGTTTCAAGGCCAACATGATTTCGAGTCTCACTTGTTGAAACATAACTGTCTTTTCCTGCATTGATGTAACTGCATTTAAAAGCTGATTTAAGCCCTGGCCAGTTTGGATCAACAGTTAGAGCACTGGCCCACGGACCAAAGAGTCTCAGATTCGATTCTGGTCAAGTGCATGTACCTTGGTTGCAATTCAGTCCCGGCCCTGGTCAGGGTTGTGTGGTATGCAACCAGTAGATGTGTCTCTCTCTCACATCAATGTTTCTCTCTCTCCCTCCTACTCTGTCTGAAAATAAATGGAAAAACATCCTCGGGTGAGGATTTAAAATAAATAAATAAATGAATAAATAAAAGCTGATCTAATAACTCCGGCCTGGCCCTGCTCTTATGCTTTCAATTTGTTGCTCTAAAGCATGAGTCTTCTTTGTCATTGCAACACATTCAAATTCTTTTTCTTTCCTCATCCTAGAAAGGCATATATTTGTCTCTTGTAGTTCTTGATTTTCTGTTTCCTTTCCCCTAGATGTTTTTACTTTTTTTTTTTTCATTTTCTTGTTTAAGTTTACACATGTCCACTTAAAAATTCGATATTCTCTCCTTAAGGTTGGTTACTGTCTGCCTAAAAGTTAATTTTCCCTCATTTCACTATTGAAATTTTCACTTGAAAATAATTCAGCCCTGGCCAGTTTGACTCAGTGGTTAGAGCTTCAGCCTGCAGACCAAAGAGCTGCAGGTTCGATTCCAATAAAGGGCACGTACCTTGGTTGTGGTTAGTCCTGGCCCTGGTTGGGGTCATGGGGGAGGCAGCCAATTGATGTATCTCTCTCACATTGATATTTCTCTCTCTCCCAGTCTATCTGAAAATCAATGGAAAAATATCCTCGGGTGAAGACTAAAAAACAAAAACAAAAGGTTATTCACCACTTTTTACTTTAAGAGCTCTTTTTCCTTAAATAAGTCTTGTGAATCGTATGTAGTTCCTCCATTAGCTGCTTAATTTCTGAATCAGTTTGTTCACGTTGTTTTCTTTCTAGTTCACAGGTGGCAGCAACTGAATCAGACAGTCTCTGATTATTGTTCTGGAGGGTCCTAACTGTTGCTTCTTTCTCCGGCTTAATTTTCTCAGCTTTTGTACCTCTTCTTGGAGCAATTCAGGAGACTCACTCAGTTCATCAGATGTAATTGCCTTAAGAAAGTCTGTGGATTCTGAAGTAATTAATCCGGTATGGTCTTTGAAGGAAGCCATATTGCCACCCACTTCTCCCAGGAAATGGCCTAAGCCAGAGAGCCAAGGCCACCAAACTAGGAGTTCATCACTGCCAGTCATAGGCCTGACCTAAAAGCTGGCCAAAAGCGTACAGCACCCTGGAACAACCTGGTCAAGTGCTCCTGAATGGCTTTGTGGTGGGGCTAAAACTCAAGTCAAAATGACCTTGTGGTTGGGCAACCACAGAGTGGCAGGCCTGGAAGGGGGGCAGGGACACCTGGGTACCGAGGCCTGGCCTGGGCCTGACAAGGGTCCAGTGACAAGGCCCTGACAAGCCTCTTCTGTGCCCTCTGTCCCAGTGGCTGTCCCCACGCAGTGCCGCCTGGACACTGCTACCATGATGGCCCTTCTCAAGGCACCACCTCCAACACTGTTCCCTCTGCATGGCCATGCTAGGGGCTCCTCTCCCCCGTCAGAGAAGCCCAGGACCAACTCTAGGGGCTCTCTTGCCTGTAAAAGGCAGGCCCTGCACTCTGCTCTCGTCCCTCCTGAGCTCAGGCAGGGGTCATGGAGGTGGCTCCATCCACCTGCCAGTCTTGGGACAGTCCTCTCAGTGTGGCCCTTGAGGAAGGGGGTGGTGGCTGCTGCATGGCTACTGGTGTCTGGCCTCCACCAAAACAGGCCAGAGGGCCCCTCAAGTCCATTTTTAAAACTTTAGAAATCTATATATGATTTCGGTAAATATTAATCTTGATTCAATAACAACATTTCCCCCATGAATTATAAAGAGTTGAATAAACCAACAGTTATTTGAAATAAATCATGTTTTTCTCGCTTCTTAGATCCCTTAAGCAGTTCCTTCTTTGGTCCTTCCTGACTTGACATTCTCATTATTCATTTTTGGACACTTGTTTATCCACTTTTCCCCAACTTACTTCCTGTTTATAGATCTTACTAAGTTTTAGAGTCTAGAGTACTTTGAATATAATGACAGATTATACTTCCATTCCTGGAAAAATTACTGGGTATGCCAGTCATAGTTCTGTTTACCCTTCAGGGAGAAATATTTGATCTTATCATTTCCTGAAATTTATCTCTTTTTAATTTACAAACGATTACAAATAGCTAAGCTTTTACTTCAGGGATTTGATGATGTCTCTACTTAGGAATAGAGATCTACTCTTTGATTATCTGTTTTCTCATCAATAAAACACTTTACTTTTACTAAAATAAATATGACACATTAGCACAAGATTGATATAACTCATTTAGTGAATTCAATGAAACTGCAATTTGCCTTTTACTGTTAGTTATTTCCTTCCATGTTTTTAAAACCTGTTTCCTAAGAAGAGAAAGAAGAGTGAAAATAACACTTTAAATCAACAACTGAACATTTATACCACCCAGTTTATGATTTTTATATGTTTAAGTATTAAACTCAGTATTGACTGTTAGCTTTATGTACGTATAAAAATTATCTCAGATTCTATATATTTTTAAACTTGCTTTTGCTCTAAGTTTTCCCCTTTTGAGACGTCATAATATTGTAATTTTTAAAACTATAATTTTAAATTTACCTTTAATATGAGGAAGAATGTTAATGTTATAAAATAATATTGATATAAAAGGGAATAGCTGGACTACCACAGGGAGTAGAGTTCTCAGAAGAATACTAAGACCAGACTGTTAACTACTATGTATTTAATCTGCCCCAAGAGTTACTATAATTAATCAATTATATAAAAATATTTTGTCTTCCAAATGGAATATAGTCATAGGCTGATTCAGGACAGGGATACATTCTGAGAAATGCCCATTAAGCAATTTCGTCCTTATGTGAACATCATAGAGTACTTACACAACCCTAGATGATATAGCCTACTACACAGCTAGGCTATATGGCACAGCCTACTGTTCCCAGGCTACAGGTCTGTTACCGAAAAAAAACAATGTGAGATGAAATCAATCACAGGAGAAAATGATGAAATCAAGAGAAACGGTAAACAGGAGATGTATGAGGCTGCTGCAGGGCATAACACAGCATACTATTTCACAGGAAATGTTTTCTTTATAAATAAAAAGAGTACACTCTGAAATAATGATGAAAGTATAGTACAGTAAATACATAAACCAATAACATTGTCATTTATTATCATTAGCTAATATTATGTGCTGTATACAACTCATGTGCTACACTTGTATAAGACTGACAGCACAGTAGGTTTGTTTATACCGCCATCACCACAAACAGGTGAGTAATGCATTGCACTACAATGTTACAATGGCCAAGAAGTCACTAGGCAATAGAAAATTTCCAGCTTCCTTATAATCTTTTGGGGCCACCTTCATATATGAGGTCCATCTTTGTGTGGTATATGACTGTATGTCCAAACCTAATGCTGCTCATTTTAGATATTTCTATATTTTACTTCAGTGATTCTCGGTCCTAGAATTCTACCATACCCAAATACTACCAATAGAAATGTCCATTCTTTCTAAAATGAAAAGCACTACCCTGGCCAGTATGGCTCAGTTGGTTGGAAGTTGGTTGGAGCATCATCCCATATACTGAAAAGTCATGGGTTTGATTCCCAGTCAGGGAAAATACTCACGTATTTTGCAACTGATTGATTTCTCTCTCTCTCTCCCCTTCCTCTCTCTCTAAAACAAAAACAAAACAAAAAGCAATAAAATGAAAAGAGCTAAGTTTTATAATAAATAGAAGACTGATAGGTGTTCTGAAGCTAGCCTCATCAGCTTGCCAGAGTAAATGGTGTATATTTTCTGCTAACTCTTCATTTTGTAATATAAAATTGGTAGCTTGGAACTGGCCATGGTGAGAGTATTTATAACAGAGATCAACAATGGCTTGTGTTTTGGGAGAGCAAGTTGTTAAATATGTACTGGCATTATTGATAATAGCTCAAAACTGAAGTATATAAAATAGACATGTATAATGACGATGGTAAAACTTCCCCTCAAATCTCTTTACCTAGGAATTTTCTCTGTTAATATTTTAGTGTATATAACCTTTGGTAAAATAATATAGTAAAATTTTCTGTGTTAAAGAAAACAATTTTGTAGACTCTAGTGAAACAAATGATTAGGGCAGAGGGCAGACTCCAGCAGCCAGAATTCTAATACAGCCTCCAAGATTTCTCTTTGATGCACATACCCTGAATAACATCCTCCCCTAATCTGGTAGATATCAGTGAATATGTTGCGATATCACTCCCATGATTAGGTTAATAATCACTTGAGTTGGAGTTAATAAAAAAGGAGATTATCCTGGAGTAGCTAAGCTAATTAGATGTGCATTTTTAAAGAAGGTGAAGTGTCAGAGAGAAACTCTCCTGTTGGCCTGGAAGAAGGCAGTCCTGTTATGAACTATCAGTGGAGGGAGCCACCTAGCATAGACTTACTGGAAACCTCTGGAAACCTCTGGAGCTGAGAGTGACCTTCAAGCAACAACCGGCAAAAAACATCTCAGTTCTCAATCACAAGGAACTCATTCTGCCAACAACATGAATGATCTTTGAAGAGGACACCAAGTTCCATATAAAACCTTAAACCTGGTCAATATCTTTATTTCAGTCTGTGGGACTCAGCAGAAAGCTCAACTACATTGTGTCGACACAACCTGTGAGATAATAAATGGGTGTTGAGTTAAGCTGTTAAATTTATGGTAATTTGTTACTCAGCAATAGAAAGTAAGTATACCTTAGAGAGAATGATGATTGATTGGGACAGAATGAATGAAAGAGCATCCAACTATAGGGCTTTTGAGGATGAGTCTTCAAAATCGTCCTTAGGAAGGGTAAAGGGTTCCAATATCTAGGCCTGGATATATAGACACACTGGTTATCCAATATGGCCCCCTAGAAAGTGTTGATCATTGACTGGAAAGCAGCACAATTTCTTGGCATTTGGATTCCCAGGACTGAAACTGAATATGATAGAGACAGAGCAGACCTCAGTCTGATGAGATTCAGGTCTCTTTGTTGGTGAGGTCAGTGCCTTAGGTTTGTTTTCAGGGATGCTGGCAAAAACTCACCCAAGAAATCTCACCTAAAGGTCTTTCATGAGGAGCCCTAAGTTTCAGCTGGGAACAGAGGTATCTGAGTAAACACAACTACTGTATCTGAAAAGAAGTTGCTAGCCTAGGACAAGAGCAGACCAAACTAGACAATAAAATACTGCAATCAATATTTATCCTTTTAGAATTTGAGCTTACAAGGAATGAAGGCAGTTGAAGGTTGTAATAAAGTCAGTTGAAGGTTGATGGAATATCATCTTTTTTTTAGGATCCAAAACTCCCCAGGTTTATTACATGAACTCATGCAAGGCAAGTAGAGTAAATCCTGAAAAAAATGCTGATATCAGGCTTTTCTTCTAGTCTGTCAGATGGGTTTAATTTTAAATACACAGATAATATGATGCCTAGTTCCAGGGAGCAATGTATACCTGTTTATGAATTCATAATTTAGTATCTTGCTTTGTTAACTTAAAACTCTTTCCATAGTCAAGTTGATGTATATAAATACTTCCTTTGAAATATTTTCTAAAAGTATGTATTTTTTTAATAAAATGCAGAAACATTTTTAAACTTCAGTTATGTTTGGCCAAATTGCTTTTAGGAATCATGATATTAAAATTATGCAATACACCAGTAATGCACATTTTATAGTATCATCACCAGCACTAGTATTATATCCTTTATCATTAGATAGGCAAAATTAGTCACTTTATGTTTGAATTGGCGTTTCTTTGATAATTTGATATAATAAATGCATTTAATATTAGTTCATTTTCTAAGAAACCTAGTGAGTCATTTATGTTTTATTTTTATTAATTATTTTTAGGATTTTCCCCAAGTTTTAAACATATTTATAAAATCATTTTACCTCTTCATGAAGTCATCATTAAACAAAACAAAAACAAAATAATAAATTTGGCAATATTTTTCTGAACATGACTGTTTATTCCACTAAATTTTAAAATATCAATGTCATGAAAAAACTTACATCTGTAAAACACGGTAACCAATTATATATTGTAAAAAACAAAATATGTTTAAGTGTATGAATATACTTGTAATGGAAAGAGAAGTGAAGGGAGAAAGAGGGAGTGAGGGAGGGAGTGGGAGAGGAAGGGAAGGAGGGAGAGAGAGAGAAGATATGCCAAGATATTTTGTTTTCCATCTATAAAGCAGAAATAGGAATTTTTTTTAATTAATAAAATGAATTTGAAGAGACAACCAATTAATAACTAACATAATCTGAATCTGTGAGTCTGGCAAGTCTACTTGACAGCATTAAGTCTTATGCATGTAGAACTTGGTGAACACCTCTGTCCCATCACTGTGTCCTGGTAAGTGAGAACCAGGCCTGCCAACTCTAAAAAGAATAGAGAATTCCTTACATCAGTAAGTGAGTAGGCAATATCAAGTCTTTCACACAAGTCAAGATAGAGAATACTTATTAGTGGTTCAGGTTTGTGAGCCAGAGAAGGGGGTTGAAATATTCCTTTTATTAAATTAATCTTTATCAGATTTTATATATGATATTTCTTCCAATGCATCCACAAGTATGTTAATTGAAATAAATAAAGCAAGAAACATGGGTATGATCTTGATCATTTAAACAGAATAAATAAAATGAGAAGCTGGGGTGTTATCAAGGAAGACCAAAACAGGGCGCACCAGATAATGTTGGATACTATTAGATTGATTTGGGCCCATATTGGAGAAGGAAACTCGTGAAATCCTGTTTTCTTATTTCCAGGTGAAAAATAACAGTAGCAATCTCTAAAGAGTAAAGAATGGTTTATTGCATTATAAAGCCATCAGTTAACCTCACACAAAAAAATGGCCCTAGGCAAAAATATTGTGATTTATAGTTCCTCCTAGATGCCTACAAACAGACCAATTGATTAGTTTAATCATTTCTATCCCTAGGAAGGAACCTGGGAAGGTGCAAGGTAAACTATTCAAACAGGCTATCTGGATAAGGTAGAAAATTGTATCTAGCCTAGAGGTAGCAAGGCATCTCATCCTGCAGCAGCATCAGAGAGACTCAATTAGAATTAGGAGTGATCTAATGTCTCTCAGCCTTCCCCTAATGTGACATTACATGTTCTCATTCATATATATCAGCTTTGATTTTTCTCTGGTTAAGTTTCCAAATTCAGGGTGTCTCCCAAGTATAGAATTTAAAAATTTATAAAAATACAGTCTGAATTAGCAACAGAAAGTGTTTGTAATGAGGAATTGGGGGGGGGGGGGAAATACAGTTTAAATTAAATCTCAGATAGAAATAATTTATTTTTTCCCTTAGGGAAACTTTCTTGAGGGCAATGGCCATGTGACAGAGCTTACAGTGGCCTTGGCTGGTGTGGCTCAGTTGCTTGAGCGTCGCCCCACGCACTAAAAGATTGCCAGTTTGATTCCCAGACAGGGCACACAACCCACGCTGTGATCTGGTCCCAGGATAGGGCACCTGTGGGAGGCAACTTATTGACACTTCTCCATCATATGGATGTTTCTTTCTCCCTCTCCCTTCCTCTCTAAAATCAATAAAAACATTTTTTTATTTAAAAAAAACAGAAAGAGCCTATAGTGGTGTGGCACATTTATTAGTATTTGTAAATATTCATTCACACCCTTGTCCCCCTCATGCTTAGAGTACACTTTCCATGTCATTGATACTGGCCTTAATTAGTGACACATTTTAATCAATGGAATGTAAGTGAATTTGACATATACTTCAACTGAGCAGAAGCTTTAAATGTGACTGTAGGGTTTCTCTTGCTAATTCTCACTGCCAAAAGAATGGGCACGTCTGAAACAGCGCCCTCTCTTTCAGACGTGGGTCTCACAATGTAAGATTTGTTGGGCAGAGCCAAACTGAAGGAATCAAACAACCACAGATAATCTGCTGCCACCAACACTTACAGAGATAAGGATTAAATGTCTGTTACTGTAAAACATTGAGAGTGTGGGTTGTTTTTTAGCAGCAAAGCTAAACTTAAACCCTGGATAAATAAATGAATAGCTATCACTTAAAGGTATAATTTAGTAATAGGGAAAAAAAAACAAAAATAAATATGCATTAACTATTGTTATCTTTAATATTTTATTTAGTCCTAATAATTCTTTCTTTACATTAAAACTCCTGCATAGTGGGTTTTCCAACCGTAATCATAAACAGAATTTTAATTATAATAAAGTAGGGATGCTATTCAAATAGTGGCCAATTTTCCATAGATAGTGTAGTTCAGTCATGAATAGTAATGAAAAATGTACTATTTACAGAGAGAAATCATTCAGCTATTTCTTCATTACCAAATTAATGAAATAGGAATAAATGCTATGATAATATTAGCCTTATTTCCAATATTTATCAACCTACATGACTTCTAATTAGCTTTGAAACTCAAAGTTGAATGAATGTCCTTCAAGAGAGTGATGAGCATATGCAGATTAATATTAACAAGGACTGTTCATTAGTTAACAACTTTATTCAAGTCACCTCCAGGCTGGCTGTAGAAACTTCAAGCAAGTGTTTTTACTTTAAAATTACAAATATAAACATAGAATGCCTAAATTCAAATAATATCATAATTGTAAGATTAAAATGTTTAGGAAGATATTAATAAAATCCAATAAAAATTCAATAGAAATTACAAGAACATGTACAAGTAATTGGAATTAATCTGAACAAGGCCTTAGATTTTTTTCTAGTTTCATTATTTGCATTAATTATGTATTGGCAGTTTATTTTTTATGCATGAGAACCAAGACAGAGATACCAACCCAATTGTGTATCATTTGTCCTTTAAGCAGCAAAAGCATTTCTCATAAAATATTGTGAAAGATTTGGGGGTTGGGGGGGGTCACTTTAGCTTTATGCTTGTATGATTGTGTTTAACTTGTTTTTTCACATTCACTGAACTGATATGCAATATCATTATTTTATAAATACTAATTTTCAATTTGTTCAATGAAGATGATGCTATGCATACTGAAATTAGCTTCCTATTTTTCAGGAAATTTTTGAGAGTTGTGATTCATTTATTTTAAAAAATGCACACGTTTCTAGGTGTCACTGTCTTCAACCATAAGATGACAACATTTTAAATGTCATTAAAATGCATCCTACCTGATTTGTAGAGGGAATAAATATTCAAAGATGTTATCCATGTAATCCTATTAAAGCAGAGTTTGCAAGGAAACATTTAACATGCTCTTGAATCTTTGAAGCTCATGACGGTTGTAAGCCATGCTATAGCTCTGTTGTTAAATTTTCCCAAAGCAGTTAAAGCTAATGGCAGTAACAAATGAAATGCTGTAAATCCAGGAAAGCATCAAGCCTGCTTAATTCCTGAGGCATAAATTTTAATCATTGAAATAGAATTTTTTTCGGTTTCCTTAGCTAATCTCACTTTCTTTTGTTTTTCCCCAAGACGATTTGATGTTTTGTTAAGAATGAAATCAATTACAGTACAACTGCAATTTATAAGGGATTTAGTCCTAGTTAGATGAGAAAAAGTTGTTTCACTCTGTTTTTCAAGCAAAAGAGTCTCTCTCTCTCTCATTGAGGGATTGTTGGCAAATCACATAGAATTGAAATTCAGTTAAAAAATTATTTCCTGAATCTCCTTTACTCCTTCATTTGGAAGCTAAAAAACTAACTGCTTCGGATAATTCACACAATTTAGCTGGAGTTCATATATGGATTACATAGGTTCATTTTACCTGATGTAATATTTGAATCATCTCTTTCAGAATCCTCTGGGATATTGGTAAAAAATGCAGACTCCTCAGCTCTAACTAAAAAAACTCCATCAGAATGTTCACAACACATGTATCTGAATATTTAACAAGGTCCTCAAGTAACTCTGAAGTTTGAGATAAATGAAGAAATAGCAGAATACATAGAATTACTGACATTTTAAACCTTCTCTCCTTTTCAATTGGCTTTTTTTTTACTTTTGTCTTCTGAACTTGATGTACTATCACTGTAGCTTCAAAGTCGAGCTTCACCTTTCAGCAACAGAATTATAGCACTGCTAGGTAAATATAAAGTAAATTAAATTTGTGCCCTAAGGTATTAAGTCTTATTTTTCTTATTTCATTAAATTTTTTAGGTTTGTCATATTTCAAAACAGAAAATTCATTTGAGTTTTTTGTAGGTTAGCATACATTTACTTATAGGATATAATATTTTAGTGATTGAAGAAATTGTCTATATTGGTCTTTTAAGAATTTAAGGCCCAGAGAGATTGAAGATAATTCAGTGAGAGTTTAATTGAAATATCTGAACTAATCAATATCTGGAAAGAAAAATATATTTGTCCAAAGATGAACTTGTTTCATATTTTAAAGAAAACTATATTCAAGAAAAAACTATAAGGCAATAGAACAGTAATCAAATAATGAGTGTCGGAACATAATTCCCTAATGCTGAAATGGGAAAAATCTTCAAACTATCCCATATTTTTTAGTCCAGTAATAAATGACTCGTGCACATGCACAACACAATTCAAGTTAAACTGGTGTTCATTTAATGCAGCTCACATATACTAGTATATTAAAATTATTATTTTCTAAATTTCTATCCAAATTACAATAAATGAAAAACATACTGTATACAGATAAATGTGGTTCAATATAGGGAATAATCTCAAGAAAACTACTTAATTAGGTAAACATGAACTATAGTATACATAGTATTAATCTTGATACACACATGTGCATATGTGTATATAAAATCAGTGAATTTTCTTAGTAACAATGCCTAGAACTGACTTACTAATGACTAAGATAAATAACAGAAAAATAATTTTGTGTAGACCTAAGCAAAAAAATTGACTGCTGAAAAATTATCATTATATTTTTATTCCTTCAATTATGGTAAACAACAATAGTAGACCATGGCAAGACCACTCTTCATCTCCACAGCTGATCTTTTTTTTTTAATAATCCTTTATATTTGTACTATCACTGAAAAATGGTCATTGTACGCTTATAAACACCTAAATGATAGTGAGCTCATTTCTTAATTTACTACTAATTAGGTATATGGAAGTAACATAAACAATTGGATCTTAATTTCTTTACTCCTAAAATAAAGGTGTTTATTTCTTTCACCTTTAAGTTTCCTTCCAACTCAAAAATTATATAATTCTATGGGGCAATTTGTGCCATGACTAAACAGCACTGATTATATAATTCTATGGGGCAATTTGTGCCATGACTAAACAGCACTGATTGTCAGAAATTTCTTCCTTATTTTAAGAATAAAGGTGGTCAACCATGATTCTTGTTCTTTCTGGAGCAGTACTCATTAAGATTTTTTCAGACATAAGTGAGAGAAATCCATGTAAAACGGCTTTTAGCAAAAAGGGAATGTACTGCCTCACAAAACTGACATGACTCAAGCCAGGTGCTCAAATGATAGAATTATCTTTCTTTCTATCTACTTTATTCACCTCTGCATTGCTCTGTTTTGAGAAAGATGTCTCCAAATGATAAGAATGATGCCACGCAGTAGTTACAGCCAAATAGCCTAGTGGTTTACCAACCCCAATAAAAAGAAACTGCCTCTACTCCAAAGCTTCCTGCAGAAGTCTGAGAATTGAGTCTCATTGGCTCATACTCATTTTTTATTAATCACTCTGGCTGTGAAATGAGGAGATAATGCTTTAAAAAAAATGATCTTATTGGCTATACATAGGTAGAATATCTACTCCTACAGCCAGGAGTTAGGAATTAAAATAAACCCCAATTAAATCAGAGGAACAGTATGAAAACTCAAAGGAAAAATGGCGTGTTTTTATCAGAAAAACAGGAACTGGATGCTGAGCAGGTAAAACAAAAGATGTCCATTGTATTCTCTCAAACACTTAATGACAGCTACCATATTGTCTCATGAGACCTACTTAAGCAAGAACTTCTCAAGTGTTTCAGTCTGAGGACTCCTTTAAACTCCTAAAATTGTTGAGAACCTCGAATAATTATTGTGCATGTAGTTATATTTATTGATATTTACCATATTAAAAATTGAAACAACACTTAAAAATCTTTATTAATTTCTATAAAATAACAATATAAACATATTAGCTATGAATGTGAGTATTTTACTTTTAATGAAAAATAACTATATATTCCAAAAATATAAATTCATGAGAATAATGGTATTGTTTATTACTTTTCAAATTTCTTTAATGTCTCCAGATGGCTGGATTCTCATATCATTTCAGCCTTCAATCTGTGTTTTTTTTTGTTTTTTTTTTTATCCTCACCCGAGGACATTTTTCCATTTTTTTGTTCAGATAGAGTGGGAAGGAGAGAGAGGAAGAGAGAGAGAGAGAAACATCGATGTGAAAGGGCCACATCGAGTGGCTGCCACCCGCATGACCAACCAGGGCCGGGGACAAACCGCAACCGAGGTACATGCCCTTAGCGGGAACTGAACCCGGGTCTCTCCGGACCGCAGGCCGACGCTCCAACCGCTGAGCCAAACCGGCCAGGGCCTTCAATCTGTGTTTTGATGAAAATCCAGACTTATAAAAAGTGCAGTTGAAAAGGGAAAGTGTATTTTAACAGCTTTTTCGGGTAATTGAGGATATTTATCTTTGATACTATATCCAAAATTGACAAATAGTTTTTAAAGGTCACAACATGAAATCCAAAACTGTACCAATTAACTGTTTTATTCTGTTCCATTAAAATCTATAAGTCTAACTTTCACTTTAAATGGATCTTCTACCCATGCATAATTTTGAAATTTTGAAAGATCATGCACTATTCATTGGGAAAATATCAGTTCACTTTGGTATGTAGCAGAAATGCTTTATGGGTAAAATCAAGGTCCAAAGGTTATGACATAAATTTTAAATATATAACGATAAAATTCTGACAGATAGTTACTAAATTATAACAGTTTTATCCAAAGAATATAAGAAAATTCATTATAATTGAAATGTATTTACTGAATTCATTTTTTTTCCTTTATTGATTTTAGAGAGAGAGGAAAGAAGAGGGAGAGAGAGAAACATCGACGTGAGAGAGACACATCAAGTGGTTGCCACCCACACAACCCCAACCAGGGCTGGGGACAAACTGCAACCAAGGTACATGCCCTTAGTGGGAACTGAACCCGGACCTCTCTGGTCTGCAGGCCGATGCTCTAACCGCTGAGCCAAACCGGCCAGGGCCTGAATTCATTTTTAATCAAATCCATAGGTCATCCATTAGAAATACCCTTGGACATTGTGCTTTCTATAGATGGGAACACATAAGGTAGCTGTAAAAGTGCTTCATGCATTAAATGGTTGATATTTTCACAGACAATAGACTTGATACCTTGTCTTCTTTTATGTCTAATACACATATGGCACTACAGGCAAGATACATGGAAAATATCTAAATTTTTATTAAAAGGGGGGATTGAATACTTAATCTTCAATAGAAGTTAACTCTGTTAACACTTTTTGTTTTGAAAAATAAAAGCATTTGATCATTAGATTATTTACAAATACACTATATTATTTTTTTTTAAAGCTTTTCCTTAAGTCAACCTGTAGCACATGGGTTAAATGATAACAGGCACACAGAAAAGTAAATAAACTCTGTGAATTCCTTTATAAACTGTAAAGTTACCAAGATATTATCATTGTCATTATTATATTTATTGTCCTTTATATCTAGATTATGATTGAGAGAGGAAGTTCATAATATCAGTGATAACATCATATTGTCTCTATATTCTCTCAAGGGCCTGTTAACTAAACAGTATAAATATTTATAAATGGTTTTGTTTGTGTTTTTTTAGGAAAGTGAGTACTTTAATTTGAAATTAATAAGACTGTAATATTAATTGGTAATTTATCAATGGTTTCCATTAATCTGTTGAGGATTTTTTCCTTATGGGAAGTAGGAACATGTGGAACAGGCATTCCTTTGGGTTTTTTCCTCCCCCAATATGATTACACAGAAGAAAAAAGAGGAGAACCAATAAGTTAGAGCACATTAACATTTGATTTATGAACAGTAAATAACTATAAAACACAGCAGAAAAGAAGGCAATTATTTTAAATCAAAATAAATCAACATTACAAATAAAAAATAAAATCTCTCATCAGCTCTAGCATATGGAAGCAAATATCTTCATTAGTAAAGTGCATTGTTAATTGTCTTTAACACTAATCTTTGTACGGTTTGCAAATACAGCTATTCTTCCAATACTAATTCTTTAAGTAAATAGTCCAAAATGTAATAACAGAGCCATTTAAAACTGAGGCCAATAAAGAATGAATCCTGGTAACTAATATTTAGGTATAACAAAATTACATAAATTAGGGTAAGTAATGTTAGATGCTGTAACAGATCAACTACCAGTTCTCAGTGGATTAACATATAGAAGCGAATTTCTCATTCAAATAAAGTACAATCATGCTCCCTGGTTGGTGGAGACTTTTTTTGCAGTCATTTATGGTCCCTGGCTCTACATTCTTTTAAGCTAGGGTTCAGAGGCATTCTATTTGGCCACAAAAATACATTTGGAAAACAAAAATACATAATCACATGTGGAAAAGTTATATGGCCCAGGCCTAAACATGGTACACATCATTTTCACTCAGATTACTTGGCTAGAACACAGTCATATGATCATACCTAACTTCAAAGAAGGCTGAGATATTTAGACTAGTTGTTTATCCAAGACGGAGGGAATTCAGGTATTCTCGTATTTGCAATACAAATAAAGAAATAATTAATTGAGGCCAAATAAAGAAATAATTGAGGCCAATTATTCCTCTCTCACTATCTATGCCCTTGCAATGCAATTATGTTACTTTTCCCATTAAGAGGTGAATATATGTCCCAACCTCATAAATCTTTCTTGGCCAACAGAATGTGGTAGAAATGACAGTGTGCCAATTCTGAGCCTACTCCTCAAAATACCTGGTATGTTTCTGCTAACCCTTTTGGAAACCTGTCCAGTCACAATGAAAGGAAGCCCAGGTTGGCCTGCTGGACGATGAGAGAACTTGTAGAGGAGAACCAAGGTGCCCTTCAACAGCCAGCTAACCTCCAGAAGCAGAGCTTCCTAACTAACTTAGCAGATGCATGAAGAAATCCAGATAAGACCAGAAAAACCTCCCAGATGAGATCAGTCTAAATTGTTGTCTGACTGGCAAAAATCACTAGTAAAACAGATAATTTGTAGATTGTTTGCTAGACAGCAATGGATAACTACTACACATAAATACTGAAACATGAATATTAACTCACACACAAACCTACTTATAAAGTTGTTTTGTTGAAATATTCAGAAAAGTATATAATACTGATTTGTAAGAATATAAATATAAATATTTAATATTCTTTTTAAAGTGAATTAAGTTGATTCTTATTTTCAACCTAATAAGTTTTCCCTTCACAGTCTTGCTAGGTATGGCCAACCAATCAAGGAAAAGAAATCTTTGCGCTAATATAGTTCTGTTCTTCAAAGAAAATTATTTATTTATTATTTCACATTCTTCATTATTCTATACATGTTCATTAATTATATGACAAATATACTGCCTTCTACTAATCTTTTAAAAAAAAAGGCACTGAAAAGTGAGCTGCCTAAAAAGAGATTAATCAAAAAAAGAGCAAGTTGGCAAAAGAAACAGCTTCTGGCTCCTAATTAAGTATATTAGCATTTATCCTCATCTTGGAAGTTTGATTTTGTCCATTTTTCCCTTAAATACCTATTTGGAAATATCCATTACTAGCTACTTTAGAATACTATTAACATCGTACTGTGATAACCTGTGCCTTCACATTGAAAGGATTATAAAAGAGAATGCCAGATTTTGACAGGTTTAAAAGCTACATGACTTTGGCAATGTTTTGCTTTGTTCTCACATCTTTCACTCTGGCTCAGATTCCAGGCTAACTTAGAAGTTCAACATCTGACCACCAAAAGGAAATGCATGGGATCCCTTTGGTGTTCCATGATTCCCTCTGGGCCATTCATGGCTCAGAGAATTCTAATGTCCTTTGATTGGAGGGATATAGCATTTCTTCCTTCACTATGATTTTTTTTCTGGAAGTGGGGAGAAGTTGACTGTTTTCAAAATGAAATTCTAATTAAAAATTTAATGCATGAAAATTCTGAGTAAATCATAATGAAAAGTTAACATTTCTTAAATAGTGTACATATTTCAAAAGACAGACAATGGTAGATTCCTATCTTTTTAAGTTTCTTCCTTCAAAGTGCTCTTCATTATTTTTTAATTCATAAATTCACATGAACACATAAAAATAATTTATTTTTTCTATAATCAGATGTACAAATGTTAAGTTTTATATGGACAATCTTCAAAGAACTGTATTACATTATATTACAGGAGAGATAGAAGGAGAGGGAAAGGTGGTGATGACCACAGCAGAAATCACAAATCAGTATCAGTTTTCCTAAATCATAAGTTCTGCCACTAGTCAAAGGAGAGTTTTAAAAGAAGACAGAGATATCACCATCAATAAATATATAACCTTATTGAAAGAAACAAAATCAAATAAATACATCATAAACACAGATCATAGCAATATTTGTATCTGGCAGGTAGAGCCACTGGCTTGAAGACTACTTTCCTTTGTCCCTGTTAAGACAGCCTGAATATAGAAACAAAGTTCTATTGAACAAACCAGAACTGCATCTAATAAGTCCCAACAGTAGTATAGCATTCCTGCAAATACAAAATTAAAACACAAAGACCTGCTAAATAATATTGCCTTGGGGATTGGTTTGGCAGCAGTTCTGCCTTATTAAAGTAACTTTAAAAGTCAATTTAAGAGTCCCAACATGCAATTTTATTCAATACCCAATACGGTAGAAATAAAACCTATTTCTACTCTGTTATAGTATTAGATACTATGTGGGTTTATGTGATTAAATGCTAGCTACTATTGCTAAAATATGGAAAAACCATCTTCTTTTCACAATGAATATTTAAGTTATAGAAAGTTACATTCCCCTGATTTCCAATAGCATAAACAAAAATAAAATTCCCCTTAAAATAGCATGTTAGCAATGTCTAATAGCATTATTCTGTTACAACATGTAAACATCAACATAAAATAACACAAATGAGAGGATCACAAAGGAAAATTTTAGGAGTCATCTATTTAGTGATAGATTTGGGAACTTCTTTTATTTATGCAAAACATATGCCCTATTTGCCAAATGAAGCCATATTAGATGAAAGAGAACAGATTAATTTAGTCAGCAAGTGTATGCTGAACTCTTATAACATACTATTTAGCACTCTGCCAAATGCTTTGTGTGAGACAGAACCATGAAATGGTCCTTCTCTCAAGATCTGTATGATCTTATGAATAACATAAAAATCAATTGAACTATTTGACTGCCAAATCATAAAGTATTAACATTTTGTATTTTGGAATTCGGAATTAAAGCTAAAGTCTTTAGAAACTTTTTTTTTTTTCATTTTGATTTTACCAAAAATAAAAATGGTATTGTATCACTCAGAAACTGATTGGAAGAAAATGAACTGCCATACCCAAATACAGTATTTGAGTAGAGTTCAATGAAGGGTTTATTTATAATGGTATGAGCAGGATTAAGGAAAACAAGGTACAATGCAATGTAATACTCTAGAGGTAGAAATAGAGGGGTGTTGTTATAACTCCCAATGACAACGAGAGAGAACAACAGTTAACTAGTAAGAGGAAAAGTGGAAATATTTATAAAAGAGAACTACATATTAAAATCCTGGGGTCATAAAAAGACAGGGGGACAAGTAGCATGACAATGCCCATATTCTTGCTGAAACCTCTCACTGGTCAAAACCACAGCAAGCTAGATTATTATGGACCCATAAAGGTCAGCATCCCAGCATCACAGGACGGACTAAGACAAAGAGCGGATATAGAGAGGAAAACAGGGAATACTCAATATGGATACAAATGTGGATTGTATACGCACCATTAAATTAGGAGATCTCCTAATTTAAAATTATATAAAACATCACCTTGAGTAAATAAATAAGATAAAACAAGATAAATGTGAGTCAGATTATTTACCAATGAAAAAGAAAAATTATATTGTCAGCATCCTAGCAGCCCTTGTGTACCCCTTCTTGATAATGGCCATAACCATAATAATGTTCTAAAATAATTTTTTGTCATTTTTTCAATTTTTACTATTTATGTACACATCCCCATATAAGAAAGTTTAGCTTTGCTTGTTATGAAAATGTTTATCAAGTAAATCATACCACTGGTATTCTTTTATGTCTGGCTTCTTGTGTTCAACATTTTGTTTATAAAATTCATCCATGTTATTGCATGCAGTTATAATTTAGTCATTTTCATTTTTGCAAATTATTCACTATTCTATAATTTATGTTTCTTTACAGACATTTGAGTTGTTTCTGGCTTTAAGCTATCATGAAAAATGCTACTCTGAACATTTTTGCACATATATCTTGATGAATATTTGCATAAGTTTCCCTAATAAATACCCAGAATATAAACCCCAGGTTTATACTTTGTCTTTGTCAGTTGATGCAAACTATTTTCTAAAGAAGTTGGCAATATATATTTCTACAAAGAATACATAAGAGTTCCTATTACTTCACACCCACACCAATGTGTTCTTATCCAACCTAAAATGTTTGTCCATTTGGTGGATGTGTATAAAGTTATCTCATCTTTTAATAAACATAAGCTCTTAATTTTTATGTAATAGAATTTCTCAGTGCACTATGTTATGGTTAATTCTTCTTGTACAGTATCTTGTTTGAGAACTTGTTCTTTACCTGCAAAGTCATGAAAATGTTATTCAACGTTATCTCTAAAAAGTACTTGGGTTTTGTCTTTCACATGGAAGTCTTTAATCTATCTGTAATTGTGTTTTGTGTATAGTATAAAATCAGTGTCCAATTTCCTTTTTTTCTCTCTCTCTCTTTTTAGACTTCCAATTGTTTCCTTATTAATCTGTAGTGCCACCTCTGTCACATATCAACAGCTGAAGTATGGCTCTTGCAATGAAAGATCTCAGGCAATAAAGGAATCTGTGCTCTGTTATTACTCCACGGTAGATATGAGGAAACAGACTCATAGAGTAAGCATCTTTCCAGCACCAAACAATTATAAATCACACAGTTAGTATTCAAAACCAGGTTCTAATGAATCTAAAAGCAAAGCTCTTACTGTGACACTCTGATGAGAGATAAGAAAGCCTCTCCATCTTAGAGCAAGATTTCATAGAACTTATCTCCTTCTCAATTCTTGTTCTTTTCTGTATTTAGTTCTAGCATATTCATCTGTTTTGCTTTTTCTCATCTTACGTTCTTGGTCTTAATATCTACTTGTAATGATCTATGAATTTGAAAAAACATTTTTTCCACACAGAAACTCCCAGTGTCCTAACTTTCTCAAGCTCCTTCTGTTATATTAATAGAAGAGAAAGAGTTTATCCACCTGGTGCTGAGTCGAAGGCTAAACACTGAGAACTGCAGTGAAGGAACACTGGTTATTTTATCATGAATTGCACCATCCAGGAGAATGAGAAGCTAATGCACAAAAACCTGAACTCTCCAACGGCATGTAGGTTATAGATTACATAGGGAAAAATCACAAGACATCATGGGTTAGGGATTCAGGTCATGCCACGAGCTCATTGGTCAGAGAGGTAAGGGTAATGATTCACTTATTTGGGTCTTGAGGACAACTCTGAGGTCTTTTCCAGCCTCCCATCATCTGGTCTCATAGGAAAGTAGCCAGGGGGTCATTCCACCTTAGGGCTCAGGAACAGAAGCATAACTGGTTAAGATATTACCTTTAGCCTGTCTGAGGTCCCAACCCTGTGACTATTAGTCAGGTCTGGGTTATTGTCTTCTGCTGCCTCAGGGGTTGCTGATTATACAGGGGAAAGGCTGGGTCTCTGAGGGGTATATATAGGAGTGAAATGATTTCTAGAGCTGGGATTTAAAATTAAATTTAATCAAAGTCATAAGAACCCTTGGTTTCACATTTCTCTAAAACTACTTTGGTTTGTTCCACTTTGGGGCTAATTCCTTAAAGTCAGTATGACACTTGAAATGAGTGTATAAGTAGTGAATTTATATTCAATTGTTTCCCACCATTCTCTTCCATTACCTCTATTTCTCTGTACAGCAAACCCTCAATTTTGCAGACCATGATTTCACAGACTTCGGATTTGACAGACAAAATTTCCGGTCCGTATGGCATATGTGAAAATTAACACCCTGATAATTTTAAAATGCTTTTAATCAAGATTTGCTTATAATTAAATTAACAGGTTATTTTTTGTTATTAATTCACTGTTATTTTTAACAAATTTTAGTGAATAGGCCATATGTTGGGGAAAAAAAAAGGAGTAATTTCACCAACATAAATAAATATTATATATCTACAATTATAGTCTACATATTTGAATCCAAGAGTCACCACTGGAAAACAATGTTTGGTGAATGATTAGCACGTGATCATACCACATCATGTGCAGTAATTGGTTCTGTTGTCTTGTGGTGTGACTTTCTGCAGCAGTTTTAGTGCGTGCCAGCCGAACAATGTTCCCACCTATGCTAAGCCACGCCCCAGTCGTGTACATTTGTTTACTCATGGTGACTGGTGAACGCATGCACTTACTAGACCTATTCAGTATAAATTTAAAACTATTGTAATACATATAGAAAACTTCTCTGTGAAATTGAAGTTTTCATACATACTTAATTTTAGTTACACAAATGTGTCTATGTAAATAAAAATAGGTAAACTAACTAATTTGTCAATTTTTTAACATACACATTCTGGAAACCTACTTTATTAAAAAACTTTCAGCTTTAATGGACACCCCATCCCTGAATAAGTCTGTTATATGGAGGTTTTACTATAATCCCATAGGTACCCCAGCAGGCCCATTTACCCATTCCTAAATGTCTAAGACAACGCATATCACATAGTAAGGCTTGCCCTCCTTGTGCAGTTCATCCAATTATACTAGAATAGCTGTCTCAACTCACAAAAAAAGACCCTCTGAGGCCAATCTTGTACCATCTCCATAATTCATAATATTTAGGTGGGAAAATAACATTCTCTATTATCAAATCAGCACTCTAAAGGTATGCATTTGAGCCAAATGTTTTACATTATCACTAAATGTTATTAGACCAAGGAGTGTGCAAAATATCTAATCAATCTGTGGCTTTGCCTAGAGTTTTTTAAACCAGAACTGGTAGATTACCTTTATCATCTAGTAAAGAAACTCTAAGAATGCAATTATAGACATGGGTGGCCATATGCCAGAAAATATAAAGAACTATATCAGCAGAGGAGAGAATAAAGCTAATCTGAAAAGAAGCAGAAATCAAGCAGAGATAGAGAATCCTATAGGTTGATTCCCTAGTTTCAGTTGCTGTGGTTCCAGAATTGTCCTGGTTCCTGCCCCTTCAGATACTTGCTTTTACACCTTCTCTGTATATTCTAGGAGACTCCCTATAACCTTAAGCTAGTTTGTGTTAACTTTCAGATACTTGCAGCCCAAAATCCTGGTGAACATACTAGTCCTCTCCATTTTCTCCATTCAAATGCTCTATCATCAATTATTTGTTATATCTTTCCTTCCTTCTTTCTTAATTTGAAAAAATATATTTAGATAATTGATGCTACTAATGTATTTAATACATTTATTATTTTAAGGTTGATATGCATTTTAACACAGAGAAATGATTTCAACCCAAAACTCCATGATTTTTTTCAGTATAATACAAAGACCTTCTAGAATCAGATGCCCTAGTATTTGAGTTCAGCTTTTCCCTTACTAGCAATGTACGCTTGAAAATTGACTTGTCTCTCTGATAAAAAATGATTGCAATAACACATGTCCTACTTGCTTTATCAGTTTTAAAATAGTTTGTGAAATTAATTTTAAGATTTCAAATCTCATTAGAAATATATTTAAAATTTCTATATTGTGCTAACTCTGTGCTGGATTACAGATATAGATAAATGATGAGGAACATGTTTAGAGACAATACTTTTCTGTTTTTCTCTAAATGTCACAATATAAGTGACTAAACCATCTTCCATTTTTCAAAGTTAGCACTGGGAACAGAACCTGTATTTCGTCCCACTGCTAAAGAGCCCAGAAAATCTGAGATCCTAGATAGATTGTTATTGGTACTGCATCAAGGTCTGTGCTCTGAATTTACAGGACAGTAACACAGATGTAAAGAATTTACACAGTATCTTGCAAATTCAATTTTAGTTTTATATTTCAGCCAAGAAATATTTATTTTATTGCATTTAGAAGATGCATAAACTGTGTATACTAAGAAAAAAAGTAATGTAACACCAATTATTGAGCTTACTAAAATATGATACTCCTAAAATCAAAGGACAACAAAATATATATTCATATAGGAGAGTTTTGATAAGATTTTCAGAGTTCATCTGAGTCTACAGTTTTTCAAATGTCTAATTTTATCTGGAGGTCACAAGACGGTTTCATCCTGTGAGTGAAACAGTAAGAATGACCTGTCCTGACACTGTCATAACACCAAAGGTTTCACAAGTTGAACTCCCAAAGCCTCTTGTGACTTCATTAGCACTTTTTGTTCTCTTCTGTCAAAAACTCAAAGAGGTAATTCATGCCAGTGTGTCATTCCAGGTTACACCCATGAAACAGAATTATGCTTTTTTTGTGTTTGTAATAGTGCTTTTGAGTAACATTAGCCTTTCTTTTTTCATTTCTACTGCATTGGTGGTGACTTGGTGTTTTTTATTGTTTGAATGTCAGGTGGAAATAAGGCAGGTAAGGACAGAGGAAATGAGATTAGAAAATAAAAACAGCACCACTCTTCATAGGAGGGCTACTGTCTAGCTGCAAGTGAAGAGCAAACCCAGTAGCTGCAAGAGAACAAAGAGCTACCACATAGACTCTGAGTAAAAAGCTCCTCTCTCCCCTTAGATTCACCAAGCAGGCCCTTAAAGTCCATTGTAGGTATATCATCATTATGATGAAAGCTTTAATAGGTTTAGCCTAAGAGAACATCAATGGTTGTGCATGAAAACAGAGACACAGTGTGTGTGTTTACATCTTGAAGTAGGTTTTAAAAATGTCCTTTTGTTAAGTTCCCACAGATCTCAGAGTCAGAGACATATTAGAGATGTCAATTTTCTTTCATACATGCTGATCAATCACTTCAACCATTTTAACAATTGATACTGACAACTGACACAGCAATTCACATTACTGCAAAAGAATGGCCCAAACGAACAAATGTATTATGCCACAGTCCAAATATTCACTGTGCTTACATGAATGTGTGTGTGTAGACAGAACAAATATATCTATATAGCGCATATTTTCTATCCATATATGTATATATATTTATTATATGTTAATATGGCTAAATTATTAAGAACTTTACTTAAAGCAAAGAAATTAAATAAGAAAGTGCAATTTTAAAATGTTTTTTATATCACAGTGATTATATTGTCAAGTGAATATTTTGTATACTGAATAAAATTATGGACTGCATATTTAAATATACCTCACAGAGACTAATGTGTCCAAGAAAATTGGAAAAGAGAAAACAAAATGTGCTTTGAAGTGGGAATCAACATGACACATTTAAAAACTTGAAGAAGTCTGTGTGTTGAAATAGAAGCTGAGGTGGAGGAAGTGGCTAGAAATGAGGTTAAAAATATTCCTGGAAGCCAAATTATTCAGGACATGTTAAACACGCAAAGAATTTTTAGTTTTTATTTTATCTGGAAAGCAATGTTATGCAGGACACTAAAATGAAGAGGGTGAGCTTTTTAGTAAGTAAATAAATATGGCTGCAAAATGAAAAATGGACAGGGAGAGACACAACCGAGGACAAAGAAAGATATAAAGAAACTTGATCAGAGGCTCAGCGTTCCTTTCAGGGATTTTTAATGAGCATCTAGGCTCACGGGAGGGACTGGTAATCACCAATAATAACTACAAAAGTAAATGTAAGCAAAGTCAAAACAAAGTGGATCATAGATCTGAGAGCTGTAATCAAACAAAATAGGAAAGGATGTGCTGAGGGAAGATGACAATATCAGAGCTTTTGAAACCAATTTTTAGCTACAGACAAGATGGGGAGTCTGCACCTCAGCCTTCTGGTTTAAGCTGGGGACCTGAAACTCAAAAGGAATTAAAATAGTCCCTGATGCATATCACCCCCTTACATACAGGTAGAACAATCTCTCTAGAATAAACTATTCCCGGTGGGTGCCTCAGGATTTCTATAGATTAATTAAATACAATCTTAGATCAAATACAAGTAATAAAGTCATATGAATAAGAATCAGCAGAAAATAAAAAATAAATACAAGCATATTTAGACTCCCAAGGATATAAGATATTGGGATATAAATATAAAATAGAAAACATTGGGATGCAAATTCAAAATATAAAATGTTTATAGATAAATTAGTTAAGAAATAAAGGATAGAATCATAAAAACGAGATAACAGATTTATTTTATATAATAAGGTACATACTAAGAAAAATGCAATCTGAAAAATCAAAAATAGTAATTAAAACATCAAGTTGCACACAGCTATAGGGAAAAAAACAAATAAGATAAATTAAAGAATCAGAATCAAATTAGAATACAGCTAAGAGAGACAAGGAAATGGGAACTCAGAGAGAAATGGAGGACAGAATGGGAAGACGTAGGATATGTCTAGCTCGTCTCAAGAGGAGAGAATAAAGAAAGTGAAGCAGGGATTATATTTATATTTCAAGGATAACGTGAAAAATTTTCAGTTGTGATAAAACCACGAATCATCATATACAGAAAGAACAGCAGATAAGAAGCAGAATTTTATGAGATAGAGAAGAGGGAGAAGGAGGTAGGAAAGAGAAAGAGAGGTATTTTAGTTAAAGCAGACAGAAGGATTGCCTATCAAGAAGGATAATTAGGTCAGTAACAGATGTCTTAATATCATCAGTGGAAGCCAGAAAAATACCTTCTAAGTATAAAGAGGAGAAAATAATAAAGATTATCAAATTAGACTTATAACTTCCAGAAACCGAGCAAAATAACTTTATTTTTAGATATGCAAGCACAGAAGATTTTATCAACAAATCCTCACCATGGCAAACTTATGAGGCATATATTATGAAAAAATATTATCCCAAAATGGTCAGCTGAATGCAGAAAAGAATAATGAGCCAAGAAATAGGTAAACATGTAGACAAATGCATTTGTTACTTCAAAATACATATTGAATATCTACTATGTACCAGGCACAGTTCTAAGCAATAAGAATAAAGAACACAAAAAAAACCCACAAAACACCATATTGGAGCTTGCACTCCAATGAGAAGAGACAGAAGATAAATAATAAACATAGTAAATACATAAACCATACAGTTTGTATTAAGTAAAATAAATATTATCCATATAAAATAATAATGTCAAATTTATAAGTTTAAAATGAATTCAAAATATTGCACCAATATATTATATATGTCAGGAAGGATTTAAAAAAGACAACCCTCAGAAGAGGGGATGAGGGGGAGGGAAGAGATAAACCACAGAACTTGCATGCATGTATGCATAACTGATGGACATGGACAACAAAGCTGGGGACAGGTTGGGGGGGATGGGGAGGAGGGTGTCAATGGGGAAAAAAGGAGCAACATCTGTAACAAAAATAAATTAATAAAGAAATTAAATAAAAAATAAAAATAAATAAATAAATAGAAGTAATTTACAAAGAAAAAATAAAATAAAATAAAATGAAAAAGATGTAAATTCTCTAAGGCCCTTACATCTTCCAGAGGGTGGATTAATGTGTAATAATTTTTAGAATTTGTTAAGTATACATAATAAGCTATCAAGTTTAACTGTGAAGAGATTATATTAAGTGTAAAATTGCCAAACCATCAAAGGGAAAAACAGAATAACAAATTACAAGCAAGCAATAAACAAAGAAACTATAGCTGAGATCCAGGTGAAAAATGTAACTATCTTAATCTCAGGTCATGATGGCCAGGAGGAAGAAAATAGAATACATTTTAGAAATATTTAAGTAGAAGAATGATGGACTAGAGCGATGGATTGTAAATGTGAAGTGGGGCGAGGGGGAGAGTCAAAGGAAAAAAACAGGCTCTTGTGCTGATGTTTGAAGTGGATGACATTGCCATTTGTTAAAATGAAATAAGCAATTAGAAGAGGAGGCATGTGATTTTCATTTTACTTTGGATATTCCACTTTCACTGTCAATGAGATATTCACATAAATTCCATGTATTAAATGTACAAATAGCACATCTGAAACTCATGAAAAGTATGGACATTTGATTTATGGATTTGGCACCTAAATTCATACATTTCTTACCTTAATCCTCCCAACTGCTTCAATTTTTTTCTGCCCTGTTCTTATTTACCTGTTTACTTCCATATTTTCCTGCCTTTTCCTGTTTATTCTTACCTTTTTCAACTCCTTTCCTTAATCTCACCTCAGAAAAGTAGCAGTTACAGGGGTACTACTGGTTAAAATGTGGTGAAATATTCATTATTGAGTTTGATAAAAATATAAAGTGAAGATGTCCTTAAGATCTAGTAATTACACTTCTAAGAAACCATTCTAAAATATTCATATATGTAAGCAAATGTGTATGCATAAAAATGTTCATGTTATATTTCTTTATAATAGGTTAAATGTTTTGGACACATTTGTGCAGGGGAACAGTATGTAGCTATTTTAAATAATTGAAAAGCAACTTCAGGATTTCAGATTTTATTAGTCACATATCTGCCACCAATCATGCTAAATCAGCAAAAAACAAACAAAAAAAAATCTTAAATCTGTTCCTTTAAAATGTGTCATTATATCTTTATAAATTTATTAGAGACAGACTTTTGGCTCATCAATTTGAAACACTGGAACATTTTCTATTTAGTTATTCCACACTTTGTTTTTATTTGGCCTTTAGGGTATAATCAAAGTGCAAAATAACTACATATTCACAGATACACTTTGAATGAACTAATAGTGGAAATTATTATAAACTGTTTTTGTTTTTTTAAATGTATTATTGGCTCTATCACTTTATCATATTTAATTCACAATCTCTAATAAAGTCACCATCCTGGCTTTCTCCAATTTTACCATTAAAATAGAAAAGGAGCATTTTTAATATAGTTTTGTAACTCAGCATGGTTTACTATCAGGATATAACAAAAGGCATTATTTTGTGAATCAAGAAACATGTTATGACCCAAGTGCTGTGTTTTTAATTTTCTTGTTATTCTTATGTTCTGTATATTTTATACTCTACAAATACAAACAAACATGAGTATCACAAACAAGGTCTCTACTTTAGCTCCATGTATTTCATTCAAATATTATAGGATAAGTAATTGTGTGTTCAAGAGGAAAAGCAGCCAGTATTATCCACTCTTTGCCACTTGAAATGTATCCCCCTTTTTTCTCTCCCTTTCACCTGTCCTCCCAGAGAGGAGTGCTAGAGAATCGAGTTCACTGACATCCGAAGTTCTTCTGAATGCCAGAAAAAATAATAGCTGGAGCTTAGAGTAGGGGTCATATATGGGTGGCTCAGGCATATGGTATAAGTTAGTAGAGCACTAGAAGATTTCCTGTATTCAAATCCCCTGGTCTTTCCTGTTTTCTATACATAAGATGCAGTCAGTTGGGAATAGAAACTTCCATTCCATTATCAGAGACAATATTTATAATAATAGAAAGACCCTACGGAGAGGAAGCACATACCTTAAACCTAAAGGGCAAAGATCATCTGAGAGGGCTGGGAGTTGTTGTATTGAGAAAGGAAAAGGTATGGGAATATACATTTGTCTTCATCATTTTGTGCTGATCTAGTAAGAGTCAACCAAAAAACATGGGGGTGTGGACTTGGCTTTGGAGAATAGGAAACATACCTAGCAGAAAACCAAACTAATTAAAGCACCTGGGTCTTACCTGAGTTTGGAGGGACAAAAAGTGAAAAGTGCTCAAGCCAAGACAGTAAAGCTATTAGACAGTTAAGTCTTAACCACAGATGAATTTGCACAGAGAATATTGTATGAATTACATTTCTTCACCATTATGTCCCCAACTCTCTGTTCTCTTCCTTAAACTCTACTTCCAGGTAATAAAATTTAATGTCATTCTAATAGGAACTCAATTGTAATTTTTGGAAGTTATCTAAATATCACTTTATGGTAGGATATAAATGAGTAATAATTTAGTATGTAGTAAGAAAGGAAAAATTTAAAATAGAGAGGATGAAATTTAAGAAATAGATAGTGGTTTCAATTCTACCATAAATATTTTTAACACTATTCCCTTTGCCTAGAGAAAGGCTTTCCCTCTGTTCTGCTGTCAGTAAATCTTTTAGGCCCTCCTTGACCCCCTTATTGGAATGCAGTATCTCTCATCTCCTTCCCATTCCTCTAATAGCTCTCACGATAATGAACTTTTACAAGTCTGTCTCCCTACTTGACTGCAAGGTCCATTAGGGCAATGACTCTGTTTTTCCTATCTATCTATCTATCTATCTATCTATCTATCTATCTATCTATCTATCTATTTATGTTTCTCCTAGCATTCAGAACATTTCTGTAACACAGTTCTAAGTATTAGTTGAATGATTATTGCTATTAGGTTGTTTTACCTATTTTTTTAGTGTATTTTATTGAGATTTGAGTTCTCTAATTTAAAAAAAATGCTGGATTAGGTTTCATAAACTCTAACTTTCTTCCTAATATGGTATTTCCTCATCTTCATTGGCTAGTTAGAAATATGGCTACTTTCATTTTGCATGGTACAGGAGAAAATAATGTTGTTCTCACCTAATTAGTAAAGAGGGCTGTGAGATTTGAAGACAATAGGAATAAGTGAGTGATTACTAAAGAGAAATCCCCAAACGTATTCAGCAGTATGGATCTTTAATGTCATAAATATTAGGATGTCTGGAATTCCTTTTCCTTCATTAATTTAATTAGTATTTATTTAAGGTTTTGTTTTTTTGTTTTTTTAAGAAAGGGTGATGGGTAACATCCTAGGAGAATTAAATATATTTGTTTGAGGATGTGCAGAAGGTATAGAAAAAAAATGTGTGATCAACTTGGCAGAAAATACCAATAACATAAATGATGGGAATTAGGTGTCTTCTGGCCCCAACATTCTTTTCCCTCTTCCTTTGCTTCTCATGACCAAATTCAGAGCTCATTATTGGCACCATGGCTATACCCTTGGGAATATTCATGGTATATGCTAGAGGCAGGACTAATTAGCTCTGAGTCTATTCCTGAATATTGGTTCTCTACTTCCCCATCCAAAATCTCTGTCTCTGAATTTTCAGTGATTCTTGATGACAGCTGAAAGTGAATTTGAGGGGTATGAGAAACTCTACAGTTGAGCCTTGGAAAAGCAGTCATCATAACAACAGAAGTAGTAGATAGAAGGTCTGTTATTCCAGAGGGTAACTTCCATTTAGAGGACTAGTACAACAAAGGATTTGGGGTCTTTATAAAAGCAGCCATGTCTATAACCATCTTTTGTTGAATTTCTACAACCCTCATTATTCCCTCCCTCTTCCCTTCCACCTAGGGTTTCCATATACCTATTAGTAGTAATTAAATCTGGCAACTCTACCAGCACCACAACGTTGGTATTTATGTAAAGAATTCATGAGGCTATCCTCTGTGTGAGCAGAGAGTCGACTATGGTAATACTAAGACTAGTGATGATGACCTAACCCCTAGGAAAGCTATCCATTAAATAAATATTTACATAAGGTTATTAGCCTTATCCATTAATAACTTATTTTTTAAAAATAATCCTGCAAGTTTGTCTCTATCTTCTTTTAACCTGCTGTTTCTTAGGTCTAAAGATGATCAGGGTTGGTGATTTTTCACCTTGTGCCTCACTTGATTGAAGTGGTTCTTTTGCATAATTTGTGCTGCTACTGCTTGATTGCTGTATTTACAAGTATACTGTTTTAGTGCTTATATTTAGCTTGAGTCTTGAGGCTGCTATGACTATATCTTCAGTTTGTGAAAAGTAACCTTCATTATTTTTGGAGAATTTATAATACACATGATTCTACATGGGGAATTTTCTTTGTGCCATTTTTTTCTTCCTAGCAATAAGAGGTTGTCCTTTATTTCTTGCATGTTGATGGACTAGTTGTTTGTTTGCTTTTGCAGTTGTTTTCTTCAACTCTGTGAATGCTAGGCAACCTCAGAATAATACAGTATAATTCAGCAGATTGCAATTACATGGACATGCAATTCTTTTCAAAATTCTGTTTTCCTCCAAGGATGTCATAACAATATTCCTTTAACAGAGAGATTGTAAACTTTTGAAAATATTTAGGGCATTTGCTCCCATAACTTGAAGACTCCTCCTCTCTCTAAAAATGGTGTTAGGCTTATTTTTCTACCCATTAAAAAAAGGTTATTATTTAGAATAAATGTAGGTGGTTCTTCATTTGAACTAGTATTCCTAATATCCATACCTGACACTTCCAAATCACCAGATGTTGTCTCTAATTAAATTAGCACAAAATATGAAACTACAGCTCAATATGTATCAACTAGCTTTGCTGAGGAAAATCAGAATAGAAAGATATTTGGACTTAGTGAATAAGTCTGTGGAGAATCCTTAGCTTTGCACATTAATACAGGTGCAATTTTGAAGAGAGCTTGTCTGAGAAGATCCTCTCATCTGTTTTCATGATCAATAGCTTTTCCCAGTAATAGTATACCTGAAGGAGTAAGGATAAAATAGGGGGCCCACAAGGATGGTATTTCGGAGTTATACAGAAGAGGGAAATGAGTCATGGGCTCTGAGGGTCATAAAAAAAGAAAGGTGACTAAAGGAAGTAAATGGGTACTTATATGACCCTCCTTTCCTCTAACCCAACAAGGACAAACCCATAAATAGGATCTAGAGAATTATATCCCCATAGAAAATGAGTCTATGAAAGATTGTCCAAATCACTTCACAGGACAGAAAATAGGTGTTTGAAGGAACCTAGCCAGATGGGATGGTACTTGAGAATTCTCAGGTAGACAGACAATGAATTATATTGTCAACATCATTCAAGGTCTTGATTAAGATCTGTAATCAATTAGAATGCAGAAGTATATCCAATCTTGATATCTAATTAGATTTTTTATGATTAGTGTGATGTTAATAATTTTGTCACAAATGAATGAAGTTTAAGCACATTTGAAGTTCAACTCTTCCACAGGATATGTATCATGAAGACAGAAAAGAAAGAACAATGTGAATTAAAATGATAACTACTAATAGGATAAGAGCCCCAGAAGTTCTCAGTAGAGAATTGAGGAAAAGAGTTTGGGCAAAGGAATGTATTCCTCCATTCCTAGGGAAGAAGTAATTTATAAACTACTAAACACTTAACAAGAAAACCTAACCCCAAAATGAGCCTTATCAATCACATGATCACTTGCTCTTCAGGGCTCAGGGAGAGGAATGCAAGTCACTCAGCCTGAGAGCTCTTCTCAGCAGATGTGCCACCTTGGTGGGCATTCTATTCCCCAGGTATCATTCAAAAACTGGGAGTAACAGGGCACATTCTTTCCTTTCCAGAGCTCCAAAATCTGTACTATGGACTTTACATAATATTTTGGGAAACAATACTTGCAGAGTCAAAATTTCAAACCTAATTTCAGCTGAAGAAAGTCCACTGACATATAACATCCCATACTGAAATTTTCAAACAAGTTGTTTCACCATTTCAAAAATATAATTTGTTTTGCTGAACTGTATGTGTATGTTTATAGATATTAAACTTCAGATGTCATGATCTAGCCTAACTAGAAGAGCTATTCCAGTGTTTAGCACAGTGGTAGATATAGGAAGCATTAAATATATAGTATTGAATTAATATATTTAGAATTTTATGATAACTATGATAATGATGATGATGACAATGATGATTCCTATTCACAAGGCTACCATCTATTGAACTAGCAGTGACTGGTACTATCTTAAGCACAACATGAACCAATTACTTCACATAATTCTAACAATCTGATTTGGAAGGCACCATAAAAAACACTCACAGATTCGAAGCATTACAAAATCACCAACAGAGCTGGGATATTAATCAGGGTGTTCAGAAAGGCCCAATGACCTCAATTTCTTACAATAGTGCCATCATAATTTTGTTTTGCAACCACAAAGTATTACGCATATTTTGGTGCTACTTATCATTTCTGTGGCTCTCTGTCACACACAGTTCACATCTTGTTTCCTGAGACACGAAGGATGTCAAGAACTTTTATTGTAGGGCCAAGTCCAGTCCCAGCTTTCTGTAGGCTATGGGTACACAATTTGCTACCTAATTCCTCCAAACAACCAAATGCCTAGCATTCTGCATTGCGAAATCACGGGGTACTAAAACATGGGTTTATGATGTCATAATTAATTTTTAGTGTTTTATAATTTTTTAATGTTAGGATTTTTTTAAGTAAAGAAATTACCTTAAAAATTCTCTCTCAAAATTTTTCTGAATCTATAAAGCTGAAAGTTGAGGACAAGGCTTCCACATAACATTACTTTGGTTCCAAAATATTATATTATATTCCCAAATCATACTATATTCATGATGGCATTACAATTTTTTTAATCCTCACCTGATGATATTTTTCTATTTTTCTTCAGATAGAGTGGGAGGGAGGGGGAGAGAGAGAAACATCAACTGGTTGTCTCCCGCATGACCCTAACCAGGACCAGGGATGAACTGCAACCAATGTACATCCCCTTGACTGTAATCTAACCTACGACTCATTGGTCCACTGGCTGATGCTCTAACAGCTAAGCCAAACCGGCCAGGGCGGCATTACAGTATTTTTAAATTGAGTCATGACTTGTAAAGTTCACAGAGATCTAGGTCTATGTTTCAGTATTTATTGCTGAGCCTCATATTAAAAACCCTACCTCATTTTTCGTAAAAATAGCCTGAAATTCACACCAGGGTAAAAATGAGATACACCTTTCCAGTTAAGAGGTAAGATGTCCACTTCATATATTTTCTATTTCTAAGACTAACAAAGTAGGAAAAATATCTCCAATAAGAAGAAATTAAAATAAGCAGTTGGATAATTCAAACTGTGATTAATTGAGAGGCTTATATCCTTAGAAGCCTAAGAAACTGTATTAAACTCCTACAGATATTACCCTGAACCTGTAATTACAGCAGCACATTTTTGCTTTCCTTTGGGATAATCACAGCATGAAAGAAAGAAGGAGTGGAGTAGAAAATATAGAATTCATTACATAATTAAGAATGACTACCTATACAGTAAACAAACTGATGATCAGAAAGCTGTTCAGATAAGAACTTTTCCCATTTATAATTATGTGGTCTTAGAATCCTATGAAAGGCAATTGAAAGACTTAGACATCAAGAGTATTTGGACAAGCACAAATCCTAATAAAATAAAAAATATTTTAAAATAAAAATTAGAAAAACCTTATAACCAGGCTTTTAGCCCTTGACTTTACATTTTGGTTTTATTATAAAAATAACCTTGAAGCTAATCATATCAAAACCTTCTAAAACTCCCTACCATCAAAGGCATTTACATAAAATAATAACAACATAAAACACCAAAGTTCTATTTCAGGCCAAAACAATATGCAATTCTAATCTATTTGGCTTTAAAAATAAATCTTAATAAAGGTCAGGCACAAGGTTTTCAATATACTTTCGCTGTACTATTTTAGAAAAAACAAATAGCAGATAATGCCACACTTGGGGGAGAAAGTAAGAAATTATATTTAGATGTCAAATAGTAGAATATATACTTAAACAATTAGCCCAAATTATTCCTAAGAATTTTAATTATCTTTATTAATCTGAGTAACCTTCTCAGTATGAATTAGAATTATTTTTATTTTCATACAAGTAAATGATATACAGAGAAGTTAAAGAGTTTTCCCACTACTACCCAAAAAGCCATAATCACAGTTATTAATTAATTGAGTGGTCATTATGTATGTGTATATTTATATGAACATTCATTTATATGTACACTAAACTGTATATAACTATATTATATGCATATATCTATGTTTATATATGACGATATAGGAATGTATGTATATATTTAGATATTGCTGTGTGTATGTGTGTGTATATATATATATATATTCTGAACCTATAAGAATTGAAATGTAATTAATCACAATTATTAAAATTGAGAAGGTTTCACCTAGACTGGAATAGCACAGCACTGATATTGTCTAATCCTTCTCAATTAAGTACTTAA
The DNA here is from genome assembly GCA_030848825.1 of Tadarida brasiliensis. Classification (NCBI taxonomy): domain Eukaryota; kingdom Metazoa; phylum Chordata; class Mammalia; order Chiroptera; family Molossidae; genus Tadarida; species Tadarida brasiliensis. The sequence goes on from CM061262.1 coordinate 61,354,183, forward strand.
TCAGAACCACAAGCATCATAAGTTACATCAACATAAATGTGAAACTTTTAGTGCTATAAAAGAACAAAAATCCAAAAGGTGTAGAATGCTAGGCATATGCTTGGATGGTAATATTGAATATTTGGATAAGTGACTACATAGTCAATTAACCAAAGTTAATTATATCTCCCTATACTATAAACAAGCAAATTTTAGAAAAAAATTATATTTGTAATAATACTCAAAATCATAAGAAATATTTTAACCAAAGCTGTCTAATATCCCTACATAGAAAACACTAAATCTTTTCTAAGATAAATTAATGAAGATTAGGTAAATTGAATGATATCTAAGTTCATAGATTAAAAGACTCAATATTCTTAAATTGATAACCATTTCCAAATAAATCTATATATTCAATGCAACCCCAATCATAATCCCAGTATATTTTTAAACAGCAATTTGCAAGTCATTTCTAAAATATAAATGAAATTGCAAAGATCCTCTAAAGTTAGAGACAATCTTGGAAAAAAGCAGATAATAAATTGGAAGATAAATAGTATCTGACTTGAAGGCTTATTGTAAAGCTTACTATAAAGACAATATGAGATTGACATAGGATAAGCAAATTTATCAAGAAATGGAGTGTCATTTCTCCTATTTAATAGGAGAGAGAGAATGTTTTCAACAACTGATGCTGGATATCAATTTAAAAAAATAACTTTTGTGGTAGGCATCTAGATAGACATGAGCAGAGCAAGGACGAACAGTCAGGTACAGAAGGTCACCAGGGTGGAAAGCCCTGGGTGCCTAGCCCTGGGTGCCTAACAATTGTAGGGTGGGACCTCATCCCCAGGGTGACCTTTCCTGCCCTAGCATATCGCTGGTCATGCGGTTTAGAACCCCTGACCTTTCCTCCCTAGAGATAACATTTAGACCTCAGCTGTATTTCAGTGCCATGCCCAGAAAAACAACAAAATCAGCCAAGGCTGACCTTAGGGCCAGCTGTATTGAATAATGACCCCAACACTTTGACTTTTACCACACACCATACAGAAAAATTAACTGAAGATGTATCATGCCCTAATATAAAAACTAAAACTGTTAAAGCTGCTAGACGAAAACATACTAGAAACCTTTGTGACATAGTAATGGACAAATATTTTTTAGTTCACAGAAAGCAATAAATTTAAAAGAAAAAAATGAAAATAGGTTTCATGAAAAACAAACCTTTTTTTCATCAAAGACAGTACTAAGAAATATAAATGGGTAAGCCACACACTGTGAGAAAATATCTGCAAACATATATGTAACAAAGAACTTGTGCCCAAAATACATAAATAATTACTAAAACTAAAAGAAACAAACACTTCTCAAGGAAGAGTCGAATTGCCTATCAGCACATGAAAAATCACAGAGCACCACTAATCATAAGGAAAATACAAATTAAAACCACTGGAATGACTAATGCTAAAAAAAAAAAAAATCTGATGATACCAAATGTTCATAAATATATGAACAACTACATCAATCTAAAACATTGCAGCTTGAAGTGTAAAATATTAAAACCACTTTGGAGAGCTGCTTATTATAAGTTCAATTATTATCACTAATATTAAACACCTACTCCATGACTCAGCAGTTCCATTAGGGGGGAAAAAATCTCCCCGAAAGAAATATGCTGCAGGTATTTGTTTAGGAGAAATCAAAACACATGTCCTGAAATGGCTTATTTAAGACTATTCAAAGCAGCTTTACTCAGTAGTCTTATTCTGGAAACAACCTGCATATCTGCGGGCAGGCGAGTGGCGCTGTCTCAGACGGTGAAAATTGTTCCCGAAGAGGTCACTGTTTGAGGGAAATGCTCCTCACCCGGATGAACTTGGTGTGGATTCCTCGGATGTATGTGTTTGTCAAAACGCATGTAATTCAACACTCAACATTTTTGTACTTCAATGTATATAAAATTATCTCAAAAAAACTGTAAACAAAAGAAAGAAAAATTCTACAAATATAAAAATGTAAAGAATCAAATTAATATAGATTTGTATAAATGAAAGTGAAACTTGCCCAAACTTTCCTCCACTGTCCCTCTTATATAACTGCTAAGGAAACACCATTAATAGTTTGGTACGTATCGTCCCAAGACCCTCTCCCCCCCAATTATCTCAGCATATATATAATAAGCTGCTGAAATGGCATCACACCCTACATACTTTTTTACGTCAGGCACCCTCCACCTGGGGCAAGGAGAGCTGGGCCATGGACGCGCAGAGCATCATGGGCAGCGTGGCAGCCACTGCTCTTCCCGGAGGAAGGTCGATCTCGCGGGATCTGGGACCAGGAGTCCTGCTGGGCAGGCGAGGAAGTCCTGGAATTAGACTTGAAATTTTGCAGTGAATCATACTTTCACTTTTTTAATGGCTCAGTCTTTTAAAGAGCTGAAAACTAGTGCTTAATACAGAGATGCAACGATGTATTTGACTATTCTTTTATTGGATGCTTAAACTGCCTTCAGTATTTTACATTGCGTAGACAATTAACCATTTTGAATAGTTGCATGCTTAGTGTAATACTAGGTCATAAATATACGTATTTAAAATTGTAATATTTCTTGCTTCTTGTTCATCGATTTTCATACCCACTAACAGAATTCCGATGTATCCTTTCCCATGTAGCCATTGCGTTTATTATGATTGAAATGTGTGGACTTAGTTAAGGGAAGAAAGTACTGATGAAGATTCTAAGAAACCTGGAATGGGTTGGAAGGAGCATTTGATTTAAACTCCTTCCTAATTGCTTATTATGTAGACTTTGGGAAGAGAGACAAATGCGAATCGAACAACTGGATCCTAAGAAAATAATTGCCAGAGTTTCAGGGATTAGGACCCTCCCTTTTAAAAGGTGTGAAGATGGCCCTGGCCGGTTTGACACAGTGGTTAGAATGTCAGCCTGTGGACCAAAGAGTCTCGGGTTCGATTCCAGTCAAGTGCAGTACCTCCTCTGCAGTTCGGTCTAGGGCTCTGGTTCTGCTGTGGGGGCTGTGGGGGAGGCAACAAGTTGATGTGTCTCTCTGTCTCCCTCCCTCCCTCCCACTTTATCTGAACATAAATGGAAAAATATCCTCTGGTGAAGATTGAAAATAAATAAATTAATTAAATAAAAGGTGTGAAGATGCATTCTTGGAACAATTGTGCCTCCAGTTCTCTCAGCGATATATACTAACTATTCAGTGTTTATATATTTCATAATTCTTCCTGACTCAGTGTGTGTCACTAAAATTTATACAAATTGCCTCTGATATAAGTAATTATACATTAAAAACAATTGAAGTCAATTGGAAATGGTTTGAAATTATTTGTATTTATAACATATTTTCCTATATTCTCACATAACCAGCCATTTATTTATTAGGCATGTTTGAATGGTAACTTCTTCAGTTGATTTGTTCATTTTAATTATGGATAAATAATTTAGCTTACAGGCTTTCAGACACAGCCAATCCTCCCTTCCTGTGTACTCGTTTTATATAAGCCAAAGCTATCAACTTTACACTGATACTCTTAAAATTCGTTTTGTGTTTAAAAGATAGTCTTTTCAGTTCATCACCAGCAAGTGAGAGAACATTTCAGACCATGGCTATCAGGACATGTTCTACAGTGCCATCCATAATGTTTATTCTGAAGTAATTCATATCACATGACAGGACCCCCACCCCCACCGTTTTTATGGACTTGTCCATGATTCTTTGGTACTATGATAGGTGGCTTTCTCATCCTACCTCTCTGAATCTTCCACTAATTTTTATTTCTCCTTTCATTGTGTGTGGCCTTTACTCAAATTTCAACAGGCCTTTTTTTTCTATATAATATTTTCCTTAAGGGGAATGTATTTACAACTTCAAAACATCACTTCCCTGGAGAGTATTTCAAATATATACTTACCATGATTTTCCATTTTAAGATGCAGTAAGAGACATCCAGCTGCCTACAGGTAAGTCCTGCCTACAGGTAAGTCCTTTTGAATATCCTGCTTCTGTCACCTCCAAAAAACATATCCAGGTTTGAATAAAACATTCTTCTAAAACAACTTCACTTTCTTTTTTCTGTCAGTAGCACTGCATCTCATCGTCTTTATGATATCTTCTACATCTTTCTTTCATTTCACTCTTTCTGCCATCACTCTGCCATGGCATAATCTGTGATCACATTTACTATCTAATTTCTAAGTATACATCTTAACTTGTTTTATAGCTGCTACATAAACTGCCTCCCCACCTGCTCTCTCCCTGTCCAAGTGTCATCTTGGACGGCCTTGCTTCACCCCCACATTCCCTATGAAAGACTTCTTTGACCATCTTAGTTCACACTGATCCCTTTCTCCTCTCAACTCTGATGGTCCTCCGTATAATAGATAGGTTCTTCCTGACCGACAAGACGAAGCATCATCTGGCTCCTGAATCATGTGGATGCCATTTCTCACAATCCAAGTTCACTTCATTTATTTACAGAGATGTTTCAACTCCCTGCCTCACTTTTAGTATGTTTATAACATTAGCCTCTCAAGTGAGCAATCCTAAACTTTAAAGAGAGGTATTTGATATTATCTGTACCTACCATTTTGCCACGAGTGGAGTTAGAATACATATTGCTTTCACTATAGTAGTAGCCTGCTTGAGTTTAATTTCTAAATGACTATTCTAAGAAAACACTCTTTTTTTAGTTTTATTTCTTTTTATTGAATTTATTGGGGTGACACTGGTTCATAAAATTTTACAGGTTTCAGGTGCACAATTCCACAACACATCATCTATATACTGTATCGTGTGTTGACTACCCCAAGTCAAGTCTCCTTCCATCACCATATATTTCTCCTTTATCTTCCTCTCCCTCCCCCCACCCTCCTCCTCTGACAATCACCGCACTGTGCCATAAAACATTCTTGAGAGACTGAATATACAAATGGATAATTGTCAGATATCATATATGACAATAGAACTCAGACCCACAACCTCTGCAGGAACCAGAAGCCAAACCACAGCCTCTGCAGCAATTGGCCCAGAATTGTCCACTGACTGCCAGCTTCCCTACTTTTGGTCCCTGCTCCTGACTCAGGACAAACCAGAGAAAGCCAAATATTCTCCTAGTCAGTCCCAAAGGATGCCCTGCTTCTCGTTAGCCCACCTCTAGCTTCCACATGCCGACGTCCTCCAACTAGAGCACACCTGGAGCCTTTTTTTTCCTCCACACTATAGAGCTGTTCCATTCCCTTGGGTGCCTTGGGGTTTCTGCCAAGCACAAATCATGGTGACTGACTCCCTTGCTATAGCAAGCTCTGAATAAATGGCCTCTGTTTTCCTCCTTGGGTTGGTCTTTATTTCTACACTCTTCAATTATTTGTTTTTGACCTTCACTCAAGCATAATTGAAATCTCTTGCAAGTGATGGCAAGTCCACCTGTATTTACCTCATTCAGAGAACCTTTGAATTATTGAAGTTACCAGTGTTTATCAGTTACCAATGTTATGTGCTTGCTGATAGGCCTCTGCTTTCTATTTCTTGATCACATTGTAGGTAGAGAAGTCGATATTATGGATGCAGCTGTATTCGCAGGCCTTCAGTATACATATGGAAGAATTCTTAAGCCTTAATACAACATTTGTGATTAGGATGAATGGACACAGCTGTACAGATCACCACCAAGAAGTTTGACCTCGTCCCATTATCAGTCCTTGTCTTTAAAGGTTTCCGGAATTTTCCAGGTGCCAAGGCTGGAAACACCCTCTTTTTCCTTCTAAATGTTCAATTCTGAAATCACAGAACCACTCCAGGCCCGAGGAAAGCTGCCGTCAATACCCTTTTCAATCTGCACTTTCAGTGAACACAATTTAGCAAGGGTACACAAGTAAAGCATTTTCTGATCCGAAAACAATAGGGAACACAGAGCTATAATGCTGTATCTATGTCTCCGCTGATATCCTGATAGAGCAATTTAATTTTGCAGCCAGCCATGTGTAATTCGAGTGTGACACATTAACAAATGGATGGCTGGTCCATCTTCCTGGCTTCCTGTCAGGATCTGGCTCTCTTGGTGCCTTTGGGCATGTCAGAGGGAGATTCAGTCCATTCAGAGCCACATCTGAAGGAATTAGGGGACATAAATGGGGACTGATGAGGACAGCGGCTGTGAAGCAGGAAAAGCAATAGTCTCATAGAAAACAATATGCAGTGTAGTAACAATTCAGGGGGAAACTGACATTTTACTTAGTTCCTCACAACTATTTTGAACATAATATAGTGAATTTAAAATATTGTCTAGTTTATTGTACCTGTTTCACATCTGCCAAAATTTAAAAATAAGTAAATCAAATGGAATGTTAAACTGTAATTGGATTTCTACTGTACGTGTTCTGCATCACATTGGGTTGCCCCGGGAATATCAGATCTGATGTAATTAACCTGAACTTGTCCTAAATGCCTTCCAGAGAGAAGCTGCAGAAAGAGTGGAGAGAATGTACCAGTAGGATTGATTAGGATATACACTGGGATACAAGCTCTCCTCAAAGCAGAAATTCACTTTAACATAGATCCCAAGCAGGATACACACAACTCTTCCTACCACAACCCGGTCTTCACGTTTTCTCCCAGTCCCACCTTTCCCACTTGCAAAAAACAATAATTCAGCAGGAATTTCTTGGATTGGTAAAGATAACACAGAGATGAGTTTCCATACTGCAGCAGAGCTTACCATTACTTATGCTGGTCAAGGGTTGATGCTAATTTCTCAGTATTAGAGAGTCACCTATTAGTATTAGAATTATATGTTTATAGCTTGTGATTGCTTACAATGTGCACAGTAAACTGTAAGTACTTCTCTTATAGGTTGCTCACGTGACATTTCTAACCAAATTTATTTAATTAATTAATTGTTTATTTTTAATCCTCTCCTGAGGATATTTTCCCATTGATTTTTTCCCCCCAGATAGTGTGGAAAGGAGGGAGGGAGGGAGGAGGGAGAGAGAGAGAAACATCAGTGTGAGAGAGACACATTGATTGGTTGCCCCCCACAGGACACCAACAAGGGCCATGGATCAAACCACAACTGAGGTACGTGCCTTTGATGGGAATTGAACCTGTGACTCTTTGGTCGGCTGGCTGATGCTCTAACTGCTGAGCCAAAGCGGCTAGGGATATAACAAAATTTAAAGATAGTTTTTAGACATTTTAGAAATGGCTCTTCAGATATTGCCAAATATAGATATTGAAACCAGCTACAATATAACCTCACTTATTTGCAAGATTTGTTGACTAGAATTAGGTGAAATTAAAGTCCTTGCAGAGTTGTGTTTTGGAAAAATGTATTTCCCTTTGAATATGCAACATAAAGCAACTGGATCATGCATTAAATTCTTATTGCCAGCACCCTGGTTCAGTCATCCGTGAATTTTTGATACATTGGGTAGTTTCTGATATATGACAGACCCTCAAAAAAGATTTGGTTATTGAAATTCACAAAAATAAATACAAAATAACTGAACATATAAACTTTAGTTAAAATCTTAAATGATTAAATCTGAAAGGGTCTAACGTATAGTAGTTACTTATAACAGTCGGTAAGGGAATGTATAGACAGATTACATTACATCATGTATGTACAATACATGGAAATTTACAAAAAATGTGGAAGTAGATTCAGGTTTGAAATTTTCTGATGATTTAAGATGATCATGCACTTGTTATTGCTACTTGAGGTCCACAGAATAAAGAATCTTCTAAGAACCTCAGATAAGTAAGAACCTCAAATAATTTAGTCCTCCAAGAGTTAAACTAAACTATTCATTTTAGCTGGAAAAGTTGGCCTACACTTAACGCTTCAGCCTCAAACAACAGCTTTTAAATTGGAAGGTATAGGGTTTTTTTTTTTCTAATTCAGCAATCAGAGTAGAGACCCAAGTCAATAATTTTAAAGATTATGTTGGATAAATATCACTTGAGGAGTTTTAAAATGCAGATCCCCAGGCGTTTTTCCAGGTGGTTCAGCTTTAGTGGCTTTGGAGGCAGAAAGCAAAATTATTTAAAATTCCTGGTGATTTTGATGCGGGTACCTATAACTTCACTTTGAAAAACACTGATCTAAGCAAATTTAAGTTATATTTATTGAGATAAACCTGTGACCTGAAAACTATAATAGTATATCTAAAGAGGAAGTAAATTAAGGCATAAACAAAAGACAGACCAAACTGTTCCTAAGTGTCTCTGGCCCCACTGTCAAAAGCAATCCAAATGAAAGAACTTCCCTTCAACAACCTAATTGCCATGTTGCCTACTTTTCTTTTGGGGGGATCTGGTATTTACAAACATTTTTTAAAATTATAAATTGGCTTTAGATTCAACTACGCTGACCTTGTCTACATGAAGATGATGGCTTTACTTCTCACAGCAAAAGGATAAATAAATTGGCATTCTGTTTTCTATCTTTATCTTATGTATGTTTTGATTACTCAAAACTTGAACACTCCTGGACATTAAAGACCTCCCACAAGTTGATCTTTAATACAGTCAAACTTGAATATGTTTTTGCTTTATTTTTTTTTAATTATTATTTTTTTAATCCTCACCAGAGGACATTTTTGCATTTATCTTCAGATAGAGCAGGAGGGAGAGAGGAAGAGAGAAAGAGAAACATTGATGTGAGAGAGACACATCGACTGGTTGCCACCCACACGACCCCAACCGGGGCCGGGGACAAACTGCAACCAAGGTATGTGCCCTTAGCAGGAAGCGAACCTGGGACTCTCCGGTCCCTGGGCCAACTCTCTAACCGCTGAGCCAAACAGGCCAGGGCTGAATATGTTTTTGCTTTAATATTAGACAGAATTTCCATGTGAAGAGAAACACACAAAACTCAGAGCTTCATGTTTAGTTCTCAGAGACCCACTGTGCTCTCAAACTGCCCCATTTCTTACCACAACTTCACTGCCACCACCTTAGGGAGCTGCTTTTGCTGAACAGGAACCTTTTCTTTCATTGTTTGTATAAGTTTTGAGATGATATTATAAAATTTAAAATGTTTTAAAAAGTCTCAAAAAAAACAAAAAAGAAGTGGATCCATAGATAACACATAACTAGTTAATTTCACAATAAATGTAACCAACTTGTTTTGATCTTGTGATGTTCCTCAAATTTTAATTCACATATGAATCACTTGTGGATGTTGTTATATGCAGATTCTGAATCAATAAGACTTAGGAACTAAAAGTCTGTATTTATAAGAGGATGGTGTTATTACATCATGAATTGCAATTCTGAGTCGCAAGGATCTCTTTCTCTTTCCTATCTGTCATCTTTGTCTCTGACTGTCTTTCTGTCTCAGTCTTCCTCACTTCCTATACTATAAAACAGGGCCCAGAGAGAGTTAGAAGTTCTCGCTCCAGCTCATCTAAGCACTGGCTTTAAGTTTTCTAGCCTCTCGTACATTCTTTTCCCCCTGATAATTTGCAGCATGTGGAGATATGGCCTTAACCATGCAACAACCCAGTGATAATAGAATGAACATATAATAAGCTTAGCATTCATACAAGAAGGATGGATACACAATAGCAGTGGCAGTGTTTTCTTTTACAGGCACTAAAAAGCATGACTGTTTGGGACATCTAGCTATGTGCTGCTTTCTGAGGTCATTTCTTTTTTGTTGTTGTTCTTCGTTTTTAGTAAATTGTTATTTAAGTTTTCTAACCAAAGTATGATTTGATGAGGTTCAGCTCCAGCTTCATTCACTGTATGCCCAAGTATGTAGTTTTTCTCTTCAGTGCATAACTGTAAGGAAGCAGTGTGGTCCACAGTTACCCAAATAAATAAAGAACATTTCTAGACTAAATAATTTTGTTTCATACTTTTGTGTTTCCAAGAAATTTTAAGTTGCTTCAGATCATTTATAGAGAATCTGGTAAAATATTCTGTAGTAAAAATGTCAAAACTCCCTAATTCACATAAGCTGCTTAAAGAAGCCCCTTCTGATTTTGGGGTGGGTCACAAAGCCAAGAACACGCCTTCTCCTTCATCATTTCCTAACCTCAAACATCAGGTCAAAGATCAGCCCCCAGGAAATGAAGAGAGACAGACAAAGATGGGATAAATCAAGACAGGCTCCTCAGGAAATAAAAAAAATAAAAGTCTGAATCTAATTAATGTTTCAACAAATTCATTGCTTTATGTCCTGGTTCAAGAGGTTTCAAAGCTTGAACAATGAAATGAAGAAGCTTCCTCTTGAGACTGGGTATACACGCCTTGATAGAAATCTGGGTTAGTGGATGTTGCAGATTATTATTATCTAATAGAATTTTCTCTCTTAAGTAATCTGAAGCCTTGAAAGAGCTTTTAAAAGAGAGAATTCAGAGAAAACTGCTAGACTATTTCTCTGGAAAAATACCAGCATGAACTGTCCGCTCCTGAGGCTCCCCAGAACATGCTTCTAATGGGGGAGACACCAGGTCTGAGGGGCTCAGGCAGGCAGCCTATCCAAGGGACTCTTCCATGTGAGTACATTTTGGTTCCTGTTTAATCGTTCCTGACAGGTGAGGTGGGGAGCAGGAAAGCCGCGCTGGCGCTTTCTGCTATTGCAAACCCCGTCTGGGATTCTGAGCCAGACCTCAGGCAGAGGTTACCAGAGGTTACCTGGAAGAAGAGGACTCAACATGCTACACATACTTGGCCAGCTCTACTATTTTGTCATTTTAAAGCAAAGACTGAACTTTTGTCAGAAAACTATGAGCTTATGTTTACATATCTTGGAGGAGGGTGCTGCAAATATAAATCAGGTCTTTCTGTTTTGTTTTGTTTAATGTGTGAAATGCACCAGCGCAAGGGTTCGGTAATTACTGCTTGTCTCCTGGGAGTGTTATGAAAGAATAAGTGAAGGATACCGGGCTCTCACACTTCCTATGAAACAAGCAAGGTCAGATCAACTGGCCTGTAGAAAGGATCAACTTTTTCCTTTCGCATTTTTATGGAAAAATTTAAAAGGTACTACTCCTCCTCATCAGTTAATATTTTTTCACAAACTTATGAAGTGCTGGGCTTTTTAATAGATTCTTGAAATAAAGAACAAAACACTACATTCATTTTGATCAGAATCAATGAAAAGGGAGAAGCAAATAAGTAGAAAAGCAGACGTCAGGAGATTTGGCTGGAGACTAGGAAGGATTTAGAGCAGAATTAGGAAAAAAATGAAATTGTGGGGTTTTTTTCTTTAAGTTAAAAAAATTAATCCACTAGTTTAATTTGATGGTGATTCCATGTTGAGTATCAGAAAAAGTTGGGGACAGCTGAACTGAATAAACTAAGCTTTCAATGGTTCTAAGGATACATATTTTTTTAAGTGAGGGAGAAGATTCAGAGATTCACAGTAGTGATAATGATAAATTTATTATTGTAAAGTGCTTAATATCTCTAGGATACTCACAAAATAAATGTTGAGAATATGTTATTTGATGATTAACAAAAACAATAACAAAAACTGATTATTCTCACTTTATAATTAAGGAAACATAACCAAGAAGATATTGAGGAGGCTGTTCCATCAACTCCAAAATCAGTAGTTGGTAAAGTCATATAATTATTTCGCTGTTAGCCTTGCTTTCTTTTTCCCCTTCCCTTGCCCAATACCACTAGTCATCCTGTGTTCTCTCTTTTTTACTAAATGCATCTCCATATTTTCTTTTTCCAATTCCACCTGGGCTGCCTGCATAATTATACAAATGATACAATAAAACTGTTATTAACAACAGGGATTCTATTTACTGAAATTGTAATAAGCTTTTATAATATTTAAATGTATAAATTAATATGTTGATATGGGTAGATAAATAAAAAATCAATGAACAACTTAATGACAGACTCTAATACCTCAACTTTATGTTATTTCTCATGTTAAACCTTATTAATGTTTTCAGAATTTCTATATTTGTTGGAATCTATAAAATGTATAGTCTATAAAATATGAGCTATACGTAGTTCTACTGTATTACATGTAGGGCCCATATTACAGGTCATCACTAGGGATTCTATCATATTAAATAATTATTAATGAGAGAAATGAAAATATATGGCAATTAGATAATCTTTAAAATACCTTTCAACTCTGAGCTACTCTGATTAAAAAATTCACTATTTAGAAGTCATGTTATTCCCATTATTTTATTTTATTTTTAATTTTTATTTACTAAGAACTTGGTCTCCACAATTATATTGTATAAAGTATATGGCATATATTATTTTGAACATCAAGAATATCTTTAATGTTACATCAAAAAATCAAGAATGATTGCTTTTTGTTTTTCTCTTCTAGGATTCAGTTCATAGCTATTTATTTATCATTTAAATGCATTCAACTGAAAAAAGAACCAGCATTTCCCTGCTGAATATAGGAACCATCAAAGATAAAGATGGGCTGATGATTTTAGCGCTGGCTAACATAGGATCTAGATTTATCTACCTTGGGAGACATACCATTTGTCAAAGGCTTGTTTAGCATGGAAAATCCTCTTATGACCAGTACTAGTCTAGTTCAGTCATTCTTGTTTCATGTGTTAAGCATGGGCAGAGGAAAGGAGAGGATCTCCAACAATCCAATCATATTCCTCTTTTATTTAAATGACATTTTATAACTTCCCACAAAATATGATTTTTATAGACATTTATACATTAATTTTGATTAGATGTATTTTCTGTACTTAAAACATCCTAAGTGTGACTCTGTGTGTGTGTGTGTGTGTGTGTGTGTGTGTGTCTTTGTGTGTATGTGTACTATGATGAGAGGAAGAATGTTCAAATTTTCTCATATTATTTAAACAGGTTGTGAAATTCAACCCTTTCCATTCAGCTATTCAATTTGATGAGACCGTTTCCCACTGCCTTGCCAAGTCAGAGTTTACATTGTCCTAACCTTTCTCCTGAAATCCACTGCATGTATGTTCTTAAATTGTTTTTCACACACAAAAATGCAGTTAATGTTTCCTCTTTTTTTTCCTGAATTACTTGTTTATATGCTTCATTTAATTGTGTATTTATATCATGACAATGCAGCAGTCACTTGGTAAAAAAAAAACACATTTAAACTGGTAACAAAGAATGCACCAAAATCTCATTCTTGCCTTCAAACCTAGTCTCATTGGTGCCAAAGAAAAATACTTGTTCATATATTGATGTACAAATGTATATATTTGTATATACATACTTTTCAGATAAATTCCAGTAACCTCAATTGTTAGATCAAAAGTTTGACTGTTGTAGATAAAGATACTAACCAGAGGCTTTGGATTATTTTTTTATTACCACCTAGGGAATACCCGTAATTTTTATTGATAGTCTTATTAGACATTATAATCTTTGTCAATCAGACAAATAAAATGTACTAGTCTTGTGATTGTAATTTGCATTTAAAAATTATGACTAAGATTAGGTTTATTTTTATATATTTATAAGCCATTCCTATTTTCCTGCTCATAAACTGCTTGCTCATCATATTTCCTCATTAGTTAATTTGTGTTGATTTTTCTTACTACTTAAAAGATCTTTATATAATAAGGATTTCCTGAAGAGCTGTCTTGTCAAGAAGGTCATCCTTCAATCCCAGTGTCCGCAACTCTGTCATCTGAAGGGACCATTTTCTGCCTCAAGAGTGAGGGGTAGGGCAGTATTTATTGTCTTCAGGCGCCCCAGCTTTGGAAAAGTTTCACTTAGTAAAATTATATACCCCCTCACCCCAAATCTTCTCTTGATCTGTTTCATATTTCACTTTCTAAGACAGTCTTGCTTCACAGTCTGTGGTTTAGTCAGTGAGCAGTGTTCCTGTTCTCTGGACATGGAGCTGTCATTGTTTCACTCTTTTATTTTTTCTTGGTTTCAGAGAATAGGGAGAGAAATGATTTTCTTTTTGTCGACATCTCTAACTGAAAGAATCAAATACCCATGTTCTTCCTCTGAGATTGAAGTAATGCATTACACTTATTTATTTCCAGCCTATTTTCATTCATTTACATGTACATGTCTTAATTTTTTCTGGTTCTGGGCTTCTATTTTTAAAACAGAGATAGTATTTACAATCTATATTTATACCAAAATGAAATACGTTCACATCCCCAACTTTGAGAGCATGGTGCACATTGTCTCTTTGTAAAGAACAATATCAGTCAAAATATAAGCCTTTTAGTTTTTTGACATCTCAAATAGCAGATGAATATGTGTAGGCTGAAATGAGAGGGTTATTTGTTTTGAGGCAAAGGACAGGGACCTAAATGACCTTACATGTTCAGTCTGTACCAGCAAAGAGAAGATGGTAACTGTTGTCTGCCATGAAAACATGTTTTAGGAAAAGAAGTAAAGTCAGTGCCCTAAGATTCTTCGGTGAGAAATGCCAGGTAATTATAAAATGGGGATATCTTTATGGATATTTATTATTTTTGTGTACCCTGGTCATTTAATGAGAAGAGTGTGGTGTAAGCGGGCCCATTCGGAGTCTAAAGACCTCTATAACAAGTGAGATTTTGGTGAAGAAAGTTATTTTTTTAGGTTGCCAGGAAATAGAGTAAAATCATCATTGATAAAGACCCTCCTTCATTTGGACAAAACCTTATGGTAACTTTCTTCGCTGCCTTAAGCATTGTTAGTCAGTAAATATGTGCCATATGGGAAATTGATGCCTTTGCTACCACAGAATAATAATGAAGGATTCTAAATAGCAATTCAAAAGTCCTATCACCTCCATAACTTTTTGAAAATAGAGGCTAAGACTTTCATCATTGTATAGTTTTTCATAAGTCTTTTGTACCACGGTAGACTCCAAGGGAAATGTAGCTGCAAAAGCAATTTCCAACTTCTCTAAAGGGATATCTACAAAGCCCTGGGAGTCTTGATCAACCTTAAGGCATGTCAATGTCCTTAAACATTCTTACTTGTTTTCCTTTAAAGTAAACAAATTACTACAAGGAGTCCCTGACTATTTTGTGTTGAAAAGTCTCTTGTCACAGGCATGGTCTGAGACAACGAAAGGAGGAATATCAACTCTGTTTCCATAAAATTATTTCTGCTAGTTAGTTTTCAAAATATTTGTAGATTGGAATGTTCCAAATAAGATTTGAAAAGGAAACCTGAAGTATAAAAAGCAAAGAGACAGATGAGATGTGTTTGATGTGGACATGAAGGCAAGGTGGGATCCCAGAGACTCACCTACCGGGCTCTTTATTCTCTCTCCATTCCCAGTTAGCCCTAGAGCAATCTCAATAAACTCCTAGAACCTCATCAGAACACTATTTTAAATCTACTGTCTATTCAGCTGAAGCACAGCTTTACTATTCTTGAAATTAGGGTAGTGCGATATGGCAGTGTAAGTGTGCTTAACGATGGCTCTTCAAAATATGTCCATATTCTAACCTGTAGAACCACTGAATATGAACTTATTTGGGAAAAGGGTCTTTTTGGAAGTAATTAAATTACGGACCTCAAAATGAGATCATCCTCAATAATCCAAAAACTTTAAACCCAATGATAAGTTTTGTTATAAGAGACACAGGGAGGAGAGAGACACAGGGAAAAGAGGAGAAGCATATGTGGAGATGGAGGCAGGCATTAGCGTAAAGCAGCCATAAGCCAAGGAACACTTGCTTTCACCAGAAGCTACAAGATGCAAGGAAGGATCCTCCCTAGAACCTTTAGAGGAAGGGATTAGGTCCTATTGACACCCTGATTTCAGATCTCTGACCTCCAGAAAATCAATTTCTGTTATAAGACACCCAGTTTGTTACAACATCCAAAGGAAACTAATACAGATGGTTAAATGTCTTTTATGTAAGTGAATTTAGCAGAGGTTACCAGAATAATGTCTTTACTGCTACAGTGACCAGTGAATACAAGAGCAGAACAAAATCAGCCTTTTACAATCATTATTAGAGAGAGTATTTAACATATTATGGAGCATCAGATCCAGAAAGACTTATATTTATAACTATTCAATGATTTTTGAGAATGTACTGAGGCACTCTTCAAGGGACATAGTGAGACACAAATATATAAAGTCCCTGATCTTGTAGAATTTTCATTGTATGGAATATCACTAAACAGAATTTTTTCATAATAGTACATTTGAATTTTTAAATTATACTCTTTTAAAAATATTTTGACAGGTATCATTAATATGTAGACAAGAAAGTCCTATGCAAGCGGATGTAGTAATACCATGTGACTTCTTTCTTACTTATAAAGGACTTTTGAAGGTCTAATCAACCTATTGTGGACCTCTGCTTCTCATAATGCTCCATGTGTGAGAGATTGCCTTATTTATTCTATTGTTTTCCTATAAACTACCATGTCTTCAGAAAACCAAATGGGGGGAAAAGAATAAAAAGAAGCAGCTGACAATTAAATGCTACAATAGATGAAAATAAATACTTAATGGTGTGACTAAGAGTAAGGGCATGGGGTTATTAGAAAAATGTTGATTTCAGAGTTTTTCAGGGGGTATTTTAAGCTTTTCTTTCCTTTCTGTTCATGCCAAGCAACCTCAGGCAATTGAGACTCAAGAGGTTTCATGGTCTGAACTGTTAGGCCATAACTTAGTGAACTAAAACACAGCATATGGCAATTAGTGGTGTGTGGTTTCCTTTAAGCTATTCATTTGGCCAGTGTAACAGGAGCACCTAAATTCTTTCAACTTATCATAATTTGGTACAATGGAGGGGGTCCAAGGGAAAGAAGGGCATTGCAGGAGAGAAGTATTCCAAAATGCACTGGTACTCAGATAATGAAGGATGAGGAGCAAGAACTAGGTACATAGAACTTTTACCAAACAATACAAATTAGAGACAGAAGAGCAAGAACCAGGAAAAATACCTAATTCAAAGAACTAAAAGTGTTCAGACATCAGAAACTTTTCAAAAGTTCTTTTGACCCATTACCCTTTATCATTTCATATTTTCTCTTTATGAAGTGTAAAAAGTGTTACATGGTTTGTGTTCTTTTGGAGGAGTTGAGTAGCTATGAATTGTTATCCCATATTTTAATTCTAGGGAATTCTCCTTTTATTTTTAATTGGATCATATGAAAAATACTGTACATCATAAACCAAAATGAAATCCTCAAGGCATTGGAGCAGACTCCCCAGTGGAATAATTGCCTAGGGGAGATAATATCCTGTGATCTTTAGCTGAAAAAGTAATATTCTTTTCATAAAGTCTATCCTAGTATCACATTTTTCTAATGTTCATACAAATCTGGGATGTTTGTACCCTTTGTTCAGCTACCAATCTAATCCTGATGATTAAGTTTCTACTTCAATATTATTGATTAATCATAATAAAACACAAATCTATAACAAATCACATTTGTGTTCTGTAAACATTAATTTTATAACCAAAACTCTAATGGTTATACAAAAAAATGGAAGACTTGAACTCAAAATGTTTTCACATTTTATTATTAATTTATGAGAATGATAATAGTGTTATTTGTTGAACTCATAAGTGCTAGACACTGTGCTAAGTGATTTAGATGCTTAGTTCTTTTTACATAGTAACCTTGCTACGTAGGCATTATAGCCTTCATTTTACAGGAAAAGTCTCTCTTCCATCATCTAAAACTGAGAGCTGAGATGATGGATTATGTGATCAACATTTTCAGATCTAGTAATTCAAAAGAATTATGAAATCTGCAGCTCTTTAATGTAAAATGTTCTGTTCTTAAAGTGTTTTCATGTAACTCATTTTTAAAAATCATGCATACCAAAACAAACAAACAAAAAAGCTCTCTAGGTCTGTCTTAAGCCCTTCAGCTCTCAACTTTTTAAAATTCATAACCATCCTTTATGATGAACCTTATATCATTCAAAATTTCTGTCCTATACTAGCCAATCCTAGAGATCATACCAGAATATCCTAAGATCATACCTTCTAATGGATTCATCTTATGGATGAAAAAACTGAGTCCAAAAATGGAAAATGACTATCCTAAGGTAATACAGTAAAGAGCAAAGATTAAATTAGGAGATAATTCTCTGAATCCATTTGCATTTTTCTTACACTCTACTAGGCTGCCTCAAAATGAAACTAGGTGTGGAAGAGGCAACGTGTCACTAACAACTCATTTGTTTACTTTTTCGCTCAGTTATAGCTAACCATCATTGCATAAAATCACTTTTTAAACTATACACATCTATACACATATAAAACCTGTTCATTTTACTCTTTAATTTATGATACCAACACAAAACACATAAAATGTGACGGCAAATATAGTTTGAGAAAATACTATGTACATATATATATATTGCTTATAACTTGCTGATGGTCTTATTTTATAACTGTAGTCAGAGAAATGAAATTACTTAACATACCTCAAATGAAATAAACACAGAAAACTGTATTTATATTTTGTAGCACTCACAAAGACTTTGCCTATGGTTCTTATTTTATTCCATTTCTTAGTTTCAGAAGCTGACTTGCATACTAATGATACTGAGAATGCTGTCCTCCGGTGCCTTTTGGTTCTCATTATTCATTATTGATGCAATATTTTTGCTGTTTTTCTTTTATTCTCAATGTTTATGATCCACAAAGAGCTGTACTTTAAAGGCCCATCAATGTAATTGTATGATTATTTTTATCTACTCTGAAATGCCTTATACAGTCATTAATTAGTCTTTTAAGGGTTTAGAGTTTATGATACCTGCTTAAACTCTTCTTCATTACTTACTGTATATTTATAATCTATTTCTTTGAATTCAGTCATAAATCAAAATATTGTAGTGTGGACATGAATTTTATTTATAATCTCTAAGAAAGATAAATCCCATTTTTTACTGTATTTCAGTGAAAATACGTATTGTATTTGGGGACAAATTATATTCTTTTTTTTAAGTGAAAATAGTAATAAATAGGGAATGAAAATGGAAAAACCTTAAATGGGAATATAAAATTAAATATTGACATATATGATATATATTCCATAATGTATATACATGTATGTATAAGTGTTTGTTTATATATGTATATGTGTATACAATAACAAATACTTAATTTTTTATCTTTGAGAAATTAGTAGTCACCTCCCTTAGGTCTTTAACTTTTATACTCTAATGGGTCAAAAATTAATCACATTTAAATTCAGCTAATTAGACCCCTTTATTAAGATAAGAAATTGAAAACAAATAAACTTCTATTAGGTGCTTAGTAAGAAGCCATTGTGGTAAACTATAAGATATGACCTCAGGCAACAAATCAGTGGGAAACAAGCCTACAACACCCAAAGTGCTTTTAGCACTACTCCAAGGAAAAATAAAAGCTAGCCTTAATTAAATGCTTTCTGTGTGACAAGTTCATTGCTAAACGGGTTGCTTCTACTAGTTCATAGAACTCTCATAACGTCAAAATGTCACAAGAACTTAGGGGACAAAGAAGGGACCCCTTGCTAAGGGGTAGTGAGAGGATATGGATTGAAGAGGACAATGGGGCCAGCAGATGAAGGCCAGATGCAGGATTTGGACCTGGTGCATGGGCTGACTCTACTTAGCTTTATGTTCAGGAAAATAAACTTGGTGGTTTAGAGGGTTAGTCCATGCTTTTGAGATCCACTGGAATGCCTATAGAGTGAAAGCCATAAAATTGTTTTTATAGCCAAAGGGATCTCATGGTGGGTTAATGCAAAATGGTGGTGATGGGAAGAGACGTCATACACCCCCACCCCCCAAAAAAAATCAAGTTAAATCATTGCTTTGTTTAACTTGACTCCTTTTAGGAAATAAAGATAAGAAAATGTTTAACAATTTTTCTAAAAGGTATAATCATTTTTAAAACATTGAAACAGGTATGTTTCCAAAGGCATATGTGTGATAGATAGTTGATTATGGGTGGGGCGGAAGAGATAAGGAAAGCAAACAGATGAAGGAAGTTTTGTACAAATTATTTTAGTAGTTAAAAACTCAGATGCATATCTCCAATGGTTATTGAGATCAGAGGAAGCGTGTGTGTGTGTGTGTGTGTGTGTGTGTATGTGTGTGTGTGTATGTGTGTGTGTCTATAATTGTAATGGTGGAAATTGTAAAGATATGTACAAAGGATAATTTATAAAGAGTAGAAGAAGAACCATTGAAATTTAAAGAATGCCCACATGACTTTGGGATGGAAAACAAACAAACAAACAAACAAACAAACAGGAAAGTCAACAATGGAATCAAATTCACAGCCCAAGAAGATGGAGCAGAAAATATATTCCTTTGATTGTTGGCTTTTCCTATTTTCTTCATAGACAAACACACATTGATTCATTTAACATTTGCTCAGATAGAGTGTTTTCTTTGAGCAAGTCTTTGTGTACTAAGCATTTGTAAACATTTTATAAAGTAAGCGATTTTATTAGGTACTACTGATTTTAATAGAATGGAAATAATATTTATCTGATGTACAGTTCAAAATAGGCAACTCCATGTTTTGTGAGTACACTCCTTTACTTTCTTTCTTCGTATGTATTATTCACAAACTTATTACACAAAGCAGTTCTGCCATACTCTGCTCTGGTTACAAATAGAAAGCACCTTCTCATCTCCCTTGGGAACTTTCTGTAAATGTTGAATGTTAGAATTTGGTCTGAATAGCATGTCCTGATATTCTAACTAGAATGTTGGCTCAAAAATATCTTCCAGTAGACTTAAATAAGGTATTTCTTCTGCCCATGTTTATGAGACATCATGCACTGTCCTTCCCAAAATTCTTTGGATTTCTCTGATGATATGTCCCTTGGATAAAAGCTCAATGATTATGGTTTCTAGGATAGTTCTTTAAAGAGTGGTTCTACAGAACTTGAACATTTACACTTATTTTTACACTTTTATTTTTCTTTCTAGTGAAGTAATGCTTCTTTTTGTCCTGAAATGTTAAAACTGTTAAGATATGTATTTATTTGTCATATAACACAAGTAAACTTAATAAAGATACATCTTTATTAATATTAAGTTTACCTAATGTATGACGACTCCTTGTGATCTACACATTTAGATGTTTCTTCAGTTCAGCAAACCTTTTTTCTATTGTATCTCTGAATGTTGTTTCTATGCATTATCATTTTTCTGTTATCTCACTATATTAAAAATTATTAGAATATCAAATCTTAACTATATCTTTCTAAAGCTATCATCTTTTCTCTAAACATTAGCATTTATTTTCCCTTTTCCTCTACATTCACAAGAGCCTTTCACAAACCTCCTCAGCACTGATTGATAAGTGTGGCTTTTAATATTTTAAACTTTGATATCTCTGTCAGCTTAAATTTTGGCTCTCAATAAGATCTTTGTGTTTTATCTTTGGACTGATTCTGTGATAGTTAATTTTATGTGCCAACTTGATTGGGCTATACCCAGATAGCTGATAAAACATTGTTTCTGTGTTTTCCTGTGAGGGTGTTTGAGAAAGAGGTTAGCATTTAAAGTAGACTGAGTACTTTCAGAAGGAAGATGTCTTATCCTTTGAGACCACATGGAGGGACCTTATCCTAAGCGAAACAAGCCAATCAGAGAAAGACACAGCTCGTGATGTAAATAGAGTTGTGATAAGATTGAACAGAGAATCTGCCCATTAAAGTAGGCTTATCCTAAGCAAAACAAGCCAATCAGAGAAAGACAAATATCACATGATCTCACTTATTTGTGGAGTAAAATGAACCAAACAAACTGATGAACAAAATAGATCCAGAGACATAGAAGTAGGGTACAGACTGACAAACCTCAGAAGGGGGGGGAAGGGAAGAGATAAACCACAGAACTTATATGCATGGACATAGACAACAATGCTGGGGGATGGGACGGGGGGGCGGGATCGGGAGGAGAGTGTCAATGGTGGAAAAATGAGAAACATCTGTAACAAAAATAAATTAATAAAAAAATAAAATGATAAAGACATAAAAAAAAAACACAAGTAGACTGAGTAAAGAAACCTGCCCTTACCTACATGGTGGGCACCATGTAATCTGTTGTGGACCTGAATAGAACAAAAAGGCTGAGAAGGGGAAATTCTCCACTCCACTCCCACCTCCTTTAAGCTGGGATGTCATCTTCTGCCCTTGCTAGGACTTCAGGAGATCAGGATTAGTGGGTCTCAGGCTTTCAGACTCAGAGATTTGTATCTGCAGACTCATGGTTTTCAGGCTTTCAGTCTTGGACTGAGTTATACTACAGGCTTTCTTGGTTCTCTAGCTTGCAGAAGGCAGGTTGTGGGAATTCTCAGCCTCCATAATCATGTGAGTCAGTTCCTATAATACATTTCCTGGTGCTGTTTGTCTGGAGAACCCTGATGAATAACAAGTTTCCTTGAGTTCATGTTTTCATTTATTCCTCTCCCACTCCACTACCAAAAACTGTTTAAAATCTACGATAGTCTATCCTGCATGCCCCCACCCCCCATACACACATTTTGTTTTGTTACTTTTATTGGGATGCCCTTTGAACCTTCTCCAGAGAGGCATTTTCTGATATTGGTGGAGAGAAGGTGTGGGCTCAGGCCACACCACTGGATTCAGCGTCTTACGCCAGCATTAACTACCTATGTGGCTAGAGATGTTTACTTAATTGTTCTCTGCCTCAGTTTTCACATCTATCACATAAGAATAATACGAACCATCTCATAGCATTATCATGAGGAGCAAAACAGATAAGGTACTTCAAACAGTGGCAAGTAAATATAAATTATTATTGTTTCAGTTATGAATCTGAGAGTTTGATTGATGTAGATTTGCATATATCAGCTCTATGATCATTACTTTGAACAATTTTTTTTCTTTATTGATTTTAGAGAGAGAGTAAGGGAGAGGAAGAGAGAGATAGAAACATCGATGAGAGAGCACATCGATTGGCCACCTCCTGCATGCCCCCCACTGGGGATCAGGCCCACAACCTGGGCATGTGCCCTGACTGGGAATCGAACAGGCAACCTCTTGATGCATGGGTCGATGCTCAACCACTGAGCAACACCGACCGGGCTGTGATCATTACTTTGAAGGATCCAGAGAGGTAGCTACCATTTGGACAATCCCAAGAAGAGAATTTCATTTCCGCAGAGTTCTTCCCTGTGTTGTTTAAACTGCTATGCCAAAAGCCTACTTTAATGGGCAGATTCTCTATTCAATCTTATCACAACTCTATTTACATCACGAGCTATGGCTGGCCACCCATGTGGAATGCCTGCATGTAGAGTCCTGATATGTTGGGCGCAGTGAAAAGAGGTAAGAAGAAAGGTTGCTCTATTTTGGAAGAAGGAGAGTGAGAGAGAGAAACATTGATGTGAGAGAGAAACAATCAATTGCCTCCTGTACACACTCCAACCAGGGACTGAACCCACAACCTGGGCATATGCCCTGACCAAGAATTGAACCGGTGACTTTTCAGTGCATAGGACAACTCTCAATCAACTGAGCCACACCAGCCAGGGCAAAGGTTGCTCTATTTTGGAGAAAGTGCTAACATGTAGGAAAGATTCCCGGCAACTTGCAGACTGAGCACTGTCTGTACTAGAAAGAAGTAGTGCAAAGTTCTTGCCACTCTAGACTTTCCGCTTTGGATAAAGTGGCCCAAATCTCGGTGACTAATATTATTTTTTCAAAGGAGTTGTATACGCACTGTCCATTTGTAAATGCATTGGCTCTAGCATCAGTTTTTACCTCCACCCCAGAAAATAATTAGTGGAAAAAGGAATGTAGAAGTGAAAAGTGCTCATAAATGAAAATTTTGAGTAAGCCACCCATGATTTTAAAATATATATCATTCTATATTCATAATATCTAAAATAACTACTTCAGAATTTGTAGTAAGTATATGTCACCTTTGACTAATTTTGTTGAATTAACATTTCTTTTTATTTTTAGGGTTTTTTTTTTTTTTTTTTTTTTTTGTGTGTGTGTGTGTGTGTGTGTGTATGTGTGTTTTTGTTGTTGTTGTTGTTGTTTGCATCTTTTCCAGGAAGAAAATTTTTTTTTCTCCTGAGGCCAGTCAAAAATGTACAATATGGATTAAAAATCAATTTCTTTCCATCCTTCTTTTTTTGATGTTTGTTCTTACTTATTTGCTACTCTTAGAAAATCTCATTTTGGACTGGACTCAGACTTAGAGGTAGAGGCTCTCAGAGTACAGCCTGTCTCTTGGCGATCTGTTCCTGGCATTTTTCTTTGGCCTCCTTCATTTTCTCAGCCAAAAGTTTAGCCTATTCTGCGGCCTCTTCCTTATTTTGGTTAGTATGGTGTTTCTTCAGAGCCATATGCGGTGTTTGTGTGGCAGGACGTGAATTAACACAATGCTAAATCTTGGGTGCTTTGGTCTTACCTGCTTTGTTTCAGGGCTTTCTCACAACATATTGGCAAACATCATCTTCTTTTAAGAGATTAACAGTTTGCAGGTGCTGCTAGCTCTTTTGGTTCCCTGGTGATGAAGCACAGCAGTATCAGTGAGACCAGGGATATCTTTCTCCCCATTTTTTTTTACAATAACCAAGTTAAGAACACTGAGTGTGGCATCCACAATGCCACCCCAAACAAATTTGTGTTTTCTCTCTCCAGTCTTCCTTGGTCTATAACAAGAATACCCATTACTAAGCAGCAAGTGGACATGGCCATGAGTCAAAATACCCTGCTTCATGGGTAAACCTGTGTATTCCATTCCTCACCCAGAGCGTCAGAAGCAACTTCTGAGGCCATACTCTTCTCATGAAAGGTACAAAGTTTGCGTTCATCATCCACTTCAATGAGTTCCTGGCAGCCAGTGTCTGGGAAAGAGATGTTTAGCTTCCTCCTGAAGCAGCTGACCACCTCTAAGGTGCCACAAAAAAGAGTTCTTTCAATCTTTCTTGACTCACCCCCTGCCCTAGCTTGAAATAGCATCATCTCTCATATATACTACTGCAGGAGGCACCTCACTAGTCTTCTCACTTATACCTTCATTGTCAACAAAGATGTCAGAGTGATTTTTAACATGAAATACAACTCTACCACACAACCTGCTCATAACCCTTTCCAAACTCATCTCTTAAGATTTTCCCGATGTTTCAAACACAAGTCTCTTATAAATACAGGGCCTGTGTAAATGTTTTCCCTTTACTGGAAAGTTTTCTTGATCACTCTGCCTTTCCTCATGCATGTCTCCCCTTTGACTCTGTAATTGCTGTGTCCTCAGTCAAGATCAGTTTTTATGTCCTATGTTTTTCTAGCACTTGAACTTTTTCCTTTTAAAGGAAGAAAGTTTTTTTTGTTTATTTTCTTTATTGATTTTAGAGAGAGGAAATAAGAGGGAGAGAGAGATAGAAACATTGATGAGAGAGAACATCGATTGGCCAAATCCTGCATGCCCCCAACTGGAGATTGGGCCCACAACCTGGGCATGTGCCCTGACTGGGACTCGAACCCGTGCATGGGTCAATGCTCAATCAGTGAGCCACACTGGGCAGGCCTTATCACAATTTTTAATATTTAATTATCGACATGATTATTTGTTTCATTCTGTCAACCCAAAAAGATTTTAAACTTCATATCTAATTTTGTAAGAGTGATATTAATATCTAATGGTTAATGAGCCAAAACATTTGAATGAATAAATTTAAATCTTCTAGGATTCTTATTCAACTTAGTGGTGTTATTAAACACAGAGTGTTCAGCAGTTAGTGATAGCTTTGATGAGTTTCAAGATTTCTTTTCCGCTTAAACCTTTTTGAATTTTGTTACTTATAAAGTTCTCATAGAGCTTTAAAAGACGGCAAGAGGAACAAGGACATTCTGACATCATAAAAATCATGAAGAGCTTTATTCTTCCTTTATCACATTCTGTATTCTCTTTGCTTTTCCATTATTGATTCATGCTTTCTCAAAATAAATAAGAACTCAAAAACATCTCATTTCAAAGTATTATGTAACTGCTGATTCTCTTCCCCATCTCTATTCAACCTTTGCTTACACCACTTCACTCTGTGAAACCAGCCATAGGTAAGTCATCTCCTTGTAAATTCCTCAACCTGCACTGGTGCTATTTCTTCCCAGCGTCTTGAAACACGCAAAAAGTTGACATGTAATCTCTTTGCTGCAACAAAATTATTATAAGATTTGTCTTTGAAAATAAGCATACAGGTAATGTGCCGTATAAAAATAGAAGAGGGTGCTATTTCATGTCTGTCTTTACATTGAAATACAGATAAAATTCTAAAAGTTTAACATTCTATTTCAAATGTTTGATTTGTGACTAGTTGAAAACAAACTCAATTTTGTTAAAATTAAATACTAAAAAAGTATCACATCACTTTAATAATATATATATATAGAGTACAATCATGTAGTTTTATATGACCAAGATGTTCAAGTATTATTTTTGCATTGTTAGTCATCTTTCTGTGCTGTTTCTGTATCTACTATTGCCACAGATTGTTGTTGTTTCCCCTTAAGTCATTTATTTGCAAATGAGAGACATTACTTAGGTACTTCTCTAGTCATTTTTATTAAATTATGCACTTACAGGGTTGATTTCCTATAAAATATTTAATTTTATCTTATTTTTAGTTTCCCATCAGTCTCCACTGCTGGGGGATTAGATTAATTATTGTTTGCACTGGTGCCTGATCCTTCCAAAGTTCTTCTTGTACAGAATTACGGCAGAGATGTGCATGGCCTTGGGCAAGTCATTTAGCTTCTTTATACTCTTTTTCTTTCTTCATTTATGAAATGGGGATTAAATAACCTTTCCTTACCTACCTATCAAGAGTGCTTTACATAAAATTAGATAATAGACTTAAAAGTACATAGGAAGTAAAAGTGTTGTAATAAAGAATGATAATCTATTATGAGGAACCCAAATAGAAAAATGAGTGTGTAAAGACTTTTAAAGCAGATTTTGTGTGTGTGGCTAATTGCATTTAAGGATCGATGTGTTATAAAATGATTAAAAATGTCAATTTGAGAGCATAAGAAAAAAACATTTTCTATTTCTATTATAAAAATGTTTAATACCTAGTAGGTATGGATTTTTTAAAGTTATAGTTTAAAGTGAAATTTTCATAGCTTTATATTTTTATATTAGAAAATAGTCTTACTCGTAGGCCAGACTAGAAATTTCTGTGACTTATAGACAGACAGATTTTAGGTGGAGAAAACCATTAGGTAGCCATTCTCTATAATAGAGAAAGAAAGTAAAGGGTGAAATCTGACAAAATGCTCCTAAAACAGAAAACCCGACTTCCAAGATCAATTCTTAGGCAACACTGGTAGAGGAGAAGCATCAGATTTTCGAACAACAATGCCACCACACTACCATCTGGTTTTCGTTTCTTATTTTTTCCTTTTTCTTTTTCTATGTAGTGAAAAAAGAGAAGCTAGAGAAAAGCAGAGTAATTCAAAGGACAAATGTGATCTTTGTCAAAGAGATTGTAAATAGTTAATGGTCTCCTTTTCTAGATCAAGATCAAAGGTTGAATTGAAGCCTACAGCAAGGACTTTTAAGACCAAGTTCACTGGGTACGCTGAAGCATACTGGATTCATGATAGAGGCTCATTTAATGGAAATCAGGGTGAGTTAAATCCACCATAGCCTGGGAGAAAATCAGGGCTAAGTTAAGTAATAAACGATAGCAATTAAAGATAATGAAATGGAAACACGATTATATGTAGGTATAAAGCCTACATGGTGTAAAGCCAGATTCTGTAGAATTTAAGTATGATGTTCTTTATTATTTATTTTCAGTTGTTTTCTTAAGGAGTTCAACTTTTATTAAATAAGCATGCAGATATGACAATGATGCTTTGATATTTGATTAACCATACTCAGAGAAATTATTTCAGTTTTTACGCTAAGGTGGTATATAGTTGTGTAAAGCCTGTATGCTGGCTGCCTGCCTGGACTGCCATAGTCATTCTCGCAGCGGTGGGGAACGTCCGGCCCGTGGGCTGTATAAGGCCCGCAAAATCAATGCCAGGTAACATCCCACACCTTGCCAAATTAGCCTGACCAAATACGTATAACAGGCTAATTTTTAAGTTGATAATTTCGTATGGCCTGTGAATGATGTAAATAATATCCAAATGGCGCTTGGCAGAGAAAAAGTTCCCCACCTTTGAAAGGGGAGCCCCAGAAGTTGGATGCAATGGACAACTTTACCAAGACAAGGGTAATCACATAACGTTTTAAAAATAGTGGACAGTCTGGCTAGTGTGGCTCAGTGGTTGAGCGTTGACCCATGCACCAAGAGATCACCGGTTCAATTCCCAGCCAGGACACATGCCCAGGTTGTAGGCCCAATCCCCAGTGAGGGGCATGAGAGAGGTGGTCAATTGATGTTCTCTCCCATCGATGTTTCTATTTCTCTCTCCCTTTCACTTTCTCTCTAAAATCAATGAAGGAAAAAAAATTTTAACAACAACAACAAAAATAGTGAACATATACTATTATGTAAGTCTAATAATAGAATTCTGAAGTCTTCTTTGGAGATTGTTTTTGTTATATTTGTTTTTTTATACACCTTTTCTTTTTCAAATTTCATTGCCCGTTTCATTAGGCTGACTAACACTGTCTGAAATTGATTTAAAATAGTTTCTTAGAACCTGTTTCATTTTTCTGAAAAATGTCTCCAATTTTGTTTTAATTTCTTGTTTTTATACATGAAATTGTTTGCTATAAGTAGCAACAAGCAAAAAATAAAATAAGCATAGCATAAAATCAAGAATCTTGTATGGTTTATGTGTGTGTTTATACCCTGCAACTTTGAAAGTTAATTTCTAGAGAGCAGAGGTCATAAATTACATCTTTCTTTCATAAAAATAGACAATGTGTATTGAAGACTCTATTTGCAAAGCAAATGAAACAAATATTAAAAGTCCTTCAGGTATTATGTATTGAATAAAATATGCTTTAGGGGCAAAATGGAAGGGATTTCTGGCTTTGTTTTTAATCACTTAGCATAGGAATCGAACAGAGCATCTTTTATATATGTCAATTATTGTTAGATTCCTAAAAGAGATGACATTTTAAAATACATATAGATATATGCTAAGAATTCCTAAGTTAGTAAAGTGATACAAAATATATGGATGAACACTTTTAAAAACCATTCATTTAAAATATTTAGTTGTGATTTAACTTATTAATTTTTATTGAGATATTTTATATCACAGAGACAGGTTATGATAATGAGTCACTGTGATTTGGGGAAATTTTCAGGTTGTGTTGTCATTTCATTTAGAAAATAGAAAACAAAAGAAGGGACCATGATGCATAGCAAAGGCAGAGCATCCTAAAATTTAAAACAGTAAAAAAGTGTCAGGCTAAATACTTTTAACGAAATATAACTGAAAAGTCCTCATATGACAATTTTGCAAAAATGTGTCTGAAATAATTTTTCTTTCTTTAATTTTACTGAATTTTCCCTTTTAATTTGTTATTTCTTCTTGCTAAAACATTTAATTTTCAATAAAAATTACAATATATTTTATTTTTATTTATTTATTTTTAAAATGTGTTTTAATTGATGTTTTAGAGAGAAAGGAAGGGAGAGAGGGATAGAAACATCAATGTGAGAAACATTGATCAGCTGCCTCCTGCGTGTGCCTTGACCAGGAATCGAACCGGGACCTCTCAGTCCATGGGATGATGCTCAATCCACTGAGCCATGCCCACCAGGCTACAGTATATTTTAAATCTTCCCCCCCCCCATAAATTTCTCCTCCTTGAGCTTTCTGCAGACATCACTGATAACCACAAAGGATAAAAGTTTACAAATTTCAGTCTAACTTTTGGGTTCTTTATGAACATAGATTTGTAATGGAGCCAATTTATGACAAAAAAATAGGTAGGAGGTTTGTGAAGTAAATTAACTGGGAGCCAAATTTAGCTTTTTAAACTCATTTCATTTGCACCTCAGCTTGGACTTAAGCCATTAGCACAGCAGGAAAAAGCAATGGTTATGCACTAGACCACCAGGACTTCCATGCATAAGATTTGCAGAATGACAGAAATAATGAATGTAATTAAAACAGCATGTAGCCAAGAAAAAATAATTAGTATACAAGTCGGATGGCTCTGGGAGGCCCATGACATGACAGAACATTTTTAAGAATTTTAATAATATCTTAAACTACTTTAATTTCCAAATAAGAGCTCATGTATTATAATATTTGATAAATGAAAGTTTTTAATAATTATTTATAAGATTTAGACTTAATGTGTTTCAGTTTTCATTCTTCAGTTTTAGTCTCAGATTTTTTCCAATTTACTCTTGAAATGACACCTATGAATTACTTAATTATTATATTGCTGTGGAAGGAGTAATTTAAATGCCCTATGATCATAAAATGATAAAAGTTAGTTGAGATTTTGGGGAGTTGTCACTAATGAAATTTGAAAGCCTATTTTTTACTTCCAAATTCTAAATTATTCATTTGTAATCATACAAGCTATAATTTAGAAACATTTTTAATTTTGAGAGAAAGAGAGAGAAATAAAAATTTTCTCAAGGAAGATTGTTTTGGGAAATTAAATCAAACACCACTAATAACAATGCTACTTCCTTAAAATCATGTAAGTGTAGTAAAAATCATGAAACTGTAGTTTATATTCTAAGAAACACAAGTCCTTAAAGATAGAAGATGTATATATTATTGACAATTCTTTCCATTTCTTAAAATTTTTAAAAAAATACTAATTTTTAAAATTAATTTTAAAGATATATATTTTGAAATATAGGACATCATTTATTCTGTAACTTAACTATTAATACAAACTCCAAACAGTTTTTTATTATATATTTTTTTTCCATTTTGGAGGAAAACCTAAAATGACTTCTAACCATTTTTTTTTTTTTTTTGCAAAATTTTTAGAATTCTCACAAATTACAATTAAAAAGTAAAGCTGTGTAAATTGTAACTATGAGAAAATGTGACACAGTAGATAGAATTTGATCTGATTTTAAGTATGAGTAAGTAGAGAAAATGCAAGGCAGAGGGAGAATTTTCAAGTGCCTGAGTAAGGGATTAGGGAAGATAAAGATTGGGCCTTGGATGTCTAATAGAATAATAATGCTATTGATGGATGTATATGGAGATTATGTTTGTTGGGACAATAATGAAAGGAAGATGTTAAGGCTGAAGTAATCATGAGGCATTGAAGGTGAAATGTTAATAGATGCTTGACAGTAAGAGAATGTACAAAGTGAAGCCCTCAGCCATGGTGGTTGTTTGCTTGAAGGTATTACTTAATGATTTGCTCATATATGAGAGTATATTTCAAATGATCAATTCTGGATTTATTTTTAAAAGATAGAATTATGTATAAGGGCAGATTTTTAAAGTATTACGTACAAACATATATTGACTTATTGTTATTTTGTTACATTTTAAGTACTTCCAAACAAAACATTAGCACTGCTTCATTTTGTCTATAAGAAATGGGCAATTTTATATTTACAAATAAAATTTAAGATTCCAATTCAGAATATTTATTTGTAATCATGTCAGCTGTAATTGTTGAATTTTTTTTAATCTTAAGGGAAGTGAAATCCAAATTTTCTCAAAAATGGTTTTGGAAAACCAGTTAAATATCACAGAGGATGAGCCCAAGGAGCACAACATGGACCCGTTTCACTGGTTCATGCCAGATAGTACATAGAAGGTAGGAAACATAATGGATCCTGCTCTTAGAGTGTAATTGCATATCATGCTGCCTTTAAACAATGAATGTTATGAAACATATTGTGGAGTCCTGCCCTCTACAAGTTCACAGTCTGATGAGAGATTGGCATGCTAAACCGTAATCAAGTACTATGTGCTTGCGTTGCCGTCACATTTTATTTTTTAAAAAATTAAAATCTTGCCCTGGCCGGTTTGGCTCAGCAGTTGGAGCATTGGCCCGCGACCAGAGTCCCGGGTTCAGTTTCCGCTAAGGGCACGTACCTTGGTTGCAGTTTGTCCCCACCCCGGTTGGGGTTGTGTGGGTGGCAACCAGTCTCTGTGTCTCTCTCACATCGATGTTTCTCTCTCTCTCTTCCTCCCTCTCTCCTTCCTGCTGTATCTGAAGATAAATGCAAAAATGTCCTTGGGTGAGGGAAAAAATAAATAAATCAATTAATTAAAAATCTTGGTAGTCTTGGGATCCTACCTAAGTCATGCATGCATGGTTTTAACTCACAGGGCTCTTCCTTATATCTGGCAACATAACTTACTGCATTTTATTCTCTGCTTGTATCTAGTTTATGTGAGAGAGGCTTTCTTGAGGATGCATGTGGCAGGAGACAGTTTTGTGATAGTATTCCTTTATAGTAAATGATAAAAATGACTGTTTGTGACTTTTCGTAGTTTTCCCTTATGAATCATTCTCTTAATGTGTACTCACTACCAAGGATTTCTGACTTTGAGTAATGAGGTTATTGTTTATTACACGGTTTCTTGTTATTTAACCTTGAAATTTAGTCAATATCTGTAAGAACAGAAATGGTTGAAGTAAAAAAATTAGTCTGCATGAGCATAGATACCAAAGCACCTAAATAACAGGTGATTACTATGTCTTGTTGGAACCGGTCATTTATTGTAAGTAGAGGTTTTAAATGAAACAATTATCAGTGGCTAACAGTCTATTTGGCAGAGCTCATGGCCAGCATTATTTTGGCCGTTCTTGATTAGGATGTTGTCCATAAAAAGCCAAGGGACTCTTAATTGATTGTTACTAACAGTCTGCACTGTGTGTAATAAGGAATAAAACTGGAGCAGGAAGATGTTTTGAAAAAAATAAGAGCTAAAGAGAATTAGGGTTGTCGACTCCTCAAATATGGTGTGGATCAATGTGATCTAAACAACATTTGAGGCTCTACGTATCTTTATTTCAACCCTATTTCTCAAATGTCTTGGAAAAGAAAAAAGAAAAAAGCAGAGAGAGAGAGCTCTACGGACTTATTTAGGACACCAGTAGCTATATTGCAAATGTAAAGGCTGGAACACACTGGAGTTCATCAGTTGATCAAATATGTGCTTGATACAACTTTGAATAGGCTTTTTAGCATCTATGGCCTTACTGAACTAACTCCATGTTACAATGATTTAACAAGTCAGAAGAAATATCTAGACAAATGGACAGTACAGTTACAAGTATCTGAATATAGATACAGACATGGTATTAAGATTAATATTTGGCTCTAAAATTCGCCTCCTTAACTCTGACACAAAAATGCTCATTCACTAAGTGCTAATATGCCCTAATTTTTTAAGAAAAGAAAAAAGGAAAGGAAAAGGAAGGACAGGGCAGGTCAGGGAAGGGAAAGAAAGAGAAAAAAAGACTAGAGTCATCTTCTTTAAATTAGTTTTGTAGCTTGGCATGAAACAGTGGAAATCATGAATACTTAAACATAATGTTTATCGTATTAGTAGAGTTTTCTTGTTATACAAAACACCTAAAACAACAGGGAATAACAGATTAAATAAAATTTTCTCGGTTTGCCTAACCACTAGTAAAAATTCATTAAATAATTTCTCATCAGGCTATGAATAAGAAGGGATGGGCATTTATGTGATTTCCAACAGGTGAAAAAAAATTGCCTTAGAAATAAAATATCCACATTGTACATCAGTTAAAACTGTCACTGAACCTGAAAAAACACTCATTCTTCCCATACTCAGAAACTCTACTCATCCCCTCTTCTCACTAAGCTTATTCCTTCTTATTTGTATTCATAGCTTATCATCTGGCATTAGATAATTTAAAAAGAAAAAGTTTAGAAGTGAAGTGGAATAAACAAAATGGAAAAGATGCCTAGGTAAGATGACAGCTTGATGGCTTTGTGCCCTGTTCACAGGCCTGATCTTGCTTCAGTGTTAGAAACTGAAAAAGAATGATATTCATATGCTATCAGTTGAAGACTTTTTTTCCTAAATATGTAGCAAATGTGACCAGATTAAAGAAACCCAGTGAAGAATGGGAAATAGCTGCTCTTACTGAGACGCAGCTAAATACTATGTAAATTGAGTAGATTCTGGCTGAATCACATAACAGAAACTGTAAACTATATCACATGTCCTCATTTTTCACATCATGGAAGAGTTCAATTCCAGCAACACTCCAGACAACAAAGAACCCCCCAAATGATCTCCACACTTTGTTTTGGGATAAATACCAGATCAAAGAGAACTTTATTTATGCAAACATGAAAAGATTACTAATCTGGAAAGAAGAAAAAGATATAGTGTGGGAACTGGTAAAAAAAAGATAGAGTGTAGGGTATAGATAGAGTTTGCTATCTAAAAAAGCAGAAGTTATTCTTAAGAGTGAATATATATTTATTTTTAAATGCTTTGCTATTGAAAACAATATATTTTTAAAGGTACCAACATTGTACTTTCAATAAAATGCAACAAAACATAGACCGTGTGAAATAAACTTTAAAGATGTGACAAAAAACAGAAGCCTGAGGTGAAAGGAGAGTTAAAGGACATGAAGAAAGAGTATAAAGTCACTGGTATTAAAACTGGCAGTAACATAATATGAATTAATAATTGCACATGGAAGAATGTTAATATATAGTTGGCTCATGACCAATGTGGGAGCTGGGAGCCCTGACCCCTTGTGCAGTTGAAAATCTGCATGTAGCTTTTTACTCCCCAAAACATAACTACTTATAGCCTACTGTCGATTAACACATATTTTGTATGTTATATGGATTACATACTGTATTCCTACAATAAAGTAAGCTAGAGAAAAGAAAATGTTATTAAGGAAATCATAAGGAGTCCGGCTGCAGGGGCTCAGTTGGTTGAGTGTTGTGCTGTGCACCAGAGGTTGCCGGGTCAAATCCCAGTCAGGGCACATACCCAGGTTGTGGATTCGATCCCTAGTTGGAGAGCCTACAGAAGGCAACAGATCAGTGTTTCTCTCTCACATGGATGTTCTCTTTCTAAGCATGTCCTCAGGTGAGCATTAAAAAAAAAAAAGATAATCATAAGGAAGAGGAAGTACATTTACAATATTTATTGGAAAAAAAATCAATGTAAATCAACATCAATGACAATAGTAAACCAATAAAAGAATATGAAGCTATGTGAAAGAGACCATTGTGAGATTAAATTTTGTAACTCTTGAAGTAGAGGATGTAAACAGTAGAAAAGAAATACCAATATATTAAAAAATGTGCTATATGAAAAACAAATATATGGCACATCACAGAATAAAAAAAATAGAACATTTTTGTAAAAGGATATCAACACTTAGACATATTTTGGTGAATTAAGAATATTTTTTTAAAATACAATACATCTTATAAGCATTTAGGTAGAAATATACAGTATGTCTATAAGAAAATAATTTCAAACTAAATAAAAAGATTCCACTGAAATAATAAATTCCAGAAAACAGTAGATAAAAACAGGGATATGAAGAAGAAATAAGGATCCAAGAGGTTTATAAGAAACCAAATTATAGTTTAGGTGTAATAGCAATAAACATATATTTTTTAAAATGTGAGAGATTAGAAAAAAGCATCAATAATGTCCCTTTTCTATACTAGAGAGTATACTATATGAGACTGGGAAATGCATCAAAATAAAAAATAAAAGGGCATCAAAAAGGGACTAATATTGAACAGTAAACCAGGATAAAGATGCTTTATAATATTGTAACTATTATAAATATTGTCACTAAAGTTAGTAGATTTATTAGTAACTTTTAAAAGAAAAAATATAGCCTGGCCAGTGTGGCTCAGTGGTTGAATGGCGACCCATGCACTAAGAAGTCACCAGTTTTATTACTGGTCAGGCCACACTCTCAGGTTGCGGGCTGATCCACAGTCGGGGTGTGCAGGTGGCGGCCAATCGATGTTCTCGCTCATCAGTGTTTCTCTCTCTCTCTCCCTCTCCCTTCCTCTCTCTCTAAAATCAGTAAAGAAAAAAGAAAAAAAAGAGGTTAAAAAACCCTTTGTTCTTCTTAAAGAAATAAAGAAAAGAAAAAATATAAAAGCACAAGTAACATAATCGTATTATCAGGATCTAAAATATATCTCATGACAAAATATCAATTTATAAAAAGATAAATTATGCTAAGTTTTATATCTTCAATATAGGGAGTCAATAGAGATTGATTAGATTATTAAAAAGAATAATTCTGAAAGTTTACATTAAAAATAACAATTAGTAGCATAATACAATTATTCCCAATTTCTAGAGGGCAAAAAAACAAATAAAACATACACATAGGAATAAAGTGATAGGAATCAAGAAGAAAAAATGAGCAAAATAACCGCATAATACAAGTTGTACTTTATTGCGATAAAATTAATCAGTGGTATATGTATTTAAACTCATCTTACACTATTACTCTTGTCTTCAACTCTGTGCCTTTGCTCCCAGCCTCATCCCAGTACACACATATTCTACATTGTTTCATGAATTTTGCTGTTTCAAAATGGATTTTAGAAAAAGGGAATGATTAACAACATGTGAAAGATATTACCGTGGACACCTGCAAAAGCAGCACCCATCTTCAGCTCACTTTTAGGACGCTCTAAATAAGCAACGTGTGGTGAGTAAAGCAAAAAATGACACCCCTTTTCGTTTTTTCTTTCTCTCTCTCTCTCTTTTTTAAAGCCTGTATTTCAAGTGCAGAGCCAAGTGAGTAATGAACAAAGTCCGGATAGATTCTTCTCAATCTAAGCCCAAATATTTTATAGGTATTATTTTTTTTTCTCCTAAAATACGCCATGATGTCGATCAATCTCAACTTTTGTGGAACAAGTTTTAATCTTTTTTTAAAAAATGTATATATCATCTTAAAAATATACCACAATAATTGCTTAATTCTTTGAGATAAAGTAGATTTTCATTCCAGAGGTTAATATTTAATGAATCAAAATACCAAGTATTAGAAAAAAAGAAGAAATGAAATGCAGCACAATCATCTGAAAATGATACTAAATAACTATTTTTGAATGAAGGAAAATTATAGGCCATTTTGTAATCTATAATTGGATAGGCTTTTAAAGTATCAAGGAAAAAAAGTCAAATGTAGAAAATATTGGATTGGTATACACAAAATTTTGTAATAAATAGTATAACAGTTTGGCGCTTAGAGGAGAGTGTTTGATGAACAGTGTTGGTTGCAACGTATTATTTTATAGACATAAAATTCTTATTAGTATTGGGAAATTTCTTCGGAGTTATTTATCTTAAATTCTTATCATACTCTTGCTTTATATGTAAAATGTCGTATACCTATCAAAATATATAATTGTGACTTTCACATATCCATTGTCTTCTATTTTCAAAACTGAATTTATTCTGTTCCCTCAGCCACTACTGAAATTTCCATTTTCCAAGCCCCTCTTCTCGAAATCAGTGCTTCTTTTAAGTAAACTAGCCTCTATTCTTCCCAGGTAAGGATCCCACACCTGGCCTGGCCTTTAAAATGAAGGTGGGCTGACCTCACATTACCTTTCCAACTGCAAGCCTCACTTCTCACGTTAACAGAATCTTTTTCTAAAGACTAAAATTAAGTTATAGTTCATTTTTAAAATATTCCCATGTCCTTGTATAAAGAATATACTGAAAACATATCTGTTAATTTATTGACTTGATCCAAATTTCAGAATAACATATTACTAGTTGGGGTGCAAAAATTACTTTTAATGTCCCCTTAAATATTTATAAGCATCAAGCATTACTTTTAGAAGAAACCTGAATTATTTACCTTAAAGTTACTAAACTATGAAATGCTCTGCAGAAAAGCCAAAGGTGTAAGGGCAGCTGTGTATAATGTTGCTGTAGGTTAACGATGAAATAGATCTTTTCCACATTTTCAGTGAAAGCATTTGTGAAAAGATGTATTGCTCCAAGTTGGAAATCTATATTCTGTGACAGCTGCTGACTAGTAATGAGATCTAATGAGCTGTCTCTTTATTGGAAAAAATAACATTTGCAATAACAGCCCCTTTGTAAATTGTAAAAGAGTACGGAGTGCAGATATAACCCCAAGTTGATAGGGGTATATTCATGTCAGTGTCATTTCAATTCAAATCTAAGTTTCTGTTCTCATTTAAAGTAAGGTACTGTACACTCAAATGTGAAAATCAGCTCTTTTGCCCACTAATAGCCCATGGCTAAAAATTTAGTTTCTTTCATGTAATATTAACATAACACTGATGCCAATACTATCATAGTAAACTTAAGACCATTAAGTTTAAACAATGATAAGCTTTTCAGATTTTATTTCCAAGTTTAACAGAAAACGATTGTTCTTTCTCACTGTTGTATTCAACTAATATTCAAGGTTCATTATTTGAAATTATTATACTGACATACGAATGGTCTTTCCCTTCCATCACTCCACAACCAGCCAAACATAGATATAAAGAGACAACTGTGATCAGTAGTACTACAGTAAAATTTTTGAAAACTGATTGTGGTTTACATTATCTTGGGATGCCTCAAGGCTCAAGTTAAAATCTTTTGAAAGTAGCAGTGGCAGCAAAGATATAATTGATTTTGGGAATCTAAAAAAAATATAATATTTCAAATAATAAAAACAGAGGTGTTATCTAAATAATGTCAATAAAATACAATTTCTTTTCCTTTTAAATCATTGTACCCTTGACTCACATTTAAATAATAGAAATCTGAATGCACAAAACACATATAGTTCTGAAACAATAATTTTTATGGCTTTCAAAGTAAATCAGCATCTTTTAAGTATTAGTAATGATTTTCTATATCCAATATATCCTTTCCTTTTTTTTCTCTCCTATTATAGGAGAAAAGGCTGCATTATTCTTAAAGTTAATTATTCTAGTTCTCTAATTCTCATCAAATCAACATTTTGGGAGGAATCGTTCTCTATACTTTACCACTTCATTCTCCTGAATTTTCAGTATGATTATATCTACTAGCTCTCAAATAAGCTCTTAATTATACTTAAATATCTCCTGTTAAACAAAACAAAACTTCTACTCCATCCTTACAAATCACAAATGAACCTTTTGGAGGGGGGGTGCTTCATAGTTCCTGTTTCCATATGTGTCCCTCTCATTCATTCTTCAGTCTATTCCTCAGTATATTGATATTTCTTTCTCCAAGAAACCATCTCTCAAATCATTTTAAACATATAATTTTTGGAATTCCTTAGCAACATTAAACATTGCTGATCATTCTCTGTCTTGGTTTCCATATCGGCATCCTCTCTCAATGAGTTTTCTCTTTTAATGTTTTATCTATGTCTGTTGTATTTCCAGAGTCCTTCTTTGTTGTCCTGTTACCTAAATGTTGTTGCTTTTTAGGGTCCTATCCCAGGCATTGTTTTCTCTTAATTCTTCAAATTCTTCTTAGAATGACTTCATGAATTCTCACCAATTACCATCCAAGTACTGATGAACTCCATCTGCCCAGATGAGATGTGTCTCCAGAGCATCACAATCACCCAAAGCCTGTTGGGCAAATAGGCACCTTCACCCTAATATTCAACTCTGTACTTTGTTTACAGACTTCCTGTTCCCAATAGTGTCCCCGAGTTTTTCTCTCTTAGTGAATGCCTTCACTCCAATTAGTTTCTCAATCCAGAAGACCTGACTATTTTTTCACCACAATACTCTCCCATATCCAATAAAATCAGTAAGCTCTGCAAATTTAACCTCCCGGATATCTTCTCACATTTTTGTCGGCTCTCTTGTTCATTCCACTATCCTGAATGAGCTGACCAACAAAGCACCTCTTCTCCAAGTTTGTGGATCATCCTGATAACTATATCTTCCTCTGGTCCATTGGCCACATGCAACCAAAGTGATCTGTTTAAACACAAACTTAGTAATATCATTTACCACTTTTTAAGTTATTTAATTAATTAATTTACTTTGTGGATTTTAGGCTAAAGTCCAGTTCTTTGACTTGGCTTCATACTTCTTCAGAGTTCTCTCTAGTTCACTCATTTAGTTCCTAGAAGATCACATATCATCTTTGGACATGCCCATGTGAATTTCTTTCACTTAAGCCTAATTTGTCCCATCATATTCACCCAGAAAAATTAAAGAAAATAAATTACAAAAACATTTAGTATGTTTCCACTGTACCGGGCTGTGTAGTCTATATGTGTTATTCTTCATCATGACAATGATGAGAGGAGCTGTTATTTCACCCATCCTACATATGAGACTGAGACTACCATGAATAACATGCCTAAGTACACCTGGCTAGTGTTTGAACAGGAATGTGAACCCAGTTCTTGCCTGACTCCAAATTCAGAACAATGTCACTTTCTTTAGAAAGCATTTTTATTAGACTTCAAAATTGGTATTATGTGCCCTGCCTGTATTTATCCAATACTTTCATTAACATAGCACTTATCACTTTGTACTGTACTAAATTATTTAATTATTTGTGCCCTTGCATGAGGCCCTAAGATCTTTAATGCCTGTTTTATTTGCCATTGTACTTCCACGGAACAGTGTTGAAAGAATCACAGTCACAGAACTACCACGCACTTAGATATCCAGGAGGAAGCACAAAGTCAGTCCGCCCTGTATGCTCCACCCCCCACCTCAAAACAATTCCCCACTTGATTCTGATTAATTAGCCATTTTCATCATCAGGCACTATGTTGGGTGTTTGTTGTTGTCCAGCATTCCTATCCCTCTTCTTTTAGAGGACATCCCTCTCTCATTTGTATAATTGCTTCTCTTCACTATGTGATTCTTGTGTAGCTGCCAATCACAATATTCAACCTTCCCAACCACAAAGGCAAGGGAGTGACCAAAATCTAGCCAATCATACTACTTATTATCCTAACCACCCATTTTGGCTCTGGGTGTGCATAAAACTTATGCCAGTCTAATCAAAATCTAATAACAAGATAATGAAATAGAAAAGCTCTCTGCATCATTCAGAGCTCTAATAGAAACACTGTAATTTCCTTAAGGGGAAAATAAATATTTTAAAGTATATCTTTTAGGGCCAGAGAGATTGGTTTGGAGGACATACAGCCAAGAAAAATGCCCAAACAATGTCACAAGACTACTCCTGCAGAGAGCTCACAGACAGCTCCTTTTCATTTCCCTAGAACAAGCTTGAAAAAGAGCTGGCACTCAGTACATAATCACTAAGTGTCCATGACCTAATGGATGCCATAATCTAATATATTGCCCCCAGAAAGCCAGAATCTATGGCTCCCAGTATAACCAGAAACAGATTCTGTCTAAGACCTGTTTTTTCATATCACTCTCTTCTGAAGTAACTTTTATTTATTGTCTGTTTTTTTTGTAGGAGTGTACATTCTTGATAAAAACCTAACTTCAAGAGAGGCTGGGAGTGAGTCTTCAGCTTTAACCTCAGAGAGGTAGGACTTATAAAAATTCCCCAGAAATAAGCAAAGTGCTTGAATGATTCTATGTAACAACTTGGCATAATAATTACTAAACTCTTTCGAATACAGGATTACTAAACTTCAGGATGATATAACATGTATAAATCTGCAGTGCTCTTCCTTACTAACACCTAGAGGAAGTCATGTGCAGTAGGAGATACTGAGCCAATTCAGAGAGAAAGAGAAAGAAAAGAATGAGAGCTAAAGTGATCACTTAGCTCGGGAATTCATAGGCTACAGTGTGAGTGGGTTACATCACACACACACACACACACACACACACACACACACTTCTTATATTAGTTTGAATTGTCTGTGTATCCCTTGTAGACAGAAGTATCCCAACTAATAAAGACATCTGTGATGGTTAATTTTATGTGTCAACTTGGCTGGGCTATGATGCCCAGAAAGTATGTGGTCAAATATTATTCTGGAAGTTTCTGTAAGGCTGATTTTGAATGAGAGTAACATTTAAATAGTTGGAATTTGAATAAAGCAGATTGCTCTCCATTATGTGTATGAGCCTCATCCAATCAATTGAAGGCCTTAACAAACAATGACCTCCCCTGAGCAAGAAGGAAATCTTCAAACAGACTGCCTTTAAAATTAGGCTACAACTCTGGGTCTCCAGCCTGCTTGCCTACTCCATCAGGCTTTGGACTTGTCAAGCCTTCACAATTGCGTGAGTTAATTTCTTAAATCCTCCTCTCTATATATGTTGTGATGATGAATGTGTCAAC
Source organism: Tadarida brasiliensis (assembly GCA_030848825.1). Taxonomy (NCBI): domain Eukaryota; kingdom Metazoa; phylum Chordata; class Mammalia; order Chiroptera; family Molossidae; genus Tadarida; species Tadarida brasiliensis. The sequence goes on from CM061262.1 coordinate 61,396,268, forward strand.
TTAATTTGGTCATGGTTTGCTTATATATTTGATAAAAGATTATTCTGGGTGTTCCTATGAAGGTGTTTTTGGATGAGATTAACAGTTAAATTTGTAGACTAAGTAAACCAGATTATCCTCCATAATATCTATGGGGGGCTTATTCAATCAACTGAAGACCTAAATAAAATAAAAAGGCTAAAATTACCCCCAGTAAGAGAGGCTTCTTCCTGCCTGATGGCCTTCAAACTGGAACATCATCTTTTCCTGCCTTTGGACTCAAATCGAAACATTGGTTCTTTCTTTGGAGAACCTCAAGTAATACAATATTCTTCCAAGAAAATTGTTACCGGTGGGTATGGAGAACTTCAAAGCAAATGTTACTTCATATTGTACAGAAAAGTAATGACCTATGCGTGTGGAAAACACAGAAGCCTTACCATTTTCCTGGTTTCCAACTATGCAGTAGCAATTTTAGGGTTAGTTGGTAAACCTATTCAAGGGGAAAGGCCCTTGTTTTAGAGAAGGGAATTCTGTGCATAGACTTTGGTCTTAGTCTATTTAGGCTCCTAAAACAAAGTGTATAGTTAGGGTGGCTTAACAACAAACATTTGTTTCTCATAGTTCTGGAGGCTCAGATGTCCAAGATCAAGGCATTGGCAAATTTGGTGTCTAGTGAGAGCTCACTTTCTGGTTCATAGGCAATTGTATTTTTGCTGTGTTTGTATAATACATAGCAGAAGACATGAGGGAACAGCCTAGGATCTCTTATAAGACATTAATTCCATTCATGAGAGCTTCATCCTCATGGCCTAATTACTTCCCACAGGACTTAGCACCAAAATCATTAGATTGGAGATTAGGTTTTAACATATGAACTTTTGGGGTAAGCAAGTATTCATTCCACTGCTGCTTTTTATATTATGACTCTTATTGGCCCATGGCTACATATATCTAGCTACTTCCATTGGCCAGAGTTTATATCTCAAACCAGAGAACAGATGCCTTCTAGTATATCAACTCTAGGCTCCTAGCCAGGTACATTGTTCATGAGCTATCAAACTGTAAAGTCTAGCCCAATGGTAATTATTCAACTAATGCAAATTGTTCAGGAACTAAATGGACTTTCTAAATTTTTCTACTTCAGATTTGTTCTACTTTTTCATTTATATTAAGAGTTTTTTACACTTGTGGCTGTGACCTTACTATGTGGCATATTTAAAGTGAAGCTGATGAGAAGAAAGTGTATGCTTGTCTAACCAAAACAAATGAACAAACAACAAAGCAATGAATAAAGTAATTCTTAGAAAATGTTCTCTGCCATTTGCTACCTAAACAGTACTTACTATGACAACACCAATATTTATGTTAAACATTTGGTCTTATTTTTTTCTTTATGCAGTTACTTATCTTTTTTATTCAAAACATATTTTGGGGGGACCAGTTAAGCGCTTGCCCCATTTTTGACAAGACTCATTTGAATCCCAAAAGAAGCTTACAAAACTAACCACTTTTAATTAGAGGATTCAATAAAATCCATAAAATATAATATAAATTATATCTTTAATTCCAGAGTTTAACCTCCTTCTATAATAAGAATTTGTTGAAACCTTAATATATATTGAAAAAAATTATAAAGTCAAATATCTAATGATTTACCTTAATCTAGTAGTTCAGCTTTCTTATGGGTGTGAAATAGGAGTAGTTTATCTACAATGAATAGGGTCATGGATGAGCTTCAAGAGATACAAAATCACATTTAATTTAATTTCAGTTTTGTAGTGTATAAGTATGGGAATCATGGGCAGTTTGTCAGATTACCAATTTGTCCAAGAGTTGAAAATGTTAAAATTCAAATAAAACAAAACACATTGTTACCAGGAGATCTGATTGATTTTCCTCTCCCTCATTACCATCCCAATCAATAAATGGTTGAAAGGAATCTCGATTAATTCTGATATATTAAAATAATAATAGATTTAATATAATAATATAAATTTTAATATAACAATTTTAATAGAAATAACAAAAATTATTGAGACCTCATCATGAGCACACTTTTTAAAATAGGTACATTATTTTATCCTATTTACATAAGGCAATTTTAAGAATTAGAAAGATTAAGTAACATCTTTTCAGCAGTTTGTTAGTGACAGAACTGTGATTCAAACCCACTCTGTCTGAAAGAGCCTGGGCTCACTCTTAGCTACAATGTTCTGCTGCCTACCCACTTGACCCTGAATGTGAGTTAGGCTAGTTTGGTAAGACTGAAGCATCAAGGTCCACTTTAGAGGATACAATGATTTGAAAGGTAAAAGAGTTCCCCTACCTCCCAACTAAGGGGAGAAAATAAGAGACAAAATAGCTGAGATTAAGGTGGATTGGTTGTTGGTTTCCCAATCCTCAATCTAAGACACTCAAGAGATCTATAGTAATGAAATGGTAAATGTGAAAAGGACTGAATAGTTTCTCTCACTCAGCCACTATGGATAGCACAACAAATGTTTTCTTATTCAAGGTGATGAAAGCTGCTAAATCTTAGCTACCACATGGGAAATTGAAAGACTGGGAACATTATTGGACAATCTTGAGTGGGTATCTCAATAGAAAAAAAAAATTACAAAGGATTGTTCTTGCTCTTTGACAGAAAAAAGATTAAAAAATCACTAGTTGGCCTTTACAAACTCATTATGTTTGCAGGTGTACATGGGTGGGAGACCAGTAAGGAGTAGTGAGACCAGAGCAGACGTATCTGATTGGGAGACTGGATGTGATGTGGAGCTAAAGCAGTTTGGTGATGAATAGAAAGCTTCTCTGTATTTCCTTTGTTTGGAAGAAAAGAAAATTTGGTTCTCAGTATGAGGTGGTAAATGCAGAATCAGCTGTTGATGGAGGGATAGACTCCAGCAACAGCAGCAATATTCATAAAAGCAAAGTAGCTGGAGATTACAAGTGCTCAGTCTATCTGTAGTAGGCAGTTAGACAGACATGAGCAGAGTAGGAATGATAGACCAAGTACAGAAGGTCACCTAGGATGGAAAACCCTGGGTGCCTAACAACAGACAATTGATAGGGTGGGACCTTGTCCCCAGGGTGACCTTTCCTCCTCTAGCATATCACTGGTCATGAGGTTTAGACCTCTCGACCTCTCATATTGCTGGTCATGCATTTTGGACCCCCATGACCTTTGCTCATTTGTAGCTAGCCATGCAGTAGACAGCCTTAGAGAAGAAACAAGGGGGCCAGATAATAGCCTCATATGACTCCCATACAAGCCCTTGCATGACCACTCCCTAAAGCATTAAGCCCTCAGGATAATGAGGTTCTGGCCCATATCAAATAATCTTAATCCCAAAACATCAATTCAAAGAATATATGCACGCCTATGTTCATAACAGAGCTACTATATTTACAATAGCCAAGATCTGGAAACATCCCAAATGCCTGTAAGCAGATGAGTGGATGAAAAAGCTGTGATATATTTACACAATGAAATACACAGGTGTATAAAGGAAGAAAATCTTACCTTTTTGTGACAGCATGGATGGACCTGGAGATTATTATGCTAATTGAAATAAGCCAGTCAGAGAAAGACAAATACCACATGATCTTACTTATACGTGGAATCTAATGAACAAAATAAAGTGACAAACATAATATAGACAGAGGCATGGATACATGGAACTGACTGACAGTTGTCAGAGCAGAGTGGGGATGGGGGGATTGGGTGAAAGAAGGTGAAGGGATTAGCCAAAGAACATATATGTATAATCCATAGACACAGACAACAGTGTGGTGATGGCCGGAAGGTGGGGGAGAGGACAGTGGTTGGGTGGAAGCAGGCAAAGGTGGGGAAAATGGGGACATCTGTAATGGTGTCAACAATAAAAATAAAGAAAAAAAATTTCAGGAACACAGCCTTGTGTCTGTTGACCACAGAGACAGAGTTTTGGTCAAACTAGAGATAATAAATGGGCTTCAGTTGTGTTTCAGCTCCAGACCTAGCAAAACAGCAAGGACAGGTAGGGCAACCCCATAGCTGATGTCAAGACCAGATGCAATGACTCATGACCCCCTCCCTTAGTGCCGACAAATCAGGAGAGACCACTATCCTGAAAGGACACACCTAGAAAAGCTGGTGAATCTTCTATTAAGTTCCTCTCCTGGGACCTCCCCTAAGATCCCTGCCTTTAGAGAAGGGATAAAAACCCTCAGGATGGAGGACCCAGTGCGCTCTTTATCTCTAGTGAACACTCCTGTGCCTTTCCCCTCCTTTCCCAGGACCTGTGCTCTCTCTCTGGAGTATGCCCATGCTGTTCCCCCCTCTCCTTCTCTCAGGTGCATTCTCCCTGCTTTTCTTTTTCCTGAGCTCCAAGGACCCTTCTTTTGCTTCTGTAACCTGTTTCTTGAGCCCATGCAGCTCAGCTGGCTGACTTCTTCCACGGCTCACTTCTACCTCTGTGACTCTCTAAGTAAACTTTTGCTTGTATTTGAATCTTGACTCTAAATTCTTTCTTAGCCTCCCTTCACAGAACTACATTCTAATGAGAAAAAGAAATTAAATATATTAAAATATGGCATGACAAAATATAATGATTTTTCATTGAAGAAAGCTATAGCAAAGAAGGGCATAGTGTAAGTACTGATGATCATGTGGGAAGTGATTTTATTTTACATAATGTTATTTTGTATTAAGTGATATTTGAGAAGAGACCTGAGGGAAATGGAGGACTGAGTATGAGGATATCTGGGGAAGGGCATTTCAGAGAAGAGGATCAGCATGTGCAAAGTCTGTGAGTAGGAAAGTTCTCCTTTGTTCCAAGAACAACAAGACCATTAATTAGTATGGCTTAGAGGGAATGGCAGGGTGAGTTGTTGGAAGTGAGGTCAAGGATATGAGAGTTAAGGTCCTACTAGGCCTGGAAAGTCACTATAAGGGGAAAGGTCATTGTAGGGACTTTAGCTATTATTCTGAGTTAGATGTTAGTAGTATAACACTTAATGATCAAAAACTGCTAATTCTGCTGTAAATTGCTTTGCCCAACAAGCAACTGAAAGTCTTTAATCATCTTCATGGAAGGCTTTTTTCAAAATATTGATTGGCTACAAATCCTGCAACAGGAAGCAATCTCCAGAGTAAGCCATTCTCATTGAAATCAGTAAGAAACACTTTTAATGGTACTACCTGGAGCTATTATACTGAATATCTAAAGGGCAGATTAAAACTCAAGGAATCAGTAATTAGAAATTAATTGGGTTATAAAAACATAAACACCACGATCACCAGCTCAAATCAAAGTTGTAGAGATATAGCTGTAACATCTGAAAGCAATTCACTGGAAATATGGAATAGAGGACTTGACATTCTCAATCTTTTTTTTTTTTTCCTTGTCAAGAAGCATTCATATGCACAAGGCAAGAATGACCCTGCTTTTGATATTCAGTGGTATGTTTGCAGGAGCTTTTTGTAGATGCTAAGGTTAAATGAAACTGGAAATTAACCTATCAGGTCAGGAAAAACACTTTAGCACAACACATAATCAAACATTTTTTAAAATGGCATTAGAGTGTGTGCTCCCTAGTTGACTCTAACCCTCATTATGCAAAATGCACTGAAAAATGTAATGCAGAACATGATGATTTGATTATGTAACAAAACCAGTTAAATGTTTTCATTAGCAGCATAATATTTTTGCACAATAAAGATAATTGAGTGTTGAAAATGTACTAATTCATTTAATCCCATGAGGCAAAAAATACTGAGAGAAATAATATATTGTTAGGGACTCTGATTAGTAAAGCACAAAGTGCAAATTCTTCTTGCTAATAGGCATAATTTCAATTTAGAACACACTATGGAAAAAAATTAGACATCTTACGTGTTGAATTATTGAAGTTTAAAAAGTGGTTAAACTTTGTCTTTTAATAAATTTTAAATACTTTTACTAATTAGGTAGAACAGCAGGAAACATTTTTTTTCTTTGCCTACATGGGGAAGTAATATGTATGTTGTGTGTGTGTGTGTGTGTGTGTGTGTGTGTGTGTGTACAAAACGAGATATTCTAAGTCTCAGAAGGATGGAAGAGTGGATTTCTCGAAGTAAATAGTTGCAGGTGAACAATTTAATCCGATAAATTAAATATGATCTTTGGGTGGATATGTATTTGATCTGAGTATATTGTCTAACTTTGTAAAAAAAAGGAAGTGAGTAAAAATATTAAATATCTTTAGAATATCAGTTGAAATTATTTTTAAAATTTTTCAGTAATCGCTAAAATGGAAATACTTACATTTTACTCAGTCTACTGTAAAGACCGTAGGCTTTATACTGCTTCTTTTGTTAGTAATGTGGCTAAAATATAGTGAGAAAAGATCTCTTGTTTGCAATACTGGTTTCTCTTCCCAGATATGTCTATATTACTTATTCTCATAAAATTCCAATTAAAAACCCAAATAGATATTTAAGGGGGATTGACAAAATGTTTCTGAAATTCAATGGAAAGAAAAAATGTATGGGGATAAAGAATATTTGAAAACAAATAATACAAAGCTATAATAAGTTAATTTATTCCAGAGGGAATAAAATTAATTATATCTTTCTTTAAATGGGTCTTTCTTGCCCAATTTAACTGGTCTGGTGCAATTTTTTTTTTTCCACAATGTCTGAATTATAAAATGGCTATAACAAAACTCTATTGGGTTATACTGAAAATGTGAACCACAACAAAAACAATAATGATGATCTAAAATACCAGAATAATATTTATATATTTTAGTGTCAGGAGGCCTTTGTAAATGTTACACCAAATGAGAAACCATAAACAAAAAGAGGATAAATTTGAACAAACACCAAAAAATCCAAATGCAAACAAAGAACTGAGAAACTATGCATAGGATTAATGGAGACCAGGAATTAACATTTTTAACAATACCAAAGTAAAAAAAAAAAAAAAAAAAAGATAAATGAGAATCTTCAGAGAAAATGATTAAGAAAAACAAATTTATGTAATATAATAAACACTAATAGTGAATAAACAAAAAAGTGTTTAAGTCACTCATAAACTAAATTTAAAATGAACAAGATACAACTTTTGCCCTACTAAATATCAAATAGACAAACATTTTTATAAAAAGCAAAAACAAAAGTAGGTACTGCAAGGATGAGAAAAAATTACATGTTTTATTATTTCTAATGGGAATATATATTGATATCAATCTTCTGGAGAACAATTGGTCATTCAAATTTGATCCTGAATATGTACTTTTGACATAATTTTTAAATACATTTTTCCTATTCAGAAAATTAAGGATGTCTACAAATAACTTGCAAATATATATGTAAGTGTGTGTGTGTGTGTGTACATGCATAGTTATGTCTGGATGTGTAAGTCTTTCTATATAAATACAGGCATACTAATCTATTTTTGTAGGTGCATAGATATTTCATTGTGGTTTTAATTTGTTTTTCCTTGATGGCAAATGACTCTGAGCACTTTTTTTTTACTTGCTTATTGGCCATTCATATGTTTTTCTTTGTGAAATGTCAGTTCAAGTATTATATGTATGTGCATTTTTATAATAATTTTAAAAATAAAGACAATTTGAAAATAATTCAATGTAAAGACCTTAAATGCTCATTATAATGGATTTTGACAAATGTGTATAACCATATAACCCATACTTTGTTTCCCTTTGTCAGTCTCAACCCTACTCCCACATCACTATTTTGATTTTGATTTTGATCACTTTAGATTAGTTTTGTCCTTTCTAGAGTTTCATGTAAATGGAATCATACAAAATGCACATTTTTGTGCCTAGCTAATTTATCTCAAAATAATGTTTCTTATATGCACTCATGTTGATGTGTTTATCATTAGTTAGTAGCATTCTTTAGTGTGAATATGACATTATTTTTTAAAATCTTCATGTTACTAGACATTTAAGTTGTTTCTAGTTTGTGGCTCTTACGATGAAAGCTGCTATGCACAGACAGATGTGTGTTATCAGTATCTATGAATAGAATTGTTGGGGTATAGGATATGGTTGTACAATTTTCCACTCCATTAGTAATTTATGAGACTTCTGGTTGTTTTATATTGTCACCAACATTTGGTGTTTCCATTATCTTTAAAGGCTATTTTAGTAGTCCAGTAGTGGTACATCACCGTAACTTTAATTTGCATTTCCCTAATGATTAATGACGTTGATGAGGACTCTTTAAGTGTACTTACTGGTCATTCGTATATCAATTTTGTTTGTGAAATGTTTCTTCAAATCTTTTATCAAATAGTTTGGGAAAGGGGGTAATAATGAGCTGTAGTATTTCTTTATAACTTATGTATTTAAGTCACATATATAGATGTTGTGACTACCTTTTCCATTTGATGCATTTCTATTTATTTTCGTAGCAGTTTTTTTTTAATGATCGGTAATTTTCAGTTTTAATGAATTTCAAATTATTATTTTTATCATTTTTAGTTCTTTCTGTATTTTATTTAAAAATCTTTACATACTCCAAGTTAGTAAAGATATTCTTTGATACTTATTAACTTATATTTTTAGTTTTAAAATTTAGGTCTATAATCTTTATAAACTTAATACTTATGTATAGTGTGAGGTAGAGATTAAGATTTTTTTCCATGTAGCTAGCAGATATTTCAATACAATTAGAATTTTATTTTCCCTTTCCCATTGAATTTAGCATTTCTTTCTTTCTTTTTTTTTTAAATATGTTTTTATTGATTTTTTTTCCCATTTTTTTAGAGAGAGAGGAAGAGAGAAAGAGAAACATGGATTGGCTGCCTCCTGCACATTCCCTACTGGGGATCCAGCCCAACCCCAGCATGTGCCCTGACCCGAATCGAACTGGGACCTCTCAGTCCATGGGATGACTCTCAGTCCACTTAGCCTCATAGGCTGGGCATTTTTCTTTCTTTTTTTCTTTTTTCTTTCTTTCCTTCCTTCCTTCCTTCCTTCCTTCCTTCCTTCCTTCCTTCCTTCCTTCCTTCCTTCCTTCCTTCCTTCCTTCCTTCCTTCCTTCCTTCCTTCCTTCCTTCTCTCTCTCTCTCTCCCTCCCTCCCTCCCTCCCTCCCTCCCTTCCTTCTTTCCTTCCTTTCTCTCTCTCTCTCTCTCTCTCTCTCTCTCTCTCTTTCTCTCTTTCTTTCTATCTTTCTTTCATCTTCACCCAAGGATATGTTGTTGTTTTTAAAATTTGATTTATTTTAGAAATAGAAAAAAGGAGAGAGAAACATTAATGTGAAAAGAGAAACATCGATCGGTTGCCTCCTGTGTGCACCCGACCAGGGATCCAGCCCTCAACCTTTTTGGTGTACAGGACAATGCTCCAACTAACTTAGCCACCCAGCCAGGGCTTGATTGAGCATCTTTCTCAAAAAATCATTTGCTTGAATTGGTCAGTCTATTTCTAGAATTTCTATCATGTTCCAACAATATATTTGTTCATCCTTTTATAAAAAATATACTATCTTTATTGCAGGAGCTTTATTATAAAATTTTAAACCAGGTATTTTAAGTCCTCTAACCCATTTTCATTTTAAGATTGTTTAAGCTATTCTGGGTTCTTTGCATTTCCAAGTAAATTTTAGAAATAAACTTGTTAAAATCTACAGAAATATTTGTTGGAATTTTTGTTGGATTTGTAGTAAACCTATATATCATTTTGAGAAAAACTGAAAAAATATCAATAGTGAGTCTTCCAAAATAAAAACAAAACAGCATAACTCACCATTTGTTTAGGTCTTTAATTTCTTTCAGAAACCTTGCCAGTAGTTTTTAGAGTAGAAGTTTTCTACATTATTTGTTATATTTAACTCATATCTTGCATATTTTGATGCTGTTAAACTGTTTTTATATAAAAATACTTTTCAAATTATTTACTACTAGTATATAATTCTAGAATTTGACTGATTTCTTTGTTGTTAAATTTACTCATTAGTTCTAACACTTTCCTGTATATGATTTAAGTTATTCTACTTAAATCTCATGTAACCTGGAATAAAAAATGTTTCTTCTTCTTTGCCAAGCTTTACGTCTTTTAATTTTTTGCTAACCTTGTTGTGAAAACTAGTGCCTCCAGTAAAACTTCAGGTAAAAATAATGAGAGCAGATATATTTACCTTGTTTCTACTCTTAGAATTCTGTTTTTCCCCGTGTAAGTATGGTGTTGGCTATTGGTTTTATGGATCATTTTGATCAGACAGGGATTTTTATTGATCATAATAAATATGTGTTGAATTTTGTCAAATGTTTTTTCTGCATTTATTGAGATCATAAATTTTTTTCTTCTTTCCTTTCTTAGTAATTATGTTAATTGGTTTTTGAATGTTAAACCAACCTTACCTTCCTGAGGGAAAATACACTTGGTCATATGCATTTATTAATTTCTGGATTTGATTTCCTAATTTTCTGTTAGTAATTTTTATGTCCATATTGTCTCACTTTTATTTTCTTATACTGCCTTTTTCTGCTTTAATGAAATATGAGGGTTATGTTTCTTCAGAAAACAAATTGGAAACGACCTCTCTTCCTTTATCTTCTAAAGATTTTTGTGGCAGTTTTAAAAATTATTTTTCTTAAATATTTGATATAATTTATCAGTAAAGTCTTCTGGCACTGGTGTTCTCTTTTTCAGGAGAGGTTAATAATTAGAAAACAATTTCTATGGCAGATATAGGGCTATTAGGTTTTCCATGTATTCTTATGTTGATTTTTGTAAATTTCATTAAACTGTCAATTTTGGGGGCATAAAGTTGCTCATAGTATACCCTGTTTATAATAATAGTTTCATACACTTGGAGGTATATATAATGTGTATGAACTGTAGTTATACCCTCTTTCATTCCTGATACAGAAATTTTGTTTTATTCATTTTTTTTTGAATCACTCTTATAAATGGTTAGCAATTTTCTCACTTTTATTTTCTTATACTTTCTTTTCTAAGAAAGTATACATTGTTCTTTTTCTAAGAACAATGTTTTGTTCTTATTGTCTTTATTTATCTGCATTCTATTACATTGATTTTTATTTAAATTAATGTCTTTCTGCTTATTTTCTATAAATGTGTTTTTCTTTTTGTAAAATATATTAATAGAAATATTGCTTGATTATGTGCCTTCGTTTCCCTCTAATATAGTTCTTTAATTCTATAAAGTTCTGTAGGCATCCCACAAATTTAATGTTACATTTATCAAACAATCAGAAATATTTTCTAATAGCCATGATTTTTTCAATATATTTTTAGTAGCATGCAATTTAATTTATAAATGCTTGGGATTTTTAGGAATATATTTATTTCTGTTTTTTTCTTTTAATTTAGTTGTGGTCAAAACACTTTTTATCGTTTTTATTCTTTAAAAGGTAATGAGAATTGCTTTATGTCACTGAATATCTTGCTGAATGTTTATGTGCACTTGAAAATAATGTGTATTCTGTTGTTAGGTATAGTATCTTATAAAGTTTTTCTGTATAGTTATTTGATAGTGTTATTTAAATGTTCTATATCTTTACTAATATTTTTGGTCTAGTTTTTCTATCAATTATTCAAAAAGTGATATATAAGACTATAAATATGACTGTGAATTTCTTCCTTCAGGCTTGTTAAGTTTTCCTTTATATATTTTGATGTTTTGTTATTGATCATATAAAATTTGAAGTTTTTATACCTTCTTGGTAAATTGACCTTTTTATTATTATGAAATCACTATTTCTGGTAATATTCATTGTCTTTAATTCTACTTTTTCTAACATTAGTATAGCCACAGCATCTTTCTGTTATGGTTAGTGTATACATGTTATATGTTTTCCACATTTTATTTATTTACTTTTCCTTTATTGATTTTATTTATTTATTTATTTATTTTTGTTACAGATGTTTCTCCTTTTTCCCCCATTGACACCCTCCCTCCCTGCCCCGTCTCCAGCTTTGTTGTCCATGTCCATTGGTTATGTGTACATGCATATAAGTTCTGTAGTTTATCTCCCCCCTACCCCCTCTTCTGGGGATTGTCAGTCTGTACCCTATTGCCATGTCTCTGGGACTATCCTGTTCTACCTTTTATTTTAAACAAGTCTCTTTATGTTGTGTTCCTTAATGTAATACATGTTCCACCCCACCCTCAGCTGCTCTTAACAATGATTTTACTTTGTTTTTCATTATTTGTTCACAAATTTGTTATTCTGCATTTTGTCTCTCCTCTACTAATTCTTAAAATTTATATACGGTAGACTGCCTGATATTATTGTGTGGAACTCAAAAGCTCCTTTCCATCATTTTTCTTTTTTTCTGATAGTAATTTAAATAATTTCTATTGACCTGTCTTCAAGTTGATATCCTATTTTTTTCTTCTGGAATTTCTGTTTGGTTCATTTTACAATCCCCATTTTTTTTTTTGCTAAAATTTCCCATATGTTCATATACATTTTATACTTTTCCCTGAAATTCTTTAACATATTCATCACAATTGATTTAAAGTCCCTTCCAGATAATTCAATATTTGGGTCATCAGTAAGTCTGCTTCTATTGATTGATTTTATTCTTGACAATTGATTCCTATTTTGCTTTATATATGTCTTTATTTTGATTCTATACTAGATATTGTATGAAAAAAAGTAGAGAATAAATTACATTTTGCCCAGAAACTTAATGTTTCATCTGTAAACTTCTAGCCATTGAGTCAATCTAATATGTAGCTGAGATGATTCTGTTTTATATTAGTTAAATTCAGTCTATATTGATTTCTCTTGGTCTGGTATGGGAGCACCAAGGAGAGTCCTGTGATCTCTTTGTGCTTTATACTCCAGCCATCAACTTTTCAGATTCTTTGGGCTCTCATTTTTGATTTACAGTCGAGCTTCTAGGTTTGTTTGTTTGGTTGGTTGGTTCACTAGAGGTCTCTCTTTGCTCTCACTATTGTTCCTAGTTCTCTGTCACACAGATGCTATCTCTTTATCCTGCTTTCCTGCAATCAGCCTTGCAAGGCTTTGGCACTGTTTACAGTATAGGTCCAGATCACACACAGAAGTTTTATCTCAGGTCCCTCATCCTTCTCTTAATAGGTAATAGCAGTGAATCCTGATGTGGTTCAAAAAGACAAGGATCACATGATCTCACGTATTTGTGGAATATAATGAACAAAATAAGGTGATGAACAAAATAGACTCAGAGGCATAGAAGTAGGGTTCAGACTGACAAACTTCAGAGGAGGGGGAGGGGAGAGGGAAGAGATAAACCAAATGGACATAGACAACATTGCTATGTGTGTTTGGGGGTGGGGAGGCACAGGAACAGGAGGAGGGTGACAATGGGGGAAAAAAGAGAAACATCTGTAATAAAAATAAATTAATTAAAATTTTTTAAAAAAGAGTTTCTCTAATTTTTTCAGTCTGTGGTCTGTCTTCAATAGGACTTATAGGCCTATACCTCAGGGATCTTCTCTCTCATCGATTACTCTCTACTCTAAGTTTATCATGTCAATATTCAGTGATAATCTATGGGAAATAGTAGGCAGATGCAGAATCATTTGGTGACTATGGATCCTCAGTTTTCAAAACCACTTTAACAGCCAAGGTTTGACCTATAAAATTCATAAAAAATGTTTAGCTAATTTAAAAAAAAATTTTTTTCTTTATTAATTTTAGAGAGAGAGAAAGAGAGAGATAGAAACATCGATGAGAGAGAACATCAATTGGCTGCCTCCTGCATGCCCCCGACTGGGGATTGGGCCCACAACCTGGGCATGTGCCCTGACCTCTTGGTGCTTTGGTCGACGCTCAGTCAGTGAGCCACACCTGCTGGGCTTAGCTAATTTCTTCTTACCCCTGCCAATGGTTGCTTCCTTACTCTGCTGCTTTTCAATAAAAAATGAAGGCACCAATAGGTCTCTTTACTCCCAGAAGTGTCTTATCACTTTTCATTTTGTAATCATTTTTATGTATTTGTGTTTTCACCTGACTGATGAATTAAAAAAAAACATTACTTTTATAAATTATTTTTATCTGTCTTTGTTGCTAAGATGGGAATGACATTATGTTGTCACCTTCTTCATCTTCAGTAGAAGCAAAGAATCTAAAATTATTTTTAATAGAACAAAAAGATATCTAATATTATAGGTTTAAATACATTATGGTTATTTCCAGAGAATGGAGCATATTTGAACACCAAAATAATATTTTAAAAGTGTTATTGTCATAAAAAAGATTTTATATTATCTTTTAAGTGACAAATGCAAGTTATGAAATTTTAATTAATGAATTTTAAAATTATGGTTATCTCTGGTGGGATTATATATACTCCTTAGCCAGCAATCATTTTGTTGCAAGGGATAGAATCTTTCTTTCTAGCTTAAGTAAAGATATTTTTTCTTTTAATGTCAAATGCAGTATTCCCACAGAGAATATAGTATGTTTCACAGGCAGCTACTCTTTCTATTGCTCTTAGATTAAATAACCTCTCATATCTGCTTCTTTCTGCACAGAAATGCATCCCTATATCTAAAATGATTCTCCAAGTCTCACATGTAAATATTTAGGAAGGAGAATCTGGTTTGACAATTCATGGAAGGTTCTATTGCAGGTCAACCAGTTATGACAGCAGAATGGGGCATGATATGCTAACATCGTGGTTAGGTGCCTTTATTTTTTAGTGTCATTGTTTTTAACATGCTTATGGTCTTATTTTCTGTTAGTGTACAACTCTCTTGAGATCCAGGACCTGACTGGCTTATTCTCTGTTACATTCCCAGTAAGGAAGAAAGTGCTTATCACAAGGTATATTCAATGAAATGTTAAATTAAATATCAACCTCAAGCCCTTTTCCTGCCATATAAATGCTATTTTATTATACTTTTTTCTGTTATTTGTGAAATAAAGATACTATCTAGTGTAATGGTTATCATGAAGTTTAACTAATGTATATGAAGTTAAAATATGAATTTAAAGTGTTATAGCCGTGGCCCATGTGACTTAATGGTTAGAGCGTTGGCTAGCGCACCAAAGGATCATGGGTTCGATTCCCAGTCAAGGGCACATACCTGGATTTGCAGGTTGTATACCAGGCCCGGTCCAGGCACGTGTAGAAGGCAACCAATTGATGTGTCTCTCACATCTTTCTCTCTGCTCTTTCTCTCTCTCTTTCTCTCCCCCTCCTTCCTTCCCTCCCTTCAACTCTCTAAAAATCAATGGAAAAATATCTTTGGGTGAGGATTAACCAAAACAAAATAATAATAATTATATATATATATATATATATATATATATATATATATATATATAATTTTATATGAATACTACTACCTAAAATATTTCATAAAATATGTATAGAAATTGGACCTGTTGAATCACAATTAAAAATGAAGTTGGTATTTAAAAAAATATGACTGTGCAGTATGAGAATATCTTTGAGATAAACGGTTAGCAATTTAATGATAAGTAATGAATTAAGTAATCAACACAATATAGATTGATAGTGTGAGTGTTTATGAAATTCTGGTAATAGAGATTTCTTTTGAGGTAAATTTTGACTGTTGAATAAATTTTATCAGGCAAACATAGTGAAAAAAATTGAGAACACTTGAAACCTCATTATGGAGTACTACTAGCAAGTTTTTTCATTCCATCTTTTTTCTTTTCATTCTTTTCCACTATGAAATTGTTTTGGATGCCCGCTATATACTGGGCTAGGCACACTTTTTCAGAGCTACCAAGAAAAAGAATAAAATAAATTCAATTTTCTCATAGAGCTTACTTTATTTATTTATTTATTTTTTAATCCTCACCCTAGGACATTTTTGCATTTATCTTCAGATAGAGCAGGAGGGAGAAAGGAAGGAAGAGAGAGAGAAACATCCACATGAGAGAGACACATTGAGTGGTCGCCATCCACATGACCCCAACCGGGGCCGGGGACAAACCGCAACCAAGGTACATGCCCTTAGTGGGAAGGGACCCGGGACTCTCTGGTCTGCAAGCCGACGCTCTAACCACTGAGCCAAACCGGCCAGGGCTAGAGTTTACATTTTGTTGGAGAAAGCAAGCAGTGAACAAATAGATCCCCGTGTGTGTATTGTGTGTGTGTGTGTGTGTGTGTGTGTGTGTGTGTGTGTGTCTGTCTGAGAGAGAGGGGGGGAGAGAGAGAGACAGAGTAGGCAATGATAAGTGCAAGGATGAAGAGTTAATCATAGAGAATAATAAGATCTGCTGCTTAGATAGTTGGTCCTCTGGTCAAAGACTACATCCTTGAACTTGAATGAAGAGAGAATGAGCTATTTAGCTATGGGAAGAGTGGATTGGGTACAGTATATATCAGGCAATAATACTTGGAGATATGAGCCTACTTATGTTCACCTAAGTTCTAGGATGTCAGAACAGCTGGAGTTGGATGAAGAGAAGACTGAATAGTGGAAGATGAATTTGGAGTGACAGCTGGGAGCCAGATGATATAAACATCACAGGGCATGAAAAATAACTGGGATTTTAGTCTAACCTTAAAAGGATCCCTCTGACGCCCTGGCCGGTTCGCTCAGTGGTTAGAGCGTCGGCCTGCGGACCGGAGAGTCTCTGGGTTCAGTTCCTGCTAAGGGCACGTACCTCCGTTGTAGTTTGTCCCGGGGCCCCGGTTGGGGTCGCGTGGTTGGCAGCCAGTCGATGTGTGTCTCTCACATCAATGTTTCTCTTTCTCTTCCTCCGTCTCTCCCTCCTGCTCTATCTGAAGATAAAAGAAAAAAAACAATGTCCGCAGGTGAGGATAAAAAAAAAAAAAAAAAGGATTCCTCTTGCTACTGTGTAAAGAATAATCTGTATGGGACCAATAGGGCCTGTGGGGACAGTTGTTTAGGCCAAAGATTTTTTTTAACTTTTCAAAATAATGTTGGGGACATATGAATATCTTCTATTATAGCTTTATGTGTCATTAGAGTATTATAAATAGGATATATTTTTAAGACTTCTGTCAACCAACAAAAATAAATTTGTTTTACTGATGACACTAAGATTTTCAGATAGAAGGAAAATAAAAATAGCATGATGATGTCTTTTAATCCTTTAAATAGTTGAATGCATTATTAAGCTGAGTGTGCTTTGTGTGATCAGACAAGAGCACATAGCAGCTATCATAGTTTAATGTCAAAATTATAATTTTAAAGCATTATTCAAAATATCAAAAGTATGAAATCATTGATATAATCACATTAATATAAATGCTTATCAAGGAAACATTAATTTTCCATAATTTGTCAGAGACCATTATCAAAAGAGAAGATCTGAAAAAATATATTTAAAATATTTATTTTAAGACATCATTAATAATTACATAAAGTTAAGAGAATTCCAAGAAGGCCTAGATTGCAAAGTATGGAGAGCTCTCTGGGAGATGTTGACGCACTTAAGAAGTTATTTAAAATCAAATGTGATATAATGGTTATCATTTTTGGACTGCCTATTCTCTGCCAATCACTGTGCTAAGCATATTGTATGAATAAATTCTATGCTAGGGAAAATAAATTGTGGTCATCTACTACTGAAAAGTAAGGCCATTTGTTGCATATCTATTTTAGGTATGTCGCCAATTCTTAATTGGCAAAGTAAAAATATGATTACATCAAGTTCATATTGAACTCATTGAGGGAATAATAGCTCATGTCTTTCTGTTGTCCTGGAGAGAAAGAGCTGGAAAATATTTAGTTGTAATGGTAAAAAAAATAACTAATACATTACAGCATTATATTTCATTTGTTTATTTCCTGCAGCTGCCTTGCAGGAAATATGTGTATCATCTAATTGGGAAGATGTCCACCAGCAATTATATCAGATGGAATCCATGGGATCCAGCAATTACAACAGATTGGATTGAATAAACGGACACTTGATAAGTACTTCTTAATGAGGATGATGATGATAATGACCACACTAAGAGTATTTATGTGACAGTAACAGTGAATAAAAGACCATACGACTATTTTCATACTTTTTTACACTAAATATTTAATATGCCTACTTTCACCTTAATTTTTCAGTGAGAAAGAATCTTTCTCAAGGTGTCTCACATGACAATATGCCAGCTATTGACAAATGAGCTACAGAAGTTATAGTAGCATACTTTAGCTAGATGTCATACAAAGGGCAACTAAGGGTAATTATAATTTTTTTCTGTGTATTACATTTCTATAAGAATCTAAAATGAAATTATAAGCACTGAATAACTTCACCTCCTAGAGTCACAGAAAAGGTAATTATCTCCAGAACTGAACTTCAACTACATCTTACCCAATAAGCACCCACTGATCCAGCTTAAGTTGGGAAAGAATTATCAGTTCAGAATGAAGCAAATCAAAAGGTTATCTAAATGAGATTTTAAATAATTCTCTTAAAAAGCAAAGGATAACTTGCTACTTTCAATTAAAAATGACCCACTTAATTACAAATTCAATTGCAAATAATTTCTAAAGTGTAATCAATGTAATTATTTTGATATCATAATTTTATGATTAATATATTCTAGTACATTTTTAGTAAACAAGAATCGTATAGAATCATGTATGGAAACTAACCTGCTACTAAGTGCTGCAGAGAAAAAAAAAGGAACTGATACTTCAAAATTGATACTGTAAATAAAATACTAATTTAACAAGAAATTCTAATTAAATTGAAAAGTGGTAAGATTAAAATAATGATCTAGTGGAGTTCAGGCTTTTTTCTTGTTTCATAAGAAAAGAGGGCATAGAGGGGACAGATGGTGATGGAAAAAAATAAAATAAAATAAAGTATCAAAAAACATACTTTCCATAGTTAACATTGGCAGTCCCAGAGTTAGCATCTAGTAAAAATGAACTTGATCCTTTTTTGGTTGGAATGCAAACTTTTAGAGGTCTATGTAGGCCCTATGGAAATGGACATTTACAATCCTTGTGTATGTAAGGTTGTGTGTGTGTTTCTTTGAATTTTTGTTTGAAGTGTTAGTTGCCTTTATGTATTTTGCAATAAACTTTGCAAAGAAATTCTTTTTGCATTCCAGTCAATAGGAAATAAAAATGTATAATATTTAAATATAGTTAGACTAAGAAATAGGGGCTCAAGAGACTCCCAATTTTTGGAGATAACAATCATATTGTGTTTTCTTTTCTAAGTATTTTGCTCTTTGTGAATTCATGAAAGAACTTATTAGACAAACTCTGCATAAAACTTGTTTATATATATATATATATATATATATATATATATATATATAATTAGTAGTAATTGATTTCTTTCCTAACTCCAATTTCAAAATTATTGCTTTGTGAGTTAACTTTCTTGTACAGTATAATATTATAGAAGGCAGGATATTAGCACTAATGGCCATTCTATCCACTCATTTCTGTAATCTCTCAGAGGAGTCACTGGCCCTGCATATGCATGTATCCTTTCTTAACATTCCTACTGCAAATATAACCTTTATGGTTTATAACATTTATTTTGCTTTAATAACTGAAGTAAATCCCAGGGATCTTTAAGGCCATGGATGAGGTCTCATACATTATCACTTTGATTACATCTCAACTCCTGACTCTTCTAACATCTCTGGCTTACGGCAGCTACATAAATCTTTCTTTGGTGTCATTATGACACCAGTAAGTTTTACCATTAATCTGGACAGTGTATGGTTTTCAATAATAAACCCATACTGGGCACTAACATTTTTAAATCATGTTTTGGGAAGCAATGTATTCTATGCCGCTAACTTTTCAGCCAATAAGAAAGACAAGTGTAAAGGGGGAGAAGATGAAGCAGAGCCTGGGACAGTCTGTGTACTTTGAAAAGGCACATTCAAATTATAATATTTCTATGCATACAGGATTATACCATAAGAGGGTCATTGTTTCATAATACCATTTGCAGAAAATAAAGGTCAACAAAATTTTCGGGCTTAGCAGGGATAGAAATGAAGAAAAATTTCATGTTCTGTGATTCAGATATTTCTCTGTGGGGAAGACTATATCAGCATCTGGACATAGGCCTACCTTTTATTATTATTTAAAAAAGAGTTGGTTTAAAAGATTACAGATTACCAATGGGATTAGTACAGGGCTACAACAGAGAACAACTAATCTCTAGGCTCCGTATCAGACTATTAGAAAAATGTCACTAAATATACTCATGCTCCTACTTCATAGATGATAGACATACATTTAGGAGCACCTCACATAATGTTTGTTGCACCTGACTGTATGACCTCCCAAGACATAGATTTTTGCTGAAAAGTGTCTAGTTATGAGAAATGCACCATCTACCAAGACAGCCCATTCTATATCTGAAATTGCTCCAACTATTTTATTTATTGAGCTTAATTTGCTTCCCTACAACTTCTCCCCACTAGTCCCAGATCTGCCCTCTGGATCTATACAAAATTATCTAATCCTTCTTCTCTGTGACAACCTTTGACACAGCTGAAAATAGCTCTCATGTCCTCCTAATATTTTATTTTCCAGGCTATTTACCCATCACCAAAATAAGATTAACTATCCCTGACCTGCCTCATCTCAGGATGGTGATAAGAATAAGGTAAGATAATAGATGTAAAAGTGTGTCAAGAATACAAATAAAAATACATGAAATTTATCATTGTTATATTTTAAAACTAAAAGGTAGGGAATTCTAAAACTTTAGCTAAAATATCTTTCATCGTGATATTTGTAAAAAATCAATTTTTTTTAACACTTCTACATTCTTAGATTGAGCCAAATTAGTTCTTGGGTAAGAGTCATCCAAAGAACTTCAGAAATCAGAATAAGTAATAATTAAGACAGATGAGGCAAGTTAGTACAGTCTCCAGGAAAGACAGAGTATGTTCCTGAGGAGATTCTTCCAATTTTCAAGCCCAAAGAATTAAAGGAACTGAGCTGAGGAGGTCTCTCTGTTTGGGACAATGTTCCTTACAATATGAGAACTCCAACCATAGTCCCAGTCACCCTGAAATAGATTCTTCATGTCCTAACACTTTGGGGGTTTAAGTGTACCTCTGGCATCTGCATAGTGATTCAACCTTGGATTCCAGAGCCAGACTAAGTTTAAATCTGGCTCTGCCACTAGTTAACTGTGTGAACTAAGGCAACTTATTTAATTTTTTGACATAACAAGAGTAACCTACAGTTCAGATTATTGTAAGAATTGCATGAGTTAAAATATCAAATGTGTGTAGAACAGTGGCTATCTCCCAGCGAAATATATGCCTGCTGTGATGATGACGGTGATTTCCTCAGCACTGGGACCAGAATGAGGATCCTCAACTATGCACTAACATTAACTTGTACACTAGGTTATGTGTTGTGGCTACATGTTTAAGCCACAAACAAAAAAATCAAGTAAGCAAACAAACACAGAAAACAAAACAAAAAAAGTTGATTTTCCTATTCTTTGTGCCATCCTTAGACTCTGTCACAGAAAGAGATCTGAAATCTCATGCACTGGAAATGAGTACCTGGAAAATGCATGTTCAGTCATTTAAGAGGCTGTGTTATAGATAATGTGACTACTTGTTACAATTACAGTATTTAATCTGAGCAGGCCCATTCTTCCTATACCTGATGAAGGAGTAGAGAAATCACTATTCCAATTACTCCAATCCTAAGCCAAATAATAACAGTCAGTCATATCACAGTCAAAAGAACATTTCAATCAATGATGGCAATGAACTGAACAGGAGAGAAAAAATGCAAATGCAACAACCAGGTTATTATCCTCACAAATGCTAAACAAAGTCAAAAGGAAAGATAAGACAAATGTGCCAAGTGCATACGTTTTTAAAGCATAAAGCTCAAGTTAGCACTTTTACTAATAGTTCTTTTATTTCTTCCTGACCTCACCTTATGCTGTACAAATGTCTTCCAAGCATCTTTCAAAGGTGGAAGAAACAAACCAGACCACCGGAAATTCGATTTCTGATTACTGTTACTTCGTTTTCCTATGGAGTTCTCATTCCAGTAAAACCAGAAGGAGGACAGGGTCCTCTGTGCAGGCCACACTGGAGCTAAGTGTGGTCACAGCAGCCGTTTCTCTAAAAGCATAGGATACTTGGCTTAGCTGCTGTGTGTTGTTGGGCACAAGACTACACTAGTTTTGAGTTTTTTCATTTTTATTCGGTTTTATTTTTTCATACAATCTTCCTGATGTACAATTTCTTCTGAATTTTCAACTTATGTTATTCTCTTTTCCTTATATTTTGGTGCCTTTCTAATTTCTTTTCTGATCTACTTTTCTAATCAATACTGCCCACTCAAAATGTAATAGAACTTGAGAAGCACACTCTTGAATTTTCATGGCTTGTTTTCTTTTCTCTCCACTCTTTTCCTAATATAAAAGTTTTTCCCCACATATTTCTAAATGTCTTGTCATCCTGTTCCCTCGTGAGTGTAGAAGTGCCATAGCTGCCAACTCTCGGAAGTCTCAATGACAGAAGAGAAGTGCACTGTCATTTCCTCTCCCCCAGTGCAGAATGTCGAAGGGAACACAGGTTAGTCCCTGCTGGCCCTTTCTCCTCAGATTCTCCTGGTGGAGCTGAAATTCCTTACCACTCCTCACTCTTCCTTTCCCTTATTTGGTCTCTTTTTAATGCAAGCTTCAAGGGCCTTTCTAAGGCTGTGGGTAAATAAGGTGGTGGAGTTGATTTGACAGATTATGTCTTATTTCAAATATATGTGTTGTCAATGCAAACCAATCTTCAAATGTTTTAAACTGACATCAGAGGGTGGTGGTGTTTCTTCATAGACATAGAAAAAAGAAGTTGTCACAGTGGCATAGAAAATTGAGTTTGAGTAGAATGTAGTACACAGGTCAGGACTCAAATAAGTATGGTCTTAGAGATCATACTAAGGCATTTGAATTGCACTCTGATTATAATGGCAAACTATACAGAGTTTCATGCTGGGAAGGACATGGTCTATGTTGCTGAAAACGTAGACTCTAAAGACAAGAGAAGCAGCAAGAAGACCTCTTAGGATATTGCTAAACAAATGTAGGTGAGAAATGAGATGATGGTCATGTCTAAAGTTATTACAATGGAAATGATGGAGAATTAGACCTAAATGAAGAGAATATGAGAAGAATCAAGGATGAGTCCTCTGTTATAGACCTAAGAAACTAAGTAGTTAGAATGGCTATTTAATGAAATGGGGCATTCATCTTGCTCCAGGCTTGAGATATGTGGTGTAAGGAAGAGAAAATAGTTTCTGTTTGAGAATGATGTACTCAGGGAGGTGAATGTAACCTTCAGAGATGAGAGTGAAGATTCAGGGAAGTTGCTAATCACAGAATATTCATTGCCTGTGGTGGGGGCACAATTTGTGTGACTAGAGAAGGACATGAGGGAATTTTCTGTGGTAATGAAAATGATCTATAACTTGGTGCATATAGTTGTATGCATTTGTCAAAACTAGTGAAACTATATATACACTTAAGATATGTTCATTTCACTGTATATAAATTACACATAAAAAATAGAAACTCGTGAGTAAGTAAAACAGAAGTTGTATTGCTTGCATATCTAGAGGAATAGTGAGAATAAGAGTCAAGTAAAGCAGCTGTCCACTGAGATAAGCGTGCAAAACATCTTTAAGTCTCTGAGTAAATTGTTCCTACTCAGCTGATTGTAGACAGAAGGCTGACAACTTTGACTATAAAGAATCAGTCACAGTTACTTGAAGAGGTAAGTTATGAAGACCTCCCTCTTCAATAATGATATCTTGTCAGTTAACTCTCCTCAAATGATCAGATATAAGATGGTTTGTGTCAGCACCTGACCCTTACTTTTTCTATGGAGTGTAAGGAAACACTGATTCATGGATATTTGTGTTCCTGTCCAGTGAGGCCTTCTGAGCAGTGGGTAAGTTTGAACATCAAACATGTCTTGGGAGCTATAGAAAGTGTCTCCCTAAGAATAGACTCAGCCCTGGCTGGTTTGGTTCAGTGGTTGGAGCATCAGCCTGCGGACCAGAGAGTCCCAGGTTCGGTACCCGCTAGGGGCACGTACCAAAAAAAAAAAAAAAAAAAAAAAAAAAAGAATAGACTCAGTCGGAGACATTTTAGGATAGTGAAGTGGGATGGTTCATTTCATGTGTCAACTGAAGTCTTCTTCCCTTTGCTGGAGACATTTGCTTGCTTTCCAGGGTGACTAACCATTCTCTAGAGAGGAGGGTAAGCAGATGTACCAATATCTTGAATAAAAAGAGACCAAATAAGGGAAAGGAAGAGTGAGGAGTGGTAAGAAATTTCAGTTCCACCAGGAGAATCTGAAGAGAAAGGGCCAGCAGGGACTAACCTGTGTTCCCTCACATTATGCAACATGTAGGACTTTGAATTAGATTCTGATCAATTACCTCATGCTAATTTTCATTCTTTTTGCTTGCTAGTGAGAAACTTTAAGAAGTGAAGTTTCAGAGCTATTTTGTATGTTTGAGGATATTAAAACAAATGATATCCCTTACAGAAGAGATTGCTCCAAATCTTTTTTCTTAATGTCAATTCTCAAAATATCTGGGATTATCATGTATCTCCTAGAAAACTCGGATCTTTTATGAAATAATGAAGTGAGAGCACAATCTATTTCTAGAAACAAAACCACTGAATAGCTTTCTTTTCAGAAAGAAAAATAATCTTAAATTGCCTTAAATTCTGAGTGATATTATCAGGACTGGAACAGAGATAATGACATTGCGTCCTTTATATCATTTACCAATCTATACTCTGAAACTAATTAAATAAAAGATTCATAAAGTTATGAGATAAAATAAAAATATATTTTTCACTTATCTTAATTCTTATTACTATATATGAACTTAAAACACCTAGAAAAAGTCAACCTATCATCAACTATAAATATCAGTGAGATACTGAGTTACTTTTCAGCCCCCAAGACTACATACTGAAATACAAGTACTATTATATTTTGCTCTTCTCTCAAAACCTACTGGAAGTCTGCAACTTGGTAAATTGTTCCAAAACCAGAGCACATTTTTCCATAGAGACAATCTGCAAAGAAGTGTTAGATCAACACATTGTTCCCATAAAATTGTTAAGCCCACAGTGTCCTCAAGTTGAATATTTTGTCAGTACCACAAGGAACTTAATCACCATTTTTATTAATATGCCTGGGCAAAATTTTATCCAGAGACCTCAGTTCCCCAAGAAAGCCAGGGCATCACTTGCCCTGTCAATGGAATTATGTATTCCTCTCTTCCCAGTGGCCAGATAGTGGGATGAACCCCTTCACCCTTCAGTAATTGGCCTTGGTGTGGCAGCCATGATGTTGAGCTGGGACATCAGCCATAGAGAAAAAAGTGGACTGGGCTAAATAGGCAGAATATACTGACTTGATAGCTCTGAAAAGATGCTTCTCAGTCTGGCTGAATGCATGACATATTTTTGGACTTTCTTTATCAGGGTCCTAGGAGCCAACCTTCATGCTTTAATTTCCTACTCACCCATCACTTCTGATGAGTCCCACCCCCACACCTTGATTCACAGCAGAATAGAACAGACTCTCAGTATTTCCTCCCTATCTTCTCCATTCTTTATGAAGCATACAGTACTTCTGAGGTTTTTCTCCACTCACACACATTCCATCGGAATACCCTCCTAGGCAACACCTGAGAAGATGTGTGTGGTAAAATATTGACTTCTGAAATCTCTCTTCCTCCCTAAATCTCACTTGGTCCTGTAAGGTGTGGTCTGCAAACTCAACAGTCCAGGCATGATTTGAAATAAATGCTCTGCTGATTGCTGCTAGTGAGGATACAGGTTCAGAACAGAAAAATAGCTCTGGCCAGTTTGGCTCAGAGGTTGAAGCGTTGGTCCGCGGACCAAATAGTTGCAGGTTCGATTCCTGTCAAGGGCTCATGCCTCGGTTGTGGTTCATCTCGGCCCTGGTCAGGGTCATGGCCCTGGTTGGGGTCGTGGGGGAGGTGGTCAGTCGAGGTGTCTCTCTTGCATTGATGTTTCTCTTTCTCTCTCTCTCCTTGACACTCTATCTGGAGATGAATGGAGGAATGTCCTTGGATAAGGATTAAAAAAAAAGAAAAGAAAAATACACTTCTTTTTTAAATATTCATTTTATTTATTAATTTTTAATTTTTTTTTCTTTTTTGATTTTAGAGAGAGAAGAAGGGAGAGGGAGAGAGAGATAGAAACATTGATGAAAGAGAACATCGATTAGCCACCTCCTGCATGCCCCCCACTGGGGACTGGGCCCACAACTTGGGCATGTGTCCTGACCCGGAATCGAACTGGCGACCTCTTGGTGCATGGTTCAACGCTCAACCAGTGAGCCACACCAGAGGGGCATAAATATTCATTTTATATAAAATCTCAATATTATTAAATACTGAAAATTAATTTTATAAAACTTCTAATTAGCTTGCCACCCTAATACCAAGCCAATATCTATGGGCTAAATACAACTTATGATCTCTGCTGGAGAGAGGAAGAAAAACACACAAAAGGTAATATGACTGGTCTTTGTCTATAACATAATTGAGTCTGGAGTCATCTGTTTTGGAATGTATACTCAGAGTCAGGTATAAAGGGTTTCACATATTAGGGGTCTAATTAGCTTCAAATCTATTTACTTCTCTAAATGTAATTAGTCTAGTTATTTTACCACTAGTCAAAGTCTTAGGAAGTTCATCATCACACTTTTAGGGCTTTTTGCTGTTCTTCAAATTATTCAAATAATTCACAGAATTAAGACATTACCAAAAAATAAGAGGTCCACTTGATTTTCATTGCCACATGGAGGAAAACACACACACACACACACACACACACACACACACACAGGCATCTTTCCTTTGCTACTGCCATCAGTGCCATATTGATCGTCACGGCCACAGGATGCTTACCAGGAATGTGGTACAGGAGACCGTCTCTGAGCTGTTCCCTCAGAGCCCTTTTCCAGCTTCCACATCACCGGTCAGCCTCATGGCCCCTTGCCATTTTGTCTCATTCCTTAGTGCTCATCCTACTTGGGGGGAATGTTGGCTAGATGGACCTGCTCTACCCTTCTGACTTATGGTAAATTCAGTCAATCTTGTCATACCAAATGGGAGAGAATATATTGGTCCACTGCTTTCCTTTCCCTCTGGCTTGATTCTTCAATTTTTCATCCTCCTATTTAAAGTATGGGGAAGATTAATTTTTCTATTGCTTAAGTAGATATTAAACCAGATAGTGAAATGTCAGTTTCTCTCTTTTCTAGTCCCTTCTATCTGTATGAGTGATTGTTTTAGAGGGCCTCTCAGTTTACTTGGCTGGAGAGAAAAGAATTCTTCTGTCTTACTCTTGCCGGGTAGCTCAGTTGGTTGGAGTGTCATCCCATGCACCAATAGGTTGTGGGTTCAATCTGATCTGGTTGCATACTGGAGGCAGCTGATGGATGTTTCTCTCCTCTCTCTCTCTCTCTCTCTCTCTCTCTCTCCCCTCCCCCCTTCCTCTCTCTCTAAAATAAATAAAAACATATTCTCAGGTGAAGTTAGGTTAAAAAAAAAAGAATTTCTCTGTCCTTTTTTCTTCAGGAAACAAATGGAAAAGCCCCAGCGTTCTCCACCAGACTGACAACTTCTGATTTTATACATTTTCTCCTTCTATCTCAGTACTGATTGTTTGCTTATAGAAATATAGTCTGGTTTGGGGGCAAACAACTTGAGTGATATCTGCAGGGAGCAAGTCTATTTTTTTTTTTTTAAATTCTTAATGAACTCCAAAGGGAATTATCTAGATACCACTTGAATATATATATATATAAAACCTAAACTTTGGACCTCAGACCTTCTGATTCCAGTTCTGGGACACCAGAAAACATTCTGCTCAATGTTGGACATTTATATAATGTTGGAAGGATTCCAAAGGGAATAGACTATAAGGTGTGGGGGACATTTGGAAATAATCTGAAGGCTGAGAGATCAATGAAGTAGTTCCGTGCCAGCATGACATAAAGAATAAGGTGAAGGAATTAAGCAACAAACAAACAAACAAACCCTCATACACACATACACACACACAATAAATTATCTAAAATAAAATAAAAAGACAGGTATGCCAGTGTTGAAAACAAACAAACAAAAAGAGAGAGAGGAGAAAATAAAAAGAAAAATGCTCCAATCTTGTATAAATAAATGGTTGTTGAAGAGCAAGGAAGAAGGAAAAAAAGTCCTCTAAATCCTAGAACAGAACACAGGGGTCGTCAAGGATTAAACAGGTGACCACCTAGAATCCCTTAGGCATTAGCAGACCCTGTTTGCACCTAAGTACTTTCTCCTCCCTTTCTGCCTCCCTTGTGCCTGCCCTACTTTCTTTTTGCCATCTTCCCTGGGGCACCAATTCAAGAGAGAGAACAGCACTGATCAGCACTTGGGAACTAGAACACCCCCCCCTTGTCTTCCCTCTGAACTCATCTGTGTCAAAACCTAGACATGAGTTCAGTGATGGAGGCAGCGATGGTGGTGGTGATGAGAGTGGATGTGGGAGAAGCTGAGAGAGGGAGATTTAACTGAATAGCAATGAGACCATAATACTGAACTCTACAATGAAAACTTATACAGTTGATTTAAAGGAACATTTATCTGAAACTTTTGAGACGCGACTAGAGCCCGTGGAAGTGCAAATAAAATATTTCTGCCTTGACTGGTTCTCATAAAGGGGAATGAGTTAGGTCAATATGACAAAATTCCTATTGTGTACATATCTGATTTATAATTCTTGTTCGTACCTGATGCAGGGAAAAATCCTTCGGAGAAAATCTCTCTTTCCTCTCGTTAGCATGTTCACAGAGAGTTCTTCCCCACTTGGCCTTGACCCATTACCCCTGGATGGAGGAATCTGAATTTAAGCAGGTGGTAGTTTTTAGTCTCCACTGGATCCAGCCCAGTAGAGGTAGGAAAACTTGCTTCATTTACTCTGCCTTCCAATTATGAATTTGATCTATTGCACTTTTTTCTTAGTCAAGTACCAAGATCCTGTTAAGGTTCTCAGGTTTTGATTCTTTTCTCTATAGCTGGATTTCTAATTTGAGGTCACACTGGAGAAACGGTAGAGTTGGTCAGTCAATTGTGAACTGACGGCTGAAATTCTGTGTGTTGTAAGTTATGGACAGGGGGCACGACTCTAGTTACAGGTGGAGAAGACTTGGGGAAAGGTTAAGGTGATACTCTGGCTGGACGTAAAGGCCACTGAGCCCATGAAAGTGAAGCTTCTGGTAAAAAAAAAAACCATAGATGAGTGCTTCCCCATCCCCTGATCTGTGAGGCTCAGCAATAGGTAAAGCCGCTTATTTCAAAGGACACAAAGTGGGTCATACCTTATGTAGGTGAGCAGCAGTGATGACCTGAGCAGCATGGGACATAGAACCATCCCAGGAGACTGCAGCATGGGGACAGGAAGGGTGCCAGAGGCTATAAGGAAGGCTGACTAAAAAGGCTTGTCCATGTTGTTAATGGCTGGGAACTTGCTAGTAAACAATCAGAAATACAAATATATTGGGAAAAGTGAGTTTACTGATTTCATATGCCAACATCCGAGAGAATGTTATTTTTTAGCATTAAAAAATATATTTTATTTGAAATGACAATTTCTATTCACAGGAGTCTTACAAAGGAAATTTGTATGCTTCTAAAATAGTCGAAGGCCATTTTATTTTGGCTGAGAACCTACATAGGTCTTGGGTATGCAAAAGAGGGCCTTGGAGTGGAGTGCAGGAATAGCAATCAGAAATAGCTGAGCACAGCTGAGTGCAGTGAGGGGCATGTGAGTTCCTGGAGGCCCTGCAAGGGTGAAGAGAGCGGAGGAGGGACACGAAGAGAACAGCATACAAGGTGCAAGGAAAGCTTCAGCATAAGAGATGCAGAATGGGGCAGCTAGTCAGGGATGAGAAAGGACCCTGGGCTCAGCAATTTGTCAGGAGGGGAAGCTACAGTCCTGCACAAACATTCTCAAATGAGCTCCAAGTGACATAGCCTCCATCTTAGAGTCAGGGAGCTTCCAAATAATTAAACATAACATAATAATTAAATAACCAGGTAATTTTAGGAGTGCTGGGTGACAGGCAGAAAATATATGACCACCTCAAAATAAACTAGGAAACAAATTGCAAGAGAGCTTTAAGCAAGAATGAACTTATAAAAGTACCTATCTATATACTCCTTTAGACTGTGAATCTACCAAGGGATGACATTTTATTCATTTTTGTCATTTCAGTGACTGGCACAGTGCACATAATGGATGAGCAATAAATGTTTATAAAGTGAAGAAATGAATCAAAGGAGGGCGAAAGAGAAGGAAGGAGCAGGATGGATACCAGGTTGTCATTGGTTAGAAAGTAATCAAGTAACAGCAAATATCTTCAGCTCAGCATCTCTGACATTGCCCTTCCCGTTATCTGATACATTCCCCTTCACATAGGCTTGGTCTTGTTTCTTCACCTACTACAAGTTTATTTTCTTTTACCACTTTATTTAAAAGTACAACTTCCCCCTAGATCCAAATGGGCATTTCTTATTTTATTTTATGCTTTACTTTGCTACATGACCTGCACACCACCTGGTCCATTATATATTTTGTGCATATTTATTTTCGGTTACCACATTTTGGCATGTGAGCTCCAGGATGGAGGGAACATCTGTCTGTTTTGCTCACTGACATGTCCTTAGCAACTGATCCATCGAAGGTACCTTTGAAGAAATGAATATATCTGTGAATGAATGAAGGTGTATATATGAGTCATGCATGACACTGGTCATTTGAAAAAAAAAAAAAATTTTTTTTTTCCACACCAGACTGGAATATTGACATTGAAGAAGTTAAAAAAAAAAAAAAATGAAAAAGATAAAAGGAGGAAAACCCATTACCAGACATGAATGAAAGCCTGTCTGCTTTTATGTATGTATTCAAAACCCCAACCAACACAGAACAGTAGTCAAAAGCTGGACCTAATTTCTGGAAAGGAAATTAAAAGCTTATTTTCTGTCTTTCCATTGCTTTTGAGTCCGTGTCCTGATACAAGCCAAATGTTGCCTGTCGGCCTGTTACAGCATGTGCTCTCATGCGCGGCCGCCCTCCTCCTCGCCGGCCCCTGCGCGGAACGCTCTGTTCTGCTGCCTTGCTATCTAGGGCTTGCGATAAAAAGGCTCAGTGGCTGCTGCCACGCTGTCTGTCTCCAGTGTTTAAATGTTCCCGTATCATGGTGTTTGCATCTGACTACATCTTGGCAGCTCCCAAATAAGACTAAGCAAAACCAAGCGACCACTGTGATGATGACGAATCATTTTGCTGAACAGTGAGAGGGAAAGAAAGAATGGCTCTAGGGCTCTGGGTTTCCCTTAGGAGTAACAGCACCACCACCGAGAGGGGACAGATGACCACTGCAGCTGGTCAACACACGCAGCTCCACTACTATGTGCATTTCACAAGGACATGGAATTGGATGAAATAAAAATAGAAAAATGAAAAGATTGAGCTCTTCTTCAATGAGAAGTGTGTAGAAGCCAAAAAGACTTCCTGGTCTTTGTTTTCCACCTTTCCAAGAAGTAGCAGATGTTGTGAATTCTACAAAACTTTAAGAAATGCTAATATTCATCAAAGCCTGACTGGTCTTTAATGCAAAACTGCAGGAACATTGACATTCAGAATTTCCAGTGTTATATTTATTAATATCATTCACATATGCTTGTTTTTTTTTTTACTTTTTAGTCTTTTTTTAAGATTTTTTTATTGATATTTAGAGAGAGAGAGAGAGAGAGAGAGAGAAAACATCAATGTGAGAGCAAAGCATAGATCAGCTTGCCCTCTACCAGGGATCAAGCCCACAACCAGGGCATGTGCCCAACCAGGAATTGAACCAGACACATTTCAATGCATGGGACAATGCCCAACCAACTGAGCCACACTGGCCAGGGCTATTTTTTGTCTTTGGGGAGCTCTTTGATATAAGTCCAAGACCAAGTGGTTGTACAAAAGGTTTGAAGAACAATGTGTGCAATACTTTCTTTCATTGAAAAGGAAATTGTAGTACCAGGTAAATGCTAGTTGCCATTAGCTTAGAAGTCTTGTCCCAGGAAAGAGTTAGCAACAGTAAATATTATAGAATGTGCCCTTTTTTGGATTATGTATAACTACCGTTTATGTAAATTACTGTGCCCCAAGTATGGCCACCTTTTACATTTCTTTGGTAATGTTCTGAAATTCAGTTGCATTCAGGGCATTTTTTTCAACTTTGTCACCATATTTTTTCCCACATGTCTTTATAAAGTTTATCAACTTAGAGGACAAAATAAATTTTCCCTTTATGACAATATTTGTTTGGGATATATTTATTTATAATATAGATATCATATTATCTTGAAACTTAAACAGGACTACTGGCATGGTTATTTGAATAATGCTCTGAACTTGACAATATTCAGTAAGTATTATCACTCTTAGAAAATAAGCCGGTGTGCTCAGTGGTTGAGCGTTGACCTATGTATGCACCAAGAGGTCGCCAGTTCGATTCCCGGTCAGGGCATATGCCCATCCAGGTTGTGGGCCCCATTCCAAGTGGGGGGCATGCAGGAGGCGGCCAATCAATGTTCTCTCTCATCCATGTTTCTATCACTCTCTCCTTCTCCCTTCCTCTCTCTCTAAAAATAATAAAGAAAAACAAAATCAAAATCAAATAAAAGCCCCCCTAAATTTGGATTTTCAGTGTCAGTGCTTAAATTTAGAAGAAAACATTGAAGGCCAGAAATCATATAATCTCTGCTCCCCTTTCAGTTGGAAGCAGCATAAACTGAAGATTGCAATTATGTTATAGGAACTTGGTTTTCTTCACTGATAATTGTAGAAGCACATTTTGACTAGTAATCTTAATTTTAAAAGTTAATATTTGAACACAATAGTAATGCCAATTTTACACTGCATTTGAAGAATAAATGTCAAACCTTGCAGATTAATCTGAGCTTTAAAAAAAGTATTTTTCCAAGCTTTTTTTTTTTTTTTTTCCTAAAATATCTACCTGTCATCATTTAAGGATAGCAATCTGATCCCACATTGCAGCCTCGCCTTTCCAGTGCCCTCTACTGGACACTGAAGCCCATGAATATGTGTATCTGTACTTCACATTCGCCTGATTTTATTTCTGAATCATAGAATCAAAGGGTAGGGTTTGGAAGGAACTTGAGAATTCATCTCTGCTTTCTACTGGGGTTATATCAAGCCACTGGAGAGATGAAAATCTCTTCTGTTTTTCAAGACTATTAGAAAGTAGTTCAAAACTACTTTGCTTGGTATTTTTACCTACCTGACCTCACACCGCAGTTGCCTTAGTGGGTGTTTAGGATGACTTAAATGACTGCACCTGCCACAAGGGCCTTCAGGGTATTGTAATCTATAACACTATCTTTTACCCCTTAAAGACAAAAGATGTGACTTTCATTCTGGCTGATGGAATTTATCAGTGCCACATAAAAACTGCAAGTGTGTTTATCTTCATGGTTTCTTTTCCAGCCATAGAAATGGGTGCATATGCACAAAGGAGGTGACATTGTTTCTGTTTTTTTTTTTCAGTGTTTTCTCATAGAACTCTCTAGAAGAGAATACTGTCACAAGTACACAGCCTATGTTGTCTTCTAATGAAATTTATTTTGTTATATTTTAATGTGAAGGACAAAATATCCTTTATTGTTAGACCAGAATTTAGTATCTATCAACATGTAGCATTTGCCCATAATGCGGCCTTTTTACATTTTGGTGTGTGTGACTGATTTCCAAATGAGTCAAATATTCTGTCTTAAGGGAAGCTACAGGCTCTCCCTGCTCCTCTTTTCTTCCTTTGGTTAGTAGTAGAAATTGTTAATTGGAAGCATTGAAAGGAGTGAAATGTGGTCATTTAAGTGCTGCTTTTGACTGAGCTTTGACTCCCTGGACATTAAGTGCATACGAATCTTTAAAATATATTATTGCATGACAAATATATTCTTTCTCTCCTCTTTCAGAAATTTGTTGAAGCTGCTCAGGGTTCTCCTGACTATGGTCAAAGAATGAAATCACCGCTAACCCTAATGATCTTCCAGTAGGTTCATAACTGCAACCCCCTAGGAGTATAAACTTCCTGAGGGATATAACAGCTTCGATGTTCTGAAGTTACTCTATTATTTATTATAGGTTACAGCTAATAAACTGTTACAATGATGAATAAAAAAAATGCCACAGCAGTCACAATAAAACATCCACCCACAATATTTTAAAATAGTTTTAAATAACCCAGCAAATGACTCCATATTTCTATAATCATATGTGTTATATGTAAAATACACTTGCACATTATAAATAACATTGCTTTACTTTATACTGTGTAGTCATTTTTGACAAATATTCCATTGCAAAATAAAAATAATGCAAAAGGAAAAGTACAGGAAACTTTACCTTACAAAATATTTTTTGGTCAAAGCTAGTGGAAGACCAACACACTGATCATATTTTTCAAAACCTCTTGAAGTGTAAATTTAGTCACATTGCCATATATAGAAAGCTGATCTCAACCAAATCTTCAATGGACAAAACATTCCCTTGGACTCAGCAGGACTGAGTCAGCGGCCAGGTGATACGTGAGCAGGAGTTGAGTGCCTGATTCAATTTCTGTGCCTCACGGTAGCAAAGTCTCAACATCAGATATGCTATTAGAGGTCTCCAACCATGTTGGGTGGGGAGAACCTATACCACTACCCAAATTATTCTAAATAGCCATGTTTTTGACCAGCTTGTCATGTTTATAAATTCTGTGATAATGTAATGAACAACAAAGACCTCGGGCTGAAACCTTTGTCACCCACTGCTGGACCCATACTTGTAGTTATTTACATTTTTGTTGCATTGGGCTACCAACTGCTGTTTTACTAACTGCATGTGGATATCAAAAAAATAAAAATAAAAAAGGCTGAAGAAACCTAATATTCTAATTGGAAAATTATTGAAGTGGGAGTCAAAAGAACCGAGGGTGGTATTTTTGTTTGTTTGTTTATTCTGTTGCTGTCACTGCTTGTGTAACTGTCCTTGAAAGCAAAGCACGTTATGTTATATTTTAAACAAAGCTTTTTAAAAATACTGACTTTCTCGTCTGTAGTATTGATTGAACTAAGATGATTAAATATTTTGCAGCTATAAATTTTCATAAGTCAAACTCGCATATCTAAGTGCCTTGTCAATATCTTTGCTTAGATATCTAATCAGATCTCAAAGGTAACGTGTTAACTTGTCAAAAAACAAGCTTTTAAATTGCCTCCACACTTCTGCTTCTCACTCAGTCTTCTAAATCTCAGAACACAGAAATTAGTCAGGTTAAAAACCCAGTCTTCCTGTCTGCCTTCTATTCTTCATACCCCACACCCAATTAATCAGAAAAACCTTTTAGTTCTGTCTTCAAAATAATCTTTACACTGACCACTTCTCTCTACCTCTGGCGCTCATGCTCTGGTATAAGCCACTAGTAACTCTAGCCTGAACTATTTCCACTGGTATGAGCTAAATTCTTTCCCTAAAAAGATATGTTGATGTCCCAACTCCCAGAACCTCAAAATGTGACCTTATTTGGAAACAGAGTTTTTGTAAATGTAGTTGAATTAAGATGAGGTCATTAAGGTGGGCCCTAATCCAATATAACTAGTGTTCCGATAAAAGGTGAAATTTTGATACAGAGTCTGAACAGCACAGAGGGAGAATGCCATGTGAAGACACAAGTAAAGATCTTGGAGATACATCTACAAGCCAGAGGACACCAAAGATTGCAAAGAAGCACCATAAGCTAGGAAGAAGGCCTCATTTCTCCTGTATAGCCCTCAGAAGGAAACTATCCCACAGAAACCTTGATCACAGACTTCTAGCCTCCAGAACTTTGAGATAATAAATTGCAGTTGTTTAAGGCACTCAAACTGGAGTACTTGTTACAGCAGCCCTAGCAAACTAATACATGTACTAAGTGGTCTTCCTGCTTTCCAGCCTTTGCTATTGTCTGTTCTCTCATGTGGCAGCTAGAAAAAAATCTTTTATAAAACATCAGTGAAATCATACTGCTCTTTTATTAAAAACCCTCCCATAGCTCCTCACATGCTCCTGATCTACGAGGACACACTCTCTCTGCTGTTTCTTCTCTGATGTCGTCTGCTACCACTGTCCTCCAAATACTGCTTTCTCCTGTCAGACTGGTCTCCTTGCATTTCTTCCAATACATCAGCACTTCCTATTTCACGGCATTTACAATCGTTGTTTCCACTTTTCAGTATGTTATTTATCAATATATCCACCTAACTATGGCTCTGCTTTCAGTTGCTGCTCAACTCATCTTGATAATGAGTTCTTCTCTGACCTTTTACGTAAGATAAAGCTTTACTCTTCTTTTCCTGTAAGCTGCTTTATTCCTTTATTCTTTTTTTTAATATATTTTTTCTTTATTGATTTTAGAGACAAAGGAAGGGAGAGGGAGAGAGAAATGGAAACATTGATGAGAGAGAACATCGATTGGCCACCTCCTGCATGCCCCCCACTGGGGATTTGGTCCACAACATGGGCATGTGCCCTGACCGGGAATCAAACCAGTGACTTCTTGGTGCATGGGTCGACGCTCAACCCTTAAGCTACACCAGTAGGGCTATTCTTTTATTCTTGACAGTATCTATCATTGGTTGAAATACAATATATTTATTTGACTATTTGTATATTTTTGTATGTTTCATGAGAGCATGGTTGTTGTTTGGTTGTTTGTTTTTAATTGCTGGTGCTCTCAGTGCCTAGAAGAATTCCTGGCCTAATTAGCATTTGTTGGTTGATAGAATAATTGCATTGTGACTCAGCAAAACTGATATTTTGAGATAAAAAATAATATTTTTAAATGGAGGGAATAAGACCAAGTACATATGGCCAATTATATATAAACCGGTGTGAACTTTCAATACTTCAATCATATAATCAACACACCTATGTTAATACCTGGTGTAAGCCAAGTGCCATTCTAGGCACTGGAGTTTCAAATATGGAGAAGACATGGCTCCAAACATCTGGCATGGATGAAAGGTTGACCTTCATCCCTTCATACAATGACAATGGGTAAAGATAGGTTCTGTACTAGAAGTGAGAACAAAGTCCTAAGATGTCACAATGGAAGATCAATTACATTTGAAGAAGACAGTTAAGGGAAGTTTCACAAAAACGAGGACACAAGGCAGGCAGTTTGGTGGTGGTGAGGAGTATGGTGGTAGTAGGTGCATGTAGGGAGATCAGTATTTCAAACTGCAAACACAGCATGTGAAGACACATGGTAGAATCATACCTCTAGAAAAGGTGACATTTGTTAGTGGGCTTCCATATAGCTGTGTATGCCTGGCTCCCCCTTCACTGCAAACCAACCTCTGCAGAGTGCCACAGAAACACTGAAATCTCTGATATCCAAGAAGCAAATCAAAGGAGGCTTCAACATTTCTGAAAGACCAGTGAAGTAGGAACTTTGGATTTTGATTATCTTCAAATTAGCAGCAGAGTTGTATCAGCTGCTGGACTAGATAATTCTATATGACTGAATCCCAGCTTCCTCTGCCAGCAGAACAGAGCCAGGAATGGAGTCTGGCCTCGGCATGTAAGATCTGACATACATATTTCAGTGCTTTTTTTCTTTCTATTATTGTAACCCCAAACATATAACAACCTTAATATATATTTTTTTTGCCCTTTTTCTTATGACTATGAGGCAGAAATGCAGAGACCTGGTGTGTTTTGATAAGCTGATCATGGCCTATTGTAAGGTTTTTAGATATCTCTTTGTTGATATTCAATGTAATGTTAACCTTCACAACTGCTCTAACTACACCAGTAAAATTGAGTTTAACGTATTTAAGAAACTAGGGAATTGTATTGTTTCTGCCTTCTAATTCCAGTTCTATAATTACTCCTTGTGTGCTTTAAAACAAGGCATTTAAACTTTTTCTTGTGTTCACATCTACTCAACAAGCAGCTTGGACTTGAGATTCATCATTCCCTGATTCTAGAAAGAAAAATAAAAGTCTGTAAATAAAATTGGAAATAGTTTACAATAGCCAACAGTAGTTATTTGAGTTTATGTTTATCCATTTATTTTAATTATTGACTTTCCAGATGTGTGAATCCTTCGTATGACTTCTTGATCTCTTTGTCTATTACTCAGCAACCATCCTATCATGGTTAGAATGCTAAATTCAAAGAATGTATTATTTTACATGAGACTTAATGGCATATGTATTCGTACATGTGTCTTTGTATATATGGTTCTGTTGTATTTATCTTCCGAAATCTCTCTGGCTGGGATTATTTCAATCAACTAGAGATTGATTTGTAATCAATCAAGGCAGGTTTGTTCTTCCACCATAACTTATGAATATGAGTATGACTTAAATGGAAAGCTGGCTCTGGCTGGTGTGGCTCAGTTGGAAAGCTGGCTCTGGCTGGTGTGGCTCAGTTGGTTGGAGTGTCCTCCCAGATACCAAAAGTTTGCATGTTCAATCCCCAGTTGGGGAGGGTGTGTGTGTATGGAAAGCAACCAATTAATGTTTCTCTCTCTCTCTCTCTCTCTCTCTCTCTCTCTCTCTCTCTCTCCCCTTTCTCTCTAAAATCAATGAACATATCCTCAGGTGAGGATTAAAATAAATAAATAAATAAATAGAGGCTGGTGGTCATTTCACATCATTGCTACATTTAGTTGCTCTTATAGATCTTAGAAAAGTGTTTTTAAAAAATCCCTATGCATGTCATACCTTTTTTTTTTCATCTGAAATGATAGGCAACACTACCTAAAAACTCTTTCTTTTATTTCCTTGATGGAAGGAGTCTTGTGCCTCTGGATCCCATTTTGATCTCAGGAAGCCTACATGACTCTGAGATCACAAGAGAGCAAATATTCCTTCCCTCACAATTCTTGCCTAATTGCTGTGTATAGTATTTTTAATACTAGACTGAATAAAAGGGTAGAGAGAGGGAATCCTTGTTTTGTTCCTGATCTTAGAGGAAAAGCTTTCTGCTTGTCGTCATTGAGTAGGATGTTAGCTGTGGGTTTCTCATATGTGGCCTTTGTTAAATTAGGGCAAATTTTTTCTATGCTCCTTTGTTAAGAGTTTTATCAATAATTGATGATAGTTTTGTCAAATGCTTTCTTTGCATGTGTTGAGCTAATCATGATTTTTATCTTTTGTATTGTTAATGTGATTATTACATGAATTGATTTGAGGATATTGAACCATCCTTGCATCCCTGGTCAAATCCCACTTGATCATAGAGTATGATCCTTTTAATGTGCCGCTGAATTCAGTTTGCTAATATTGTGCTGAGGATTTCTGCATCTATGTTCATTAGAGATTTTATAATTTCTTTTTTTTTTTTTTTTGGTAGTATCTTTCTTGTGGTTGGTATCAGGTAATGCTGGACTTGTAAAATGAGTTTGAAAGTGTACCAAATTAATTTTATATATTAAGACTAAATTGTGAATATTCTCATTTGATGACACTTCTGTGTATGCTATATTCATCTTCACATAATCTGGCAACCTCATTGCTACTAAAGTAAAACCTACTTTACATGATGTTAGGGCACTAATCTGTATTACTTCTTTAAAAAAAAAAAACAATTTGTACAACTTAATCCTATCTCTGATAGTATTAAGTTTTTTAGTTTCTATTCATATTTTAAAGATATTTTAGAAAATATAATTCTGACAAGCATTTAAAGGACACATGGGATCACAATGAGCCAGATAGTGTATCTGTATGTGAAGGGATTAAGTAGCTTAAAATGCATTGTCACAGATCCTGGAATCTCCTCTCTTTCTTGGTAACCAAGGTCATGGTTTCCTACCTGCAACTATGAAGACTATTTTCAAGCATTTTTGCAGACCCAGTCCTCTATACATCAATTAATATATCCTCTTGGTATTGGGGGTAGCCATCACTTTTATAATGATATTTATATTAAAACACAGAAATAAATTTTTTATAATTCTGCAAAAACAGCTGCATTCATTTGCAGTTGTTGATGACAAAAATACCTCTGAGAACAGCTTGTATCTATTTCCACTTAGTTGACAATAAGTCTAGGCAGAATTAGGATGGTAGAACATGCTATGTTCTTTAGCTAGAGTTCCACTTCTGCTCCCACACCCTCTTAATAGCTGTGTTCTGCCACCTCTTGTGTTAAGAATTCAGTGTCCCCCCGCCCTCTATTTCCTACTTTCATTTCACAGGACACTTTTCAATTGATTGACTTATTGCCCTTTACATAAAAGGATTTCAAGTGTGCTCCTAATCCAGCCTTAGAATCTCGAGCCTTTTATCCCTAATTGTAAAATACATGTTATAAATTCATGAGCAGGTGGCTCACAGAGTTGTTAAAACACCCCAATCACAAAATACAGTCAGTTCTGCTGCAATACTTGTTTTAAGAACAGAATTTCTCCAAAGTAATTGATATATTAGGGAACAGTTTAAACATAATGCAAATTTTCATTTGTTGATGTGCAATGTCCTTTTCCAGAACCACCAGGCAAATTCAGAAAACTGTCCCCAGTGAATGACTTACATAGGGATGCACAAAATTGAGACACACACACCTCAACTATCTGTCAGCTACCCCAGTTTACCATGTGTACTAGAAGCTATACCCATCCACATCTGCTTTTACAAATGCCGTCCCTTCTCTGAGAACCCTCCTACTGCTATCTAACAATAACGTACAAGCTATTATTTTTCCACTGCTCACTTCCACAAACAAAGTCTGCTTTTCTTAAAAGTAAAGTTCAAAATATATTGTATTATTTATGTATTTCTAAAGCAGTTAATATGTATAAAATGTGTCACCATTTTTATTAAGTTCCTATTTTTTACGGTGTCTTTGACAAAGTTTTTAAACCATTGAGCATCTGTGGTTTTCGTTGCATTATTCTGCACAGAGTGATGATAGTTGGAACATATATTTATCATGATAAAAGACCTGACTACATGAATCTTTTTCTATTCCCAAGAGTACCTCCTATTTCTCTAGGGAGTCTATCTAATAATGCAGTCTTTGGACCAATTTTTAGAACTAATTCACATCCTTGACTCTTGTTCATGTTAACTTCCTGTTGCCACCCAAAAACTGATTTTTTTCTTTTAATATTTTTTCTTTATTAATTTTAGAGTGAGAGGAAGGGAAAAGGAGAGAGAGATAGAAACATCGATGAGAGAGAACATCAGTTGGCCGCCTCCTGCATGCCCCTCACTGGGTATCGGGCCCACAACCTGGGCATCTGCCCTGACCAGGAATTGAACCGGTGACCTCGTGGTACATGGGTCAATGCTCAACCACTGAGATACACCAGCTGGGCTGATTTTTTTTCTTTTTTAAACTTGAGAACAGATATGATATGTCTTGAATGTTATTCTCAAATATTTGTCTTTTATTGAGAAGGCAAGAGGTACTCTCATAGAATGTTGAGCTGGAGAATGGCCCAGGTAATAATGCAAATCAAACCCATGCAGGTGAGGGCTTTGTGTAAAAGTTTCCCCCAGGAGACTCTGATTGTGGCTCAGCAGTCCATGAACTCCTGTAAGACAGACATTGTCTTATCATTTGTGAAACTTCAATGCTGGGTATCTTGCCTGACTTGGAGTGGCTCAACATGTTTACAGGACTGAATTTCAACAGTACAAGTGTGAATTAGTCCTCAAAATGGTTACCAAGAGACACTTTAAAAGTCTTAATAATTGTGCAGATAACAAATTTCTCCACTTAGGCAAGAAGGCATTGTCAAGCATTTTGGAAAAAAATCTTTGACACTGAGAATTGAAAAAAAATTGATTTTTAATTTATCTTAACAAAATAATATGCTCTTTGAGCTCTTGCTTTATGCTTAATAATGGTAGGCACAGTGTCTTACCCATATGGATATGATTAATAATCATTCAATTCATTAGAAAACCAATTAATCAAAACATCCCACTTCCTTATAAGCATCCTATCTAAGTATCTGTTGTGTATAATTTAATGTCTTTTTACACTTTGGATTTTTTACTTTTTTAAAGAATTTTTGGAATGGTTATAATTATTATAGAAACAAAATTATGGAAAATTCAATCATGCAATATTTATACAGTTAAACGTAAGAAAAAGAATGAAAAGCAGCAGTAAAACCGTAGAGACTGTGGAATCGTGAATGTGGCTTATTCTAAATGCAGCCTCGGCTGCGTAACTCTGACTTCATTTCAATTAAGTGCATATTACAACTCCCTAGGTGGGTAGCCCATCTGCTCCTCATGGAAGGCAATGCCACCCAAGATTTGGCTCTCTTCCCTGACAATTACTCTCCTGTATCCATTTTATATGAGTGTTGCATAACCTTGGATAAGTGTGAAGATTTGAACCTTCTACAGTTTTGCTGAAATCTGGTTTGAGCATACACTGACAAAGAAATGGAAAGAGTAAATATCAACATGAGAACTTAAGAATTTCTATAAATGCTGTACATTTTTATTCCCTAAGTGGTTATATGAATTTGAGATGATATTCTTCCAGGCTTAAAATAGACAAGTCACCTAATAATAAATTCATTTTTGGTAATAATGTCATTTTTCTCTATCCTACTTCTCACTGAAACTCAAAGAGAGTTTTCCAAACATAGTTTAAATACATGTAACTAACCATAGTCCTCTTGTGCATTGACCTCTCTGTGTGTTCTGCATGTTCTTCAGTTGTTCTAAGTGACCCCAACTATTTTTTATTTTTGCCTCATAGCACTATTCTGAGTGGCAAAAAATAAAACCAAACTAGAATTATTTAGGCCAAATGATACTGAAAGAAAACCTAAGGCAGATTGGCTATTTTGCATTCAGAAGAAGACACTGGAGAGTGACAATTCAAATAAAATATTGTGAAATAGTTGAATGGAGAAATAGAATTTGAGAAAACTCTGTGTAACACATTAAGGTGCTATGTAATATGTCTCAAAAATAGATATCCTGGAGATAGCCTGCCACCTTCAATATGTTTACCCTAGTTTCTACCTGAAAGTTTAGTTGTCCTAAAATAGACATAACCTAAACTTAAAGTATAATGTTATCGAATAATAACCTAACAATTTAAGAAAATGTGTACTGAAATTGTAATCTGTATTACTATCAGTGTTAGTATTAAAGTTAGTAGCCAAGTCCAATATCAAAACTTATTTCTATTTTAATTTTTCAGAAAATTTATTTTAGGTTACTTTATAAGTAGAGTAGTCCCTTTTATGTGTGGAGGATACTTCCAAGACAACCCCCCCCCCATAGTACTGAACTTTATATATACTATGTTTGTTTGTTTTTCCTACTCATACATACCTTTCCACTTAAAGGAGCACTTTACAGCTTCTCTTTGACATATCCTAATTGCCAGCATCACTACCCTTGTGCTTTGAGGCCATTATTAGTAAAATGAGGGCTACTGAAACACAAGCACTGCAATACTTCGGTCATAAGCAGCATGAATATCCTGGACAAAAGAGTGATTTATGTCCCTGGCATGATACACAAGATGGTGTAAAATTTCATCATGCTACTCAAAACAGCATGCAATTTAAAACTGATTAATTGTTTATCTTGGAATTTTCAATTTAATATTTTTGAATTGCAGTTGTCCACAGGTTACTAAAATTTTGGAAAGGGAAACCACAGATAAAGGAGGACTACTGTACAGACTGATCTGTTGTCACAAAAATATAAAAAAAGAACAATGATTTGAAAAAAACAGTAGAATCATGTCTTTTGCCTGTGACAATGCACAAGTAAGCAAGAGTTACAGATCAGTAAAGCAATTCTGATCTTAGCGACCATATAGGAATCTGATTTATTTCTCTCCACCATTGCAAAGGAAGTTTTCCTCACTTGCATGGTTGAAGCTGGCCACACAAATCCTTGTGTTTCTGTCATTAAGAGAGAAATGAGGAGATGGAACACTATTTCCTTTTTAAAAGATGTGATCCAATAGTTGCACGCTTACTTTTCCACATTTACTTGCAAGTGAGACGGGGAAAACAGCATTCTGTTATGCAAAGGAAGAGGGGGACCATGGATACTGGGCAATCTCTCCAGACCTACTAGTTAGCTGATGTTAATTTTGTTTGTTACTAATTTAATAATAAAATA
The DNA here is from genome assembly GCA_030848825.1 of Tadarida brasiliensis. Classification (NCBI taxonomy): domain Eukaryota; kingdom Metazoa; phylum Chordata; class Mammalia; order Chiroptera; family Molossidae; genus Tadarida; species Tadarida brasiliensis. The sequence continues at coordinate 61,440,421 of CM061262.1, forward strand.
TGTCCTCACTGATATAACAGAGAAGCTTTTTTAAAAATCATACCAAGTTATCTTCTGCTTAAAAATATTTGGTGAGCACTATATTTCATGTTCTACAAGCCCCCAAGCTTACACGGTCCTGCAGTCCTTATCTCTTTCCTACAACTTTAACACTTCATATGATCTCTTCCTGATTTCCTATTTTCCAGCTGCAAAGAACTGCTCTCCCTTTTGTGTACACCCCAGCCTCCCATTTCTGTTTCTTTCCTCTTGTCACTCTTTCATTAAGGGATGTTTTTCTCATAATTCTATGTATAATTGGTTCCTCCTTGTCCTTGAGAGTGCAACCTAAATATCACTGTTTCAGATACTTTCATGACTCGACCTGGTTTCTCCATATCTCGTCACCATTTTTTAAGTTTCCTCCATAGCACTTATACTATTGATTATTATTCATTCACTTTTTTATTTGTTTATTATCTGATTTCCCTTCTAGAATAACACAAGCTCTAAAAGGGCACAGATCTCTCTCTCTTTTTATCTGATATAAACCAAATCCAGAATAGTTATAGTTACTGGAACATAGTAAATACTAAGAAATATTTTTGGAATTAGCAAATGAATATATAATTGTTAACCTGTAGTATACAAATACATATATAACACAGTATCTGTTTGGAATGTTGTTTTCTCAAAAAAAAAAAAATGTCTGCTGTCTTCTTAATATTGTATTAAGAATTAAAAAGAAAATGTAAAATGTTGAAGTACACTACATTACTTACTTCACCTAAAATATAAGCAACCTTCTTACCATAGTAGGGCTTACATAATCTGGTCCTATGTAATAACTTGATGCTTAGCTGCAGCATGACATTTTATTTTTTGGTAAGATTGTGTTACCAGTGCATTTTTATTTGCTTTATACCATAGCCATAGAACTCTATTGACTTAATCCTGAACAAACATTCTGAAATAGAATCAAATATTTGTAGGTCTACAAACAAAAGACCAATCTATAATATTGATCAGAAATAAATAGATACTCCTGAATCATACTAAATAATCTTCACATCACAAAAGCAACAAACTATTTTAGGAGAAATGTAATAAATATAGTCACAAAATTTTAGGAACAACATATAATTTCAACATATATTTACACATATAGTTTATAACATTTTTAAAAAAGGTTATATTACATTTTGCTCTTCATTCTCTGAAGAGTCATATTAAATGACTAATATAGTGAAACTGAACACTTATTTATGTCTGTTATTTATCTCTTAAAATCATATCTTTAATTTATATTCTTTGCAAGACTACACAGAACAAAGGAATAATCATTATATGGTGATACACATTATCTGTAGGCCTGCTCAGAACCTATACTGGACTACAAAAGAGAAGCCCCAAATTTTCTATCATATAGTTCAAATTCATCCATTTAATCTGAAAAGTGATAAGTTTAGAAGATTTCCTTTTATTTATTTATCAGTTGGCCAACTCATGGTAGAATAGTAGAATCAACATTAGATAGAACTTTCTAAAACCACCTCCAAATTAAAAAGGCTTCCAAAGTAAAAGCCTTGGAATAAATAAACAAGGGATCTCTGTGACTTCTTTGATAATCATAGTGATTCTCCCTGAGGCTCAATGATGATTCTATTAAAAACAATAACAACTGCATTACCACTATGTTAATATTAATAATAGCATGTCAATTTTATAAAAATAGCAATATTTTCTTTTCTATATCCTAACACAAGTGACAAAAATATCTTATTTGATAACTATCTGAATGTGAATTCAAATAAGAAAATACTCTTAAAACTTACCTGTTAGTTTTCTTTACTAAAAAATGAGCCTTACTTCACATGAAGCATCCAAAAAGTGTTCTACATATTATTATCACTATAAAGACCTTTTTACATGATTAAGTAAACACTGGCCACAGTGAAAAGTCTATCATATCCACAACCATCTTCTGATAAAAACAATCTCCACTATTTCTTGAACATAGGTGGCTGTGTTTTTTGTCTGTCCCTTGAAACCTTGGTTATAGCTGATTGCATCTGATCTGATATTTTTCTCAACGAAAGCCTTGATTGTGAAACACACAAAAGGAAATTAATCTAAAGAAGTTATAGCAGAAAAATACACTCTAAAGTGTTGAGAGACGGTGAGATGCAGCAAAGGATAATGATAAGGAAAACTGGAGGCAAAGGTATGCTGGACTCATGAAGGCCATGGTTATCAAACTTGACTGTGCCTTAGAATCACTTTATTGGGAGTTTTACAAATTTCAATTTCCAGCATGTACCTTATATCAATTAAATCAGAATGTCTGGGATGTTGTTTTCTGTCATCAGTGTTTTTGAAAGCTCCCCAGGTGATCGAAACATGCAGCCAATATTGAGAAGCACATGTTGGAGCAGTGAAGAAACCTTACTGAAGGTGACAGAAGCCAGACGCTATGGCCACCATTGTATCATTAGAATAGCTATTCCATTTTGGAAATAGTTGGGATATAGTTGCATTCTCTATGAAGCTTAAAAATGTGACATCTGTCCGGCTGGTGTGGCTCAGTGGATTGAGAGTCGTCGCATGCACCGAGAGGTCCCAGTTCGATTCCTGGTCAGGGCACATGCCCAGGTTGTGAGCTTGATCCCCAGTGGGGGGAGTGTAGGAGGCAGCTGATTGATGTTTCTCTCTCATCGATGTTTCTATCTCTCTCCCCATCTCCCTTCCTCTCTAAAAATAAATAAAAAATAAATTTAAAAAATCAATAAAATAATATTTTTTGAAAATATGACTTCTGTGTTTCCTCGGTCAGTCAGTCAGGTATCCTTATGCTTGCATGGTAACTGAGGTGCTTGAGTATGCATTAATCTTCACAAACTGCAAGGACAATAATGGGACCCTTTTCAACTAAATTTGAATGCTGTATCATTACATTAAATAAATAAAAGCCAAATAGGAGAACAAGGAGTTATTGTCCGTAACCATTTGGCAGGCCCATTGCAACTTTTCCAAAAGTAATGTGATGGTAGAAAAGATTTAGAAAATATTATTCTTAGAATTGTTAAAAGGTGCTTGCACAAACACTAAATCTAAGACTGAAGTACCAAATAAAATCATAGAAGGTATATTTTCCACCAGAAAAATTCAGAGGTGCACTTAAAAACAAAAAAAGCATTTGTAACACAGAAGACTTATAACTCAGAACTTAAACAAGGATGTGAGAAACTGCAAATATTAAAAATTATTTTAAACGTTAATAAATACACTACTGAGTTTACATTGAGGAATTACATGATACCGGATTTGGTTAAAAATAATATACTTCCTAATATTTGAATACCAGATGAATTTTCTGTGCACCTAAATCCATTCATTCTGCTTTGTGCAGATGGAAGACATACTTTTGTATTTTAATTAAATATAGAATGTGTAACTAGTCTTTGTGTGCTCAACATTAATGGCAAGAGTATGACTTAAGCGCATATTTATTTTTGTAATAAGTGCAGACCTTAGAACTGGAGTTGTATGTTGACATCATAAATTGATTTTTTCTTAAGTTTTATTAATGTTTTTTCAACCTGTTTTTTATTTTCCCAAGAAATTATGCTTTCACTTACATAAACTAGTCAGATTTTCAACTTAGTTAAAGGTAAATATATTAATGGTGCATCAATGTTGAAAAAAGGTGTATTTATTATACAAAATATACAAATAGTGACTGCTGAAATCTTCAGACAAATGCATTTCTTCAGGTTTTATTTTTCACTCCATCATAGCTTTGAACTACTTTTAATATTTGTTTTCTTCTTCACTCTTAAAATTGTGAGAAAGAGGTGAAATGTTCCAGATGTGCTGAAAATGTCAGTGACACACATTATTCTCTCCTACTGACTTCTGCTTTACTTTTGAGGTTAGTTATAAGATTGCATAAATAAAAGTGCTTGAAAAACAAATCTGTGTATAATGATGGTATAACCATTAACAATGTTACCAGTGCTTTCATTATTTTATTTTATTACAAAAATACATGTCATAAAAATTCTGGAACTTTTTCAGAACATATTTAACATATGACTAAAATTTCATTCTACTTTAAAATAAAAATATATTTTTTAAAAAGTAGCAAAATCTCTGACTCTTAGGACCATAATCTATTTCATATACTCCCAACCTAAGCCAATAGTTACAACCAAACAGAACACGGAGGTGGAGGAGGACTCTTGGTGGAATAAAACCACTAACAAATGAATGTAACTGAATTTAAAAAATGAACAACAAAAGTACACTGAAAGGGCTGGAAGGCTATTAGAACTAAAGTAATTAACTTTGGGAAACAATATCTTAATTGAACATTGTAAAGCTAAAGACAAATAAAAACTCTACATATATGCTGAACTATAGTTTATGAATATAATTCTGCTGCTCTGTAGAGACAAACATTTCAGTTCCTAAACTTCAAACACTTCATTAAAAATGAGAAAAACAATTTATTTCTTTAAGTATATTAACTATATAAAAACAATATGACTGTGACCTTTATAGAATATTGGGGATGATCACTGTTTATTTGGAAAGCTATTTTTTAATCAAAATATATTATGTCTGGAGTTCTAACAATTCCTAAGAAAAGAACATAATTGCCTCCACATAATAAACAAATTAGTCATGGGACAGTCTTTATGATCTTTTCCAGTTATGCAGAAAATGTATTTTTATGAAAATGACTAAGTCAAACCCCAAGATGTTATTAATCTTAGGTTAAGATAGAAGAGAAACCAGATATACTTCAACATGATCTAATTTTTTACTCTGATGGTGGAAGTAGCTAAAGTTAAGCACTTTAGAGAATAATAATTTATCTTCTATTCTCCTGGAAAGAACCTTTTAGGATAACCGAAAGCAGGATTGTCTATCTGGCTTGACAGAAATGCCTTTTATAAGCACTTGGAAATGTGTATTAACTGGAAGTTTCCTACTTACTTAGCATCTAGCTATTTTAGTGAAAACCTTGCATTCCTCTCAAGAGAGGCCTTTAGCGTACTCTGCTTTGGACACTAAGTAATCAGGCATTTATTAATATTGGGCTAAGACAAATCAATGAGTAAGGAGCTGTGCCTTTGGAGTTATTGTTAGAAGTTTTATTCTCTCCGTTACAGTATGGACTTCTGCATCTTGTAGATCGTGTATTTCCAGGCATAATGATATTTATCATTTCCTTTTATGATGGAATCCTGATATTTGACAATGTAAATATATTAAGACAGCATCTTTCCTTTAACACTAACTAGGAAATTTGACTATTTAAAAGGATCTGAAATGACAAGTGTTTTAGACTGAACCATATGCAATTCTTTATCTAAAAAATGTTTTCCAAACTGCATGATAAGATAAATTATTAAAAAAATAAAATAAGAAAAGCATGATTTAACAATGCCCATTTTTCCTCTCACCATAGTTTCTTATTATTGCTTTGGAAGTCCTAGTTAACACAAAAAGACAAGAAAATTAAATGATAGGTATAGAGATTGGGAAGGAATAAATAGAACTGTCTTTTTTCACAGATGATCTAAACATCTATGTAGAAAATCTAAATTAATCAATAAAGTAACTCTTGGAAGGAGAAGGACACAAGGTTAATATACAAGTAATCATTTTCCTATATACCAGCAATAAACAAGTGGAATTTGAAATTAAAAAAACAATAGCATTTATATTTGCACTCCTAAAGATGAAATACTCAAATATAAATCTAACAAAATAAGTACAAGATCTATAATGATAAAAACTAAAAATTTTTGATAAATTAAATCAAAGGAAAACTAAATAAACAGAGAGATACTTTATGTTTATGGATAAGAAGACTCAATATTGTCAAGATGTCAGTTTTTCCCAACAGGTTCTATAGATTCAGTGCAATCCTAATTAGAATCTCAGCAAGTTCTTTGGTAGAAATCAACAAACTGATTCTAAAGTTTATATAGCTATGTTAAACTCAGAGTAGCCAATACAATACTGAAGAAGTAGAACAAAGTTGAAGGACTGACACTCTCCAACTTCAAGACTCACTCTAAAGCTATAGTAATCAAGACAATGTGGTACTGGTGAAAGAAAAACAAATAGATCAATGGAACAGAATAGAGAGCCCCAAAATAGGTCCACATAAATATAATCCACTGATCTTTGACAAAGGACTAAAGGCAATACAATAACACAAAGATAATCTTTTCTATAAATGATTCTGGAACTACTGGACATCCATGCTCAAAAAAATAATGTAAACACAGACCTCACAGCTTTCACAAATATTAACTCAAAATGCATCCTAGTCCTAAATATAAAACACGAAACTATAAAACTTCTAGAAGGTAACGTAAGGGAAAACCTAGGTAACACTGGGTATGGCAACAATTTTTTAAAATACAACAGAAAAAGCATGATGTATAAAAGAAAGCACTGATAATGTAGACTTCATTAAAATTAAAAACACCTGCTCTAGGGAAGTCACTATAAAGAGAATGAGAAGACAAGCTAGAGACTGGGAGAAAATATTTGCAAAGACATGCCTGATAAATGACCGTTATCCAAAATATACCAAGAATTCTTGAAATACAACAACAAAAAACCACAACCTTATTTAAAAAAGGTGAAAAGACCTGAACAGACATCCTACCAAAGAAGATGTATAGATGAGAAATTAAAACAAGGAAACACCACTACAGACTTATTAGGATGGCCAAAATTGGGAACACTGACAATATCAAATTAAGGTGAGGATGTGGAACAATAGGAACTCTTATTCATTGCTGATGGGAATGAAAAATGGTTCAGCCTCTTTAGAAGGTAGTTTGGTACTTTCATATTACATTAATCATATTCTTACACATGCAATATTGTTTCTTGGTATTTATCTAAAGGAGTTGAAACCTACATTCACACAAAAACAATTACATGGATGTTTATAGTAGTATTATTCATAATGCCAAAACTTGGAAGGAACTGAGATGTTCTTCAGTATATAAATCAATAAATAAAATATGGTACATCCAGATATTGGAATAGTATTCAGCTCTAAAAAGAAAAGAGCTATCAAGACATGACAAAACATGAAGGAACTTAAATGCGCATTACTAAGTAAAAGAAGTCAATCTGAAAAGGCTACAAACTGTATGATTTCAAGCATATGACATTCAAGAAAAGGCAAAACCAGGTGGTCAGAGGTTTGGAGGACAGAGAGATGAACAGGCAGATAACAGAGATTTTTAAGGCAGTGAAACTATTTAAATAAAACTATACTGGCGGATACATGTTATACATTTTCCCAAACCCCTGGAATGTTCAATAACAAGGGTAAACTCTAGTGTAAACTATGAGCTTTAGGTGATTATGATATGTCAATGTAAGTTCATCAAAGTACCACTCTGGTGAGTGATGTTGATAGTGAGAGATGTTATGCATGCATGAGGCAGAGGATATAAGGTAAATCTATTCACCTTCCTCTCAATTTTGTTGTGAACCTAAAACTGTTCTACTAAACTAAAGTATTCAAAATATGATTGAAATATTGATATAATATTTTGTGAACCCTTAATGTTTGTTGAAATAATTAATACAGTGCTTGCCATGAATTAAGCAATAAGTATTGCTTGAATTTAGATTCATGCTACAACAGGGTGTGAGAACAAAAACACCAGCATAGGAAACACTCAGAGGCCAAAATATACCCACACTGACAAGCACACTAACACACAGACAAGATCATGGTCTGCAATCTTTGAGTCTCTATATAAACAAGAAAGACCAAATATAAACCTGAAAGTCTCAGGAAGGTGGATTAGTTTGCTAGGGGTTCCGTAATAAAACATCACTGACTGGTTGGTTTAAACAAAAGAAATTTATTTTCTCACTGTTCTGGTGGCTAGAAGTCCAAATTCATGGTCAGAGAGCTGGGTTTCTTCTAAGACTTCTGTCCTTGGTTTGTACACAGCCCCTTTGTTGCTGGATCTTCGCCTAGTCTATCTTCTGTATGTACGTGCTCCTAGTGTCTCTCTGTGTGTATAAGTTTCTCTTCTAAGAACAGTTAGATTGCATTAGGTCCCTTAATACCCTCATTTGAACCTAGTTCCCTTTTTGAAAGCCCTATCTTCAAGTATAGTCACATTCTGATGTACTGGGGATTAGAGCTTCAACTTATGAATTGAAGTGGTACAATTAAGTCCATAACGGTAGTGATAAATAATTCACTTTGAACTATTTTGTATCAGTTACCTCCATTAAAAAATCAGTGTTACATTTCATAGATTTTTTTTCATACTATTTCGAACTTCATGTTTCATTCTAGAGACATTAGTCACAAAAAAATCAGAAAAGCCTTTACAGACTATAATATTGGACATAAGCCTTTTTTATAACTATGCCTGCAGTATAATCTTGCAACATATTTTAGTTTTAAAGTTGTCCTCTAAATTTTGTCTTTATATTACACTGATACATATTTGATGCTGAATTATTTGTATCACTAATCTTACCATTGTTAGGAATAACTAAACATATTACATAAAAATAGAAATATTGCTTTTTCTGTTTGTGAATCTCTTTTAGCTTGAGCTTATAATTTCTTGATACATTTCACAGTTAAATATAAATATAAACTTGTCAAAGTTCATTAAGAACATGCATGTTTTATAAAATATTTTGTATTCAGTAATATTTATTCTTTTCACAATCATTCACAAAGTGAACTATTTAAGTCATTCTGGTGATGATGTTTAGAAAATGAAAGCCTACTAGCAGTCTGTTAGTAAAAATAGCTCAGATGTTTCCCCTGTTAAATCATGTGTGTGTGTGTTATATGACACTCAGAGAAAAATAATGTGATGTTTATTTTTCATTTACTAGAAATTGTTTACATTGTTTTTAAGAAACACGTTTTAAGCTGTCTCTATGTGGAAAGTTATTTACTGCTGTTATTTTATTTTTCACTTCAGATAACTGTATTGTGAAATCATAATTTTCTTTTAAAAAATCTTAAATAAATATTATATCTGGCTTTTCAAAAGTTTCATGGAGTTTCACACTCCAGGGGATGCCATAGTTTTAAAGAACCTCCACAATATAAAATAATACTTCAATAACTGATGACCAATGGGATTCACACAAATGCAGCCAAGAATTTTCTTAATAAATGACTAAACATACAACAACATCCAATAGTGGCCTTGTCTGTGCTTAAACGTACCTTTTAATCAGAACTCTTCAGGAAACAGGAAAATTAATAAAACCATTAAGATTTTTATTTTATATATTATTTAGATTTTGATTTTTCTTAAATGTGTAAAAATTATTTGCCTGTAAATTTATACTTTATGCATTATAAGGCACATGTAGCTGATGCTGCAAGTTTAATTAATTTTTTCCTTTTATTACTTTTTTTCATAATTAACTATTTTTTTAATGGAAGCCTTGAGATTACTATGTTCTAATTTTATGTGCTCATTAATTTGTGCAGGTCAACACCTCGAGATTCTTTAAAGAGAACATCAAGTAGTCTGATAGCTTCAGATGGATGTGAGAGGTCGAATCTGTGCTGAAAGGAAGAAAACATTTTCTAGTCACTGGTCCTTCTTCCCACTCTCTGCTGAGCAGCCTTTGTGTGTGGTGTTCGTTGGGCAGGTGTAGCATTCAATAGGCCAGTGGATTTTTGTCATATAGTAAGAGGAGCACACAGGTAGAGATAAGGCTAAATTGGAGAGAAAGGAAACAGCAGGAATGTCAGTCTGCCAGAGGGGTGCACAGCTCTCCAGAGGATGAAAGACCAGTGTGTGGTGGTGGATAGAAAGGAGTAACAAACCTGCAGAGTTAGGAAAGGAGTGAATGTACCGCATGCTTCTGACAAGATGCTCATGCAGATCAATCAGAATAACAAATCTGCATTTGCTGCTGGCTTCATCTCCAGAAGTCAACCCTAGAGAAACTGTAGAAGAAGAAAACATGTACTTAGATAAATCAAATACAATCTTTGAGAAACCTGCCAAGATCAAAAGTTGTCGTGGACTGGGATAATGGGTCACAGTCTGGGGCAGGGATGGCCAGAAGGCAGTGGCAGGATAGGTTGAGAAGAACTTATGAATTCTACATTTATCTCCTCACAACATTGCCTGGGAAAAACTGTTTTCTCCTCCTTTACCATATAAATCAATAGCAGCAGTCAAGACCACTAGTGGGCAGGAGGTTGCTGTAATAATTTTAGGGCTGCACAAAAGCCCTACTGTATTGAGAATATAGTGATAAGAGATGCAGTTTATCCAGGTGTCCTCACCAAACCTCCAGGGCTGATGGGTTGCCTCTTGCCTTACTGCTTTTTTCTAAAAATGTTAGAGGTAAACCCTTGCCCACAGTATTTGCTTTGTGCTATGCCTGCAAATGGGATTGTCTAAAATTCTGGTGCCCAACTTCTCTGCCCTGAATGTGATTCTTTACTTTCTCTTAAACCCCTGAGAAGTGACTGAGAATAGTCTCAGTATCACCAGTCTCCAGTGTGCACCACCAGACAAGAGAGCCTTTAACCCAAGGAAAATGAGAGCATAGGGCAATTAATTACACACACAAGTTACACATATACCATAAAAGAAAAACAAACAGATAACACGGCAAAGACAAAAAGCGACTCATACTGGATTCAACAACAACAAAACAAAACTAAGATCCAATAAGGTGATGCCTTACAGGAGACACATTAAAATAAAAACAACAGCAAAAAAGTTTTGAAAAAAGTATATATATATATACTTTTATATATATATATATATACACACCAGGGCAAAGAAGTCTGGGGTATAAGTTTCATATTGGAAAGACATAACTCAAGAAAACATATGAGGCAAAGAAGGTGGGTGTTATAAGCTGGTAAGATTTTTAAAAAAGTTAAAATATCCATCACAAGATGCATCTATTAAACACTTGAACATCTAAATTTATAAAGTGATAGCTGACACTGAGCTAGATTGACCTACTATATAAAAGAGAAATAAAAGCTGATTGATTCCTAAAAACGTATGGTGAGTTGTACACCAGGCAGATCTAAATGGGAAAAGTAAAACTATAAAGTCAATGAAAAATAGGGGGTTCTTTTTAAACAAACCTCCAAACAAATTATAAAACATTATATTTATGTATCTGAGTACATCAAAGTTAAGGATTTCTCTTCAATAAATTATACCATGTGCTTCTTTCCAAAGTAAATGGGCAGATGACAATATCTAGTACAAACCTATTTTTCAATGTCTGAAATTGATAAGCTATTAATATATGTACATATACCAACAGAAAAATACAGATGCACAGAAGCTATGAAAAGAAATGAAAGACCAAACATTGAATAAACATATAAAGAGATATACATATTCATTAATAATCAGAAAAATATAAGTAAAATGAGATGTCATCTTAAATTAATCAGATTGGCAAATATTAGAAATCTGGATAATCTTAAGTGTTGCTAAATGTGTTGATATAGGAGCTTTCATGCATTGTAAGAAAGTCTGTAACCTAGCAATGCCATTTTGGCAAGCAATCTGGCAGTACTTAATTAAGCAGTGTATGCACACTGCACAACTAAAGAATTTCACTCCTGGGTATGTACCCAGAGAAATGAACATTCGATTCTATGAGGGACCATGCATAAAGGATTTGATACAGTGATTTTGTTGTGATAGATGAAATTTGGACAATCCAGGTATCCATTGCTGGGTGATTATATGTACTAACGGCAATATGAAGATATACTAAAGACATATTACTGAACAAAAAAGTAAGAATCAGAATAAGATGTGTAGTGAAATACTATTTACATAAATTAAAAATTCATGTATGAAAATATGAATAACATATTTTCAAGAATGCATACTCATCAAACACATTAGAATGGTGGCAGTCCCCCAGAGATAAGGGAGTTCTGGATGGGTGTTAAGAATGAGGACGGAGTGGGCTGGATAAATAAATTAAACAAGAGATTTTGTTGGGACAAAATGACTTTTAATAAAAAGTATGACTAACTTAACCATTATCTTCACCTGAGACTGAAAGAAATAAACAAGAAATTTAAAGCAGATTAAAAAAAATACAAGAGGACAATGTTAAAACTAAATAGATGTGCAGAGGTTTTGACTCTTAATAAATTTGTATTATAGATGTTGTTAAAAAGCCTTATCTACACAATTGATTTTAAAAATATCAATAGTATGATTGTTGACATTATTAACATTGTGTTATTTCTTCTCAAATATAGTTTCTTATCATCATTTATATGACTACTGAATAGTATACTATTACTTCCATTCTTATTTTTTTAATACCATTAAAATAGACTTTAAATTTTCAGCTATTTTCTTTCATTGCAGTTCATTTTATATTGATAAATTTATGATGCAAATTAAGAACATATTATAGAAATTACCAAGACTAGAAAATTAGCATCTCTAAAATTTTCATTTAATTTCATTAGAGGAATTTGATTTCAAGAAGTTTTCGATGAATAAATCAAAGTCTGTGACTTTTTTGTTTTTTAATAACTTTTTAAAAAATCCATTTATCAGCAAATATAACAATGCAATTAATTTTGAGAACATTTTAATTTACAGGCTCAAATTCTATATCTTGTATCCCAATTTAAAAATCTAATATACCAATTTATATTAATGAAGATTCTTGGGACGAAAATATATCCTCATGCTTGTTATATATAAAGCAATGACATTTTGGTCTCTGTATTATTCTGATTCTCAAAATGGCTTCCAACAGACAAATCATTCAGTTTCCATTATCATTAGAAATGCTTTTCTTACTTCTTATTTTGGAGAATCTCCTGATTCTTTACAAGTTCTATAACAGATGCAAAAAAGAATGTCAAATATCATTACAGGTATGTTTTTGAAAATTATTTTTACTGGTAGTTTTTGCTGTTAGAAGGTCAAAAGTATGAAACAGCAATCCAATAATAACTTTCTCCCACCTGTCTATGGATATTCCATTTAGAACAAGGCCTGGAGGTCTAGGTTTTATGTTCCTTTATCTGGCTCTTCCTCATGCCACTTTTTCATTTCTCTTCTATTTATCTCCACTTTCTTGATTTTATGACTATGTTTATTATAGTGTATATGTAAATCAGATAAGTTAAAACTTTTATATACTTCCTTCTCTCTCAATCTTTTAAATCACCCTAAAATAATTTGTGTCTTGATTAATGAACTTCAGAGGGAGAATAATTTACTTCTAATGTATAGGCCATTGTAAAGTCCAATTAATCATCCAATTAATCATGCATTTTAGCCCTTAACAAAACAACTCCTTAAGTAGTTCCCTTCTTTTTAACTACATTAATTAGATGATTTTTTTAAAAGTCTTAAAGTATGAGTCACATAAAAGAGGTAGAGAATTACAGACTGAGGATATGAGTTTCATCTCTGTTTCCTGGACAGCATTCTTGAGGAAATATATTAACTCTATTTTTTCTTTAACACTCATTCAACAAATGTGAAAACCTTAGCAACAGTGCTAGCCACCCCAGGTATAAAAGTGTCTCCCAATGTTGGAAGTCAAAATCAGAGAAAGGAAAAATAATATGAGATATACACTAATCAGTGTAATATTTCAAATATTCTGGAGAAAGAAATGATAGGTTTAGGGCAGCATACAACAACAACAAGAAACATGATGGTTCTCTGAGCAAGTGATTCCTGACATGAGATTATGTGGGTGAAAGTAGAAAGGTCAGCTTCATCCGTTCCCCCTCCTCCCCAATCTCTCCTCTGTTCTGTGGCCAGATAAATCTACTTAAAATTCACCTGAGATGCCATGTTCATAGACCCTAAAATTTTCAACTTAAAACCCATTGGTGACATTACCTGAAAGGCTCCCTGTGGGCTGTACGTACTCTAAACTCAGAGAAGAACAGCCTTTACATTTGTTGTTCCTACTGCCTGGAAACATCTTCCCATATTGTCCTTCCTATGCAGTTAACGCATTTAGAACTCCCTCGATAGAAATGTGGGAGGCACAGTGGTTTCTCTCTTCCAATAATTTTTTTGAGCTTCCTTGAAGTGACAAAATCCTCTCTAGGTACATGCACATTTCTAGGAAACCAAGAAAACTGCTATGTTCTTAATGTATTGACACATAATTTAGTTTATTATTAATAATATCTACAATTTGCTTGTACAGGATATCAAACTATGTCTTCCCAATAAGTATTTGCTAATACATACCCTAGAGATAATCACAAGACTGATTTTCATCTAAAATATTAAATCCATAAAATATGTAATGAGATGGGAAATTGTATTTTTTAGCTGTTGGGTTTATTCTGCTCAGAGATAAAATCTCAAAGTCTTCTAACCTGTTTCCATATAAAATCATCCTATACTTTAGTTTATTAGATCAAAATTAAGTATAAGGTAAAAATTATTCATGTTGGGCACTCTATTTGTGATTCTCACCAGTGACCATTTGCCAATTTTATTCACCAAATAACATAATACTATACATTCTCATGAAAATAAATGAGTTAAAATACATAAAAACACTTTGCAACCATTAACAAGTCTGTAACTCTAAAATACAATATTTTGGGAGTAGTATTTCTTTCCTCAGTAAAGAACTGTTGTTATTCTTCTGAGACATAAAAGCAACAGTTGTGCTTTCTTAGTTGTGAGAAATGTACACAAGCAAACCAAGCTTCCATGTCTGAACATGAACAGTTTCCATTTCTATCATTTGCTTGCCAAAAATGTGAATACAAACTTATGAGAAATAAAAGACTGCTTTAAATTGTTTTCTTTTGGTTTCCTGTTTGCAAATTCACCCTCTTCTGTGTACCCTGATAATTATATTTTGTGGTTTTACATTTGATAAAATCTTACAAGGGGAAGATGAAGAACTGGATCTATATGTAGTTGAAATAAATGGCTTGCTTCCAAACATTATCCCACAGGACTGAAAAGAAACTCATTTTTCAAAAAATGTGAATTAAATCATGTTTTTTAGAGATCTCCTTCATTAAATGCCTTTGAAGTACCACACACATGAAGAGACTCATACGGTAATATTACTTCTCAAGTGTGTGCATTTGGAGGGCTCATGAGGTGAAAATATGTGTGTGTGTGTGTGTGTGTGTGTGTGTGTGTGTGTGAACGCATGTACGTTTGCATGAGATTGCTTTCTACTAGTCATCTTCTAGATAAAATTGATCATTTCCAGCTGTTAAAATATCAAGTTGATTTAAATAATCATAATTATTTATTAACAATGAGGTCTGTTAATAACACAAACAATAACAATACAACACTAACTTTAAAATGTCCAGTAACCCTATGGACACTTACAGCCAGCATAAAAAAAAAAAATCTGCCCACTGTGTTTTTCTTTCCTTTTTTCCCCCACTTTACTCTAGGTAAAGGAAACATTGATAGAAATTTCTGCTTGTTTGCTTTTCTCTAGAGACTTAAGCAAACATTAACAAGTTTCATTTTGAAGTAGGATATTTTTCTTTGTATAATTGCAAAACCTGAAATAATCTAAAGTTCTCACCTTTGGGAACTGATTAAATACATTACTACATTTTATTACAATTAAGTATCATGACAACAATTTTAAAAGGAGATACAAAATATTTGATAAAATATAATGTTTTTTTTAAAAAATGAATATGGATGCATGTCTGATTGAAAATTCCCAAAGGAATTTCTATCAAACTCTATTTACATTAGTTTAAAGAACTTCAATTAATGGTTAGTTGGGTTGTGAGTGATATTTTTCTATATTTTTGTATTTTTCCATTTTCTATAATAAAAATCCATTTTACGTATCAGAATAATGTGCTGGTATTTTAGATAAAATGCTTATTTATATGGATTATATAAAAGTTTTAGTAACCACAATGCATGTACATGTTGTGCTAACCAGCTGTGAGGTCTTTGAGCACACACGACAAAATAATTTCCTGCATCAGGTAGACTGGGATACAATTTAATCAGAAACCTGTGGCCATATTCTTTTGAGTTAAGAACAAGCTTCGTGTCTATTTTGTGGTCTCAAGAAATCCAATAGCCAGCACCTCGTTACATAAAATTTATGTAAAAACATTCTTTTTTTAAATTAATTAATTAAATTTTTTTACAGATGTTTCTCCTTTTTCCCCCATTGACACCCTCTTCCCCCACCCTCCCCGCCCCGTCCCCAGCTTTGTTGTCCATGTCCATTGGTTATACGTACACGCATATATGTTCTGCGGTTTATCTCTTCCTTCCCCACCCCCTCTTCTCGGGATTGTCAGTCTGTACCCTATTTCCACGTCTCTGGGACTACCCTGTTCTTCAGTCTGTTATGTTCATTATATTCTAAAAATAAGTGAGATCATATAATATTTGTCTTTCTCTGCTTGGCTTGTTTCGCTTAGGATAATACTTTCCAGGTCCCTCCATGTCGTCTCAAAGGAAAAGAGATCTTTCTTTCTTAAAGCTGCATAGTACTCCATTGTGTATATGTACCACAACTTTTTTATCCATTCGTCTACTGATGGACACCTGGGCTGTTTCCAGATCTTAGCTATTGTAAATAGTGCTGCTATGAACATGGGGGTACATATATTCTTTGTGATTGGTGTTTCAGGCTTCTTAGGGTATATTCCTAGGAGTGGGATCACTGGGTCAAATGGCAATTCAATTTTTAATTTTTTGAGGAGGTAACACCATAGTGTTTTCCATAGTGGCTGCACCAATGAGGTAGAGTTGTGATCTTTAGCAAGAAGAGCATTCCCACCAGCAGTGTACTAGAGTCCCCTTTTCTCCACACCCTCGTCAACACTTGTTTGATGCTTTGTTGGTGGCGGCCATTCTGACAGGTGTGAGGTGATACCTCATTGTTGTTTTAATTTGCATCTCTCTGATGATTAGTGATGTTGAGCATTTCTTCATATGTCTTGTGGCCATTTGTATGTCCTTTTTGGAGAGATGTCTATTTAGCTCCTTTGCCCATTTTTTAATTGGATTCTTTGTCTTCCTTTTGTTGAGTTGTATGAACATTCTATATATTTTGGAAATTAACCCCTTATCTGATGTATCATTGGCAATTATGTTCTCCAATAGAGTGGGTTGCCTTTCCCTTTTGATGTTTGTTTCTTTTGCTGTGTAGAAGCTTTTGAGTTTGATGTAGACATTCTTTAATAAGAGGAAATAATGTGATTGATGGCTTTGAGAAGAAAGTGATATTCAGTTGTTTTGATAAACCTAAGCATTTTCAGGCAAGGAAGAATAGTATTTTGCACCTACTTCTGCATCAAGACTATAAAACTGACATGGAAAAGCTGGAGCTCTTAAGAGAAATGATCACAATGATAAGATGATTTTCAAACCTGCCACATGAGGTAGAGTTGTGATCTTTAGCAAGAAGAGCAGACTTGAAAGAGAAACGATAGCTCTCCTGAGATGCTGGAGAACACGTCAAGAGAAAGATATGTGGTATATTATCTGACTGCTCAGCTGTTGCCAAATAGGAGAAAGTATTTGATGACTGATTAAAACAAAGGAAGAACTTTTGAAATAATTTGAATAATTTGAAAATTAACTGGATCACCACTGAACATAGTATAGTCCACATAACTAAATTAATTCAAACTGATGCTGGAAAATGAATTGCTAAAATATTTAAAAATATTGATGGGTCAAGAAGAGATTGCATAAGATGAACTCTAAATTATTTTTTATTCTAAGTTCTGATCATCCCAAGGTAAGCCAGGGAGCAAAATGAAAAGCATTGGTCCATTTTTAATCATGTGCGTGTGATGGAGGATTTTGCAGGTGGTAGCAGAAGTAAAAAAAGATTTTAAAAGTTATGTAGTCCTGCCTGTGTGGCTCAGTGGTTGAGTGTCGATCCATGCACCAAAAGGTTGCCGGTTCAATTCCCGGTCAGGGCACATGCCCAGGCTATTGGTCAGATCCCAAATGGGGGGCATGCAGGAGGTGGCCAATCGATGTTCTCTCTCATCGATGTTTCTATCTCTCTCTCCTTCTCACTTCTTCTCTCTCTAAAATCAATAAAGGAAAAAAAAAGTTATGTAAAAAAACATATCAATACAGTGATTCCAAATCAACTGTCCAGTATCAAAAATTTAAACAATATGATGAGCAGACTCATATTCTATTAATACAGATGTGAAAAAAGTTTCTTTAAAAATTAGTTTCTATTTAGAACCTTTATGTCCTGTTCCTTATTCAAGTCTCTCTCTCTCCAGACTCACGTCAAAATTCTGGAATACCTGTGCATGCCAAGACATTCAGGGATGTGTTTCCTGCAACTGCCATGAACATTAACTTGAGAAAGTTTCCATCCGAGGAAGCCTGACTGAGTCTGTTCCAGGGGCTCTTCCCCTTGTGGGCTGTGCTCAGGGAACAGAAAACTTCTCACAGGGCAGCATCTGCATCTCCCCATTTCCCACTGGGTTCTGGGCGGCATCCTGGAATTCCTGGTGCTCCTGGGATGTTCAGACATTCTGGAGTCTTTCCGCACCCAGGACAGCACTGCAGTACACCGACACAGCCCTATTGCAATCCCAAGGAAGTGTCTTTTTAGTTGGGAAAGAGAAACTCTTCTTTCTTTTCTGCTTTTGCATGCATACCCCTGCAATCCTCTTCCCATGTTTTTAGACATGTTTTGTCTATACTAGCGAATCTGCTCCTCTTCCTGGGTCTTACGCTTTTTGAAAATGAAGCCAAGGTATCTTATAGGAGTTTCAGGTTTCTACCCTGCTATATCCATTCCTGAGGCAATAAATACAAACTGACCACTTGCTTAAATGAAGATGAGAAAGTGAAAGATGTAAGGATTATTAAAAAACACTAATGTCTCAAAATATTACCTTCTTTTCGAAATGAAATGCATACATACTTTTTTTTTGAAATTCTAATGGTTCCTTTTAAATATTGCATTTAGTGGGGTGACATTGGTTAATAAAATTATATAGGTTTCAGGTGCACAATTCTATAATATATAATCTGTATATTGTATTGTGTGTTCACCACCCAAAATCCAAACGTACATACGTTTCTAAGTGAAAGACATCAGTGGGGTAGGAGACTGGAACAAAAAGCCTAAGAAAGCACCAGGAGACAGTTTCTTAAATGGAATTTCAAGGAGAAGGATTAACAGTGAATTATAAATATACAGATGGTAGAATTTAGCTCATCCTCCGATTTCCTCTTTGCTTTCTAATTCACATGTGGACAAGCCTTCATGTTGTTGTGTCTTCATCAATTTTCCTTCAACACAGCTAGCTGTGAGTTATTCCAGCACATATCAGCAACAGAATGATGTGTCAGAACTTTGTTCACTCAGCAGATACTGATGAGGCTCGATCAGTAGGAAGTCACTGATAACCATTTCGAAAACTGCCACTGACTTCGATAATTCTGTCATAGTAATAGGTGCAAATTCCCTACAAGTATGCAGTTATATGGTTGAGGGGATTCTGGCAATGTAAATTGGGCTTTTTTTTTTTTCCTAAGCAGAAAACAGAGTATTGTAATTGTAACAGAAATCCATATTCCTCTCCCAAATCCATACTCCTCTTCTTCCATGTAACAGATGTAATCTGATTTTCAGTGATAGCTGTAGATTACATTTCTTAGACTCCTTTGCAGCCAAAGTCAGATGACTAGGTTCTGAGAGCAGAATGTAACTATAGCTGATGTGTACAGATTCTAGTAGGTGTCCTTAAATAAAAGGCATGTTTATTTCTCTTGACTTTTATTTTTTCTTTCGTGGTGATTAGAATGCAGATGGAATGGCTAGAACTAAAACAGTGATCTTGGACCATGAGATCCTTTGAAGATGTTAGAGCAATAAGAATAAAAGAGCCTATGCCATTTGTTAGAGTTATTATTTCAGCCCTAGACTGTCTACATGAATTTTTATGTGTTAAATAAACTTCTATTTTGTTTAAACTACTCTATATTTTTAAAACCTCAAAGTCAAATCTAATTTTAAAATATTTAACGGTCTATGTATGTTTTTGTTAATATTCAGAACCCAAACTGTTATGGAACTTTTATGCTTAATAATGCCTTTAGAAATAATTTGCAGAATAAAATATTGATGGAGTTAAAATACTTTTATATCAACTTCAATGATATGCAGTTACCATAAAAATGTTTATATGCTATCCTAAGCATTTTTATCAGAAAATAATTGGTGCATTTTTAATTATTTAAATTTATAGTTACGACACAGTTAAGAAAAAATACACGGACTTCAATCAACTCTAAAGGTGTTCAAAATACCTCTGGGGGGAGAAAAAAACAATTAAACTCCTTAATATTAACCAAAACATGTTTCATACTTATAAACAAAATTTCATTTGCTAAGAACAAAATTCGATGATCAAAGAAGCAAATATTTTCCAAATAACAAATAGTATATCTAAACTTAGTATTTTAGAGTTTGAGAGTCTCTCCTTCAGAGTTTAGAGCAGCATAGACTTTACACATGACAAAATGCTCAAGTACTTAAAATATTTAAACCTAATTCTCCAGTCTTTTTATTTTTTTTCTTTATTGATTTGAGGGAGAGATGAAGGGAGAGGGAGACAGAGATAGAAAACATCGATGAGAGAGAACATTAATTAGCCGCCTCCTGCATGCCCCCCACTGGGGATCGGGCCCACAACCTGGGCATGTGCCCTGACCTGGAATCAAACTGGTCACCTCTTGGTGCCTGGGTTGACGCTCAACTACTGAGCCACACTGGCCAGGCAGACCTTGTTTTCCAGTCTTACTAAAACATGAGAAGTCAGGCTGGCAAGCCGCAAATCTATGGCTATGTGAAAAAAATAGATCAATTATGTTTTATCATTTTACCTAAACAAAATAATATTTCATAGTATTTATAAGAAAAAAGTATTTATTCTCTGATTTTTAAAAATGGCACATCGATGGGTACTGTTGTTCAGTAACCATTGTGCAACCAGATTCAGCCAGAATGAAATCCTAACCTTATATAGTCTCAAGCCACATAGCAATATATATGTATGTATTTTAATCCTCACCTGAGGATATTCTTCTATTTATCTTCAGATAGAGTGGGATAGAGAGGGAGAGAGAGAGAGAAACATCGACGTGAGGGACACATTGACTGGCTGCCTCCTGCATGACCCTGACCAGGGCCGGGAACCAACCACAACCAAGGCACATGCCCTTGGCTGGAATCGAACCTGTGACTCATTGGTCCATGGGCTGATGCTCTACCGCTGAGCCAAACCGGCCAGGGTGCCACATAGCAATATTTTGGTAAAAGACTATGGTCACGTGAGATTATAATGGACCTGTGATGTCTTAGCTGTCATAATGTCTTGGTGCAACACATTACTCACCTGTTTGAGGCGATGCTGGTATAAACAAACCTACTGCACTGCGAGTCATGTAAAAGCAAAGCAAATACAATTATATACACTACAGAATATTTGATAATAAGAGACTATGCACCCCTATGTTCATAGCAGTGTTATTTATAATATCTAAGTCTGGAAACAGCCCAAGTGTTCATCAGTAGATGAGTGGATAAAAAAGTTGTGGTACATTTTCACAATGGAATACTATGCAGCTGTAAGAAGGATCTCTTACCCTTTGTGAAAGCATAGATGGACCTGGAGACCATTGTGCTCAGTGAAATAAGCTTGTCAGAGAAAGACAAATATTACATGATCTCACTTATTTGTGGAATATAATGAACAAAATAAGCTGATGAACAAAATAGATGCAGAGACATATAAGTAGGTACAGACTGACTAACTTCAGAGGGAAGAGGGATGGGGCTGGTGGAAAGATTTAAAGCAAAGAACTTATAGACATATATGCATAACCAATGGACAGTTATATGCATAACAGTGTGGGGAAGGGCGGTGGCAGAGCAGGGAGGAGAGTGTCAAAGGGGGGGAAAGAAGGGACACTTGTAATAAAATAAATTAATTAATTAAACTTTTAAAAAATGACTATGTTACTGGCTTATATATTTATGATACTATGATTTTATTGTGATTTTAGAGGGTGCTCTTTCTACTTATAATAAAAAATTTGCTCTAACACAGTATGTCTTGTTATGCAAGCAAGCCTTATACATCTCCTATCAAGTCTCTTGATTGCATCATTTTCTCTTTTGCTTGATTTAATCCCTTGTTGTTCTATCAATTTAGAGTGGCCTACATGCAGTGTTTCTAAGATCTGCAGTAGTACAGAGTGATGACCTAGGCCCTCACAGTCACTCACCACTCACTCACTGACTCACCAGAGCCACTCAGTCCTCCAAGCTCCATTCATGGTAAGTATCATTACACAAGAGTACCATTTTTTAAAGTCTTTTATACCATATTTTTACCCTATCTTTTCCTTTTTTAGATATGTTTAAGTACTCAAACACCATCATGTTACAGATGGCCTACAATTTATTCAATACAGTAACCTGCTGTACAGTTTTGTAGCTTAGAATCAAGAAGCTATATGCCATACAGCCTAGGTGTGTATAGTAGGCTATACCATCTAGGTTCGTGTAAATGCACTCTATGCTGTTCACCCAAGGACAAAATCACCTAATGATGCATTTCCCAGAAAGTATCCCTGTCATTAAGCAGCACGTGACTTTATAGGGACACAATTTCCATTAACCTCAAGGAGGGCTTTTTCTTGTGGAAGGACTTAACTTACCCTCAGTTTAAGCAAAGTTCATTAATTTTATCTAGCAATATAAAGCTTTTTTTTTCTCCACATTTCATTTTTTTTTTTGCATGTATAGCTGTTTATCAATTAATAAAGAACAGCCCAGTTATAAAACACATCTGGAAAGAATACATTAGGTGAATTTGAATGGCATAAGTAGTTGTTAAGGATTTAACAATATTGTTGACATTCCTGGGTTTTACAATTATAGATCTGTATTTTTCCTATTTTCCTTGTTTGTTTGAAATCCTGGCATAATTTCAAAAGTGTTTTGTGTGTGTGAGAGAGAGAAAGTAGGTTAACAAATCCTGTAAGGGAGAGAAATGTACCTCTTTCAGACCCATCATAAACCACATAGCAAACACATGTGTGCCTTTACTGAAACCCTATTCTTACATTTAATACTTCAAGTGTTTAAAGTCATTTTGGCTTGATTCCTGGCATTATATACATTCTTGTGTTTATAATTATCTTTTTTAGAAGTATGTTTTTTATTGATTTTTTTAGACAGAGAGGAAGGGAAGAAAGATAGAGACATCTATGTGAGAGAGGTACATTGATCGGCTGCCCCCCACTGGGGATTGAGCCTGCAACCCAGGCATGTGCCCTGAATGGGTATCAAACCAGGACCTCGCCCTGGTCGGTTTGGCTCAGCAGTTGGAGCGTCGGACTGCGGTCCAGAGAGACCCGGGTTCGGTTCCCGCTAAGGGCATGTACCTCGGTTGCAGTTTGTCCCCGGCCCTGGTTGGTCGTGTGGGTGGCAGCCACCTTTCAAGTCGATGTTTCTCTCTCTCTCTCTCTCTCTTCCCCTCTCTCCTTCCCACTCTACTAAAAAAAAAAAATCAAACCAGGACCTCTCAGTCCATGGGTCCACGCTCAATCCACTGAGCCACACTGGCCGGCTATAATTATTTTATAATGATGATTTTACTTTATTTTGGAGACTTTGGCCCCTATGTGAAAGAATGAGTTTACTCTGCTTATATTTAACATGGAACATGGTGGGGTAGAGAAGGAGTTTCTAAGGAACAGTGTATAGTAGCAAAGAGACCATGACCAATAAAGAGAAGCTAGCCCTTAAAAAAAGTGAGAGCCAATTTTAGATGTTTGTGGGAAACATAACACTGGAGAGAGGGATAGTTGCATTTGGAAACTACACAGAAACAACCTGCTATTTGTTTAAATGTACTCAATTTATACTTTGAATGTAGGTCCTAATTTATACCTTGTTTCTTTTGTTCCTGCTTCTGAATTTAAAGACAGAATTGTGGGCTATACTCACATTTGCTTTAGGACAACCTTGAGTTGAGATAATCACCATTAGTTTTATTATTGTGTAATCCTGGGCTGCTGTTATTTAGGATAAAGTAAAAAGAGTGGCTCATTCTATACTTAAAAAGCTTTTTACATTTAGTTCTCCTAAACGGGTTCCTAAACCCTTAAGGTTTATTGTGTTTTATTTTGAAAGACGGGGTCCATTAACTTGCTAAGAACTTTTCACAGAACATATTGCTGCCCTTAATAATAGTCTCTGTAACTGGCAATATAAAGACAGGATGAAAATGAGGACAACTCTTTTGTCAGCAGACTAGGTTCATGGTAGCTAATGTTTAAATATTATGTACAATTACCAAAAATATCTTTCCTGGGCCATACATTTGCATAAAAGTATTTTGATAATTTTAAACCATAATTTCTCTGGTTGACATTAAATTACAGAACAGTCAGGCTCATTTTTTCCTCTTGCTCTTACTAATTCCACAAAAGGGGGATACCTGTAAACTTGAATTACACTTCTGTATGTATTATACAGTACATATATGTCAGTGATAAACTTCACTTCTCGAAACTAAAAGAAAATATATTAATCTCTAACGATAAAACATTAGAGGAAAAATTTATCTGTCCCTTTTGAAGTTATTGGACTGACTCTCTATTATTGGACATATAATTATTGCACTTCTGTTTTTGTTTTAAAAGTGTACCTATCTGTTGTTCATTAGTCACTGCAAAGAATTGACAAGAAAATAGTGAAAAAAAAATATTCACTCAATAAAGATTAGTTCACATATATATTCTTTTGCTTTAAGAACATTTAACATAAGATTTATTCTCAAATTTTTTAAGTACACAATAATGTTGTTAACTATAAGCATGATGTTGTATCACAGATATCTGAAACTCACTCATGGTACTGCAACTGAAACTTTATCTCCATTGAATAGCAGCTCCTTGTTTTCCCCTGCCCCATCCCCTGGCCACCATTCTACTCTCTGCTTTTATGAGTTTGACTATGCTAGATACCTTATATATGTGGAATCACACAATATTTGTGGCTTATTTTATTTAGTATGATGTTTTCTAGGTTCATTCACGTTGACACACACTGCAAGATTTCCATATTTTCTAGGGCTCAACATTTTAGACAAATATTCAAGAGGAAAATTGCTAGATCATATGATAATACTGTCTTTAGTGTTTTTTTATTGAATTTATTGACTTGACATTGGTTAATAAAATTATATAGGTTTCAGGTGTACAATTCTATAATAAATTATCTGTATATTTTATTGTGTGTTTACCACTCCAAGTAAAGTCTCCTTTCATCACTATATATACCCCCGTACTCCCTTTTACTTTTCCCCACCCTTCTCCCCAAAAAACAACACAATTAAAAAATAGAAATAGGACCTGAATAGACACTTCTCCTAAGAGGACATACAGACAGACAAAGGACATATGAAAAGATACTCAATGTCACTAATCATCAAAGAGATGCAATTAAAACCACAATGAAATATCACCTCACACCAGTCAGAATGGCTATCATCAACGAATCAACAGACAAGGGCTGGCGACAATGCGGAGAAGAGGGAATCCCCCTGCACTGTTGGTAGGAATGCAGATTGGTGTCTTTAAATTTTTAAGGAACCTCCATACTATTTTTCAAAGTGGCAGCACAATTTTACATTCCCACCAACAGTGACCAAGTCTTCCAATTTCTCCACATCCTCATCAATACTTTTATTTTTTTATATAATGGTCATCCTAATATGTGTGAGGTGATATCTTATTGTGTTTTTTTTGTTTTGTTTTGTTTTGTTTTTAATTTTTATTTTTTATCCTCACCCGAGAACATTTTTGCATTTATCTTCAGATAGAGTGGGAGGGAGAGAGGGAGGAAGAGAGAGAGAAACATCAATGTGAGAGAAACACATCAAGTGGTTGCCACCCACACAACCCCAACCGGGGCCAAGGACAAACTGTCACCAAGGTACGTGCCCTTAGCGGGAACCGAACCTAGGACTCTCTGGTCCGTGGGCTGATGTTCTAACCTCTGAGCCAAACCAGCCAGGGCTTATTGTGGTTTTGATTTGCAATTATTTACTTGATGATTAAGGATGCTGAGCATCTTTTCGTGTACCTGTTGGCCATTTGAATGTCTTCTCAGAAATGCCTATTCAAATTCTTTGCCCATTTTAAAAAATTGAATTGTTCTTTTACTATTGACTTGTAGAAATTCTTTATAAATTTTGGATGTTAATCCTGTATCAGATATATGATTTGAAAACATTTTCTCCCATTCCTTGGGTTGTCTTCTCACTCTAATTATTTTCTTTGCTGTTAGATTATTTTTAAACTTTATCATCATCATTATTTTGTTGCCTTACAATACACTGCTCTCAGAAACAAAATGTGATTATCATAGCTATGTCTCTAACAGAGAATCTGAAGAAGAGATATTATACAATATAAAGCATTTGATTAATATAAGGAGGTTTAAAATGCTTTATCTGTATGAAATGGATAATTACTATCTTATTTATTTCAAATTAATATAAAACATAACGTATGAATGCCATAATTATTATTTTTAAAGGCAGGCCAAGCCCTGGACAGTTTGGCTCAGCGGTTAGAGTGTTGGTCTACAGACTAAAGGGTCACAGGCTGGATTCCCCATCAAGGCCACCTGGGTTGCGGGTTTAATCCCCGGCCCTGGTTGGGGTTGTGCAGGAGGCAGTTAGTCGATGTGTCTCTTTCACATTGATGTTTGTCTCTCTCTCTCTCTCTCTCCTTTCCACTCTATCTAAAATCAATGGGACAGTATCCTTGGGTGAGGATTAACAAACAAATAAAATAAATAAAAAGCAGGCCAAGAAAATTTATATTCAAACTATTCTTCAGCTTTTTCCCTCCTAATATTAAAGATTCTTTGATTATATTTATTATCTAACTCTCAAGGAATTTGAAAAATATGCACACATGACATATATATATGTATATAAATATATATATATATATATAAATATATGAACATGGCTTCAGGTCATTCTATAGTAACTATCGCATTATTGATGTAATAGACAAAAACATCTAAAATGAAGTCTGGCTCCACTTGGGAGCAAATATCTTATTTGCCTAAATTAAATTTTAATGTATACATGTCAGAAGATCCTAAGTCTAGATATATCTTTATTAAAAGTATTGCAGTTTTTAATATAGTGCATCAATTTGTAATGGAAGAAATGCATATTACATTGTTAATATCTTTACTTTTGTTTTTGTTTTTTTAAATTTTTTTATTGATTTTTGAGAGAGAGAGGGAAAGAGAGAAAGAGACAGAAACATTGATGAGAGACAATATTGATTGGCTGCCTCCTGCATGGCTCCCCATTGGGGATCAGGCCCACAACCTGGGCATGTGCCCTGACTGGGAATCAAACCAGCGACCTCTTGGTGCATGGGTCCATGCTCAGCCACTGAGCCACACTGGCCACCACTGGGCTGTTTTGTTTTTTAAATCCATCTGGAAACGATTATTTAATAAAGATTCTTTTTTATTTGCAAACTAACAAAAGTGACATTCAGAAAGGAAGAGTTGGCTGGAATTTAGTGATTAATAGGAGACATTCATAGCATTCACTTTGCTTTTGGGTATGCAAAAAGATACATGGAAGATTTGACTATCCCTTGAAATACCCTGAACTCAAGTATCTTCTTTTCCCTAACTTGGTTCAAGGGAGATTATCCAGGTGGTAATGGAGGAATAGGCCTAGGAGAAGCTTACAGAAAGAACTGTTTTGGTTATCCTTTAAAACTCTTTAAAAGTTGCTCATTTTTCTGTTCTATTGATGTCACATAACATGTTTCACCGTGAATTATGAGCCATAGTATTAGCAACCAAGCCAATTCTATTACCCTGTGTGGCAGAAACCCAAAGAAGGCAAACATACATTTTTGGTTTCCATTAGAACTTTGGGAATCTTTAAATTTTCTTTAAGGACAACAGGAAAGATCTGCTTCTATACTTAAAATATTGATATATTTCACTGACATTCAAAGGAATGCTTTTCCATTTCATACAGTAACTCTTTTAGAGACAAACACAAAGAAATTTGCAAGATACGCAGCTCAAATCAATGTGGTCTTCTGGGAATGTCAATACCATCCAAACTATCCAAACGCAATAACCCTGACAACACACTTGCTTGTACCACATCACCACTTTAGAGGTAAAACCAGTTTGGGGTCAAATTCGGGGATCTTTAGTAACATCAGGATCCAGGTATTGCTGAAACCTGCCAGAACCATAGCTTTCATTTCAGATCCAACTGCCTACACGGATCTCTCCTTCCACTTTGTATCTATTTCTTTTTTCTTTCTAATTATTTTTTTTATCACAATTTGTTTTTCTGGAATCTTACCATATTCCCAAATCCATCACACATTTTACATTTTGTTTCAGGTAATAATATTTGCTTTAGTCATCTAACTAGTCATACCAGAAAACACCAGAGAGTAATAAGAACCAGTAACTGTGTGACACTTATGTTGTGTTAACGAATGAATTCTACTTCAGTTCTAATCTGGGTGCTAGTCTTACTGGGAATTTAAAATGTTTACCCTTGCTTCCTTAGTTGAAAGAAGAAAGGGGGAGTAAAATAATCTCATCACAGGAAACTTTTCATCAGTAAAATCCTGGGATCCTCCTAAAGATTGTAGGTAATATTTTAGTATATGTTAGGTCATTAATGTTAATAGTTGAAAATCATAGTATTACATGACAAGGGGAAGATAGAGGAAAGAAAAAAAATACTCATGAATATAAAATTATAGCAAATGAATAATTTCATTGTTTAAAGTAATTTGCCTATATTAAATGAAGAAATGTGTATATATATATATATATATATAAAATCTATTTTGTTAAACAAAAATGATCACAGTCAAACTCATTATAATGTCACAATGGCATATTTATTTTAAAATTTAATTTATTATGTAAGAAATGAAGACAAAGTATGGTAAACATTTTCTTATTTTATTTCTTGTCAAAATATCTTATCCACAATCATAAAGATATAATGATCATAGTATAATGTAAACATTCTGAGAACTACCTTAGTATGAAAAGTAGATTAGTAGAATGGACTCTTATTTTGTTCATAAGATGTAATTTTCATTGCCCTGGTGCCCTTGGCTGTCTCTGAATTCTTTATAGAATGGAATCAATTATATTTTTGAAAAATGTACATCCTATAACATTATATTTTTGTAATCCTATAAAATTATATTTTTGTCTGTGTGTGTTTGGAAATCTTGATAGCTGAGATAATGATTTCATTATTTATAATGAATAAGAAATCATCTTGACTAGTTTATAACTATTTTTATTGCATATCATGAAACTTTTACAATATCTTCTAAAATGAACTGTGAAAACATACATTTAATAAAATATACCTTGTTTGTCAGAAATGTTTCTTTGTTTTTAATGGTATGTATGCTAAAAATTATTTAACTGAAATTTTTTAAATGTTCAGATAATCTAAACTTTTATATTGCTTATATGTATTTAGTTTACAGCTGAGGTGGGTAAGTAGTATGTGGAGTAAAAAAGAAGTTAGAAAAGCATCTCAGATAAATAGTGGAAAACATAATTATTTTAACAGTAAGATAAAGTGACTTCAATAATATTAAAGCCATTAATAAATGCTCCAATAGCTAGAAAAAATTATTGTATATATATTCTCTTTTAAAGATGTGGACAATTCTATGTAAATGCAAGAGATGAAGAAGGATAGAAAATCACAGATACAGACTGTCTTGTCAGAAAATTCATCTTTTTCCCTTAAAAATATAGTGACAGCTTTCCTCCTACTTCTCTGACATAAAAAATTATAGATGATGAATAATAGTATAAAACTATCAGTAGTTGTGAGAGTAGACATAATATACTCTAAAAATTCTTACTATATTATTGTATTATGTGTCTTTCACTGCTCCATTTGCATGTTTTATTTCTCCGAATTTGGGAGTGCCAACAATGTGCTCACTCCGAATGTTGAAACTGCACTATGAGAATTGCTTTATAACATTTCAGAGGACAAATACTGTGGGACAGTTTGAGCTTTTCTCATGTAAGCATGGACTTTTAATAATTTACAATATTTACTTTTAAGTCATTTTTTTCCTATGTCAAAACTGAAGGTTTTTTTTAATCCTTTCACCTTTTTTACCCAGTCCCCAACTCCCCTCCCCTTTGACAACTGTCAGTCCGTTCTTTGTATCTATGAGTCTGTTTCTATTTTGTGTATTTATTTGTACTTTAGGTTCCATGTATAAGTGAATCATACATTTGTCTTTCTTTTTTTATTTTTTAAAATATTTTTTTTCTTTATTGATTTTAGAGAAAGGGGTAAAGACAGAGAGAGACAGAGATAGAAACATCGATGAGAGGGAATATCGATTGGCCACCTCCTGCATGCCCCCTACTGGGGATTTGGCCCACAACCTGGGCATGTGCCCTGACCGGGATTCGAATTGGTGACCTCTTGGTGCATGGGTCAACGCTCAACCACTGAGCCACACCAGCTGGTCTGGTATTTGTCTTTCTTAGCTTAATACCCTCTGAAGTCCATCCATGCTGTCACAAATGACCTAATTTCCTTCTCAATGTTCTTAACAAATTATTTGAGAATGTAAAGAAGGTCTATAACTACTTCTTCTAGGTGTGAGGTAACATTTCCTGCCTCTGATCATTTCAATTCTAAGTCTGAGATTTGGACACCAAATCCATACAGTGGCTGCCTTGTAATTTCATTTCTACTGATGCTTTGCTTAGCACTAGGGTTTTTTTTGTTGTTGTTAAATCTTGTCTCAGGACGTACTAGCGGGTCAAATGTTTTAGACTAATATAAACTGAGCTGAATGTGGATAGTGTCCACTCTAAAAACCTCTTTCTTGTTCATATTCGTGGCACTAATTTTCTTTTTCTTGCATCAGAACATTAAATATGAATATCAAAATTTATGTTTCTCTTAATTGACAATTATGATATGTACAAAAGTCTTCAATAATTTCTTTCCTTTCTGATTTTCAGCTTTCTCTTCTTTTTGAGTTTGGTAATTCCACACTATCTTGTCAGTTATTTAATTCTCTTAAAAATAATTTAAAACATATTTTTGTTTAGTAGTTTTGTGGGAATAAGCCTCAGATAGCTTATCTTGTCATATTGCTGAAAATATAATTTCAATAGAAGCTCTCATATTTTTAAGTATGAATGAATTACATACTGTTTCTCTAACAAAGAGTTGAGCATTATTGTATAATTTCAAGCATGTTTACATCCTGTGATTAAACTATTTTACAGGGAGATATATACAATAATATATACATACTATCTAATATGTAATAAAATAGCATATAATATATACGGTTATATTCACAGTTGCATCATTTGTTAGAATATAAAAAGTAAAACATTTAAAGTCTAGTGACACAGTAATACCATTGTGCAGAGGCCCTGCATCGAGAAATAAATGAATAAATAAATTCTGCAATACTCACACAATGGTATATTATATAGCACTGAAAATGATCAAACTATTAATGCATTAAACAAAATGGATAAATCCCAGAAATATGGTGGCTCTGAAAGAAGCAAATCTGAAAAGTCTAAAGTGAATGAAAACCATATTTATGAAGCTCATAAGCAAGCTAAACAAAAGAATATATTATGTATAAATACATAAATGATAAAACATTAAAAATAGCAACACTGACAATCACAAAATTCAGAATATTCGTTACTTTTGAAAAGGAAAGATAAATGGAATATGGGAGAAACACATAGATAGCTTTATGATCTTGGCAATGAATATCCTAGTTTTGAGTTTTTGTAGAGCTTTCAGGGTGTTTATTTTATTTTTATATTTCATAACTGACATGTATTTGTAACTTACATATGCAATTTTTATAACAAACTAACACAAACACACATGATATTGTAAGTATTCAAATTGCATAACTCTTATTAAAAACTATTAGAGACTATATTGCTTTCTTGCCTCACTATAGCACCAAATAATTAAGCCTGCAATATAGTGACTTGATAATTATGGTTTGAGATAAACCTAACAGAATCTTATTTCTCTTAACCTTCGGATCTGGTTGCATGGCCATACTATTTAGGACTACAGTTTCAGTCCACTCTCTAATCATTCAGATGTCTGAATTCACAAAATATAGTCTATATGAGTCTGATAATTTTAGCCTGATTATTTCAAGTATGGTCACACAGAGGAAGGGGAAAAGAGATTTGATCGCTGTCTCTTTAAACTCCACTTCATTATATAAATGTATTCCAAGTAATTCAAAAAGCCACTTTTGTAGGCTATATTATGTATGTCAGTTAGCTAAACGTTAACGAAAGAGGCTTCTTTTGAATTTTAGCTATATTCTGGTTATACAAATATGGTTTTTGAAATTTATCAAGTTGAACTTTGTTAATATACGTTGGCAATTTGTCTAAAATGATGGGCAGTTTTCTAGAAAAATCTCCATGCATATAAGTTCAAAATGTCCTGAAAATTTTGCCTAAAAAAAGGGCAACAGCAGCATAGACCAAAATTGTGCCACCAATTACCCTAATCTGCTTCAAGCAGAGAATAAAGGAGAGGCAGTCAGAGTTTTTTCTCTAGATTTCTATGAAAAACTTATTTTAAACACTTCAGAAATAGGAGAGGAAAATCGACATCTAGGAAGAGTATATCCCATTTCACTCTGATTGTATGTTTTCTTGCTTTTAGAAAAGAATCACTGCATTAAAATATTTCTTTCTAAAAATGAGGTTAATAATGTGTTTTTGTTTTCTTTAGGATTATAAGAATGACAGAAAAAGCACAAAGTGTTTAGATTGTGCACAAAGTGTTTGGATTTCACACAAAGTAGTTTTAAAATTGTATTTGTCTTTAAAAATAATCACTGATCTTGATCTACTTTGCTTTTATAATATATAAACATATCCTGAATCCCACAATAAATGCCCCAAATTTCATAGACTTTTATTTACATTTTTTCTATCTGCATTTCTATACAAGTTGTAGCATGTGTTATGTTTGTCCAGATTGGTTCAATCTTATCTGAGATGACTGGAAAAAAACTAAAAACAAAAGGCAATATAAAGCATTCACTTGTCATGTTGTTTCTGTCAAACTAAAACCTCACTTACTACTACAGGAAGTATTGACCATTTCCCAGGTGTCCTATTACCTTCGGTAGTCAATTCTCTTTTGAGAGTGAACAAGTCTCCTAAATGGACCCCCTAAATCGAATTGGTGCGGGGTTCCTCAATCTCCTGGCTGCTTTTGAAAACAGGTCTCCAGGGTAGCGGCAGCAATGCTGCTGTATCACCAATTGCAACATTCCAATTCGCTTTCCCTTTTCGATCTGCACAGGGAATGACTCCACATCAAATTGCTATGATCAAGGAAGATATTCCTTGTAATGCTCTTTCTTAGTTTAAAAATGTCTTCACTGGGGTTGAAAACTAGTATACGTATCAATAATAAAGGACGTACAGGAGTAGCTAAAATGACTCTAAATGAATTTTATATGACTTTGGTTATAACTAAGGAAACTAAATTAACAATAGAAAGGTGGTAAATAAAATAAAGAGTTCTGTGTATGTTTGTGGGAAGAGTAATATACACATTAGTAAATATGCTTAATTTTTCAAAATTCTGTCAGAATTGATGTCTTTTTTTTGGCAACCTTATTTTTAAAACATATGAAGATAAAGATTTTATATGA
Source organism: Tadarida brasiliensis (assembly GCA_030848825.1). Lineage (NCBI taxonomy): Eukaryota > Metazoa > Chordata > Mammalia > Chiroptera > Molossidae > Tadarida > Tadarida brasiliensis. The sequence continues at coordinate 61,474,266 of CM061262.1, forward strand.
CAAGTGAAAATTCAGTGCATTTTGAGCAGGTCTATTTACTAAAATATTGTAGACTTTTTTGACACTTAAATAACTTAGCAAAAACACTTTTTTATTAAAAAATAAAGCTTAATTCATCTAATTAAAAGTGTTGATAGAGATGTGTTCATTTAGATAGTTGGTACTCCCTGTGCACTTTCTCTAACATTCCTAAACAAATACATGGCATATTTTTAAAGGTTGACCAAGAAAGCCTAACATTCCCCTCAACACGATTGAACTTTTAGTCCAGCTTCTTTCTCACAAAGGCCCCTGGCCTCCATTTTCTTAGTGCATTTAAGTTAGAAAACTTGCCAATTCTAAATTCTTTTTCTACTCTTTGAGATGTCAATCTTCTGTATTAACACAAGGATGTCTTTTTCAAGGACCTGGAAGCCATCTCTTTGTAATGCAATCATCTAGAAGGATAGGACCCCTGTCTCTGGTCTCTGTGGAAGGGCAGATGCCTAACTTCTTCCATACGCACCAATTAGCAAACACAGATGGCCTAATCACATTGATCAACCTAACCTCCCCAGTGTCCTTCAGTATTTTTCCATTAGCTTGCTCCAGTGTTGAAAAGTCCTCCTGCCTCTTGTTTCAGCAAGCTGAGTTTAATCTCCCCTATTGCAATAACCTTGACCCCTATTGCATTGGTCTTGAATAAAATCTTACCATTTTCAGTAGTGCCTGATGCATTTTTTTCTTTGACAGTTCATGAACATTAAATTCAAATATCACACACTTTTTAAAAAAGAATTCAAATTTAATAATATTATATCCTTAGATTATTATGTTTTGTTTTTAGCATAGTAAAAATGCTATTTCTATAGTATTTTTACATGTTGCAAAATGTTTCCAAAGGTATTATTCAGTTTTCACCACACTTCGGTGAGGCTGGTAAGGACAGTATCATTGGGCTAACTTTTAGATATCTGAGACTTGAATTAATTGTCCTGCCCAAGATGATACCAGAAAAGAGCCCTCCAGGGTCACACTGGAAGTGAACATCCTCTAGTTTCCTGACTGCTTTTGTACCCACAATCTCCAGATCCAATTTATATCCCACTTACATACATCATTTACACAAATGTTGATTTTCCTAGAGCTCTACTACCACACAAAGGTGGCAAAATAATAATTTAACTAAACTATTCTGTTTTATACATTACCTTAAGAAGTATTTTATTCACATGTAAATTTATGTTAACTCTATGTTAATTCATTTTAAACTAAGACTAAACTGTGAAGTAGATTAGCTTCCAATGCAGAGTTCAGAGCCTGACACAGTTTTTAAACACAGCAAGCATTCAATATTTGTTGAGTGGATATATTAATGAAGTCAGACCTTTGAGGAAATCATATCTATTTTTTTTAATGTTCAGGACAGAGTTCACACATTATTGATAACCAAAAGACAATAAATATTGGTACAAGAGAAAAATTATTATTATTGTTCAATTCATGCTACCAAAGGCTTGAATGCAGCATCTATAGAGTAAAATATTACCTAAAGCACTATATGTCTTTGTCTTTACCTTTTTTTGTAATAGCGTATTTGTTAACCCTGTAGGAAAATCATGAAAGAGTTCAGAGATGTTCTAACAGAGAGAATAACTGAATTACACCAGAGACACTGTGATATTCACATTCATGAGAAAAGAGCACAGGAAGAAGACATGCAGAGCATTTTCTCACTTAGTCTTTCCAAAAATATTTTGTGGTAATTTTATAGATGAGAAACTAAAAAAAATGAAGATGACTCATTTAATTAGTGGAAGGGTTAAGGTGCCAAAACAGGTCTCATTGACCCCATTACCTAAGCTCATTCTGATACCATTGTAATTAGCTAGTTGTTAATAATAGAAAAGGAGCAAAGGGAAGCCAAGCATTACAAATATGTCATTTGGGCAACTTCACCAGGAAGCTGCAATTTCTTACTCTCTAGGGAATGATGGGCCCAATCCCCACAGACCACAGGGGGAAGAGGTCCAACAAAGGGGAGATAAATGCATGTGCAGTGAATTTGGGGTAACATAAGGAAGATGCCTGTCAGTCAAACCTGGGAACAGAGATCATTGGCCAGAGTGGGCAGGACCACTGCAAACCCACAAAAATTTGGGAATATGTAAGGGCTTGTTCTCTTGGCTTGTGGCTCTCTCTTTCTCTTGTCTCTCTGGTTCTTTTGGTTTTGTTCCTGCCTGTGCTCCCTCCATAGCCATGTGGCCTGCAGACCACACATGGAATGGACTAATGGATTGCAGCAGGAAACACAAACTGAGATAGCTTGATGCTTGATTGTACTATACCCTAATATGAAGCCAAAACTCTGGACACGGGCTTTGATCTTAACCCTGCTGAAGGGAAAATGGGACTTCTTTCTGGGGGGGGCAAGGAAATGAGAACTTGGAAATTCAAGGGAGTAATTCCACAGAAATAAAGCTTTCTATAATATCTCATCCTCCTGTGGGGACCTCCAAAAATTCTTATGCCAGCAGTACCCCAAGAACCCCACTTCCACCAACAACAATTTCACTGCGTAGATGCTTTTCCCATTTCACCTCAAACCCCAAACACAATTTCACTCTTTCATGATATATGAAATCTTATGCTAACCAATAAAATAACCTTCTTGATTAAATAACATAATGAACAATGTTTCTCCTCAAATCAGGGGGGAGGATGTATGCCTTAAAACAAAGGCTCAGTTTGTCATGCCTGCCATAAATCACTAGCAGTCTTTTGAGCATATTGCAGGAACTAGCTTTTGGGAAAGAGGCTCATTCCAGTAACTGGATATTCTGGCTCTGAGAGACAAAGACTTGCTGACTCTCAACCAAAAAGTCCAAACTTCCACTTGACCATAATCATTGTTTTGAGATAATCATTGTAATGGACTGTGCTGACTTACACTTTCAAACTCTCTCTCTCTGATTTTTTTGTTCTACTTACCCCTTCCTCTCAGCCCCACCCCCGATAAAAACACTTGCCTGCACTGAGATGTTAAATGGGCTTTGGGGTGAAAGTCCCCCATCTTCTCAGGTAGCCAGTACTTGAATAAACCCCTTTCCTTCTCACCAGCATCTATCTCAAGAGTTTTGCTTTAATTGCAGCAGGCAGCAGAACCTGCATTCAATTACATTCCCACACACATGCACATACACACACATATAATTTAAATCCTCTGACCAGTTACTGCATTGAGACAGAGAATAATTTCACACAAACAAACAGACCTCTCAGAAAATAAAAGTAGGTCATGATATTTGAATTATTTCAAGAGGGGAAAATGAATATGTGTTGAATATAAATACATATATGAATATTTTTATATATGCATTATAAAAGAAAAATATATTGCTTTCCTTTGCACTACACAGAATTCTACTATAATAATACTTTTCTTCTATACACAAAGTGTGGTAGTTTTTCTCACACCAGGCAATTCTGTGACACCAGCTGGATGTCTTGTAATTTAACTCAACCCTGACACTATCTACCAGAAGGTAGCATCAGATCCCACAGGTTAAGTGTCTAATCCCACAAGAACTGCCTCCTTACACACACACACACACACACACACACACACACACACACACACTTCAGACACTAGTCAAAAGCCCGGGTTATGACATATGCTTCTGACCAACCAGCAGGCTGTATATTGGAGATTCTGACATTCCACTCTCCAGCTTTGCTTTATTTGCTAGAGTGACTCACAGAACTGAGAAAAAAATTTTTTTTTATTTACTAGAGCTCCTATTTATTATAAAGGGATATAATTCAAGGACAGCCAGATGAAAGAGATGCAAAGGGTAGGGTACAGGGAAGGGCACAGAGCTTTCACTTATTTAAGCACACTGTTGTCCCTGCATTTTCACATGTTCATCAACCTGGAAATTCTTAGAACCTCATTTCTGGGGGGTTTATGGAGGCATGGTTAATTAAACAATGGCCATGAATGATTTGACTTTATTTCTAGCTCCTTTCCCCTCTCTGAGTCCTGGGGTAAGGTTGAAAGTTCCAACCCTAAAATCATGATTGGTTCCTTAGCAACCAATCCCCATTTTTAGGTTACCTAGGGGCTTTCCAAAAGTTACTTCATTAACATAAACTCAGGTGTGATTGAAGGGGCTCTCTCTGAATGACAAAAGACACTGTCATTACTCAGTAAAATCCCAGGATTTTAGGAGCTTTGTGTCAGGACCTAGGGATTAAGACTTTTCCTATTATACCACAAACATAGAATGCATATGTGTATTGCATAGTGAATGTCTAATTTTATTTTCTGTAATATATACTTAGTAATTCCTCAACAATAGTTCTATATAAAGCACAGATATTATACACTTCAGCTTGAATGAGCCCTGACTAAAGAATGTTGTAAAAAAAAATTGTATTTTTATTTTTTTGAGGAAACTCCATATTGTTTTCTACAGTGGCTGCACCAATCTGCATTTCCACTAACAGTGCATAAGCGTTCCCTTTTCTCCACATCCTCGCCAACACTTGTTATATACTGATTTATTGATAATAAACATTCTGGCAGGTGTGAGGGGATATCTCATTGTAGTTTTAATTTGTATTTATCTGATGATTAGTGACACTGAGCATCTTTTCATATGTCTATTGACCATCTGTTTGTCCTCTTTGCAGAAGTGTTTATTCAGGTCCTTTGCCCATTTTTTAATTGGATTGTTTTAAAAATGAAAATGCCATATGATGCAGTGATTCCACTTCTGAGAATATATCCGAAGATAACCCAAAACAATATAGTCTAAAGAATATATGCACCCCGATGTTCATTGTAGTGTTATTTACAATAGCCAAGATTTGGAAGCAGCCCAACTGTCCATCAGTAAATGAGTGGATAAACAAGCTGTGGTACAGTTGCACAATAAAATATTATTTGGCTGTAAAAAAGAAGGAACTCTTACCCTGTGAGATAACATGAATGGGCCTGGAAAGTATTATGCTAAGTGAAATAAGCCAGTCAGAGAAAGACAAATACCATATTATCTTTCACTTATATGTGGAAACTAATGGACAAAATAAACAAACAAAATAGAAACAGACTCATAGATACCGACTGACAGCTGTCAGAGGGGAGGGGTTTGAGGGTCTGGGTGAAAATGGTTAAGGGATTAAGCAAAAAAAAAAAGAAAAAAGAAAACTCATAGACACAGACAACAGTTTGGTGATTACCAGAGGGAAAAGGGGGTGAGGGGAAGTAGAAGAGGGTAAAGGAGGTATAAATGGTAATGGAAAGAGACTTGACTTTGGGTGGTGAACACATGATACAATATACAGATGATGTATTATAGAATTGTATATTTGAAACCCATATAATTTTATTAACCAATGTCACCCCAATATATTCAATAAAAATCAATGAATAAAATTAAATAGTAATAAAAAATAAAAACTGCATGATAATATCCAGGAAAAAACATTGTGTAGCCGTGTTAAAGATGAAATTCAACTGAGTAAATTTTGTAAACAAAAAAAGTGGGTATGAAATAAATCTGACAAGATCTGATTTATAATCAGATCGCAAGAGTGATCGATTATAAATTTCTAACCAGGCATTTCATGGTGAATAATCACATCCCAGGACTATAACTTTTTTCCTTTAATTTTTATTTATTGATTTTAGAGAGAGAGAGAAACACTGACTTCTTGTTCCATTTATTTATGTATTCACTGGTTGATTCTTGTATGTGACCTGACTGGGGATTGTACTCACAAACTTGGTATATGGGGCCGATGCTCCAACAACTGAACTACCAGGCTGGGCTTATAATTCCTTTAATAAAAGATTTATCGTTGCCTTAAGCAAGCTCTATCCATTGTTCTTGTACATCTAGGTTAACACACCTTTGAATTGCCACAATACTTTTCTTTTTTAGATAACTTAGAGGTCTAGCCATTCTTAAGAGAGCACACGATCTTGTTGCCTGTATACCATCTCTATCCACTGTAAATAGATTTTGCTATCGTGTATTCACCGATGTATAAGAAGTATATCTTTCAATTTTACTTTTTATCCTATCATAGAGATTTCCCAGTCTTTCTTTCTGCGCCTCCTTGATCTACTACTAATGGATGTCATATAATCTTGTAATTTTCCTTACTTTCTTTCTTTGATTCCAAATGTATAAAAACAATGGCAGAACTGCCATCTCTGGTGCGTTTTGAGACCCTGCTTCCAGCCATATCCTCAGTTTGGTTCAAATAAAGTTATAAATTTTTCTATAGGTTTGGATGTTCTTGTGTTGACAATTTTAAAGCCCTTATCAGTTCTATTTAATACTTCATGAATTGGACAACATCTTATTTAACAGATAGAAAGGAGCTCCGAGGAGCACTATAGAATAAAAGTATTTTATAGTCAGAAGGGAGCAGGAACAAGGAAGTTATACTAGATTAAAAAAAAGAAAAAAAGTAGATTGGTTATGTCAGGGTCACTTTCCTTTAGGTCATGACAAGTATATACCTAACTAGTGCTGATAAGGCCATTTCCAATAGAGGAATTTAAGGTTTTATTTCTGGGAGAGCCAAAGCTGTGATTAAGTCTCCATTTGGTGAGTTGGGGCTTAGCATAAGCAACTCTATTTTGGGCCAGTGGTCTTGCTTTTAACAGCAGCCTCTGCCATACTCTGTCTCAACATTCCAGAAAGATTTCAATTGAAAAATAAACTCAAAATAGTATATTTTATGAAAATATTTATACTTAGGCATGGTCCTAAGTGATATTTTGTATGTCAAGATTTGGGGCATGTCCAGTTTTATGCTAAGTGCTTGTGTACAACAATAAAAACAATGTGAAATGACTAGTGAAACCCTCAAACACACTTCCCCAGTTTAGGGAGAAAGTTCTGATTGACTGGCTTTATTTTCCCTTAACTTTTTATAATGGCCTTACCATTGGTAAGGGCTATGGTTTGTTATGGTATGGGAAACAGAATAACATAGAAAGGGACTGTGAAGTATCATAAAGGAAGAATCATAAAAGCACTAAAATTTTCTAATATTCTATGAAGTTGGAATTTTCTTGTTTTACTTAGCTACAAAACCTTAAAGGGAGGGAGTGCCTGGTAGTGGTAGCATTGTCCTTTGGTAAGAAGTATACATAAAATATGATAGCAATCACTTATAAATACACACACACACACAGGCATGTGCACACATGTGCATGCACACACACACAACAGAGAAAAATGGATGCTTTCTTGATGTTTCAAAGGAAGAGCATACTGCCATAAATTATTTACTATAAAGAACAGAAGAAAATCATGGAAAATATATCAATATAATACAAGACCACATAACCACAGAGAACCAGGCACTGAAGTCTTATGGGAAGAAAATTATATGATAAAAGGAAAATATGAAGAGCAGCAGAGATGAAAAAAGACTTGGGTGAGACATTGAGCTATTGCAAGGAAACTAAAATAGCAATAGCAGAATTAAATTCGTAATTGAGGTGATAAAGAAGAGCATTAATCGTCAGGAAATCGGAATTAATAATCTGGAGAAGAATATTTTAAAAATCCGTTAGAGTGTGAGAAAATGAAAAAGAGATGATCAATGAAAACAAACATGATTGATTTGAATGGAGTACAGAATGTGAACATTTTACTTGCATGAAACTGTTGTCCTTGAAAAACAGTGCAAGTAAATATATGAAAAAGGCCCGAACTGAATATAAATCATAAAACATTATGATTTCAATTTGGCAATAAGGATGTGGAGTGTGTATATTTCTCTTGGAGATATATATATATATATATATATATATATATATATATATATATATATATGTTTGTAGGGGGCTATAACACCACACGAAGTTTTCTTTTTGGTGGGTGATTTTATTTTTATGATAGTTTTTTTTTCTTCTATTTGTAATAATAAGCAGGTACTTATTATCATAAAAAACTAGATAAAATATTGATGGTATTGAAAAACATGGATTATATTACCCAGAGTGGGTAAAATTAAGAAAGCATCACTCTGTAGAAATTGTTATTCTAATAAAATGTAATTGTTTATATGTGGTACATCTTACTACTCTACTATATCTGTGTTTCTGTGTTCTAAATAAACGACATCATAGCAGTACTGCAGGGACATTTTGCCATGGCCTTTTAGTTCTATCCATATGAGTATACAAGGGCCTGCACGTTCCCTTGCTAATTTGCTGTTTTTTCCCCAGAGAAAACATGTATAGCTTATAAAGTCATGAAGTATAAATGGATAAGGGAGCAAAGTGCTAAATAATTCTGACGTTAGGTATTTTATGTTTATTGTGAGAGAGAATGAAATGGGGGAGGATGCCTCAAGCTTAGAAAAACTGTTACTAGACGGTTTCCTGCCCACCTACATCATTCCAATAGATATATTCTCTACATATTTACTTGGTAGAAAGAAAGAAGAAAGAAGGAAGGGAATGAAGGGAGGGAGGGAGGAAAGACTTAACTACCAATCTACATAAACACACACACACACACACACACACACACACACACGCTGATAACTACAAAGTATTTAAAAGCATTGATCATTTATGCTTTTAGGTCAACTGCTTTTTGAGATAATGACCTAATTAAGATGAAACTAAGAGTTATTAAGATTGGGGAAGAGGCATTAGAAAGTAATGAAAATATGAAAGAAGGAAAATCATATTCAAACTCCTATATTCACAGAACTTTCTTGACCTACGCATTCACTGCCCTTTTATTACATTTTTGAGAATATATACAATTGAGATGACTTTTATCATCTCAAGTTCTTGAATAACATAGACTCTCTAAAGCATCCACATAATTCACCATATGCTATTCTGAATTGATTTTAAAACATCCATCAGAAAGCTTAAATGGCATTTCTGGGCCATGTTGTGGACCTTTTTACTTATTGCCTATATGTAAATTCCTTGTTTTGAAAGACAGTAGCATTTTGTATGGTTTTTGCCATCTGAATGATAAGTGCAATTTTGTACAATAAAGAGAATTGCTTTGAGGCAGTTGAAATTTAATTAAATTCACTGAGTTTTGTGATTAAGAAAAGATGCTACTCCTAAAACTAGAATGCTCGCAACACATTCTAACATTTTGGAACCGGTATTAGACTTCCCTTGTACTTCATTGCAAGTCAAGACAAACGATTGGAAAGGAAATCTAACATGCACAATATATTGATTTTGACAATAGTTCAAAACTCATAGCTGGCATCAGTACTGTCGATTATTCAAATAAGTATTTACTTTAATATTTACAATTAAACTGTTTTAAATAATTCTCAATGTAATATCACTATATTATATACTCTAGTTTCATACTTATCACTATCAATTAAATAAGCAAATATTCAAACATATCCTGCCCATTTGAGATATATATGACTTATCTCCTCATTTGGTTGTAAACTCATAAAGGCCTTAGACCATTCTTTATATTCTTATACTTTTTACTTGATGCTTATCATAGTATAATCCTCTTGGCATATATTTGCTGATTAATTGACTGACTGCTATCACGTTTTTGTTAATTATTTATCAAATTTCAATGACAATTTTTCTCAAAAAGATCAGAGATTTCTACAGAAAACTGCAGGTTTAAAATAGTAATTAGCACTACAGAAATCCAGAGAGGTTAGTACAAAAAAAAAAATTAGAGAGACAAGGAAGCACAAATGATAACATCAATTCAACACTTACCAGTCATTTAATGTTATGCATTTTATTGTATTTCCAAATCATTTTGCTATCAAAGATGATTTTATTACACTCTACAAAAACGGAAAAGGTCTCTATTGCATAGGCCTCCTGGGTTTTCTGCCAGGACTGGCATGGGTATGTTTGATTTCCAGCTTTAAGCCTTATTTCAGTTTTTTGGATTGCCACGCAATAGGTCACAGACATACTATGGGTGCCACGTGGTACACATATACAGTAGGGTACATTGGGGGGGGCTTAAAGTATGGACTTACTGAGTACATGCAAGACCTGAACTCTAATTATCCCATGATTTAGGCCAGGCATAGATGGCCTAATGTTCCTGTAAAGAGGCTCCACCCTCATAATATACAATGCATGTGACTGGGGAGGAAGGAACAGTAGAGAGAAAGGAACTTCTGTTCAACTTTGTAATAACAAAAATTTCTTGTTCAAAGAAGTGTCCCTGTGGCACTAGTCTGTCTTTCTAGCCAGCTAGCTCATACAGCAGCTATAGCTCTCTGCTAAGCTAGTAGCACAAAAGTTGTGGGTAGAAAATGAGGCCCTCGAGTCATCCAGGGACAACAATAAGAGAATTTAGAAGCCAATATTAAGTCACCAAGCTAACCTTCTAGAGTAATGGGCACTACAGTAGCCAGTATACTACATTTCTGGAAAAGTCTGTTCAGATAGTTTTAACAGCATGTGATATTGAGTAGCATAGTATCGAAGTCCAGCTACTAGTTTGTCTGCCCTTGGGTAAAAAGGCATTTGTATTACAGTTCATACAACACAGAAACCATTCTTGATCATATTCCTTCCTGCTTTTACAGTAGCACATTTTTCTATGAGAAAAAGAACTGGGAATATTATTTCCTATAGAAAATGATTCATTTGTTTGAGTGTATGAACATAATTTAGAGATTTGGGTAGTTTTAAATATTTTAAAATTTATTTGTAAAAATACATATTTGAAATAATTATGTTGTTTACAATAAATATATTTAGATAATTTCAAAGTTATCTTTACAGTGATGCTATCTAAAACATTATAGGAACCACTTAATCATTTAATCTGTAAAACAATATAATTTTGGTTTTTATAATTTACATCTGCTATATAATTTATAATTTACCTGTTTCTATTACTGAGGTTCAATTATACATGTCGAAAGTGTGTTTTGGGTATTTGGAATAATAGGGTATTTGTACATTATACTTGCTCTCTCTTTCACTACATTTTCAGTTTCCTTCTTTCTTTTTTACTTCTACTTTTGTTTTCTTTAAGAACAAAGGTTATTGTCACTGTCATTACTCCAAATACCACATGGCAATAGGAAATGAGAACTTAGGAGTTGGACAAGAGTGTCAAGTGAAAAAAAAAAAAAATGATCAGGAAAGTTAGTACCATGGATTCTATTCTATTCTATAGTGAGATTTCTGGCTAATTCATTTGTTCTCATATTGGATTACTCTCATCTAAAAAGGAAAACCTCAGGGAGCGAATGGTGAAAGTTTCTTACCTGACCTCTCAGCCTCTCATACTATATCATTGCAGGGCATGGAGACAATTTAGGGTAAGGAAAGATTGGTGTAAACAGCTTAGTAAATGGGAGCAATCATTTTACTTATAGCTCACCTAATTTTCTCCTGCGGTCTGCTTATAACTGTTTAAAGAACAAAAGCTAAAAGTAAAGAAGTTGAAATCTTTGCTGTACCTATATTAGTGAAAGTGGATTTACATTTCAAAACAAACTTTCCAAGGGCCAGTTCACACACAAACGGTCCCATTAAATTCCTCCTCCTAAGGTGCGGGGTCAATGAGGTCTTACATTGTGACTCAGTTGAAATTATTGCTTATTTATGTACTTGTTCAACAATACCCTTCTCATCTCACACCCACAAACAGAATATCCACCAGGACTGTTTGAAAGCAATTTCATGTGTTCCTCATACAGTTAGTTGTAGAGCTATTGCTTGATTATTAAAAAGCAAGAAAAATAATCAGTAAAGGTAGTAGGATGGCTAAGGGGAAAAAATTAGGAAAATCCTTTTTATGCTTGTTTTCACAAGGCTAAAATAAAGAAATTGGTTAAGCTCTTTTATTAGGTGTCTTGCAGTTCCACATTCTATTCTATGAGATGAATTATGAGAATGATATTGATGAAAATACAATTGCTATGCCTCTTGGAATGAAGAACTTTCAATTTGCAATTGGGGACTGCAAGTGAAAAATGACCAAAGGAGTTTTAACATTGATGTCTAGTTCAGTGGCCACTCCCATCTCTATAAAATCAAATGTTGAAAGGGGCAGAAAATGACATAATCAAATAGTCATCAAGCAACATTCGAGAATATGCAATCTAGGTGGGGAATCAAAGCCCCTTCCTTTTGCTAGGAAAAATTATTCTTTATAATTCCCTGCCAAAACAGTAAATACTAAAAATATATAATGTGTGTTTTTGTATTTGTGTACAAAATAATTTCAAGGACATATATATATTCTTATAAGGTTTTTGATGACTTGCATTTAACATATTTAAATATTTGGTAAATGTCTTTATTACATTAATTTTTTATTACTGTAATTGAAATATAGGACAGGTGAAGGAGATATGTCAGTTAAAGGAATATCTTATACACAGAAGGGCTGGGCTTCCAGCTACAGTTAATCATAATGCTCACAGTTTTGTATCATCAAAAACAGTCAGGGTCAGCTATAAAGACACAGGCTTAAACCCTATGTGCAAGTCTCTGGAGATGAATTTAATGTTGGAGAAGCTGAAGGCAGCTTGCCAGTTGCAATCCAGATAATTGCTTCCATGCAAATTAATGCATAATCTGTGACACAACAATCTCAGACACATACAAAGAAGAGGTTAAACTTTTTCCCTAAGTGTGGTTTTGACAGTGTTGAAAGGAGGACAGAGAAAGGGGAAATGGGGTCATTTCGGGAGTGCTAAGCTCTATAGAAAAGCAATACCTGTGACTTTAACTTAATGTCCTTAAGTCAGTGGTGCAGGCTGAGACACTAGGCCACATCTGTCATTTTCTTTCCATCGCTTAATATTTAAGTTCTATTTTAGTATCAATGATAAAGGACTAATTAGAAATATTTTGAATGATAAAATATATTGAAATTTATGTACTTGAATCTTTTATTTTCAGAAATGCATACTTGTAAAGTGTTTAGAACATACAGAAAAATAAAACTATGTAATAAATATTATGTAGAAAATTATTACAATCACTTTGATATATTTTTGCCAGTTTCTAAATTTATGTATTTTAACTCTTAATGAAATATTTATGCACAAAATATTAAGTTAATAGATGTGATACAGAATTGTAATTTTACTTAACTTAACTGTAAATTGTAAGCATTATCTCATACCATTATATAATATATAATAATCTACATTTAGTCACACCACATGTTCTATCTTATAGCTATGCTAACATATATTTAAATACTATCCAAACATTAGATATTTAGGTTGCTCATAGGTTTTAATTGTTTATAAATGGCACAATTCTTATCCTTGTACTAAATGTTTGTCTGGATTTCTGATTAGTTCCTTAGGATAGAGTTCTAGGAGAGAAATTACTACACTCAAGGATCTGAACTTCTTACAGACCTTGGTACGTGTTGACAAATTGCTTTCCAGAAGGGTTGTACCAATTTACACACTATACTCTTTTATATATCGAGCATATACAGGGTGGGGCAAAAGTAGGCTTACAGTTGTTCATATGGAAAATAATACAACAATCAGCAAATAATAATACAAGAATGCACTGTTTCTCATACTCTGTCTACTCTTGCCCACACTGTACATGAGTCTTGGAGTGCACACATATTTAATATGACTTGAAAAGTCTTTTAACAATTTATTCAATAATGATCGTTGGTTATTTTAACCTAAAAATACTGACTAACAGAAAGATTGAAATATTTTCATGGGTTTATATATTATTTGCATTTATTTTTTCTGAAATATGCCATTTTTTTGCTGTTCTATTGGTGTTTAAGTGGTTATTATAACTTGCATTAAATGTTTGTAATTAAGGTAATCAATTCTTTTAGTTTGTTTCTTTAAAATATGTTATAATTACTCTTGGCCTCTTAAAATTTTTTCATGAATTTCATTATATATAACAATCTTTTGGTATTTTACTTTCTTCCCCATTCCCCAACATAACTTTTATTATTAGAAAGTGCCTTCTGAGTTTATAATTAGACAAATATTCACCCTCAAATTTTTATAGATTAATAGTCACCTATTATAAAAATTATGATACATTGCTATTGTTATTCACCATTATAAAACACCAGATTTAAAATGTTTTATATTCACTGTTCAGTTATTTATTATATAATATGTAGCACTTTTTAAAATATGACTAACAGTTCATTTAAATTTCTAGGGAAATTTAAACCTATTGTAATTCAGTGTTTGAAATCTATCAGAATTACTTTAACATGTCAGAGATTTTGACATATTACAATAATATTGATACATTTTTAAAAGAAAATATAACACCATATTCCCAGAATCAGAGTCATATAAAAAAAAGTGGGAAAGAGTCATCATATCAATTGTATTTTATTCCATGATTTTTCATTGCAGTACGAATTTGTTGCACTGCCATGATTTTCATGACTTATTTTTCTGAGGTTATTTTTATCCATTTGGGATTTGTATGACTTTCTTATGCTCTTAAAAAGTGAGTCCAGAATGGTATGGGTGTTTCTTTTAATGATCATGCAAATGATTGGCCATTATTTTATAGTTTATAAAGAACTTAAATTGAACATCCATTCCCTCTATAATTTGTTCCTTACAACAGCCCTATGAAATTGGTATTTTACAACTATTCAATTTTTGTATGCCTACTAATGAGAAAAATAAGGCTCAGAGATGCTAAGTAACCCTTAAAATCATACAGTTAAGATTGACAGAGCTGGGATTTGACATTGTTCTTCTCAGTTCAGATCTCATGTTCTCCATTTTAATAGCTTCTTAGCTCCCAATTATCAATCTTTCTTGTGTCAACAAAGGGACATTTGAATGGAACTTCAACTATTGTAAAGTGAGGTGCAGTCTATATATTAGAATAATAACTGCTTTGGAAGTAAACAGCTATAATAAACTGCACATGCATTTTCAAATTTACTTATCCCAAAATATCATCATAATTTCTTTAGATGTAACTTAAAAAAAACACACACAACTTTTTTAGAGCAAATTTAGGTTCACAGCAAACTGAGCAGAAACTACAGAGTTCCAATATAACCCCTGCCCTACAAATGCATACCTCTTCCATTATCGGCGTCTTCCACTGGAATGGTAACTTTTTAAACAACTAATGAAGCTCTATTTACACATCATAATTCCCCAAAGTCCACAGTTTACATTAGAGTTCACTCTTGGTGGTGTACATGGGTTTGGACAAATGTTTAATGACATGTACTCACCATGACAGTTTCAGAGTGTTCTCACTGCCCTAACAATCTTCTGTGCTCTGCCTATTTATCCTCCAGACTCCTAGCAATCACTTATCATTTTACTGTCTCTATAGTTTTGCCTTTTACAAAATGCTATGCAGTTGGAGTCGTGCAGTATGTAAACTTTTCAGACTGGCTTTTTTCGCTTAGTAATTCACACATTTAAGCTTCTCCATGTCTTTTTATGGCATGATAGCTGATTTCAGTTTAGTGCTGAATTATATTCCATTATCTGGATGTATCACAGTTTATCAATTCACCTACTGGAGGATATTTTGGTTGCTTCCAAGTTTGTGCAATTATGAGTAAAGCTGCTAAAAATATCATATGCTAGTTTTTGTGTAGATAAAATTTTCAAATCATTTGGTTAAATACTAAGAAGCATAGTGACTGGATCATTTGGTAAGAGTATACAAGCATGCACTCCTTAATGATGGGAGTACTTTCTGAGAAATGCATCATGAATTTTGTCATTTTGTGAACATTGTAGAGTCCACTTACACCAGTGGTTCTCAACCTTCCTAATGCCGCGATCCTTTAATACAGTTCTTCATGTTGTGGTGACCCCCAACCATAAAATTATTTTCATTGCTACTTCATAACTGTAATTTTGCTGCTGTGAAAGGGTCGTTCAACCTCCAAAGAGGTCATGACCCACAGGTTGAGAACCGTTGACTTACACAAACCTAGATGGTATAGCCTACTGCACACCTAGGCTATGCGGTATAGTGAATTGCTCCTAAGCTGCTAACCTGTGTAACACATTATTGTCCTGATTACTTTAGGCAGTTATAATACAATGGTACTTTTTTGTTTATCTAACTATATCTAAATATAGAAAAGGTATAGTAAAAATGTGGTATAAAAGATAAAAATGGTACACATGTAGAAGGCACTTTGCATGAATGGAGTTTGCAGGACTGGACGTTGCTCTGGGTGAGTCAGTGAGTGAGTGGTGAGAGCATGTAAAGGCCCAGGACATTACTGTACACGACTGTAGACTTAAACACTGTACACTCAGGCTACACTAATTTGTAAAATAAATCAAGATTCTAATCAAACAGGAGAAAATGATGCAATCAGGACACGTGGCAAACACGAGGTGCATGTGGCTGCTGCTGGCATAGTACAACCTGCTACAGCAAGCTTTTTGTGTGAGAAGAAAGTGTATGCTCTGAAATAATGATGGCTGGTATAGTATAGTAAACGCGTGCACCAGTTACATAGTCGTTTATTGTCATTCTCAAGTATTACATACTGTACATAATTTTATGTGCTATATTTTTTTATTATTGTTATTGTTAATCCCACCTGAGGATATTTTTCCATTGAAAGGGGGAGGGGAGAGAGAGAGAGAAACATGGATGTGAGAGACACATTGATTATTTACCTCCTGCACAACCCCCTCTGGGGCCTGGGATCGAACCCACAACTGAGGTACGTGCCCTTGACTAGGAATCAAACCTGAGACTCTTCAGTCTGTGGGCTGACGCTCTAACGGCTGAGCCACACCGGCCAGGGCTCTGTGCTACGTTTTTATATGGCCGCCAAAGCAGTAGGTTTATTTACACCAGCATCATCGCAAAGAGGTGAGTAATGTGTTGCATTATGACAGACATTACGGTGGCTATGATGTCACTAGGTGATAAGAATTTTTCAGCTCCATTATAATCTTATGGGATCATTGCCATATATGCTGTTGATGGTTGACTAAAACACTGTTATGCCACTCATGATATTTGGTTTTGCAATAGATATAACTTCTTTAAAAATATATTCATGCATAAAACACATGCAAACAGATTCAAGGGGCAATAACCTGGGCAACACACACACATATAAATGTTCTTAAAATAGCAGGTTGCTCAATTTAATGTTAAATAATGCATAGGAAGTTATCACACAGTGAGTTGCATATGTATTGTGATCATGATAATGAAAATTCTACAACTCTTTGGATACAGAGGTTTTGTTCCTAAATCTGGGTGTATATTTGCATCATGTGATTCTCCTATGGAGTAGATTATTTATAAACATTCAAAGTGTTCTTAATGAGTTGGGGACAGATTAACTGAGGGTTCTTGAACAAAAATTTTCTGTGTGAATACATCCCAGAAGTAGTTGTTATCTGGAAGAGTTCTGTGTCATTTATAATGAGATAAGATAGGGAAGCCATAAGAGAATAATAGGAATTGGGTTCTGTAAAGGCCAGCAAGATGGCCCCAGTAACTTATTGATGCCTATTAGGAAACTATCAATTTATTTAACACATATATACTGAGCCAATTTACAAAAGTAAAATTATTAGGTAATGTTAATTTTTTAATTTTCCCCCCTTACAAATAATAACCAGTCTCTGAGGAGATACATTCCTCATGATCTTTCATGGCAAGATTAAGCATCCACGTATGACACTTGCCAGAAACAATTTTTAATGCGATGGTAGAAAAATGGTGATTTTTCCATCATCACTATGTCTTCCATAATCTACTAGAACAAAGATCTCCGCTTTTCTTTATTTCTAATCACGTGGGTGTATGTTTGTGTGTCTTTCTATCTGCCTATCATCTATAATCTTTCTCTTGTCAGTGTGGACTTACAAATTCCTATTTTATTCAATTGATTATCTTCAATATCTGTCCTTATCTATTTTAAGCTTAAATTGTCCCAGATTTTCCCAATAGTAACTCCTTTCAAGTAGCTCTTCTATCTTTTTTGCTATGACACTATTATTATTACTATTATTACTATTATTTGCTTTCTGTAAAATGTTTCAATCTCAATTTCTGGTACTGAAATGAATCCAGACAGTTCTCTAAGAAGTTCTGGTTGTTTCAGTGGGGAATCATATTTACAAATAAGCCCTAAGTATATGTATTGCTCTCAGAATATCATTGCATCTAGTGAATGTATGGGTATGTATGTGTGTACATACACATAGCAACTATATTCAGATACTTCCAACTCCACCCCCCCCCCCTGGGTTTTAGGTCGCCTTGCCCCAGGCTGTATGTGTATGCCCCCAGTCCATAATTAGAACCCTGGCTCCAAACACACTTTGTCATTTACTCAATCTGACAATACTCAGAAAAGTACCTCAGAATAAATAGTTAGGTCCTCAACACTGTAAAAACACAACCTACAAGAAAGTTTAAAGACTTGTTTGCAGTTCTATAGTTCCCTTACACAGTGAGTATATAGTTAAAATGCCATGTTCAAATTTTACATGAATTAATTTGGTTCGTCTACTTATTTTTTTGTTTGTCTGGCTTTGCTTTTTCCTCCTCCACTGTAGCTATGTTATTCATGTATAAAAGAGCAGAGTTGCCCTGGCTGGTTTGGCTCAGCTGTTAGAGCATCGACCCACGGTCCAGAGAGACCTGGGTTCGGTTCCCGCTAAGGGCACGTACCTCGGTTGCAGTTTGTCCATGGCCCCGGATGGGGTTGTGTGGTTGGCAACCAGTCGATGTCACATCGATGTTTCTTCCTCCCTCTCTCCCTCTCACTCTATCTGAAGATAAATGCAAAAATGTCCTCGGGTAAGGATAAAAAATGAATAAATAAATAAAACAGCAGAGTTCTGTTTTTCTTATTGTACTCAGGTGTGTGTGTTATTTTTAATTTCATATTTATTTACTTGTTTTTCCTTTTTATTAAACTTTTTGGGATGACACTGGTTAACAAAATTATACAGTTTTCAGGTGCACAATTCTAAACACATCTTCTATACACTGTAAATACCTATAATAGTAACATGCAAAGAGGTACCGTGCATCCAAACTCACTCGGTACTGCATTTTCTTATGGTTTGGATACGCTTCTGCTTACATCTGGTTACCTGGAGCACGTGAAGCTGGAACCTGACATCCTGTGTACAATCTTTGTTTTCATCGGTAAATTTGTTTCCTCCCCCGTGTGAACAGCTCTGCTGTTGGGCTGTGTTGTGAATCTGTGTGGAGAAGACTTGTACAAATAAAGTCCAGATTTCACAGAGATGCTGCTACACCTTGGATACTGATGTCTGCCAGAGTTATGAGAGCAGGGCCTGGAAGCTGGTGTTTACTTATGGTTCATTTGCCAGAGAAATTCACTTTTTCCTTCCTTACAAACTCTTTTTTTCTGCTTAAAAAAAAGAAAGAAAAAAGGAAAAGAAAAAGATTAAAGGAAGGACGCCTTATACATTTATCTCGTCAATTCTAAAGCTTGTTCTGAGAATTTAGTAATGTCATGTCTATAAGCTTTTTGTAAATAATAAATAATCTTAATATGTAAGTTATTATTGAGTTTGGTAATTTATAGAAGACATGGACGCATAGAATGTTTCCACCTTGTTTTAAGAGGAAATCATTTGTGCAGTGCCTTATTTTTGACAACTCTGCATGGTGGGAGTTAAAGTACTACCTCAGAGATTAAGGTGTGTAATTTTAGAGTATCTAAGAATAGCAGGATAAAAATTGACCACAGGTTAGCTCGCACCGGCCCCTCCAATGAGCCCGTGGGCGACTGGTGGGTGGTGATCACGAAGCCTTCCAAAGCTCGGCCATGTTTCCTTTCAAGATTACCTCCGCTGGAATCCTAAGAACATCTGATCACAGCGGGAGGAAAACTTTAACTCTCTGCCTTTTACATTTCATCAGCCTGACTCATGACCTTCCCAGCCAACGAGGGAACCAGTGATGGAGTGTATTTTGATTATATATCCCAACTTCCCTAGTATATCATATAAAATAAGCACCTTTCTCTGAAGTTTTCTAGTTCAGAGCCACAGAATACTTGCCACCAGACCACCATTCCTGGACACGACTCCCTGAACCCCGGCTGCCTGGGCCCTGCTTCTTCAGCAGTGAACCTAGCGCAGCGTGAGGGCGTCTCCTTCCAGCCGGACCCCAAGGCTGGCAGCACATTGGACTGAGCAGCAACAGCCACAGGGGATTAAATACTGTTTATTCTGCTTAACAGAATATTGGATCTATATACCTTAGACTCATCAGAAAATATAGGAACTACAAGGGTGGCTTATCTGTACAGTAAATATTTTATTTTATTTTTCTGTTTTCCTCTATTTGTTGACAAGGCCAAAGGCAAAAATACATTATAAAATAACATAACAAAAAACAAAGTCACCTTTTTTGAATACTTATCTGTCTCTTTCTTGGCATCGGGTTGTTTATTCATTTATATTTGTATTTATTATTCATCAAAGCACTTTGATATTTAAAGCTTCATGTCAAGAGATGAAATGCAAATAGCTTCTTCTCAGAAAGGAAACCTAGAACTTAAAACTATTTTTAAAATTCTAATGTACTTTTAGCCTCACCAAAAATAAATGATAATTTGATTGTAGTAATATTCATTCAGATTAATGGAAAAAATAAAATTTTAGTTGTTGCTTTTTTTACACACTCATTAAAATATACTGATATGCAAGATCAGATCTCACAATGGTATGGCCTAAGGACAGCTTCAGACAAGAAAATAAAATAATGAACTAGATACTCATAATGCTGTCATTTAAAATATATTTTCAATGCAAATTTTGGAGAGTCAGATTTACTGCCTGGTCCTGTACTATAAATCTCTGTTATTCGAAAGTGATAATACATGTAAAACGTATTGCAATTAAAATAATTAAGTAAATAAAAATAAAATTGAGGAAAATAATAATGGTGAGGCTAGACCCATGTACCTCACTGATAGTCTATACAAGGCAAAGAATCAGAGAAGCATCATAGAATTATTTCTTGAAATTTTAACTGCATAGGAAAATAAAGAATACAAACCACTATTGTGGAGATCTAATTTTTAGAAGCTTTTTAACAACAGCAATACATTTTAATCAGTTATGTCTATGGAAAGGTTGTCAAATGTACCAGCTTTTGACAAAAATCAAATTAAGTTAATACTAAAGTTCATTTTAAATAAATTTTATTCTAGGTTTCAAAATACCTGTGGCTCAATCTTTATTAACAGCTTTAAGTCCACTATTGTGTGTTCTGGCCTTTCTTAGTCCTGAGAAAATAAAATTCAAATGCTAATATAATATATATGTATGCACCTAACAATTTATATTCATTTTCACACTCTAACCTGCAAGAAGAAAATGCCAACTGTAAAGACATCTAGTAATTATTTAGTAACCATCATTAATTTTATTTTATTAGGAGACTTGCCACATCGTGGCTCTTACTCAGAGAAGTCAAATTTCATTCAATCTCAGTTACAGATATTTGATAATATGTTTAAATGCACTCTGTATGTACTCATTCATTTTAAAAAATGATATTGGTTTGTTTTTTTTCTTTTTCAAAATAGCAAGTCGTTCATCCACATCCAATGGATAGTAGTTACAGTATGCTGAAAAATAATTTTGCAAAAACATATTGAGAAGCTGAATCAAATAAACAATAATAATAAAGCACCTTTGATTACTAATTTTTATTGAGTCCCTGCCCTCTCTGCAAAAATGATGGGGTATAGGTTCTGTGTCAGGACTACACGGGTCATTCAGCTGCCAGTGGACTTTTAAACAATTGAGCTCCAACCTTTGAAAGCAGGGATTCATCACAGAACTGCTGACACAGCCGTAACGGATGCGGGCTGAACAGTGTTGCTGCACTGTGCATGCTATTAGTCCTTGTAGCTGGAACTGGCCTGGTTGTGTTCTGCAAACGTCAACCAGAGAGAAGTCTTTAACATTTCAGCAAGAAACTGAAGTGTCTTACATGTTTTTATTTGTACGGTGTGAAAAGAGGTGTGTTGCAGTATTTATTACCAGGTCAGTATCTTGGGGTTGGCTAATCACTGGCCCAAATATAAATCCGTGATCCCAGCTTTTCCAGATATTTGTATGGCAAGCAGCTACACAGCAGCACCTTCTCTAATCCCTTCTCCTGCAGTTAGAGCTACTAGAAAAGCTTAATAATATCCCAGAGGCAAAGATGAAACGGTATTTCCACAGCTACTGTTTGCTGTAGAGAGCTTTTGAAGTCAAGCTTAAGATGTCTTTATTTCCCTACCAGAAAGAAATTTTTTTTGCCCTCTTTTACTCTGGTGTTGTCATGATGATAGCTTTCTGCTTGAAAAATATTCCAAGCAGCTGCAGCTCTCCCATAAAGCATTAGGGAATGAGAAGAGCTTTTCATCAGGGGCTGTTGGAATCTGTAACTACAGTTTGTCACTGCCGAAACCCACGGCTATGCTGCTAGTGATCTCAATTTCAATCTCTCAGGTTCTTTCTTATCAGGTTGAGGGCAGCCACGACTCTCCTTGTCAGCTTATTGGGGACTGCCCTTGCTTTTAACTTTTGTGGTTAATTACGTTCTAAATTGGGTGTAGTGCAAAGCTCCCAATTCAACCTTTGTTCTGTACCATCTAGAAAACAAAAAGCTGGAGCCCCAGAATGCACCGAAAACAAATTAATTGTCTTAGTGGGTAACAAAGTGAAATTCAGATGCAATTTACTTAATGTAGTGTTAATCTAGAAAATCTTCATTTCAGACAAACTCTGATCATAGGATCACAGTGAAAAGTTGTAAGGAAATGTGTATAATTCGGCAGCACCATTGTCTACTATAATAGGGAACAGTGAATTTTGGAGAAGAATGTAGCAACAAATCCTAATTATAAAAAGAAAAGAAGAAAATCAAGTCAAGGAAAAAAACAATAAATAAAACAGCAACATACCAATAGCACAAAGTCAGAACTTCTCCAGAAAATTAAACACTGTAAATATCTTCATACATAAAAGGAATATAACTTGTTAAAATAGGTTGTTTTATACTGATATTCTTTTACTGTAAAAGTTTGGTACTGCTACACAAAATGATAAAGTGTTTTATGAAAAGAATACTATAATCTTAACCAGATATATTTGTGGATTTTTCAAATATATATTTTACAAACTTTCTCTTTTTTTGTACTTATAGTTTAAACTTTAAGGAAAAGAAAAATCAGGAGAAAATGTCTAATACCAGAGATAGATTTTTTTTTTCTTTATTGATTTTAGAGAGAGAGGAGGGAGAGGGAGAGAGACATGGAGACATTGATGAATGAGAACATTGATTGGCCGCCTCCTGCATGCCCCCCACTGGGGATTTGACCCACAACCTGGGCATGTGCCCTGACTCGGAATCGAACTGGTGACCTCTTGATGCATGAATCGACACTGAACCACTGAGCCACATCAGCCGGGTGATTTTTTTTTAATGAAAAAGAATGAATATTTGAGGAACTTGTGCCTTGTTTTGTTTTTTAGTACATAGCATCTATCACTACTAGGTACTATAAAATAATGAGAATAATTTCATGAGAAACAATATTATCAGATAAATACTTTTGCTATATTAAAATTAAAATGATAAAGAATTAAAAAATAATATCTGCAGTAGTTAAATACATAATTAATAATTATCTGAACTCTAGGAAGACTTTTGCTTAACCTGACAATCTTATCAATAAATAAAAAAGATTTCAACCATTTTTAAATTTTGAAATGTGTTTTTTCTTATACCTTCTTTATTTCCAAAAAGGATATGAAAAATCTAAGAGACTTACCCTATTACTAATAAATAGGTATATATATATTTTTTTCACAGTTGTAGTCCAAATAGTTTAATATCAAAGTTGGGAAACATGACTAATGGGGTTAGTCCTAGGATGAGTGCTATTTAATAATTCCATCAATCATCTCAAAATATGCTCATTTACTTAGTTAATAACATCAGACTGGGAAGGATTATTTAGCACCTTGAAGGACAGAATTAAAATATAATGTGACCTTGAGAATTAACAAGTTTCAGAAGTTATGAGGATCAAATCATAAAATCTTACAGAACATACATATTAATGCAATTCTGCAGGCCTAAAATTCCTGAATGGAAGATTTGAAACAGATAGATTTATTAATTTTATTAGGAAGAAATATCTCAATCTCAGGGAAAAAAAGAATCTCAAACGTGCTCTTCCTGGGAGACAATATTGTACAGCAGTTATAAACATGGCCACCTACAGCTTCTGGCCTGGCTTCACATTCTGCCTCTAACTCTCACCTATTTATGTGATCATTATCAAGCCACTTAGTATCTCTGGGTTTCAGCATTCTCATCTGCTAAGTGGTGAAAATTATAGCACTACCTTCATAAGACTTTTACAAGGATTAAACAGGTGTAATGCCAGGAATATAATAAGAGCTATATATCTATAAACACACATATTTTAATTTATCTGTCTAAAGGTCATCAGACTAAGAATGAACAGAATAATCGCGTCTATTTTATCAATTGAGGAAAGACATTCTAAGAAGGTTGAGTTTAGATCTAGTTTCTGAAAATGATGAGGTTCATGGTTGGCCTATAAACGAGTATGTTCGTTTTAACCACTTTTAATTGTCTGTTATAGCACAATCATGTCCCTTCAAAACCTTAAAATACGCTATATAAAGGACATACAAAGCACTTTTCTTATCTTTTTCTTGGCAATAGGAGAATATCTGTGACTTAAGAAATTGAGGGAGTTTCATTCAAAATTTAGTTATGGAAGTCTTATAAGATTACAATTTCGTGAATTTATAGGCCTCATCTACTGGGTAAAAAAGTGGGCTAAGTGGTTCTAACATAATAGGTGCTAAGAAAAATTGAGTATTGCTTTATTCAACTACAAACACAAATAAATGATATTAAATAATAAAATATGTCATTTTATTTACATTAAATAAATTATAATAATTTTTTAGGCAAAATAATTAAAAGATTTAATATCAGGACCTCTTGGAATTTAAAAATATCATTCTTTTAGGTTGGCAATTCTCACTAGGAGTGAGGAGTGAGGGTATCAGAATTTTTGCAGATTAAAACCACTTACACAGAGGCAAATACACACAAATTCTAATATGCTATGCTGGAAGATGATGCTTCTACCTCTGTATGAATCATCAACAGGTGAATCACTGACATAAATCAGAAAATATATCAGGTAGTTCTAATCATGAGAAAGCTCATGATCCTCCATTGTTAACATGTTAGACTTCATTATATAAGTCTTTCTCATAATTGAGTACATGAGGCTTAGTTGTTACATTAGGCAGGATAAAATTGACCATCACAGATAGTTTATATATGCCTCAGTATTTTATCTTTAACGTGGGAACATTACAAATTATTAAACTCTGATAGGATAGGTTAAGTCAAATATGTTTCAGTACTTTGCAAATGTAAGAGTGCTACGTATGTGCGAAAAAATGTCATCACTGTATGCTGGAAACAGCCAGACCCAAGTGCACAACAATTTAGACTACATAACTAGGTCAAGTTTGAATTCCAGTTAACTAGGTCACGATAATTTGGCAGCCTTTCTAATATCTTTCTCTGAGCACTAAGGATGGGCATCTCCAAAGTGTCTAGAGAGACACTGAACAGAGCTGACTCAAGTGGTTTAATGAAATTGGTCATGCCTTACAAGCCTGCCGGTTTGCGGCCATTCCTCATTCATTCCCCAATGCTCGTTATCATAGGAATGTCCTCTCAGTAAAATTCGGTGCCCAGGTGCTTACTTGAAAAGGCATTGTACAGCCCTGGCCAGTTTGGCTCAGTGGTTGGAGCGTCGGCCATAGATCAGAGTCCCGGGTTCAGTTCCCACTAAGGGGTACGTAACTCGGTTGCAGTTTGTCCCTGGCCCCAGTTGGGGACGTGTAGGTGGCAACCACTCAATGTGTCTCTCTCGTATGGATGTTTCTCTCTCTCCCTCCCTCTCTCCCTCCTGCTCTATCTGAAGATAAATGCAAAAATGTCCTCAGGTGAGGATAAAAAAAAAGGCATTGTACAAACATACAAACATGGCCTAAGCTGTAATAAATCCATTATTAAAGTTGTCACCGTAAGCCCCTGAAACCGACCATAACAAGATCCAGAGATTTTTTTTCAAGGAGCTGATCTTACTCATGTTTATTTGGAGCATTATCTTCTACCACCAGAAAGCATCTCTTGTTTTCTTTAATAAACCTCTGTTTTTCCAGCTGAACATATAGGAAAGTATGTCATTTTTTTCATAAATGTTTCCTCTGTATGCTTTTATTTATTTTCATAAATACTAAGAATACAATAGACTTCAGGATTTAATATATAGCCTGCTGTTAAACAATTTATGTAGAAATAATACCTAACACATTAAGAGAAATGATATTAAAACTTAGCCCCCTGCAAGTACCTGAGAGAAACATCAAACTCTACAAACGTTTCTTAATGTTAAAATGCAAATGCTTGATCAAATTCACAGAGGCATTTCTTTAACCTTGGCCAAGGATTTTTTTTTTCAATAGAGATGGGATTAAGGATTTAAATTCTTGATTCGAGTTGACCAGTTGAGTACCTGAAAACAACTGAATGAGAACCTGGTGGCATTCCACTGATTACATTAACAACAAATTATTTTTCTAATAGCCCTCACTTCTGCTCAATACTTAATTTCTGTTAATTACAATCTGGGGATGGGGAGAAGAGTAATACATTTAATTTTAAAAGATCAAGCTTAAATTTGTGATCTCGACAATTAAAAAATATTAAACAAACTCTCCCTTATGCTTGTTATAATTTAGAGGAGGGAAGAAAAAAAAAACTTGCATCAAAGAAAAACTCCTACTTTGATAATTGTTTTGTTTAATTGCTGCAATAATTTCTGTCTTTTGACTCTGTCTCTTCCTAAATGTGTGGCTGTTATTTATCTAATTGCACTCATCACTCATTCACAAAATTGAAGGGGAGCAGGATGTGACACCCCAAAATATGCCAGTTTGGCATGAGAATTATTTTAAGCTGAAGGCAATCAGGACTCAGCAGATTCAGGAAAAATTTTACCTCTTCTTTAACTGCCTAAAAGAATATAGAAAGGGGCCTGGCCCAGAAAGAAAGCTATCACCAGAGATATCTTTTTTTTTTTTTTTTTCTCTAAAAGAATTACCTGCATGGCAGGGCAAACATCTGATTACCAAATATCTACTCTTCTTATTTTCCTGTGAATTGTCCTCCTTTTCTTTGAAGTTCCAGGCCCCTAACCCATTCCTTAGCTGAGGATCGCACACAAACCTCAGTCGCCTGTCTTTGAATCTCAGGTCTTTGTGGGCTCCTGTATGTACATAATTAAATTTGTTGATCTCCTGTAAATGTCTTATGTCATTTTTATTGTTAAACCAGGCAACGAACTAGAAGGATAGAAGGACAATTTTTTTCTCCCCACGTATCAACAAATATTTATTGAGGACCCACAAAGTACCAGGATATGGATAAAACACTGAAGTATCATTCTATAGCAGACAGTGACACCTACTTTCAGGTTGACCTCAGGTTAACTAGAGAAGCAAACAGAAAATGGCAGTGCAATGTGCCATTATTCAAGTTTCATGGCAGTACATAAAAGGGTCACCTTAACCAATCTAGTGTTACAGGAAATGATGGTTTTTCCAATCTACTGTATCACACTAGACCTAGGCTGTGATTAGGCACTAACCACAGAGACTCGAAACAGAACAAAACAACAAAAACATAAACAAAAATTTGAATTTTATGATGGGGGTGTGCAAGAAATTAATTGGACTTTCTTGTACTTACTTATTTTGAACTGTACATAGAATTGATACAAGGTGCCTGGAAGACATGAGGAGTTCAAGAATAGACATGAGAGAAGACCAAGTGGGGGCTGGGAGGGGGGTGATTGAATAGCTCGTACAGTCTCTTAATGTGAGAGAAAACATGGCCTGTTCTAGAAATCAGTAATGATCTCCTTACTCGAACATGGGTTCCTTTAATGTATATATCTATACCCAGAACAGTACTTAACAATTTTTAATATCAAAGTCATCTGGGAATCTTGTAAAAATATACATAGTGTCTCAGGTCAAAAATGGGCCCAAGAGTCTATGTTCCTGATAAGCTTCCATGTGATGCTGATTCTGCTCATCTGGAGACCACACAGACTTTCAAGTCTAAGGAAGACTCACAAACTATTAAGAGAAGTAGAGGAGAGCCCACTATTGAGGAAGACACATTTATATGTAAATTAATTGAATAAAATCTATCTATTTTAATAAAAGTATATACCATCTACTATGGAAACTGGATGAAATTAGGAAGCTACTTATTCCACATGCAGTTCTATAGAGGACTTCCTAGAAGTGATATTTGATCAGAATCTCAATTTCTTGCTGGAATTTAAGTAGAAGTGCCAAGAATTTTTGCAAAATTAGAGAGTCACAAAAGTTAACAGCTTTCTTGTGGATCATCAGTTTTGGGTTGCTTAGGGTGCATGCAAAAAAATGGCAGAAATTAGAAAAGTGGAAAGATTTTGAATTTCTTGCAAGGCATGCAAATTCCAACCTTTCTTAAGTTCACAAGTTTAAATTCCACAGAGGGTTAATGTAGATGAAGTTGATATAGTTTGGCAAACCTTCAGTTAGTGTATGTTGGCAAGCTAAATCTTTAACTATGGGTTTTTAATCAATTGGTTTTACAGCCTTTTCTACAGAAAAGTGGGATCATTCAAAAAAAGGTTTTTTTCAGAAATTTTTATGTTATTCTAATATTCAGTGTGATGGTTAGTTTTATATATCAATCTTGGGAGGCCAAGATACCCAAGATATTTGATCAAACACCAGTCTGACTGAATGTTGCTGTGACAGTACTTTCTAAATGAGATCAACATTAAAATCATTAGACTTGAGTTAAGCATATTACTCCCCATACTAAACCTCATCCAATCAGTTGAAGGTCTTAAGATAAAACAAACAGAGGTCTTCCAAGGAAGAGAGAATTTTGCCTTTAGGTTTTCAGATTTGAATTGTAACACCAATTCTTCCCTGTGTCTTCAGGCTGTAGCATCACATGAATCACTTACATAAAATCTCTGTACAGATATGTAGATTCACAAATATATTTTATTTACACTAATTCTAGAAGCCTATTATACACATAGGGCTGTCGGTGTTTCAAAAACTCTGCAATATTTCAGAAGTTTTGAGCTCTTCTTAGGTAATGGTTTTATGTTGTTTAGTTCCTGAGAGGTATTCATAAGAGTGTATCTATCTTTACCTTCAGATGCTGTAATAAATGGGTTAAAATTACCACATATGGAAAAAATATTTTATGTGTATGAATATAAGAAAGAGATACATTGCCTCAGTTCAATTTATTTCAAAACATATTAGGTGACCACCAGCTCTATGCCAGACTTTGTGCTAGGATCTGGGGAAGAGAAGATAAATGAGACAGAATCTCACTCTAAGGAGAGAATACGCTCAATATTATGTGATAAGTGGAAAAACAGGTGGGTCAGGGTACTCATGAGGCCATGGTCGATATCCTGCAGAGATGAATAAAGAGCACTTCTCTACAATTATCACGGCATGGTACATAGACTCTTTGTGGAGTAGAGTGTCCTATGGCTATTTTGGGAAAATAAGCCATTAACCACTATGGACAACTACCTAAATTAAATGTCCCTGAAGATTTGATCATGGGGAGGAAAGAAGTTGAACAAATGGAAAAATAGCTCTTTTACAGAATCCACCCTCAGCTGGACTTGCTTTTGGCAGTGTTATTAAGTCATAGTTGATGGATTGGAGTCCTAGATGAAGCTGTGAGGGGAGGCAGCAGAGCTGTTCCTACCTCTTCTGTGACCCATCGCTCCTGCTGCCCTGACTGACCTGACCACATCAGGACATGTCCACTGCACAAGCATGTCAGCCAGTCCTGCTGTTAGTAACTTGTAAAGGCCTCAGTTCCTTCACCCCATCAGTGCCCTCAGCCTGAGACAGCAGAGAGTTGCTGCCACTCACCTATTAGCCTGCTCTCTGCAATTGCCCAAGGTATTTCTTGGGTCACTCAGTTTAGACTGGAATGAGGCTTGGGAATAGTTTCAAGGCTCCAGACAATGATTATACTGCACTGCAGTGACTTTGGGTTAATGTGAAATTTTAGGTTTTTCTCTAGGCACAGAAGGGAGTAACCACACTCCATGGCATTGTACATATTCAAACACCGAGTGGAATTCCCATGCCTTCTTTAATGGAAAACCAAAGAGCCATAATTCTTTGGAAATGATTTAACAATGTGCCTGACCTGACACAAGCTTTCATGAAATGTAATCTTACTGATGATGTTAATGATGAGTGTTGGGTGATGAAGACAATAGCAGCTGAAAGAAAATAGTTTCTTTCTGTTATTGCTTTTAGTAGACTTTTGTGTTTCATGTTATTTTCCTCATTTCTCAGGTAGGCACATGAAATGAAGGGGAGACAAATAGTGTGCGATTTTTCTGGGTCAACTCAATGTGAGAAAGTTGCCAAAAAAGAATGCAAAGAGTGTGTTTGCTGGTATGTTTTTGCAGGAAAATTACATTTTGTTGTTGTTAATCCTCACTCAAGGATATTTTTTGAATGAATTTTTAAATAGAGTGGAAGGGAGGGAGGGAGAGGGAGAAACATCGATGTGAGAAAGACACTTCAGTTGGTTGCCTTCCATGTGATCCCTGACCAGGGCTGGGGATCAAACCTGCAACCCAGGTATGTGCCCTTGATTGGGAATCAAACATGTGACCCTTTGGTCCACAGCATGACACTGTAACCACTGGCCAAACTGGCCAGGGCAGGAAGATTACTTTTTTATGGTGCATTTTGTTTGCTTATACTGATTCCTATGACATGTATGGCATTCACTGGCAAAAGCACACAGATGGTTTTCCAGGGGTATTGAGTGGCACATAGCTACTTCAGCAAATTGACAGAAAAGAGGGAGGGAGGGAAGGGGAAGGATAGAGGGATAAAGGGAGAGAGAAATGAGATATTTTTGTTCATATCTATTATATTTCCTTGAGCTTAAAGGGAAAGCTGGAGATTTAATTTTTTTTTTTATCTTTTATTTGCACCAAACTAGTATTTGTGAAATTGGGAAATGTGAAAAATAAAGGCAGGCTCAACATCCAAGGACAAGTCTAATTTTCAAATTTGGAATATATTTTATAGGGGTTTGCTTATAACTAACTATAAAAACCAGGAGATTGCTTTCTGTATGCCACTGAGTATTCTATTCCTTAGATTGCTGGCAGCTACATCACTTATTTTAGCAGCTGATTCAACAAGTTCACTAAAGTGTGGTGTTTCTTGCATCTGTATGAATGTGCCTTTGACTTTCACTGGAAAAAAAAATAGCCTAAAGTGCAGCTTCCAATAATTTCATTCTCCTTGTTACCACTTAAAAATTCTCACTGATTGAGATGTTACATATCATTTTGAGTGGTGTTAACTTAATTATTTCTTATCTGTTGAGGATTTAAACATGCTGGTGTAGTTGACATTAATTATTAAATAAAGGAGAAAATGATCTGTAGAGCGGAGATGTAGATGAAGCCATTTTTTTAATCTTACCCTTAACATTATTTCTTTTTTTTCCCCCAGACTTCAAAAAGGTTCATGGTACCTGCACATTAATTTTAGATAAAATAGGGAAATTTTAAGTACAGAAGTAGAAAACTTAATAGTCTGTTTTATTAATGAAGGGTTTTCTTATCAGTGCTTTTAATTTTTTGAAATACTTCCTTCCCAAGCTTGGCAGGAAATACTGAAATGTCAGACCCCCACGGGAGCCATCAAAATATTCATGAGTGCCTCAGAGAATCTTATCTATGTACAAACACAAAAAAAATCTATACCTAGATATAGATCAGGGAAAATACTTTTTTTTTCCTACATAAAATACCTTAGAAATGAAGTCACATATTCTGATATGATTAATATGTAGTGCTCGTAAACTGACAGCAAAGAGTCCAGCAGTCCATTAGAACACAACATGATTTACAAGTGCATACTAATAAGTAAATACTACTAAAATAATTTTTTTTAATTTTACAGATAAAAATTACATGCCTAAATAATAAAGGAAGAAGAATCCCACCCAGCGCACAGTGGATCTCAATCTATCTTGTTCCCTAATCATAAAAAGCTGAAATTTCTTCTCCCTTTTGATTTCTCTCTTTTCTTTACATTAAATTTGGCTGCTACAATTATCTTAAATGATTCTACCTAAAATAGTTAATCAGCTTCTAATATTCTGTCAGTAGAAAAGAGGTGTCTTTTTCATTCGAGCAGTGCATTTATCTCTGGCTATGTGCTTATAAAACCACCTTCATCTTCAACTTAGGTCCCTCCTTTCTTCCCTTCTTAGAGCATATGTTTCCTAAAACCTAGCTGTTGTTTTTTTATATAAATTTCATTTTGAGACACGAGGTATTAGAGGCAAACTGGTAGTTTGAGGTTTAAATATAAAGCTACCAGAAAACAAAAACAAAAAATCTCTGAGAAATAAGTAGGAAGGTTGAACTAGAAAATTCTTAAAGAGCAAAGTAAAGCTGGATAAGATATTTAAGTAAAATTTCTATCTAAATTATTGTATCATGTTTTTCAGGATGTCCAAATGTTAAAACTATTAAAAATATATTTATTTCTGGACAGAGAGGGAATATCTGATGATGAAAATTAAATTAAATTAGAATGAAATAAAAAAATGCATTTCTAACTCTCAGTTTTTAAATATTAAGAAATAAATTACTAATAAAATATTTCCTTGTAAGTGGTCATTTTATTTTATCAGTTACATATGTCCATATTTTCCTTTTCTGTATCTTATTTGAACAAGATAAAGAAATCAATTAGAATAATTATATTCAGTTACAATGTTACAACCTTAAAATAAAATTGGCATGACTATGATTTGATTGTTCTGATATTTAACTACTTATTATAATGTTCACATTTATTCTATAGTGGGTACATCAAAATAATTTAGGAGTTGCATGTAAAACGTAAGTAGATAAACATATTTGCACTGAAAATAGCTTAACATGTACTCATGTAAGCCGAAGCTGCATGCAGAGAATGTACAGGAAAGTGTGTCAAAGAGCGGACTTGGATAATCTTGGCGGAAGATGATCATCCATATAACTGCACAAGTAATTTGTTTATAATGTGCAGACAGAGATGGAAAGAAAAGAGAGAAAATAGCAAGACACTTAATCAAATATCAGCTGATTTTTTTAAATTTAGAGACCTTCTTTTGCTACAAATAATCAGTTCTCACTATCCAAACAAGTACAGTGCCTTTAGAACATTATTTAAGAAATTTAAGGAAAATTGCTCATAGAGAGAAGTCTTTATTCTTTTACCTTGTTTAGGTTATTAGAGTTTCCTTTAATCTTTGACATTTTTTTGAACATACAATCCATATTAGTAAAATGATTCAGCATTACACTAATTATGTAGTAAATAATAGAAACACCTATTTGTGGGGATTCTACTGCTTGTAGGATTTTAAATCAGTAATGTTCTCAGGAACAATTTGGTAACAAGATTAAAAAGATAAAATTTACAAACCCAACTCAGATTTGCATCATGTAATTGATGTTAAAGAAATAATAAGTAATATGCACACAGAAATATGAATACTTTTTCAGTATCATTCAGTTTGCAATACATGAAATGATTTGGAAACACCAAATGCCCCCTAGAAAGCCCCCTATGGCATTGGAATAAATTAATAGTGATAAACTGAATTTCAGCACTCTGAATTGTTTTCATCGATTAAAATAGTGTTGGAGCCTGGCCAGTGTGACTCAGTGGATGAGCGTCGTCCCATAGACTTCAAGGTCCCAGTTCAATTCCCCTTCAAGGGTCAGGGCTCATGTCCGGGTTGCGGGTTCAATTCCCAGTAGGGGTTGTGCAGGAGGCAGCCTATTGATGTTTCTCTATCACACTGATGTTTCTATCTCTCTCTCCCTTCCTCTCTCTCTAAACAATCAATAAAAAACATATTTTTAAATGGTGTTGGAGGAATATATAATGAAATGGAAGAATAAATTTAAAAATTGACTCAGAAAAGAGAGCTGCTTTGATCTCACTCTGTTTTCTCTGATCTCATTTTGTCCATGTGTTTTTAGAGGAAATAGTCCTAAAATGTATATTCCAAAATTTTAAATGTAAAATTTTCAAACTATTTGCCAGTGTGAAGTTATAAAATAATAGACAATAAAATCCATTCATTTTTTCAATCCCAGGTGTATGTATAGTAAACCATTCAGAAAGCTTTACCTTTACCCTCTCATTTAAAATCTTGATCTCCATAGGAAGAATGAGCTTGGGAGCAGTGAGCCCTGTGCCGTGGTCCTCAGAGCCCCAGAAGACTCCTGCTGATGCCCACGCACCATTCCGTCATCTTCCTGTCTCCCCTCCTCCTCTCTTCTACTTCTGCTCACTTCCTCCTGACCTTTCCTTCTCCCATGCTCTCCTCCTCCCACCTACTCCTCTTTTCTTCCTCTTTCTCCTTTTCCTCCTCTCTGCCTACACTTTCTCCAGCTAGCTTCCTCCTATAACCCCCTTTACTCTTTTCCTTGTCCTTCATTGACTACCATTTATGACCTGAAGTTTCTGAGGACTGAATATAAATGTCTTGCCTAAAGCATGTGCTCTGTTTGGCCTTGTTGCTTTTTTAATAATAATTGTAATGAGATTTTAAGAAGAAAACAAAGCCCACTGATTGAGAAACAAATAGATAGCATTTCAGAGCTAAAGTCAGGAAGGCTTGTATCATAAAGCCTGCAGTAGCAATGACCATAACTTTAACACATACTTACAAAGACTTGTGCTATAATTCTTTTTTATACTACCTAAGCTGAATCATTTATGAGTTAATTATATATTGTACAGTATGGTAATAAAGATGCTGCCCTCATATTTTAAAATGTGGCCTTTTATAAGAGAATGCAGGTTAAAGGCAGTATTTAAAATGAAAAAAATATCCTGTGCATTATTGAAAAAGTATCTAAAGACCATGTGAACAATTAAAAGTATAGATATTCATTCTAACTTCATGGCCTCCTCAGAACTGCCTTCTCTTCTTTATATTCCCCCTGAATCCTATCCCCACCACTACCCAAGAACTTCCTTGGATGTCAGCAAGTGATCATAGGGCCAATCTTGAGCAAGTGCTCAAACAAAGTTGACAATCCAGACTGATGAAAAATGTATTATCATTCACATGCTTACAAAGTAATATATTTGATCAAGGCATTGCAGACCAAATGGAAATCCCAAATTATGTAGAAGTGGTAACATTCAAAGCATACCTCCTTGATAACAGAACCTATAAACATTCGCTAGTGGTGAGAATAGCTATCACTGATTACCTACTCATTTTGCTAGCTAGGCATAGGACAGGAGACAAATAGAGATTCTTGGTAAACCAGAAAGAGGTATTATTTTATGCCTTCGTGAGAGGTCTCTCAGATAGACAGTGCTTCAGAAAGAAAAGATAACAGTGGGAAAATGGCAATAAGCAGCATGAGTACTGACTCTCTAGGGAGGGGTCACCCATGACTTCAGAAGGCTATGTGGCCTTGGTAAGCCATGTTAGCTAGGTTTGTTTTCTATTTACCTCACATAAATATGTACTTGGACCAATTTGATCTGATCTGCATGAGATCTCATTGTCTATGATCTGCATACTTTGGTGAAAGCTGCCCCCTTCCTCTCCAAAAATAACACACACAATCTCACATACACACACACACACACACACACACACACACTTTACCTTTCAATTACTGAAAATGTTGGGGGGAAATGCTGTGTGTGTAAATAGTTTATTGAATAATCTAAACTTGAATTTTTTTTTAATTATCTGGTCGCTTTTAGGTATAATAATTCTGTCTAGAATGAAAACTCATTCGCATGTTCAACTGGTGGCTCAGCCCCTTCCCTTACTGAGGCCATGCAGGGTGCTGGCCAGAGGGATTTGCACCTGCCCTTTCCCTGCTCCTCCCCACTCTCTTGCACATGCCTTCTTCATTTTTAGCTGGACTGAGGACTCAGGAGCTGGAAAGGGAAAGGTGTCCTGGTTTTCACTGCTTCTCCCACCAAGGCTGGTGTTCCAGTGTCCTCTGTGCAGCAGGCACCCCAGTGCTAGTTCTCAGGCAGGTTCATGTGTGAGCCCTCCTGGCAGCCCTGAGGACTCCTCTCTGTGCCTAAGCCACCAAAAAGGGAAATCTACTTTGACTTAAATTTGTAGATCTCTTATTCCTGCTCACGGCAGAATAGACATGTGCTGTTGTTCTCTAATGTGGTTTCCAGCCCACTTGGGTGCATCGCAGCAAGCTGGTACAAGCTAAGCTAATTCCTATGATGTTCACTCAAGTCTCCAGGAAATCAGGGGTCTTTTTTACCCTTCTCTCTGCCCTGTTATCTCTCTCTCTCTGCAATTATCTACCTTCCTCACACTTCTCTTGCTCATATAAACACACAAGCAGATGGACAAGTTTACTGTGTAGGTATATGCCCAACCAGGAAATAAAGTATCAGTTTCCGTTATTATAGGCTTCCTTAATCTCTACAAATAAATCTCTTGGAATTTCACATTTGACTTTATGAGAGGGAAGCTTAGCATAGCAAATAAAAGCAGGAAGAAACCACAACACTCACTCTTAGGCCTACACACACTAAACAGATCTAACCCCACACTGCCATTCTATACCAACTGGGGACGTGACTGGGGAGGAACTATCGTTATATCATTTCATTGTGTGTGTGTGTGTGTGTGTGTGTGTGTGTGTGTGTGTGTGTGTATTTGAAATGCTTAATGAAATCTCTAGATGCCTGGTAACAATGCTTTTCTGCTCCCCTTGGGGTACTCTCAGGCCACTTGGGTTCTGTCAAAGTGGCCAGTTTGGGGCAACATGGTAAGGTGCACTTAACATGCTGCCACTCCACACCGAGGTGCAGGTTAGTGTTTCTATGAGAGATTGTTTTATCAGGATCCCTTAGAAAAATTTACTCCCTGATCATTATTCCTCAGTTGAAGAATAAGGAGTATATTAACTAGAAGAATCCAAGGAAGAGGTGAACCAAAAAGCAATGAGATAGGCAGGATGCTGCCTGGTTTCTCAATACTGAAACCAGTCAAGATACCTCCAGGGTTCTTAGTTCATCTTCTATTTCTCTTCTCTGCATACTGATATAATTCTTTCTCAATGTGGAATAACTTTCTCCATATGTTGGAAAATGTGGTCACCTATAGTTAGCATATGAACATTTTCAAAAATCATAGGGAAGACTATGATTTTTTGAAAATTTGTAAGAACCCATTTTAGACCAATTAATTATAAACAGTAAGGTAGCATCTTATAACAATATGAAAATTCACACAATAGTAATGTGTATGGAATAACTCAACTGTCCATGAATAGATAAATAAAATATCTTACATGCATACAATGGAATTTTATTTAGCAAAAAAAAAAAAAAGGAAAGAAGTACTGCCCTGACTGGTATGGCTCAGTTGATTGGGTATCACCCTGGGCACCAAAAGTTTGCCAGTTCCATTCCCAGTCACATGCCCTGGTTGTGGGTTCTATTCTCAGTAGGGGGCATGCAGGAGGCAGCTGATCAATGTTTTGCTCTCATGTTGATGTTTCTCTCTCTCTCCCTCTCCCTCTCCCATGTTCTCTGTCTAAAAATAATCAATAAAATACTTTACAATATAAGAAAGAAGTACTGATGTGTGCTACAACATGGATGAACCTTCAAAATATTATTCTAGCAGAAAAGAAGTTAGGGGAAAAAATCATATATCATATAATTTTGTTTATATTAAATGTCCAGAATAGGCAAATTGATTGAGACAGAAAGTAGATTAATGGTTCCCTGAGCTTTTGGGGGAGGCCAAAAATGTTCTAAAGTTAGATTGTGGTGATGATTGAATAATCCTGTGAATTTTCTAATAAAAACATAGAATTTACTTCAAATATCTGAACTGAATGATATGTGAATTATAAGTCAATAAATCTGTTTAAAAAGCAATGGTTATATACAGAATTCCCAGAAAACAGGACAGTTAATCTTACTTGCATCTTTACTACCATGTTATACACACTTTTTTCTAGGATGTATCCCAAATACACAGGGTTCAGTGCCATTAGAAAACAACATAAACTAACTTGCTGGAATGAAGGGAATTGATCTTCCTTAATGAACATCAACATATGACATCCATGACCTTCTTTACAAGTACGTGCCATGACTGAGCTCATCTCCTGATAACTCATCATACCAGAAGATTACATTAGACGTAAGTCTGCATCTAGCATGCATCTTCCTAGAATGATGGGTATATCCATCCAGAGGATGACCAAGAGGATACTTGGGTGTAGGAATAAAATATTATAACTTATATCTATATCTTTACTTATTTTTCACATGCATTGATACTAGTACCTTCACCAGGGACATAGGCCAGATGACTGTCAGTCTGCACAGTACACGAGTTATCCTGAGAGAAGTTTGGACATTCTGTAATGCGTAGAGAGCACCCATATCTGGTCACTTACTTTCAGCATTTTGTGATGTATTGCAATTTCTGCATCCTTATTACTGTGGATTCTATTATCTAGCTCCTTCTACTTTAATGCTCATAAAATAGACAAGTGTCTTAGAAAGAAATATTTAAAAGAAACCGCAGAAATAATAACACATGCATAAGCAAGCAACAAGATGACTGTGGAGCTGAACCTTCTCCTCCTAACACAAGCTCTTTGTCAATCAGCTTTTGAAATAAAACAATCAGTATTAGACAGATCTAGCAAAAATCTAACCCAAACTTTTGATAATGTCAAGAAGACACTTTGAAATTCAGATTTTCATCCAGTATTGTTAGTGGTGAGGGTTCTTTTAAGTGTATGCTTTGCCTTGAACAATTAGATAGTGACATTCTGAAAGCATAGAGACTTAGAAAGGCTTTTTAGAAACAATTATCCAGAGCACAATGAACCAAACCATATATTTTTTTATAGATCATATGAAATTCAAATGAGTATTTTACACAATTTCACTAAGCTTAACAAGCTATAAGTCTTCTGTATTTAATAGTGAGAGACAAGAAGGAACACAATAGGAGCAGGAGTAGAAGAAAGAAAAGGTGGAGGAGAAAAAGGAGGACGCAAATCCACTACAAAGTAACATTGACTAAAACCTTTGTTCTTCCTGCCCCAGTTCAAAATGGTGGAGTAAATGCAGGGAAAACTGAGTGCTCTCTCTCTCTCTTTCTCTCTCTCTCTCTCTCTCTCTCTCTCTCTCTCTCTCTCTCTTTCTCTCTCAAGAAGGAAGGAAGGAAGAAAGGAAAGAAAGAAGGAGGGAGGGAGGGAGGGAGAGAGGGAGGGAGGGAAAGAAAGAAGGAAAGAAAGAAAGAAAAGAAAGAAAGAAAGAAAAAGAAAGAAAGAAAGAAAGAAAGAAAGAAAGAAAGAAAGAAAGAAAGAAAGAAAGAAAGAAAGAAAGAAAGAAAGAAAGAAAGAAAGAAAGAAAGAAAGAAAAGAAAGAAAACAATAAAAACATATTTTTAAAAAAACTAACTGCTTTTGGTCAAAAACAAAAAAGGGAAAGAATGACACACTAAAGAAAGACATTTTGTAAATGATGTTTAAAATATTTTCACAGCCTGGCTGGTGTGGCTCAGTGGTTGAGCGTCAGGTCATGCACCAAGAGCTCGCTGGTTCGATTCCCGGTCAGGACACATGCCCAGGTTGTCAGCCCAGTCCCCAGTTCAGGGCATGCAGGAGGCGGCCGATCGATGTTGCTATCTCTCGCTCCCTCTCCCTTCCTCAGTCACTCTCTAACATCAATAAAGAAAAAAAAAATTAAAGAAAAAAAAATATTTCCATAATAATAAAGTGAGGTGTGTTTTTTTCCCCCAAAATAAAGTATGTTACCTGTAAAGAATCTTTTATGCATATGTTTAATATTTAAGACAGAATTCTGTAATCTATTTTAAATGTTCAAAATGAATAACTGTCGTAGGGTTTGGATCCATCTGTTAAAAAATATGGACATGCAGTTACTTACAATTAGTTTGCAATAACAATTACATGGACATTTTCTAACAAAATTTCAAAAACACCTTTGTGCATTGTATAATAGGTAGCTGGAACTGACCACTGAGAAATTGGATTTGGAAGGGATAGCCAACAATGTATTTCTTTGATTTGCATCCACATATTCTAGTCATAAATCTTTTATTTCCTATCACAGCCATTAAAACAAGCCTTCACATGAATGGAGCTTGGAACTACACCATTACAGAGTTATACTACAAAAGGATAAACCAAGATTTTCAAAAACAAGAAAGCATATTCAACGACATTTTGCTCACTAAATATATTTTAGGGAGAATAAAAATGCCTTTAGACTATTTATGAATAAATATAAATAAAATACATGTGAAAAAGTCTTACTAGTTTCAATTAACTTATTTTTTTATTAATTTATCTTTGTTACAGATGTTTCTCCTTTTTTCTCCATTGACACCTTCCTTCCCATTCCCCCCACCCATCCCCAGCTTTGTTGTCCATGTCCATCAGTTATGCGTATATGCATATAAGTTATGTGGTTTATCTCTTCCCTCCCCTCCCCCACCCCCTCGTCTGAGAATTGGCAGTCTGTACCCTACTTCCACATCTCTGGGTCTACCCTGTTCCTCAGACTGTTATGTTCATTATATTCCATAAATAAGCGAAATCATGTGATATTTGTCTTTCTCTGCTTGGCTTGTTTCGCTTAGGATAATACTCTTCAGGTCCCTCCATGTCGTCTCAAAGGATAAGAGATCTTTCTTTCTTACAGCTGTATAGTATTCCATCGTGTATATGTACCACAGTTTTTTTATCCATTAGTCTACTGATGGACACTTGGGCTGTTTCCAGATCTTAGCTATTGTAAATAGTGCTGCTATGAACATGGGGGTACATATATTCTTTCTGATTAGTGTTTCAGGCTTCTTAGGGTATATGAAGGACCTACAGCCAACATCATACTCAATGGGCAAAAACTAAAAACATTTCCCTTAATAACAGGAATAAGACAGGGACGCCCACTTTCACCACTCTTATTTAACATAGTACTGGAAGTCATAGCCACAGCAATCAGACATGAAGAAAAAATAAAAGGGATTCAAATTGGAAAGGAGGAAGTGAAACTGTCAATTAACTTATTTATTTATTTATGTGTGTGTGTGTTTATTTTTTATTTTTTTATAACTTATCTTTATTGTTGAATGTATTACAAATGTTCCTCATTTTTCCCCCATTGCCCTCCTCCTCCCCATTCCCTCCCCACTCCTGCCTTTTCCCACACTATTGTCTGTGTCCATTGGTTATGCATATATACAAATAAGTTCTTTGGTTTATTTCTTCCCACCCCCCAACCCTCCTTCTCTTTGAGGTTTGTCAGTCTAACAAGCAATTTGTACTTCTTAATCCCTTCACCTTTTTCACCCATCCCCCCAGCCCCCACCCATCTGGTTCCCAAAAAAGTTCTCTGTATCTATGAGAATGTCTCTGTTCTGCTTGTTCATTTTGTTTGTAGATTCAATTGTTGATAGATATGTATTTATTGCCATTTTGTTTGTTCATATTTTTTTATCTTTTTCTTCAAGAAGACCCTTCAACAT
Source organism: Tadarida brasiliensis (assembly GCA_030848825.1). Lineage (NCBI taxonomy): Eukaryota > Metazoa > Chordata > Mammalia > Chiroptera > Molossidae > Tadarida > Tadarida brasiliensis. Next base: position 61,516,030 of record CM061262.1, read on the forward strand.
TTCATATAAGAATGGTTTGGTGGTGATGAATTCCTTTAGCTTTTCTTTGTCTGGGAAACTCTTTATATGGCCATCGATTCTAAATGACAGCTTTGCAGGATAGAGTAATCTTGGTTGTAGGTCTTTGCTTTTCATCACTGTGAATATTTCTTGCCACTCCCTTCTGGCCTGCAAAGTTTCTTTCGAGAAATCAGCTGACAGTATTATGGGAACCCCCTTGTAGGTAACTAATTGCTTTTCTCTTGCTGCTTTTAAGATTCTCTCTTGTCTTGAACCTTTTGCATTTTGATGATGATGTGTCTTGGTGTGGGGCTCCTGGGGTTCATCTTGTTTGGGACTCTCTGTGCTTCCTGGACTTGTATGTCTGTTTCCTTCACCAAGTTAGGGAAGTTTTCTGCCATTATTGTTTCAAATAGGTTTTCGATTTCTTGTTCTCTCTCTTCTCCTTCTGGCACCCCCAAGATGCGAATGTTGGCACACTTGAAATTGTCCCAGAGGCTCCTTACACTATCCTCATTTTTTTGGATTCTTTTTTCTTTTTGCTGTTCTGATTGGGTGTTTTTTGCTTCCTTATATTCCAAATCGATGGTTTGCTTCTTGTTTTTACCTACTCTACTATTGCATCTGTGTAAACTATTCTTTATTTCAGTTAGTGCATCTTTCATTTCTGACTGGTCCTTTTTTATGCTCTTGAGGTCCTCACTAAGTCCATTGAGCATCCTTATAAGCAGTATTTTGAACTCTGCATCTGTTAGGTTGCTTAACTCCATTTCACTTAGTTCTTTTCCTGGAGTTTTGTTCTGTTCTTTCATTTGGGACCTGTTTCTTTGTCTCCTCATTTTGGCTGCCTCCCTGTGTTTGTTTCTATGTATTACTTAGCGAGAGGTATGGGGCTAGCTGAGACCAGATGCTGCTTGTTTGAAAGAATTTAGGAAAAGCTGAAGCAGGATCCAAGACAGGCCAATCCTATGATAAAGCAACTGGCAACAGCTTGGGTGGGCCTGAAAGTTGGGTGAGGCATGGCCTCAGGGAATCACCAGGGCGGGGCAAACAGTGTGAGCCAGGTAGCTGGAGTCCCAGATATGGAGGTGTCTGCTGGCCCAGGGAAGGGCTCACCAAAGGAACAAAAGCCTCTGTCTGTCCAGGAGAAAGCTGCCTCTCCAGCCCTTGCTCCAATGCCAAACAGCTCAGTTCTTCCCCATATGACTCTGGTGCCTTTCAAGCTCCCTCCAGCACGCTGGAGCCTGGAGGGTGGGAATCTGAGTAAGTCCAAACGCGGGCCCTTTAAGAGGAGCTGCCAGGGGCTCCAGCCGCCTCAGCCTCAGTTCCTGCTGGTTTTTTCCAGTCAGAAGTTATGGGGACTTCTCTTCCTGGCACTGGAACCCTGAGCTGGGTGCCTGGTGTGGGTCGGGGACCCCTCAGTCCTCAGGGAGGACCTTCGCAGCCGAGGTGTCCCTCCTAATTTTTATCTGCCACACCCCTTGCGCCTCCACCCCTCCTACCAGTCTCAATGCAGCTTCTCCTTTAATTTCGTAGTTGTAGGACTTCCGTTCAGCTTGATTTCAGGCGGTTTTGAATGATGGTTGTTCTGTAGTTTAGTTGTAACTTTGAAGTGGTTGTGGGAGGACGCGATACCACGTTTACCTAAGCCGCCATCTTGACCGGAAGTTCAATTAACTTATTTATCTATTTATTTTTTAACCCTCACCCGAGGACATTTTTCCATTTTTTGTTCAGATAGAGTGAGAGGGAGAGAGAGAGAGAGACATGTGAAAGGGACACATCGAGTGGCTGCCACCCACACGACCAACCAGGGCCGGGGACAAACTGCAACCGAGGCACACGCCCCTAGCGGGAACCGAACCCGGGTCTCTCTGGACCATGGGCTGACACTCCAACCACTGGGCCAAAGAGGCCAGGGCTAATTAACTTATTTTTTAAAGAATCTTTTATAATGCACTGAAAGAAATAGACTTCACAATGGAAGAAGAAACAAATGTGTGCAGTAATTATACAAGGTTTCTGGAGTTAAGTGGTATTAGAGTTGGCCCAGAGGCTCAGTAATTCGTTCAGGAACCTTCTATTGTTCCATGCCACCACTCTCACTCTTAGGATTGAAACCTCCATGATGGCTAGGTACCTTTAAGCATTGTGTCCTTAAGCAATTGCCTCCAAAGTCAGCACAAAAAGATGGCTCTTCTTTGTAACAATGGTTTTTATTTATTTATTTTTTCAGAGAAGAAAATCTTTCCTGGAAATCCCTGGCAGACATTCTTTTGTATTTCACTGGCTTCAATGGATTCTCATGGTTACTTTCATACCAAACCATTGACAACAGGAAAGAAGATTGTTATGATCCCTTGAGCTTAAGAATGATTAATCCCCAAGGACTGTGCAAATCACCATTCAAGTAAAATGGGTGTTCTGTAGAGTCTGGAATGGATTAACCGAGATAAACGAGGGACGACTGTATTGGCAGTATGTACTCATTTTTATTTTTTTCTGATCATTGTAGGTTGTCAAGAAAATTTTATAATCATGGATATACTTAACCGTAGTAATATTTGTAAAAGCATGACTTGATTTTAAGTTTTCTTTTTTTATTTTATTTATTTATTTATTTTTTTATCCTCACCCTAGGACATTTTTGCATTTATCTTCAGATAGAGCGGGAGGGAGAGAGGGAAGGGGAGAGAGAGAGAGAAACATCGACGTAAGAGAGACACGTTGACTCGTTGCCACCCATACGACCCCAACTGGGGCCGGGGACAAACTGCAACCGAGGTACATGCCCTTAGTAGGAACTGAACCCGGGTGTCTCTGGACTGTGGGCCGACGCTGTAACTGCTGAGCCAAACTGGCCAGGGCTGATTTTAAGGTTTTTAATGAGTCATTTTAGAAAGTTAATGAAAAGTAAATCATCAACAAGTAAATAAAAATTCTGTCTAAGGGGATTAAAAATTGGGGATGGCTTGTGTATTGCCATCTTCGTTTTCCTGTTTAATATGACCTTTGTGTTTGAAAGAAAACTGCTGAGAATTTTTCATAGCTTAGATAAACTGAACCTAATACCATAAAAAAGGATTAAGAAAGCATCTATGGTAGCTGTCACTTTAGTTGAATAAAATGAAATACCTTAAATAATAGATCTGCCAATATAGAGTATAACAGTCTTAGACAATGATGGACCAGAGAAAAATTGAATTTCTCTTTACCTCCAATTCTGACATAGGAATCTTAAAAAAAAAAAGTGAATTGTTAGTTCATCAGATGTTTAGCATTAAATGTTATATTTGTTAAATATGAATTAACTTCAAGTGGACAATAAATAAAGTCATGTGTTTAGCAAATTAATATTTATATGTAGAGATTTGCAAAAGATGGTTATAGCCCTTAAGAATGCAAATAGTCCAGGAAAAGTAATAGGACAAATGCAAATGAAAAAGATGTAACTAAGAATATAGAATGGAAATATACAAAGTAAATGCCAAACTGTCCATCCATAATGAACATAGAACATAAATGCTTAATGAAGCTAAGAGAAAGGAAACATTGAAGCCAAATGGAAGTAGACAATAAAGGATTTCTAAGCCATGTCATAGTTTACTCATTTATTGAAGAGGGCAGCGGACTCCCGGCTGAGAAACAGATCATATATTCATTTCAGTTGGCCTGCAAGAGTCCCAGTTGGTGCTGACCATCTTGGCATCCTGATTTAGTTTTGTCTTGGATACTTTTTGTTCTTTTCTGAATTTTATTACTCACGTTACTCTAAGATTTTTGTTCAACTTCCACTTTGTATTTCCAGCTTCTGCACTAACTTCCTCCGGTAGTGAACGACACGTGTACAGTGGACATAATTTTGATTCTAATATGTGGATAAATATAAAAGGCAACCAGTGATAACTTGCCAGTCTTTATTTCAACGTTTCCCAGCACAGAGTAGCTTTCTTCTCCCTTTAGGACAATGACATGCAGGGCTCTTGTTGGTAAACCAAGGGTGCTGAGATAAGGTGCCTTTTCTGGGTGCTAGGTACAATGATGTAAAAACAGCATTAGACACTGTTACCTTTGCAGGCCACTAAGTGTACTGCATGGTTTTGTTGTGTTCACTGACTGAGAAATGCCTGAAAAATGCCTGAAAGCCACCGGGCCACCCGCCTACATGGTCTGTGGGGAACTTGGGCAAATATGGTTAGATATATTTGAAATATGTACTAAAAATAGACATTATTGAGCTACAGCGTGTTCCTGTAACTTTTACTGAAGTGCTTTTATTATTGAACATAAAATCAGAGTTGCTTTTTTTATTTTTGGAAACCTATTTTTTTCTGATAAAATTATTAACAGCAATGAACTAAATAGTTTATGAAAAATTTACTTTTTAAGTTTTGATAATTCTTTTCTATTTTTAACTTCTCATTTGTGTGTTTCTTTATCTGGGATTTTTTTTTTTTTTTGTCTTCCATTTATCTTTTTTAGATCTCTGCTATATTTTTCTTCTTCCCCGTCTCCTTCTTCTTCTTCTCCCTTGTTCTCTTCTTCTTCTTTTTCCCTTTCCTCTTCCTCTCTCCTCCTTCTGCTTCTTTGTGGTAAGTATGTTCTACACAAATGAGGTCTACAAATCAATTCTCAGAACTGAATGGTTAAGGGGAACAGGGATTCAGGTTTGAGCCAACCCAGCTTAGCAGGTGTATCTGTTCCCAGAGGAGGTATTACCAATGACTACAGAGAGTTCCTCTAAACTAAGAATGTCCTTTATGATGTATTAGACATGCTTGCTTGTTCTAAATCATTCTACCTTGGTGAATGCCAGAGCCATATGAAAATTATGCTCTGGATTTCTGTAGCCCAGGAAAGTAGCATGTATATTTAACTTTTACAGACTTCTGTTGGCATCTGTCTAACATGGGTCCATAATTTTAACATTTATCAGGTGAAAAATTAGAAGACCTAATCTACTGAAAAGCCATCAATCAGCCTCAACTTTAAACATGAGTAACTATTTTAAGAAGACTCTGCTTCAATTTTTTGGGAGGAGGGAGCAAATAACTGTTATTCATAAGTAATTTATCTCATTTTTTTATTCTAAGTTTTCTTGTGCATTTAAAAAGTAAAGCTAGAGTTGTGTTGGCTTTATTTTGAGAATTTTGGTCCAGTTAAATGGTGCAAGTTTGATAATTATATTTTCAGATACTTCAAATAGAAAATAAGTTTATCACAATAATTGTATGATATTGTTCATATAATATATGATATAAAAATTGAGCTTTTGGTAATTTTTTTGAAATATCTGATAGCACAATGAATACACAAATTCAAAAAAATCCAACATTTAGAATAAAGCTATTTTTTGTATGACAATACAAAGGTTTACATTAAGAGACTTACAAAGCAAGAAATACTAGTATAATTGGTTGTGAAGCACATATAATTCACAAAGGTGTGCAAACAAGATGTACAATTCTGGCAACTGGAATAGAAACAATAGTTGCCAAAGATTATTTTTTTATAATAGTCAGATAAACTTACTAAAAAATGTTTATGATAATGATGATGTTGGATAAAAAAATAAAACTTCATCATGGTAGTTTGAAATTCTTCCATTGTAGCATAACCAATCTGATTTTAGGTATATTTGGGCCTATAAAGAACTACTTTATCAACTACGTCAAACTGTTTCCTACACTTGTATTAAACTATTTTTCAATATTTTGATGGAATTTTGAAAGAAATCTGGAAAACTTTATTCAAAGTACTCAATGAATGAAACGCCCCCAAATCTTCAGCTTTTAAAGCTTTTAGCAAATGACAGCTATTGAAAAAAAAAGTATGCAAACAGGAAGATATTAAATTTTATTTATATAAAATACAGGATAAACTAAAGAAATGGTGAGAACTCAAAATGGAAAGTTTATTTTAGAATTGTATTCTGTATTTTGAAATATTTGTGGAAAGACTATTTTGGTAGGGCCTCTGTTTACATTGAATAAAATTATATTTTATTTGAATATGCAATGAAATTGGAAAGGTCTAAGGTATTGCAGTATTTAAATTTGCTAAAATGGTCAAAAGAATCATAAAGAGATACAACTTTTTGGACAAGTTTTATCTTATATAAATAACTCAAATAAAAGAATTCTAAAATATAATAGTAGGAGTAGGTTTTAAAATAATTGAACTGATATGTGTACACATTTCAGTAAAAACATAACTTGAGAATATCCTTCATTTAGCATAATTTGTTCTCAGACAAGTCAATGAAAGAAATTAACTATTCCAAATGTATTAATTATAGAATACAATTTTAAGGAGGTACCAGAAAATTTTATGAAAAAAATAACATGATAATATTGAATACACTATTTACTCAGAAAAATACCAGTGACAAAATATTAGATACAAATGCAGTTTTTAAAACTGCATTAAAACCAGACAATAGCTGGTTTAGTTGTGTGGTGCTAATGAAAATGCTTCAGTAAAAAGGAAAGAATTTGATAATACAAAAAAAAGAGGGATATTTGCTGGCACTTGGCCTTTGGGTAGATGAACGTGAGGAAGTCCTCTTCTAATCTCTGTTTTCTCAGTGGAATTGGAAGGCATGTCATCAGATCAGAGTAAAGCTGGAAAAAGGGGGTTTGGAGAGTTAACGAGAAAGGAAAAAGGAATAGTAATTTCAAAAGTTATCCTAGAGAATCAAAGAGTGAATGATATAGAAGAGTACAGAAGAATGGCAGATTTGTCAGATTATTAATAGTAAAATGAGAATTTGAAGGAAATTCAATAACTTCCATAGGCTGAAACTGTTTTATGAGATAATCTAATAATAATGTATTAGTGATACAATATTCTAATGATACCTGTCCTCTGATACTATATAATAATGATAAAATAAAAATAGCAATGAATATAGGCTGCGTGCTAATTATATGTTAGGTACTATTCTAAGTGTTTCAGGTAATACTCAAGCAAACCTCCAAAAGTAGATGCTTTTACTAAATCACGGCTTGACAGTTGAAGAAATGGAAGAATTTAAAGATTATATTACTTGTGAGTGATATAATCAGAATTTGATTAGGATATACCAGATTCAAAGCTCTTGTTTTTTTTACTAGGTTGAGCTTTTATCTAATAGAATAAAATAACACATTTGCATTTCAACATATTATTTAAACATGGTATTCAATGGAATTATCTTAATTTGGAAATCACTGAATAGAAAACACAGAATTCAAACCTAAGAGTTTGGGTCTTTCTATCAATATCAAATGTTGAATAATGAGAGTTGTGTATTCTCTTGGCATGGCCATTTATAATTTTTTTTTCTCTTCTATTTATGTTAATCATTGTTTATTGCAACAAAAACCATAATGTAATTAGGTCTGTTTATTTTATTAAAAAGTTTTTCTTTTAGTAAAAAATATAAAACAATTCAATGATTTAATTTAATCTTATAGAACATATAGAATATAGAAAGAAAATATTTAAAGTGTAGCAATAACATGTTAAGTAATTAAAATAATACAAGTAAAAAGGGCTCTATTTTTTATTGCAATTATGCATGGAACTCTAAGCAGGTATAAGTGTAAGATATCATTTTGCCTTAGGTTATCTTTCTCATATCAATCTTACTTCTAAGGGCTAATAGTCAACATGCACCTGTAAGTCATTATAGCCTTATCTCTCCAGATGAGGCATGACTAGCATTCTTCTTTGTTCCCATTGATGAGAGCCATTTATTTTTATTATTACCTGAGAATTTTGGGGTTACCCTCTCCATAAAAGATAATAATATGAAGATGTGAATGGACAGTCTTAAAAAAATCTGTCATGTCATTTCCTGTTAGCATTATTTGTGATACAGACTAAATAAATATTGAAATGTTTGTAAAGAATAAGAAGTACACACCCTGGAAAATACAATCAACATTGTTCAATTCATACATGGTGCTATAGCACAATTCATGAAACTAAAACTTCCTAGGCATCCAAGAAAACCGTTATTAGAACATAGTGCTCCAAAGAGAATTCATCTGTTCTATGCTAAAAAGGGTGAGATTCTAATGAGAATGTATCTACTGATCAACAACCTATTTTTACCATTATCTGTGCACCATATGGCATAGCATTCATGATCATTTTAACACTTGTATTACCATAGTGACTTCAATTTTCATTAAGAAAAAAATTTCCAAATTTTCCCACAAAAGGTAAATATTGAAATGAGGAATCTTTGTACCATTGCCAATCTTTGTGCTCCCCTACTAGTCTGTATTTTTTATGCACAGCAGGTAAGGTAAGAATCAGAGCATTAGCAGAAGGGGCATGAATTTTTGTTTATCCTTAAGGAGCCAAGTATACTAACATAAAATATTGAAGCTAATTTTTGGATAATGTATTCAGAATTTTTCTCACACACGAGCCTTGCTGTCTGTAGAATAAGCATGATTGCATTACATTATTTCATATAAACTGCACTGTAGAAGCAGATCTTAACATCTCTGGAAATTCAATAAGCAAAAAAATCAAGTCATTTTGACATCTGTTATTTAAACTCTTTACGAATGTGCAAAAGATAAAACTGAGGACTATTTAAAAGCAATAACTAAAATTTACTGCACATCAGAAGACATGATAGCACTTGAATTCAGCCGCCCTTTGAAGAGATGAGTTATTTTGCAGATGGCTCTCATCCGGCAAGACTCTTCTGTTCACAGTGTTGCAGGTGGTAGAATAGGGCACAAGAACAGGGGTGAAAAGGTTAGAGCTATATAATTCTCTCAACAGTAACTTCAGTAAAATTAGATTACATTCCTGCCTACATTCCTTATCAGTACTGCCATCTAGAGTGACATGGAAAGTATAATTTTGATGAGTATTAACCTTAGTGCATGATATCAGTTTTTCATAATTTAGCATACCAGTCCAAAGAAAATATTAATAGTTGCATTATTCACTGTTGAAATGGAAATACAGTTTAGAATGGTAAAACTAAAATATGTAATTAATGCACTTATACAAATTTAATGACAACTATCTCTAACCATTCTTTTTATAAGCAGAACTCATATAATTAATTTAATCATTAAGAATAAATTAAAATTAGGATATGGATCAGTCAAGATAAGCCAGACAGCAACCAACTTCAAATCTCAGTGGCTTACAACAATAAAAGTTAAATTTTTTATTAAACTATATGGAAAATGCAGGTTTACAAGAGATATTTTTCTTATCAAAGTTACCGAAGATCTAGACAGAGGCATATGACAATCCTGATTGTTAATGGAGGGGAAGAGAGAGTACGAGAGCCTTGCATCCACAATTAAACACTTCAGCTCAGAAATGACACACTCCACACACATCTTCTGGTCATCTTTTAATAGAAAAACCAGGAGCATGTCCAATGCTTACCTCCATAGCGGTGAGTAAGTGTAATTCTATGTATCTGGAGGGAGAATAGAACCTGAAAATATCATGATATAGTGATCAGTATTAGTGATCAGTCACCATGTTACCACAGAGGGAAACATTGCCCAAGCAATGACATTATAACAATATTTTTGATATTTTATCATCTTTCCATGAAAGTTTTTACAAATGTCTTCCTAAAGTTATCACCATACTAGACCATACAGGCCAAATTTGAGAAAATAGTCAAAGGGGGGAGGAAAGAATGACAAAATTTCAGAGAAAAATGGTGAACATTGAGATCTGAGATAACATTTTCGAATCCTGCTACATAAATAGTATTGAAAGTGGTGGGAAAGGGACAGATGTGTCACTGTCATAACTAGACATCTTGAACAAATTATTGAATGGACTTTGCTAAATTTTGGCTCACGTTCTTGTTTTCTTCTACCCAATACCTTTAATACAAAAGTATTTTTAAAAGAATGACAAAGTTAATAGGAAAGCTTTATACTTGTTTTGGGACTGAAGTCCAAAAGTATCTATTACGAAAATCCTTGCTCTGACCTGTGGACTCTATTCCCTTGCTTGATTAGGTTAGTTAAAAAATTAAAAATTTTGTCCAGAAATGTGGATAAGCTAAGAGAAAGTGTGTACAAAACTATCAAAGAAGCCGTTAAACATACAGTCACTGACCTACCCTAGCAAAGTTGGCTTTTATTAAATGGCAGATGTGCCTGATTAAAAAATTATGGGTCCCCTCAGAAATCATGAGGGTCATTAAACACCAAGTCATAAAATCCTCTACTCCCTGAAGGCACATTGACAGAGAACACTTCCCATTTCCTTACTGTAATTTAACTTTAACTACCATAATAGCCAATGTGTACTTAAAGATTTTTTTAAATTGGCATTTTATTCTTTACACACCTACCTCAAATTGTTAAATAATTATATTAAATTAGTATTTGAAAAATACAAATGACCTGAATTATAAATATGGTATGAATGTTGGTAGTTTTAAATAATCTTTTTTTCCTCAGATTTGTTAGTGAATTTTAAACATATTTAACTAAACTGTGTAGCCATATATATTTTCTCCATAGTTTGAAAAGAGATTGGAAAAGAAAATAAAAGACAAAAGAAAAAAAGGAGAAAAGAAAAGACTATCTGTGGGAAAACAATCTATGAAAATTCGTGGACTTATCAAATGTTAACGATAGAAGAGTTTGCAAATATTTTCCTAATTCTAAACTTATAGATAATGCTTTGCAAACTTAAATATGTATATTCTCTATCAGGGAAGATTCTTCCCTTTTTCTTTTCTTATTATATTAATCCTTCTATTTGACTTATCTCCCAGATGTCGGTCTTTTCCAATTCCATTTGAAGTTAAGGCTGACAATTCAGCTAGGGTTATCTAGAAAATTTATAGAAAGCCAATGTAACAAGTGTAATGGACCAGAAAGTCCCTAGTAGCCATCCTTCGAATATCAGTGCAGACTTTCTACAGGACAGTCATTATTATTGTAAAAGTTCAGATTTACAAGTTTTGGCTCCAATCTGCATTGCTGTTATGGAAGGGGGTGAGAGCTCTCTGAGGCCTCTTTTAATCACACTAGTCCTACCCATGAGGGCCCCCTCTCATGACCTAAGCACCTCCCAAAGGCCCCATATCTCAATACCTTCACCTGGGGGGTTAGGATTTCAACATGTAAATGGGGGGATATACATTCAATCTATAGCAGCTGGGAGTCATAGAAACACTAGTGATACATGCTAGAATCGCCCAGTAATTTTTTTTTTTTCAGCTCATCACTTGGCCTTTCCCATGTGTATTAGTTTGTTGGGGCTGCTATTACAAAATACCATAGACTTTAACAACAGAAACTTATTTTCTCACAGTTCTGGAGCCTGGGAAGTCCAAGATCAAGGTTCCCTCTAATTGGGTTTCTGGTGAGAGCTCTCTTTCTGGCTTGCAGACAGCCGCCTTTTTGCTATGATCTGCCATGGTCTTTCCTTTGTGCAAATTAATCCTATTAGGTTAAGGCCCCACCCTTGTGATCTCATTTATATTCTAAAGGCCTTATCATCAAATACAGTCACATTGAGGGTTACAGCTTCAACATATACATTTTTGGAGAACAAGATATTTAGTCCATAATACATGGTAACTAGCAACTTCTTTTCAAGAGTCTTTGTTTGCCTTCCAAAAAATATTAAACATCTAATAATACTTCCCCAATACATCCCCTTTTTTTATTGTTGAAAGTATTACAGATGTCCCCCCAGTTTTTTCCCATTGACCCCCCTACTTCCCACTCCCACCCCGGTATATATAGTTTTAACCTGGTAAGGATCTGTTACACATTTGTGTGTTTAATATTTACTTAAATCTGTATTTTCAGCCTGTCTATAATTGTTTGGTATTATAAATTTCATGAGGTTATTATTTTTTATGCCAAGTAGTATATCTTTATATTTATTCTATAGTTAAGACTAAGGGAGGACTCTAGTGTTTATATTAGATGGCTATTTGCAGATTGAGTTTATTTTCACCATACATATATCTTTCAAGCATCAGAAAACATTGATTACATTTCTCCTTACCTTCATTTTAAGATTAGAGTTTTTATTACTTAAATTTTCCATTTAGAGCCTGTTCTCTCAACCATTTTAATATTAATTTCTAGAACTTTTCTAGTTTTATGTTGACATAGCTTTTTTCTCTTTATTTTTTTCATCACCATTATTCCCCTATATCCCTGTCTATGAGTTTTTTTCTTTCTCTTTTTTAAAAACATTTTTTTTCTTTATTGATTCTGTTTTTTTAGAGAGAGAGGAAGGGAGAGGGAGAGAAAGATAGAAATAGCGATGGAAGAGAATATCGACTGGCCGCCTCCTGCATGCCCCCACCAAGGATATGGCCCACAACCTGGGCATGTGCCCTGACCAAGAATCGAACTGGTGACCTCTTGGTGCATAGGTCAACGCTCAACCACTGAGCCACACCGGCCAGGCTCTCTCTTTTTTTTGCACAATCTTTTCATACACCCCTCCCCCCACCAGAGCTGTCTGCCTTTTCTCTATCTATAAGTCTGTTTCTATAATATTTTGCTTGTTAGCTCAGTTTGTTCAATAAATTCCACATATTAGAATATCTTTCTTAATTTGCAGACATCTTGCTTCAACAGAACATTCTAGATATTGCAAAACCTTGCTTACTTACAAAGCTAAGCAAATGTTCGCTGATTTTCTTTTTCAGTATAATTATTATGGTCTAATAGATGAAGTGCCCAGGAAGTTTATAAAAGTTGATTCTATTTTATTCTTGCTTTAATCAGTCATGTTACTTAGGTAAGTCTATTAAACTCTTTGATCTTTAGCTTATTAAAAATAAATTAAGTGAATCAATATGCCTTTCAATGCTAAAAGTTTTCAATGCTATAACTATTCTTTCCATAAACAAAAGAAAAAAATTCAAGTTGTCTACTATAAATGGTGACGGAAGGAGACTTGACTATTGGTGGTGAACACATAATACAATATACAAGTGATGTATTATAGAATTGTACACCTGAAACCTATATCATTTTATTAACCAATTTCACCCAAATAAGTTCAATAAAAATTTAAAATAAATAAATAAATGCATAAAAGTAAACATGTAATATTGAGAAATAAATTTAATTGCCATGTACTACAGAGTGGAGACTAAAATAATTCAAATATTGATTTGATATCTAATTTGCAAAATAGTTGTGGAACATTGTTTAAAACTTTCAAAGCAAAAATAAATCATGTTAGAGATTTTCAAAAAGCCAATAACATTTGACTATTAAAGGTAAAATTATATAAAAGTAACAACATAAGAGTATAAATTAGTGCACTAATTCTTGCAGTATATTTGTTATATAACATATATTTTAAAGTATATACTCTTTGCCAGCATTGATATTGTTTATTCTCGTATATTAACTGCTTTAATTATCCAAAAAAAATTCTGAGATAGTCATGTACTAATTCCCATCTTACAGATGAAAAAGTGGAGGCATAGGATGGTTAAGTAACTTATCTTATGTTGTGACCTACCAAGTGTCAAATCCAATTTTATTCAAGTGCTCTGACTCTAAAGCTCATGTACTTAACATTTAATTAAAACTGTTTCAAATATAAATAATAAAAGCCAAAAAAAGTACTTGTTGTTTGACTTTGGAATTCTTTTTAAAAAATAGACAACTGTGTGAACAATAATGCATAAATATGGTGGTGGGATAGCATTTGAAAGAGCAAGCAATTGAAAGCAACCTACATGAGCCACAGAAGAAAATGGTTGAAAAGAAACATACATCCTCATCCAACCGGTGTGGCTCAGTGGTTTGAGCATTTTCCCATGGACTGAGAGGTCCAGGTTCAATTCCTGGTCAGGGCACATGCCTGAGTTTTGGGCTCCATCCCCAGTAGGGGACATGCAGGAGGCAGCCCATCGATGTTTCTCTCTCACATTGATGTTTCTATCTCTCTCTCTTCTTCTCTCTCTAAAAAATCAATAAAAAACATTTTTCAAAAAAGAAGAATCATGCATCCTTGATTTAATTTCTATGGAAATAGTAAATGGTATTCCATAATATAAAAGCTAAGGATATAGAGGCATGTTTATGAATTGCCTTCAAGACAAAAAAGCAGGTTACCTCATGGTAGGTACAGAGTAAACTTAATTTTATATGTCTATACCCAAATGTTGACTGTGATAATCTCAAGAAGCTAGAATATCAAGTGATATTTTTTCTTTCTATGTCTCTATAGTTTTGAAATTTTTAGAAAAGACAATTACAGCTTTATATCAAGATAAAATATTAAACTTTCAATGAAACAGCTCAAATCTTCCAATTCTTGGCCAGAAACCCTAAGAAAAAGTAATGTTTATATGTCCATAGTTATGACCTTCTCAATTAATTTTTAAACAGATTAAGAAATTATAGGCAAGATACATTATAGCCAAATTAAAACAACAAAACAAAAACACTGTTCAATGAAAACTAGGACCACCACATGATAGAGAGCTGATCGTTTTATGGTTTATTATTTCTTTAATGATGCTGACCCTACCAGATGGTGAGTTTTCTATGTGGGTTTGGGATATGTAATGTGACAACATCATCTTGAATACAAGCAATGTGGAGAAATAAGGTGAATAAAGCTAAATATGGCTGTTTCATTTTATCCTTCTGGAAAAAAAAACTGCATTTGAGATTGATACACTATTAATTTTAATAATAATGTGGATCAAAAATAATCTTCTATAAATCACTATGTTTAAAACCAGCAGTAAATGTAAAAAAAACAACAAAAACATTCGTGAAGGATTAAGATATGTTGCTATAGCAACTTGTTACTATACTACAAGCTGTTAATACAAACAAAATATTCCAAATATGGGTTAGAAAATGGTCTCTGTGATAAAAATGAAAGTAGAATTTTTTTGCATTTTAGGATCCATGTGTTTATAGATATTCTAGAATATTAGGATGCTAAAGAGAAAAAAAGCATTTAATATTTGTTGTAGTTCTGTAGTTCTACTTAAAGTGTTTATCTTTAATTTTGTCCAGTAAGTACAATGGGCAGTGCTTTACCAATAAATTTATATTGAATAAAAGCATACATAAATTAGAGATGGTTAAATATGAAATGCACTTTAAGTCTAGTGAACTATTCAGTTTTCTATTTATGGTTCTTTATAACAAGGTATAAAGGAGACATTAAAGATGAAGTCAACTTCTGAGTCCCCCCCATCACACCTGTTACTATTACAAGGAACTGCTTAAATCTCAGTCTCTTCCTCCCCCTGTGTATTCTCTTGGTCTTTGTCTATTTCTTCTGATACTGTCTACCTCAAGAATGAAGGCCATGGATTCCTAGAAATCAAGAAGATAAAAAGAGTTGAGAAGTTCTACCTAAATCACATACATCTGAGAAATGGAGTAATGAGAAGGCAGAAAAATGTCTTTGGAATTTGGCAACAATAATGAGTGTCCTAAGTACAATTTTATTAAAATGGTACAAGAAAAATGCATTAAAAATTTCTTTACAGAGAAAGTAGAGAAAAAAGTGTATTTAAACTTTTGTGAGATTTGCTTTTACAGAAAATGGAGAAGTAAGAGCATAACTTCAGGGTGATAGAAGTTAGAATGGAAAATAAAAGAAAGTGTTTGAATAAATGTTAAGAGAAATCCAGTAGAGTGAAAGAGATTGATGACACAGGAAAAGGAAGAAATACATGGGGATTACAGGCCTTGAGAAGATTACAGGGAGAAAAGATTACTAGCATATTTTCAAGGAGTGACCTTTGAAAATCAGTTGTTTTTTTTCTTAATCAATACTATTTATTATTATTATTAGCTGAAAAATCTTAGAAAGCTATGCCTGCTTCTACGCTGTGAGGTAGCTTGTCTTCTATTGAACAACCTAACCTTTCTCCTGGGTAAGATTGTCTGAAGTAATCCTACCTCTTTGAAACTTATTTCCTCGGTTCCTTGTCAAAGGTCAGAACATAAATTTAGAGGTTGCAGCATCATCTTTCTTATTCATCAACCACATTATAGCCACAGTTATATTGTTCTTTATTTGTAGAGGAAATGAATTCTTGTAAAGAGATTTATCTTTTGCAGTTAGGTAAAAAATTAATTTGCCACATAATAGCCCATGAGTGCTTACAATATAATTATATATTGTACATCATAATTAGGGAATTCTTTGATATTGTGAGGGATAGAAAAGACTTCATCAGAGCCCAAACACTTTATTTGCTTTGGTAATTTTGGCAAGGCCTGCATTTAAATAGCACGTGAAGGCCACAATGACCACCAAAGCTTCCACACTACCTTCGTCTCTGGTTGTATCCACATGTCCTTGTCTGTGAAAACTTTCAAAAAGCCCGTGGGCCAGACAAAGACCAGTGAGATATGATGCTGCATAATTTGTCATATAACCGTTATTTTGTACTTTGGATGGTAATAATCTGCACAGGCTATCATACCTCCTTTATCCAAGCATATGCAATCTAACAATATCTCTTTTGACAGAAATTATCATCTTAAATTTTGGTGTGTATTACAACCTTATCCCAGATTACTGAGGGATTCTAAGCACAAAAACAGTTATACTCTCTCCTCATCTCTTAAATTTCTTGGTATTTCTTGAGATAGCCTTATGTTTCACAGATTTAATAAACCATATCTTGTAAAACAGGTACCCACATCTGGCAAAACCCTAGCGAGATATGTTCTACCAAGAGAAATAGAGAAGACAAGTATGTAGGTTCATAGATTTATTGAAGAGAATGTGGAGATGGTTCCTTCTGATGACAGTTTCTAAATTGTCCTGCTTGGATTACAAGACAAAAATTGATCTACCATGGAGTGCCCTTAAATTATCCTCAAATAAGTGTCCTTAATAGTCCTTAGGAACATCAAGTCAGAAATTGTCTGGTGTGAAAATTTAGCCACTTTAATCCCAAAATTTCAAAGAGAACTAACTATTTCTGGAGGAAATCAATTTTTAAAGCAAGGAATTTTAACTCAAAAAGAAAAAAAAAAAAACCAAAGCATTGTGAAAACTATTGGATTTTAGTTAACGATATGCATATTGATATATTTTTGGATGGAATTATAATAATGTCTGTAATCTTGAAATGCACCAAAAAAAAAATTAGACTGATTGGTAGAGATTAGAGTCCTTGAGAGACAGACAAATAATAAAGCAAGTATATTATAATGTTAGTTATAGAATCTAAATGGTGGAATATGGCCGTGCACAGCAAAGTTCTTTAAACTTTTCTGTGTGATTGTAATGTTTCCTAGTAAAACGTTAGAAAAACAAAGCAAATCTACATTCTAAAAGAAATAAAGAAATTTATGTGGATAGAATCATATTATTGATTATATTTATTGATAAATGTTACTATACTTCCTTATGCCTGGATACACACTTCTTACCTTTCCTCCAGAGACTACCACTGATTTCCCTCCATCTCTGTAATTTGACAAATCTAATGATTCTCTAAACCCATTTATTCTGAAATTTAGAGAAAAGCAGTAAATAAAAAGAAGAAAAGAGGCTTTGGACTTTCTCTATCAATAAAGTCTTATATATTGATTGATTAACAGATGAACACATGCAGTCAATTTTATTTGACTTGTCTGTTACTTGGAAGAAAAGGCAGCTGTCCATTTTTCTCTCCTCTCAGGAAAATAGGTTGGGATTTGACCACTGCTGGACAAAAGGTTTAATAAATGGTAGTGCCTATACAATGGCAGAAATATAAGGCTCTAACTTAGAAACTTTACAGGCTAATTCAGAGGCAATTTCATGAATTTGGTAATTGTCCTTTTAAAAAGAAACTACTTTTCATTTTTATTATCCCCACCTCTTATCTACAAAGAAGCCAACATATCTTCATAAAATATCAGAATTAGCATGTCCTGTTGTATTAGTTAGATTATTTATATTCTTTGTATAAAAATGTGAAAATATAGAGAAGTAAAAATAAGGCAAAATATAATTTTACTAGAGACTATCATTTTTTCCTCATTTTTAAAGTGCATTTTTCCACCTTCTGTGTATTTATTCATTTATAAAATAACTACCAATTTATTGCATCTTAACATGTTTTTAGTTAATTAGTGACAGAAAAGTGCAGAAATGGGATAGATTTGAAGATGGAGATTATGCATGGTGTGAAAGGAATCCATTTAACATCAATTAAGCAATAATTTTTTAAAAAATATTTTTTCTTTATTGATTTTAGAGAGAGAGGAAGGGAGAGGGAGAGAGAGATAGAAACATCGATGAGAGAGAACATCAATTTGCCGCCTCCTGCATGCCCCCCCACTGGGGATCCGGCCCACAACCTGGGCATGTGCCCTGACTGGGAATCAAACCAGCGACTTCTTGGTGTATGGGTCGACGCTCAGCTAGTGAGCCACACTAACTGGGAAAGCAATAATTTTTATAAAGCTGGTCTATTCCAGAGAACAAATGTAAAAGTTTTATCTAATATTTGAAATGCATTTAAATAAATTTTTGCAACATATATTTAACTTTCTAGAAATTACCTCCCTTCATTTAACATGTAAATCAATAATGTGACTTTCATATATCTGTTTGGATTTTTTTTTACAGTCTTTTAAATACACATTGTGAAAGCAATATATTGCCTTTCTATAGATAATTCAGTGAACAATCATGAACATATATTTTTGACTACTTTTTCAATCATTTGTTTACTACAAACTCCTTGAAGAATAAATGCTAGACAAAAGAGAATGTATATTTATAAAAATCTCCACAGATGAACAAAGTTAACTACATTAAAAATGAATACTAGTTTCTATTACTTCACCCTACAGCCAACCCTGGGTATTACCCTTCATTTTGTCTGTACTGAACGACAATGTTTCAGAAACTTTGAAGTAAAATAGTTATATTTTTTTCATGTTAGAATTTAGGTACAAAATATTGAATTAATTATATTTTTAGTATATGGCACTCTACCTTTCTTGGTCCATGCAAATTCCTTCATTCTCTTTTTTAAAAATTCAATTTAAATTAAGTATTTATTCTCCCTCTCCCCATTCTTCCATCTTCTTACCTTTTTAATTAGACAACGCTTCTAATGTGTTTATGTTGTATTCTTTTTGTTTGTTTTTGTGTGTGCGTGCATGCTATTTTAATATACATTCTGTTTCTTTTACACTTAGTATCATGTTATTAAAACTTATGAATATTTGTTCATTTTTTTATTGTCTATTCATCTAACTGCTGTGTTCCATAGTGAAATTCCACCCCCTTCTATCTACAAAGATTTCTTGTGTTGGAACCAAGGTCACATCTACAACCTAGCACTTTAAGTAATGTTATAATATCTTCACATAGGCCCTGCTATGAAATTTTGTGAGAATTCTTCAGGGACATATGACCAGGTGGAGATGCTCTGAGTCCTAAGCTGAGGTCTGTGGCAGCATCCCCATCCCTACCAGTGGTCCATGGGGACTCCCAGAGCCATACGTCCCGCTGGTGTACACTGCCATTCTCAGGGATGTCGGAAGGCAGCAGAGTGCACTGCTTCCTCTTATGACAAATAAAGAAAATAATGGCGCCCTGACCAGTTTGGCTCAGCGGTTAGAGCGTCGGCCTGCGGTCCAGAGAGACCCGGGTTCAATTCTCGCTAAGGGCACATACCTGGCCCTGGTTGGGTCGTGTGGGAGGCAGCCACTCGATGTGTCCCTTTCACATCGATGTCTCTCTCTCTCTCTCTCTCTCTCTCTCTCTCTCTCTCTCTCTCTCTGTCTCTCTCTTCCCCTCTCTCCCTCCCACTCTATCTGAACAAAAAATGGAAAAATATCCTCGGGTGAGGATAAAAAAAAAAAAAAGAAAATAATGGCAGTCTGAATGAGTTAATAAAAGGAAGATCCTCACCAGAGTGTCTAGCCCATAGTAAATGCTCAAAAAATTAGCTATCATTACTAATATGTTGACCCTAATTGTTACAATTAAAAAGATAAACAGAAAAACTTGCAGCATAAATAACAAAAAGTAAAGCAAGTTCCTGCCCCTTCTTATTCTAAATATAAATGGTTTTGCTTATGTCAGCACTTCCTGTTGATCAAGTTTTAACATTTTGAATATTTCATGTTACCCATATCCCATTTTAAATAGCTCATTAAGGTATTTTCTGACATTATTAACAGATTGAAATAAACTTACATCTGCATTTGAAACACTGACTCTAAAGCCATAGTCTCTTATTTAGACTAATCTTCTCTTCGTTTCTTGACATTGAGAAAGGCCAAATTAATATATTTGGGAAAATGCCCACTGGAAACAGATTTAGAAGTAGATAAATGGTTCTGACACAAATATTAAAATGCCTAAAGTCACCTTTTCTTGTGGCATTTAAAATGATAGCTCTTATATTATTTTACTGAAGGCTACAAACATTTTATATAAACATTTAAGTTATTGAAAGTGTTGCATTTAATAGAATTGTTACACTATAGATTTGTGTTATATTATGAGAAATACTGAGAAAATATTAACATCTTTATCTAATTTTTTTTAAATTTGCTTTTCTACCTTCTTTTCATATTATTGCAAATCTCAGATTTTTAGTTTTGAGTTTCTAGCTCTCTATTAAAGAATCAGACATAAATGGATTCAGTGCAGCAACTCAATAGAGTGACAACTGAAGTCTGACGATTTTGAGAGATGGCGTTTGAGGAAGCAATGTGTTTTCAGTTAAAATGCCTCTCTCTGAAACAATATTAATGTATTTTAAAGTTATTTACATTCATTTATATTAAATCCGATCGTCCACCTATTACTCTTCTGTGTAATACTTTCACTGCATAACCAGAGCAGAGGGTATTCGGTTTGATCTGGTTCATCATGGAAAGAGGGCAGGTGCAGATTTGCTGCTGCAGAGTCTATCCAATGGACAAATGCCTGCCCTCTTGGGGGCCAGTTCTGTGATTGTTCTGACCACAAGAAGGAAATTTCATATACTAATGGAGAGATATTGGTCATAGAATTAATCAGGAAAGATTTTTTTCTCGTAAAATATAAAATAATATAAGGTTAGTTTTTTTTTTTAATTTTGTATTTTCTTCTACCAGTTCTACTATGAAAAGGATGCATCCTATTTCTAGTCTAGCAGTTTCTCCTAAAATATTAACTAAAATACTTAAACTTACAGTTTCCTAATAACTGTACATTTAATTTAGACTTTATTTCTCTCTACTCTGTGGGATTCTTCCCAGCTGTCATGTTTAAAACATCTGGAATTCAATTGCACATTCTCATTTTAAAATATGATTTTTTGCAATCAATATTTATTTGATGAAAATGTATTAATAATTCTTGACTTTAGTGATTTTTTGAGAGATTTTAGGGAGGCAAATTTCCCCTCTGAATATATTTTCACCCTCACTTTTGAATGGTTTTTGACCTGGTTGAGAATTCTTGGTTCAGCACTTTGAAGATGTTGCTTCTTTATCTTTCTAAATCCGACATTGCTCTTAAGTCTGTGGTCAGTGAGCCTTTTTCCTTTGGAGGTGACTGACCTGCTGTATTTTTATTGGACAGTGGTATTTTCTGATATTTCTCTTTATATTTTTATCTTGGAAATGCATTACATATCAATTGTGTTACTATGCTGCTATTATTTTCTCAACTATTACATACATTTTTTCTCTTCCTGTCCCCACATTCCTACTAATAATTCAAGATGCTTTGACTCTTGTTTTCATGTACCCGTTGTTCTCGTGGGATCCCCATCTCTTCCTCCGTGGGTGCCAGCGACTTGGGGACGTTTCTCTAGCACAATATTGGAGCTTAGAGTCCTTAGTCCACCAGAGCTTCACTGTATATGTGGAAGTGGCTCTGTACCAGGTGTCTGACACTGTTTTCCGTTATTCTCAACATCTGCTGAGAAACTGCCCTGTGAGCCAAATCAGCTGTCCTACATCCAGTGTCACGGCCCGTTGTTTTCTGCCTGTCACTTTGTCAAGATGCAGCTGGAGCTGAACAGAGAAAATAAAAGTGATTTTATTGTCAAAATACAGTATGTTGCAAATTGTGACTGATGTGGCGTCATTCAACAAATGACAGTCACCTACCATATGACAGACACTGTCCTAGGCTTTTAGGATACATGACTGAGCAAAACAGGAACAAAACGTCCTTCTCTCCTGAAGGCATTCTAGTGTCTTTTCTAGGATTGTCCTAGCAATTTGCTGTGACAGGAAACTAGTTTAATAATATGGAAGCTTTTTAATGATTTAATATAAAAACTACTCATTTTATATATTTATTGATTAGCAGTGTTTATTGCATATCCATATATGTCACTGTGCAATATTTGAGGAGGTCATAAAGATCATAAAAGAAAAATAAGAGGCCTCATTAGAAACTCAAAAACAGTATGTCTTAAATCTGTAATAAAACAAAAAAACATTATGTGCATATTGATTTAGAAATTTTATTTATAATAAATTTACATGTTAAATCTTAGTTATAGTACACTATCGTATACTTAATAAACACAAATGATCAATTCTATAAGCATAATAAAGGTATGATGAATAAAATGTGCTTTTAAAAATTATTAATGGTATAATACAACCTCATACCTTAGAAGTTTTTCATGTTCTGGAATCTTAGATTTTAATAATCTTTCTAATAAATTACTTTCAAATAACCATTGAATATTTTGGGATTTGTTCCCAGTTTGTGACACCCAATCCAGCTCTCAAAATCTCTGTTGCCATGTGCCGCTTACAGGGGCCATGACCAGGAACCTGCCTGACCGGCCCACAGCCCACAGCTGGCTTCTCCTGCCTTGGGTTTGCTGTGTGCCTGCTCCAGGTCCGCTCAGGTGTACACCACGTCCTTGAGCTGTGTCAGTTCTGCTCTCGTAAACTATGCACTGTCTAATGTGATAAACTGATCTGTACTGATGTGATAGGGTTACAAGAGCAGCTACTGAATAATGCTAGCATAGTGCCCTCGTCTTTCAGAGTCTACGGTCTAGGAGTGAGAGTGCAGGGAAGCACTGAATCCGCTGTTCTTTCCCGTCAACAGAAAAGATGTTTTAGAACAAAACAAAATGGCATTGTGTTTTTTTTTTTTTTTTTTTATTGTTCTTGAATAACCCTTTTCTTCAACACACTTTTGATGCTATTCAGCATCTAATAAGATAGTTATTAATTATTTGACCTAGTTTAAGGAGGGGATCAATGGGAGAAAAAAGGGAGAACATCTGTAATACTCTCAACAATAAAGATTAAACAATTTTTAAATTAAATTTTCCACAAAAATTCATTGAGTATATTAAAATATATTTTCTGGTGAGACATTGAAATAAAATTAAATTATTTAAATCTATACTATTATGTATTAGTCAGAGTTCATTTAGAGAAGCAGAACCACTAGATCTACCATCTATCTATCTACTTATCTATCTATGGATTTGTTATTTGTGAGAGATGTTTGACCTCACAACCTTGGAGGAACTGGTTCATCAGTCTCTGCAAATCTGCTCTCTTGGTGTCTGATGATAGAACTGGAGGTCCCAGGGCAGGCAGAGAAGAAAGGAAGATAAATGTAATATGGGGACAAGCAAGAAAAGCTAGAACCTACAAGAATGCTCTGAAGCCCACTAAGACAGATTAATGTCATTTTACTGTTTGCTGCCTCTGACCTGGATGGTACCAGTGTCCTTCAGAAGCTCAAGCTATTTATCACTGAGCTAAGCAAACATCTCTGGCCCAGGTGTCAAAGAAACTGAAGGGCAAAGTTGAGCAGTTGCAGGCCCAGCCACTGCCAAGGAGGTTACTCAACAAAATAGCCATAAAAAGTGAGCTACAAAATGACTGCTGTTTTCCCTCTTCTCTATAAATTTCTTACAAGTATCCTCTCTATGGTCCACCCTAATTGGAAAGGTACAGTAGGAAATTCTGAAAATTAAATTCAGACTAGCCAAATTTACACATTACAAAGTCACCACACATAGCATTCTTCATTGAACCACATTATACTAGTTCTATTGCAGCTTTCCAATGTGTTCAGAAATACTTGAAGCTGCAGTCATAAAATCAGGCCACATCACATACCTGAGGCTGCAGGGTAATAGTCCCATAACCTGAAAGGTAAGTCAGCAGAGGAGAGCATACATCAAAATGGTTAATTTGATTTAGTAATCAAATCAGTTTCATTTTTTACTGAGTTCATTATCAGAATGGGTGATTTAATTATGAATATAGGCAAGCTTAAAACTTTTTTGAAAATTTAGTTCGAATTTTAATAGCTTCATCCTCAGATAAATAATTTGCAGGTGGTTTAAGAATCAGGTTTTGAAACATAATTATTTTTTATAATCCAAGAAAATACTCAAGACATAGCTTATCTAGAACTTTAACCTCACAATATTCACAAAGGTCAATTGCCTGTCATTTCTGATATCAGTGTTACATTTGGTCATTTTTTATTGTGTCATTTAAAAATTACATTTGTCATCAGCACCCAAACTGCCAGTAAAATGAGCATTTTCCTGCCCCGGCCGGTTTGGCTCAGTGGTTAGAGCGTCGGCCCATGGACCAATGAGTCTCGGGTTCGATTCTGGTCAAGGGCTCATACCTTTGTTGCGATTTGTCCCCGGCCCTGGTTGGGGTCGTGCGGGAGGCAGCCACTCAATGTGTCCCTTTCATGTCAATGTTTCTCCCCCTCCTCTCTCTCTCTCTCTCTCTCTCTCTCTCTCTCTCTCTTTCTCTCTCTCCCTCCTACTCTATCTGAACAAAGAAATGGAAAAAATGTCCACGGGTGAGGATAAAAAAAAAAGAGCATTTTCCAGACTGAACTCAAGAAGAGTATATGGAAATAGATTATTGACTTCCATAATAGAGTTAGAGCTGCAATCCTTTCAACCAATTAAGAAACATAGCTACCAAATTAGTGGGATTTTCTTTATCTTGGACATTAAAATTACCCCGATAGTTAAAAAATAATTGAAAAAGAACTTTGTATTCTCATGTTTAATTTCAGAAGGAAATTAAGGCAATATAAAAAGCATTAGGAAAATAGTATATTTGAATTAAAAACTAGAAATAGGAATCTATAAAAACTAGTGCTGGGTTTTCAAATCAAAGTCAAAGGGAAGTGAACAAAGGATGCAGTGTTTAACTACACAGCCACTTCTCAGCTACTTTTCTGTTTGAAAATATTCCAAATACATTACAAAGATAAAGAAGAAAGCAAAATTTATCAATACGCCCCCCCAAATAATAAATATTGACTGATAGGTGGGTAGATAAAGAGAGGGTTAGGCACGTCAATAGATGATAGATGTGTAGATAAATGATAGATGATTGATTGATAGATAGATAGATAAGTGCGTATTATTAATCTCCTATCCTTCCAATTACATCCCTGAAAAGTAACAAATATTAGTAGTTTGCTGTATTTTCAGGATATATTTTACTTACCTTGGTATTTATAGTTGCATGCACAAATGAGTACATACATATACAGTTTTGTTTGTTTGTTTTGTTTTACTAAAATGAGACTAGATTTTACAAAAGTTTTCCTCTTAATATGCCATGGGCATTTTTCCTAGTCTGCACATAAGTCATATTACATGTTTTTTTCTGATGCTTCTATACATCACATTACATGAGCATACCATAATTCACTTAGTTTCCTAATTTTAATATTTAGGTCATTTCTTTTCTGTTGTTATTTGTTTTACTATGTAATAATTCTGCAGTGAAAAACCTTGTAAGATAATTTGCAAGATAATTGCTTAATTACTACAGAATAGAGCTGGTAAATGAAATTGCTTGATCACATGCATGTTTTGCACATTTTTAATCTAAATAGAGTTCCCAACTACAGTTTACAGGAAATGTCTTTGTCCCAACATTTTCAAAAGCCTGGAAAAGTATCCATCTATTAAAATTTATGCTAAACTTATTTTTTAAAAGAGTAATTAGCATTTTAAATGATTAGTGAAGTTAAGCATCTCATTGTATGCTTGGTGGCCAGTTGTATTTATTCTTTTATGAATTAGCTCTTCACACAATTGACCTATTTATTAGTTTATTTTTGTTACAGATGTTTTTCCTTTTTCCCCCATTGATACCCTCCTCCTGATCCCTGCGCCCCCCGACCCCTGCCCCATCCCCAGCATTGTTGTCTATGTCCATGGTTACGCATACATGCATATAAATTCTGTGGTTTATCTCGTCCTCCCCCCCCACCCTCTCTTCTGAGGTTTATCAGTCTGTACCCTACTTCTATACAATTGACCTATTTAAAAAAAAAAAACACACGCCCTGGCCGGTTTGGCTCAGCGGTTAGAGCTTCGGCCTGTGGTCCAGAAAGACCCGGGTTCGGTTCCCGCTAAGGGCATGTACTTCGGTTGCAGTTTGTCCCCGGCCCTGGTTGGTCGTGAGGGTGGCAGCGACTCGATGTGTCACTTTCACATCGATGTTTCTCTCTCTCTCTCTTCCTCTCTCTCCCTCCCACTCTATCTGAACAAAAAATGAAAAAATGTCCTCGGGTGAGGATAAAAAAAAAAAAAAAACACACAAAAAAACTTGAGCTCTTAATCTTTTCCTTAGTGATCTTTAAGTACTCTACATATATTTGGGATAGTAGTCCTCTTGTATTTATTGTAATTTTTTTTTTTTTACTTTTAATATGATGGAATAGAACACACATACATAAATATGAAATTTAACAAATAATTATGTCATATATCCATCGTATTGTAGAAAGCATATTGTCACTGAGATCAAGAAACAGGGCAATGACCCATGAAGTTCCTTTCAAGTCTTTTCTGACCACAACCCAGGGGGCACCCTTGACCTTCATATCAATTACCTCCATATTAATCTTATTTTCTTCAGAGTTTTACTACCTATTTTTGTTTCCCAATAGAAGATAGTTTTGTTTTCTCATTTCCTCCCCCACTCAACACACACAAAGGTTCTGCTCCTATTGTTACTGCTGTTTTACTTTCTCTTCACTGTCAATGTCTCCCTGTACTCTGGATACTCTAAAGAGGCCCTGATTCTTTCATTTTAAACAAAATGAACTTTCTTTGGCTCCCCATTGTCTTCCAGGCTTCCGGTCAAGGGCAGGTACCTGGGTTGCAGGTTGGATACCCGCATTCTGGAGGCAAACAATGGATATGCCTGTCTCACATCTCTCTTTCTCTCTCTCTCCCCTCTCCTTTCCCTCCCTTCCACTCTCTCTAAAGTAGCAATGGGAAAAATATCCTCAGGTGAGGATTAACAGCAACAACAAAAGAATCTTTATGCAGTTCCTCATCTTCCATTCACTTTATTTTTATTGTGGTAAAGTATACATAACATAAAATATAGCATTTTCACCATTTTTAAGTACAAGTTTAGTGTCATTAAGTATGTTGTGACAGAAATTCAGTTGACAGGAAGAGACAGACTGCATGCACTTGGAAGATCAGAAAATGACTGTTTAATGTGCACTGGTGCTGGCCCAGTGGAGTCACCTCCAAAGGCTAAGCCCTGAGCCCAGGTTCCAGCCACCTTTTATACATGATAAGCTTCCGGGTATTTGGGAGCTTTCTAATTCTGCTGTAGTTTAGGCTGTTGGCAGATGTAAGGGGATTACAAAAGCCAGGGGCAGGGTCTCTGCACTGCCTAAGGGGCTGCACTTGGCTTGCCTTCTCATTCCCCACTCTTGATTCTCAAGCTGCTCCTAGAAGACTTAGAGAACATCTTGGACAGGAAGTTCCCTTAATGCCGCATGAGGAAGAGGGGCGATGGTCTCTCTGACTGCTTCCTGCTGAATAGGGGCATTGAAGTGGAGGGATGCAGCAACTAGAGTTCTTCACCATCCAGAGGAGAGTTGGGGGTCCTTATTTGAAGCATCATTTGGAGCTTTATTGTTTCTAAGTGAGAGGAAATGAAACGGGTTAACATGTTGAGAATACAAGGGCCAAACAGGAGTGCTATAAAAAGCATTAAGAGTGGACCAGCTAATGGGAGTACCCAAGATGCCCAGTTCTATATGTTACTCCAGAAACTCCAAGATCCCGATAATTCCTCTTTTGTAATTCATTCCTTTAATTGCTGGGCCATGTCTCTAACTATTCCTGATTCATTAACATAAAAGCAACATTCCTCGTTTAAGAAGAGGCAGATTCCTCCCTTTCCAGCAATCAGTAGATCTAACCTCCTTCTATTTTGTAATACTACTGCTGCTAAGGGGTCTACTTGATCCTGTAAGGCTACTAAGAATACAGAGTCTAGTGCTGGGCTCAGTCCAGCAAGTGATGACCATCGATTCTACTGGCGGAGTCCTCAGGTGCTTGCTGTAGATCGATCAGCAGGTTTTGCTGTCCTCTTAAGGGAGACCTGCAGAGGATTGTTCTGGCTGGTGGTCTCCAGGCAGGTTGGTTGTCATGTGGCAGGTGAGCTGCCTTCACCCGTGAGTGGTGGATCCAGGTATTCAGACCTGCAACCTTGAGAACTGTGGGAGTGGTTAGTATAACTAAATAAGGCCCTTTCCTGGTTGGTTCGAGGGGTTCCTGTTTCCAGTCTTTTATGTCCCCTTTGAATTTTATCAGTGGGGGAGGTCTCCCGTATAAGATTTCAAAAGAGGAGAACCCTATCTTTGCCCGAGGGGTACAATGTACTGACAGGAGAGCCGGGGGCAGTATATCAGTCCAGGGCAGGTTGGTTTCTTGACATAGTTTTGCCATGGTCTGCTTAAGGGTCCGATTCATGCATTCTACTTTCCCTGAGCTCTGGGGCTCGTAGGCCATGTGAAAATTCCATTGGATGCCTAGAGTTTTAGCTACCTGCTGTACTATTTCTCCTACGAAGTCTGGGCCATTGTCTGATCCTATAGTCAATGGCATTCCATATCTCAGGATGATGTCTCTCACTAGAGCTTTGGTTAATTCTCTTGCCTTTTCCATACATGTGGGGTAAGCTTCAACCCAGCCCAATAAAGTACAGATGTCCTCTACTGGGTCTTATTTCCAAGAAGTCTACCTCTAGATCTTCAAAAGGTGCTTGGACACAGTGCTGGACCCCAGCGGGCCCGCTGGGGCCTTGTCTGGCGTTGTTTTGGGCACAGAGGAGACAACGTTGGGAGACCGAGGCACAGAGGATGGGAGTTGAGCAATCAGACAGTACCGGCTTCTAGGGCGGTTTTTCCCAGATGGGTGAGTTCATGTTGTTGGAGGACTGATGGGCTAATTGTTCTAGCATATAGATTCTTGGTCTGGGAGGCTCCCACCATCCTTCCTTTGTTATATTCCCCCCTCCTGTTGTGCCCATTCTTCTTCTTGGGCCGTGTATTTTGGGGTTGCAGGAAGTTCTGGAGCCAGCATGATTTTTGATGGACTGTCTGTTCTCCTGCAGCTTGTTTAGCTGCAGCGTCTGCCCAACTGTTTCCTTCTGACGCTGAGTCTCTTCCCTTTTGGTGTCCCTTGCAGTGGATGACTGCTACCTCTCTTGGTTCCCAGACCACCTCCAACAACTTTAGGATTTCACCTTGGTTTTTTATTCCTTTCCCCCCTGCAGTAAGGAGCCCTCTTTCCTTGTATATAGTCCCATATATATGTAGGGTGGCAAAGGCATAGCGTGAGTCAGTATCTATGTTGGCCCGCTAATCCTTGCTGAGTTCTAATGCCCTCACCAGGGCCCATAGTTCTGCTCTTTGGGCAGACCATCCCTCAGGGAGGGCCCTTGCTTCCAGTCTCAAAACCTGAAACTATTGCATACGCAGCATATCTTTTGCCCTCACTCATGTGACTGCTACCATCCATGCACAGCCGCCTCCTTGATTAGCAGTGTGGTGGCCACTAAGACCCTTAGACAGGGTGGCCAGCCTGCCGCAACCAGGTCAATTTGCTTTGAAAGGTAAGCTACTGGTCTCTGCCAAGGCCTAAATTCCTAGGTTAGGACTCCCAGGGACATCCTAAGCCTGGTGCCTCCGTGAGCTTGGTCTTTATAGTTGTAAATGCTTTCTCTTGATGGGGGCCCCAGACAAGGGATACCTTTTCTTCTCCTTTTATGACCTCCTATAAGGGTTTTGCCAGTTCTGAAAATCCGGGTATCCATATTTGACAGAACCTTGTTGCTCCCAGGAATTCTCGAATCTGTCGATGGGAAGTGGGAACCGGAATAGCGCAGACTGCGTTTCCTTCGGCCCCTAGCATTCGTTTGCCTTGGGTAATCTTGAAACCTATGTCAGGCTGGCTGGGTGGACCAGAAGTTCCTGGTTTTCCTGGCTGGCGGTTGGGGCACTCATTTTTCCATCTCCTGCATGCCCCCCACTAGGGATTGGGCTGGGCATGTGCCCTTGACTGGAATCAAACCCGAGACCTTTGGTCCATGGGCTGATGCTCCAACAGCTGAGCCAAACCAGCCAGGGCTGAGGGCAGGAGGGAGTCCAGCAGCAGCAGGAGCAGCCACACCAGCCCAGAGAAGGTCACAGTGGGAGCAGCAGATGGGGTTGGGCTCCCCACAGCCAGCTGCCTGTCCAGCCCCTCCTGAGATGTGGGTCTGGCTGGGACCTGGCAGGGACCTGAAGCTGTGAGAGACTGAGGCCGTCTGGACACCACGTCCTTCACATTCTGGCTTTGTGGGAAGCTCCTCTCTGCAGCCTGGGGCTCAGACTAGCGCCAGGGTCAGAGGCAGAGTTTCGGAGGGGCTGGGGACCTTCAGATGAGATGGAGAAAACTTGCCCCTTGGCTTGGAAGAGGTGCCCAGTGGCCCGGCTCCTGCAAATCCTCCTCTCCTGCGTCTTTGTCTCTCCTTGCCTCTGTCTTCCACAGCTTCTCTGGCCTCTCTCTGTCCGCCCGAAACTCTGGCTTTGCCTCTGTGCCTTTGTCTGTCTCTCTGCTGCCCTCTCCTGTGTCTCTGTGTCTGTGGGTCTCCCTGAGGGTTCCTCATCGGGTAAGGCCTCTCGTGCCCAGGCTTCTATGTCTAGATGTCCAGCTGGTGCCTTGGTCTGGAGCCATTTTCTGGCTTCTGTGACAATCTGTTATAGTTGACCCAGGTGGGGCGATGAGTCTGGGGCGATCCCCCCCTCTTGTAGGGTCCCATCAAGGCCCATTCTCTGTGGACCCCTTGTCTCCCGCAATGGTAATTGCATTGCCATTGTGGGTTTTGATCCCTGGGTCACTGACCTGAGACATCTTCCAACTGGCTCTGGCGACCCTGGCTGCAGCAGCGCATTGACCGGTTGCAGGGGTGAGACGGATGGAGGTGGGCTGTCAGGCAGGTGAGGTTCCCCATCCTTAGGTAGTGGGGCGTATGGTGGTGGCAGTGGAGGGCCTCTTCCAAATCCCCTTGTAATATAGGAGACCACTTAATTCGCCATGAAGTCTTCCTTTTCTCCTTGTGCTACAAGAACCTTACACTGTCCCTGACTAGTAACACAGAATCGGACCCAAGGAGGCCTAATTTGGGCTATTTCCAACCACTGGTCTATGTAGGGAAATTGGTCGGATGGCCAGAGTCTCTGGTGACTACCCTGTACATGGCCTGGACTGTGGGGACATCAAGGGTGCCTTCAGAGGGCTATTCCACACCAAAGATTCTAATTCACAGAGGGTGTGTAATTTTCCAGTGGTCAATTTGACCCCATAATCTGCTGAGAACCACTTTATAAAATTCTTTATCATACATTCCAGAACAGTGGGTTTAGAGGAACTTCCCCCCATAATAATATCTAAGATGGTTAAGCAAACCTCCCAGTGAACGGTGTCGCAAGACAAACAGGAGGAAACTCTCGTTTCATCCACGTGGCCGCTCCCTTCGTGAGGACTTAGGTGCCTCTCGGCATTGGCAGTTCAGTATAAGCCCCTGACTCGGATAGGGTTCACTGGTGGAGACAAGGTCCCCAAAACCTGATACTGTCCTTAGCCATATGAGGTCACCACGGACGTGCAGGTTGGGGCTCACACAGGCTATGTAATAGGCATTGTGGAACATGGTCACTCACACACACAATCACACAGAATTTAAACTTTCCACCCAGGAATTCCCTATCCTGTGCAGCTTCTATGCCGCCTGGGAGGTGATCAAGCTCCCCTTCGCCTTAGAGGCGGGCCTGAACTCGGTCCTGGGTCCCGGGGACACTTACCGATCCAAAGTTCTGGCAGGCTTTTCTATCCTCCCCATTGTCCATTCAAGGGCAGCGGTGGCCGACTACAGTCAGGCCCAGCGAGGGTCAGGGTCCAGTGAAATCACCGGTGGCGCACCTTCCTTTCCCTCGTGGGGGCCCAAAATTAGTGGCTCCTTTTCACCAGATTCCGACAAAGGTGGCTCAAGGGGCCAGCGCGGCTGTCGGCTTCCTGGCCAACGCACCAAAATGTTGTGGCAGAAATTCTGTTGGCGGGAAGAGACAGACTGCATGCACTCAGAGGATCAGAAAAGGACTGTTTAATGCACACTGGTGCTGGCCCAGCAGAGTCACCTCCAAAGGCTGAGCCCCGTGCCCAGGTTCCAGCCACCTTTTATACATGATAAGCCTCCGGGTATTAGGGGGCTTTCTAGTTCTGCTGTAGTTTAGGCGGTTGGCAGATATAAGGGGATTACAAAAGCCAGGGGCAGGGTCTCTGTACTGCCTAAGGGGCTGCACCTGGCTTGCCTTCTCAAGTATGTTCACATTGCTGTGTAACCATCATCACTAACCATCTCCAGAACTTTTCTCTGTACCATTTAAATAATTACTCCCCAACCTTCCCCCTTTTAGCTCTTGGCAACCACCATTCTCTACTCTGTATCTATGAATTTGACAATTCTAGGTAACTTATATAAGTGGAATCATATATTATTTGTTCTTTTATGCTTAACTTATTTCACTTACTATAATGTTGCAAGGTTTGTCCATGGTGAAGCAGGTATTAGAATTTCATTCCTAATTAATGCTCACTGATATACCATTGTATGTATGTACAACATTTTATTTATCTATTGATCCATCAATGAACACTTGGGTTCCTCCTACCTTTTGACACCTTTGAATAATGCTTGTGTGGACATGGATACATAAATATCTGTTTGAGTCCCTGCTATCTATTCTTTTGAGTAAATTCCTAAAAGTATAACTGCTGGATCACATGGTAATTCTATGTTTAGTTTTCTGAGAAACCATCCTACTGTTTTCCACAGCAGCTATACCATTTTACAACAAAGTTCTGTGGTTCATACTTTCCGTCCAACTTATATAGTATATATGGTTTTCGGACTGTAAAATTTTGTGTAATGAAATCTGTTATAATGTCTATTTATGGCTTCTGGGCTGCCTATCATTTTACATATTGTCAGCTATGTTCTTTTTATCAACCGTTATTATATTTTTGATGCAATGGCAGGAGATAAATTTTGCAGAAACATTTTTAAAAAATATTTGCCCTCACATATGTCATTATTTATGTTAAGAAATATGTTCTCTAAAACTGTCTGGAGCTATAATAAGCAGAAGTCTAGAATTTATCCAACATTACATGGTGCTGTGAAAGGCAAGGTGAGCCCCGTGTGGCTACATTTCATCTTACTACTTTCTGCATCCTTGGCTGCTGGAATACAATGTTGCACAAAGAAGTTGCTCAGTAAATATTTGTTAAATGTGAATTAGTTAATTCTGCATTTCATGCTTCATTATCTATGGTTTAGATGTGGATGCATGAAAATCAAACCAGAGCATTTTGGATGAGTTTAGTCACAATATTTTCATAAACGTTTTTTCCTCTGGGATATGAAAGAAAATATTAATGCTTCCTCAAATGTGGCATGTGTCAAATTATCTCCTATGGTAGATATTTGAAGACGATCCCTGTGATACTTCACCCTATTCTCATAAAAGTACTCAGAAAAAATGTCAGCATTCAGTTATTATTCTTCAGGGGAGATATTTTGGACAGTTATTATGATAGTTAATGGCTAGTTATATCTAGAACTGTATTGTAAAAATATGTTAACATTACATGCCCTTAAACTGGATCATATCAGGTTTTATAGACCCTAAAATGTGCAATTTACAACCTCAGTAGCATTGTTTTGATGTGGGGAATGAGACTTCATCTTATATATTAAAAAATTACTGATGAATTAATAAACATTTAGGTATCTTTAGACATCATTAAATACAGAATGATGAAATGGCTAATTAAGAATATTATAAGTAATAATCTTGAAAACAAATAAAGGCAACCTTAATACAAAGGAAATGTGACTTCTTTTACTCAGTGAAGTGAAAATAAAACTTCGATTATAACCTCTTGAAAGCTTCAAAAAGCACTGTGAATTTATTAAATTATTTGGTCTAGGCTTTGTGATCATGGAAGTGCATATGTACACAAGTTTTAAAAACTGGTCTTCCTAATCTAGCAATATAGTGCACCTGATACAAAACTAAGCCCCCACTATACATCATCCATAAATTTTTATAAAATGAAGCAAAGAAATATACACACATGTGCCAAGAAATATGTTCAAGAATATTCACAGCAGCACTGTTGGAAACAACCTAAATGTGCATCAACAGAAGAATGACTATATAACATCTAATATTCATACGATGGAGTACCATACAAAAATGAAAATGAGTGAAACAGTGTCTACATGCATCTATTCATCTAAATGGATGAGTCATACACACACACACACACACACACACACACACACACACACACATAATATTGAGGAAAATCAAAGAACAAATTGTAGAAAAATACACATAGTTTAAAACTTTAAAAACATGCAAAAGTATGTGTACTATATGTACATATGTATATAGCTATATGTGCATCTATATATGTATATACCTATTTGTGTATATATTTGCATATATATGAAGAAGGTTCAATAAATATTGGAAGAATATTCCCTTGGGCTGAGATGCCTTGTTCTCCTTGCCTAAAAAAATATCAAATTCAGATCAGTTCAAATTTTAAATTAGTGAAATTAGTTATTACCTCAGTGTGAGGAGTGAAGGAAATGCTACCAAGGAGCAAGAAAGGAAGGGTTTATATTATATTTGTCATATCATAGTTCTTATATTTTCATCTGTCATATTATTTTTATATTCCTAAAAATATCTCATATATT
The DNA here is from genome assembly GCA_030848825.1 of Tadarida brasiliensis. Taxonomy (NCBI): domain Eukaryota; kingdom Metazoa; phylum Chordata; class Mammalia; order Chiroptera; family Molossidae; genus Tadarida; species Tadarida brasiliensis. The sequence continues at coordinate 61,551,105 of CM061262.1, forward strand.
TTACCATAATTTTTAATTGAAGTTATTAAATAATGAATACAATTTCTTACAAAGTGGTCTACCCTTCCTTAACTGTAGTCATCAAGATTGGAAATATAAATATGGTATATTTTTATCAAATATAATTGATTATAGGAGGCGAAAAAATAGCAAGAATGTAATATTTGACCTGAAGTAGACTGTGGTCAATCTTCCCATTAGGTACAGTTTGGAATCATAGCTTGTGACTCTAACTTAGATGAGCCTTCACTGTCTAGCCCTTACCTGACTCTTCAGCTACTTTCTCCACTGACCCAATGTTGCATCAAATTATCTTTGCCTTCAAATCACAAATCACAACATATCCTTTGTAACTTTACACAAGATACTCCCTTGGGCTGAGATGCCTTGTTCTCCTTGCCTAAAAGAATCCTACATATTTCAAAAGACACAACCTTTTTGGGGGGTAGGCGCAGATTTTATTCCTGAGATCCCAAGAATGGTTCATCTTTCCTCTGAGCGCCAACTGCCTTTGATTCATGCCTCTGTTCCAGAGGTAACATTCTGTCCTGCCCTCATTTTTTTAATGTCTATTTTTCTAACTAAAATGTGAGCATCTAAAGAGCAGGAGGGGTGATTCAGACTCTCCAGTGCCAGGAATTTGAGAACATAATTATATAAGATCTAACAGTACATCCTCACAACTGGTTTTTGTGTCATGGCATTCTGAGAATGGACCCCAATATTTCTAAATATTTGATGGCTAGAAGAGTACTTACTCTGAAAACATACATAGTTTTGTGTTTTATCATAGGGCAAAATATATACTTCTTTAGAAAAATTTTACTGTTTCGCAAAATAATAAAAAAAAAGTTCTCTTGGTCAAAACCAAAAACCTTCCTTCTGGACTGACTGGCAGCATAGTGGCAGGCTGGGGGCCAGGCTTGAACGAGCTTTGTAAATGCTTATCTTGGTCGTATCTGAGAGCAGGTTTCAGATTGCTCTTCTGGGCTGAAATCTTTTATTTTAAGTCAATCAGTAACTTCAAAAATAATACAGCCTGACCTTATTTGCACTTGGGGTAATAAGTATGATTCATTTGAAACGTATCAGTCACAGAAGCTCTGGAGGAGTCAATAATAAAACTAGAGGTGATTTTTTTAAGTTTCTAGAACTATTGCTAGACTATCTTGCAAAACTGAAAACCAACCACCCATATATATTTGTGGAAAGCATAAGTGTTCTTTTGGATTTTTCAAAACTTACATGGGAAAGAGAAGCTAGTAGAAGAATGAACTTTCCAAAACCTAGGATATGGGGCAGATAATGGCAAAAGTGACCTTATTTTATATTCTCAGCTTGTGAGGTCTGAGAAAAACATGAGCTAATAATTGAATAAATAATTGAATGGAGAAAAGAATTAAACATTTTTTTTTTTTTAACAATGGTAACAAGAAATCTTGGAATAAACTTTAAAAAGACCCTCATACTGTATCTACCTGTGCAAGTCATGCCTTCCAGTGGTTACAGCCTGGGAAGAAGGTTATTTTGTTACTCTTCTATTTCCCTGCAGCAGTAGGTTCATATACCAGTTATCTTTCATTTAAGATATAAAATAAACAAATGTCAGCACAAATACAAAAGACCATAACATGTTATTTCTTACATGTGCTTGCAAAAGAGGAGTATTGGTTATCTCTATTTTTACTTGTAAGAAAAATTAAGCTAAGAGAGATTAAAGTACATGCCCCAAAGCATCACGGCCCCTTAGAGCACAGCGGGGAGTTGATTTCATGTCTTCTATAGACTCCATCCTCTTTCCTTTGTTCCACACTATGCCCACATTCTAGGTACAAAGAGGAAGTCTTTACGTGCAGGCTATTTTCCTCCAGCCACCCACTTCATGCTTATTTCTGGCCCCTCTTTATGTGTGGCTTTTGTATTGTAGCTCTCAATTTACCCACATCCAAAGTTGGTCCAAGCTGACATTTTTTGAAATCCTTCAGCCACTGAGGAAATAATAGCTTTCATGTTTTAAAAGGATTGCTCCCCACTCCAAGGCAGGTTGACCTGTATCCTAGCCCCGCACTGAAGACTGAACAGCAGGCGCTTGACTCCCGCGGAACTCCCCAGCTCACAACCTCACTCTCTTGATGTTTTCTGCCTCTTAACCTAAACCTTGACCTTGTTTTTGATTTATTTTTTTGAACATGATCTGCTCATATTAACTCTTAACTCTTTGAAATGGAATGGTATAGAACATATTTACTTGTAGCAATGACTTGTGACCTTAAACTAAAAGTTCTGTTTTCTTTTTCTTGTCCATCCCCTACCCTGACTTTCAAGAGGAGACACTAAATTACACTAAAATAAGCCCTATTAAGCTAGAGTCCGGCACAGGACATAACCATCTGAGTAAATAAGACGACTGTGTTTATTGTGCCGTTGTTGTAGTACATACAGAAGGCAAACTGTGTGAAAGAAACCTTCTGAGAAAGACTTCTCGGAGGTTAAATGCAGATGCGAATATTTCCCTCTTCCACAACCTGCCTGTGGAGAATTTGATCAATATTTATCTCAATAAAGATGAGAGCCTTAAAAATGTTCCTTGAAATTTGGAAGTTTTTCTAGGGTCTGGGGACACTTCTTGCTTGGAATTTCTGAAGGACTGGCATACAAAGAAATGTCTCACAGTGTTTTATACTGTGCTTATGTATGGTCGAGCCTCAAGGAAGGCAACAAAAATAAGTTCTGGGAAGTTCACATGACGCAATGCGGCAGACCTAGAGTTTATTAGAGAGAGCCACTGGCAGAAATACCACACTGGGGACTTAAAAAGATGACACAGAGTGGTAAGAGCCCAGGGTGAATGTGCCGGCATTTCCTTGGAACTGAAGCAGAAGGAAGGACTCCAGGAGAGTGAACCAGCGACACTAAGAGCATGATGATGGCAGAATTTCATGTTTGATATCACCGAGCACATGTAGGTCATGAAGGCTGGAGGTATTGTCACGGTCAGGCAGGAAGCCTGTGCTGGTGACAGAGGGGAGGCTTTATTCCTGTTTCTCTGGCATTTAAGCAATCCTGTCAGCTGATCATCACGCATCCTCTTTGACCCTTTGGGCTACCCCATCCAAATGAAGTTCTGAGAAAGAGAAGGCCTACCAAACCCCTCTCCACTGTAAGTGATTCGCTTTGATTGCCATAGAGCTCTACTCAAACGGTGATAGAAAACTTTTTGTTGGACAGCAATAGATCACAATGAATATATGCTTGATTTGAGTATTTACCAAAGAGAGATCCAGTTTTAAACTGGACATCGTGTGGCAGAAAAAAATAATTGGACTTTTAATATCAAATGATAGTGGAAGAGGAAAAAGAAATTGTTAAATGACAACAAAACCCTTAGATTTATGTTTAAAAAGGCACATTTAGCATTTAGATTTTAACATAAGCCCATTAGACTGTAAGTGCCATATGGGTAAGATTTCTGTCTGATTTTCTGAGTATTGAATTCTCAAAGTTTACAATAACACTGGGTCTATGTTAAGATTTCAATAAATATTTTTCAAACAAACAATGGATTTTCATGAATATAGTAATTGTCTAACTGATATCATGTATGGCAAGTGATATCACCACAAATCTTGCAAGACGTTAAGAAGTTAAATGTTTTGAACACCTTTATTGTGATAACTTTGATAATCTAGACAAAATAAACAAATTGCTTGAAAACACAAATTTCCAAGTTTGATACAAGAAATGTAAACTCTGAATTCTCCAGTATCGGGTAAAAAGTTAAATCTTCAGTTAAAAATCTATGCAAATAAAACTTCAGAACTATGTGGTACCACTGGTAAATTTGTTCATATATTTAAAGAAGGAAAATAGTTATACTAATCAAAAATGACTTCTTTCAGAAAATAGAGAAAGAGGAAATAATTTCTAATTAATTTTATTAAACTATCATAACCTTGAAACTAAAGCCTGATAACAATACAGAAATTGTCAGGTCAGTATGTCTCATGAATATAAACACAAAAATATTAAACATTATATTTGCAAATTGAGTCCAGTAATATATAAATAGGAATAATTCATCTTGAGAAAATGAGATTTATTTCAGAAATTAAAATTTAGAATTAACATTCAGAATTAACCAATACAGTTTACACTATCAATAGAATAAAAAGAATAACAAAGTCATATAAACAGATAAAGAATATATATTTAATAAAATTTAGCATCTATTTTTTATTTTAAAATCTCAACAAATTGAGAATAAAAGAAAATTTTATTTTCTTAATATTTTATAGAATATCTACTAATAACCAATGCTAGCCTGACTGGTGTGGCTCAGTGGTTGAGTGTTAATCCATGCACCAATTTCCAGTGAGGGGCACGCAGGAGGCAGCCAATCGATGTTTTCTCTCATCGATGTTTCTATCTCTCTCTCCTTCTCCCTTCCTCTCTCTCTAAAAATCAATAATAAAGAAAAAAAAAAGTTTAAAAAAAATCCAATAGCTAGTATGATATTTAATAGTAAAATATTGAATGTTTCCACACTAAGCCAGAAATAAGAATGTCCACAATAATTTTTAAATTATAATTGTACTGGTGATCTTAGTGCAATAAGGCAATCAAAAAATTAAAACATAAAAATTGAAAAAAGTAATATATTAATGTTTGCAAATGGCATCATTATGTATTTAGGAAACCCAGAACTTGTAAATAATTAGAAATAATGAATGAATTTAAAAGGGTTATTAGATGTCATGTCAATACGGAACATACTGTATTTCTATATATTCACAACAAACAATTTAAAAATAAATTTAAGAAATAACATGATTTAAAATAATATCAAATATTATCAAATACCTAAAAATAAACCTAACAGAAATGTATAAAACTTTTTCATTAAAACTACAAAATATTACTGATGGAAATTAAAGTAGCCTTAACTAAATATAAATATATACCTTGTTCATATATTTGTAAGGTGTCAATCTTCCCCTGATTAATCTACAAATTCAATATTATCTTCCTTAAAATGGATAGTTTTTGTGTGTGGGGAGTGTGAAAATTAAGTTGATTTTAGTGGAAATTAGAGGATTTCCGTAGCTAAAACAAACTTGAAGAAGACAGATACCAATTCTTACCATGAAGCTGTAGAAGGTAAGAGAATGTGGTGTGGGTATGCAGAAAGAAAAAACCTCTAACGGAATGGTATCAATTGTTTATAACCACTTGCCAGTCTCATAACTTTAGAACAATTCTTCCTCATCAAGTTTTCTGTCTGGGCGACTGTAGTTAGGAAACTCATCACATTATTTCTGCACTAATTCCAACAATATACGTATAGAATTTATGTACATTAAAGAGAAAACAACAAAAATCGGACAATTGAAACCTGGATACCTGCAAGTGGTTAGCAGGACGTAGAGTGCTACTCAAACTCACGGGAACTTGGAGATGTGCAAATTACTGTTTTTTATGTTTTCATTGATTTTTTAGAGAGAGGAAGGGAGAGAGAGATAGAAACATCGATTGACTGCCTCCTGCACGCCCTCTGTTGGGGATCGAGCCTGCAACCTGGGCATGTGCCCTGACCAGGAATCAAACCAGGACTTCTCTGTCCATGGGACGATGCTCAATCCACTGAACCACACTGGCCCTGCAAGGATGTGGAAATTTAAAAAAACAGTGACATCCCATTCTATACCTGTTAGATTATCAAAATTTGTATATCGGATTATGGCAGACCTTTAGGAAAACATGACTCTCCACATTTCTGGTCCGACTATATAGTATAGTATAGCAGTCATTCTCATTCTGAAGATCAATCTGTAAAGATTAGATGAATCAAGTCTCAAAAAATCCTATGGCCCTGCAGTTTTATTTCTGGGTATATACTTAGAAAAATTCTTACACAGAAACATAAATATTCATCTATAAGATAGTTTGTGTTAATGAGAACTAGTAGGAAATATTCTAGATATCCATCACTGGGGAAACAGAAAAGCAAAAACAAAAACAAAAATAACTCATAGACACAGACAACAATATGGTGATTACCAGAGGGAAAATGGGGCGGAGGGAGGTAGAAGAGGGTAAAGGTAGAATAAATGGTGATGGAAGGAGACTTGACTTGGGGTGGTGAACACACAATACAATATACAGATGATGTATTATCACTGATGGAAATTAAAGTAACTTTATATAATTTTATTAACCAACGTTACCCCAATAAATCCTATAAGAAATAAAAAAATAGTGATATAAGCACATCATGCTATTAGATATTATAAACAACTAAGTAAATACTAATACAGCAATATAGACCAATCAAAAATATAATGTTGAAAAAGAGAAAAAAGTTAGATTTATACCTCAGTTGCATCTAGAAAATTTTCAAATGCCTGTACATCATTGTGAGAAATATAATCTAGCAAAAATAGATGTAGGTTGAACTCTTTCAATGGCTGCCTATTGGTAGGATGAGCCTCTGAGTGAGAATTATGGTTAAAAGAAAGCAAACACATAAGTATAAAAGGAAAGGTCCTTGAACCAATGCTTATAGCATTTCAAAAAATAAAGTTTTCTTAATTTAACTTTCTGCCTGCCCTCAAGGTTCAAAAAGGCATAAATCAATCATTCAATCAATAATGACATATCCATGCAATGATACACCAAATGTATTAAAGTCATTTATATATATATATATATATATACAGACAGACAAACAAACAAACACAGATACAACAGTATGATGTACAATAGTATGATGAATACCAGAGGGGCAGGGAGATGGGCAGGAGGATGAAGAGGATAAAGGGGATCAAATATATGGTGACAGAAGGAAACTAACCCTGGGTGGTGAACAATATACAATGTATGATAGAATTGTACACTTGGAACTTATATAATGTATGCTATCCCAATAAGTTTAATTTTAAAAAGTTAAGCCAATTTAACTTTTGTGGCTTAAACAATGTACATTTATTATCTCAGTTTCTGTGAGTTAGGAGTCCAGGCATGTTTTTGTTGAATTTGCTACTCAGGATTTCACAAGATTACAATCAAAGTGTCAGCCAAACTGTTTGTTTGTTTAAAAAATTTTTAAGAATATATATGTTTTTATTGATTTTTTTTTTAGAGAGAGAAGAAGGGAGGGAGAGAGAGAGAGATAAGAACATTGATCCGCTGCCTCCTGTACACCCACTACCTCCTGCACTGCACCCTGCCTCCTGCACGCCCCCCACTGGGGATCGAGCCAGAAACCCAGTCATGTGCCCTGAATGGGAATCTAACCGGTGACCTTTTGGTGCATGGGTCAACACACAATCCACTGTGCCACACTGGCCAGGCCCAAACTGTGTTCTTATCTGAAGATTTTATGAAGAAGAGAACCTCTTCCAAGCTCATTTGGGTTGTCTATTGGAGTAATTTTCTTGCAACTGAGTGGCTAAGGCTCTTTTTTTCCTTGCCATCTGTTGACAGGGACTCTTTTCAGCTCCTAGGACTGCCCTGAGGTCTTTATCCATTGCCCCCTTCCATAAGCCTCTCACAACGTCACAACTTACTCCTTCAAAACCTGGATTCTCTCTCCCGAGTCTGCCTAGACAGTCTTATACTAAGAGAAGTTATCATGAAGGTGACAAGCCTTCACCTCTGCCATGTAATATAACCTAATCAAGGTAGTGGAATCCTGTCACTTACTCAAATGTGTGGACAAATTTCCACACTACATTCAGTGCAAAAGCAAGGTGCAGAACCATGTATATAACATTATCCACTATGTTGAATAATTATGTGTGTGTGTTTTAATTCATAAATGATTTCTAAAAGGGTGAACAAGAAACTAGCAATAGTGAACCTGTCTGCAGAGTTGGGACGACAAGGAAGGTAATGAAACTGTAATTCTCCTTTTACGTATTTTCAATTTTGTACAAAGTACCTATAGTAGCTTTTCAAAGTGCAAATAGTAGGTTTTCAAGAAGTAAATAAGAACTCCTTTAGGAAACTAATAATTTAAAAACTGCAAAATCAGAGATTGCATCATATATAAGCTAAAATAAACCAGAAACAGCTCAGGATCAGGGTCTCCTCCTATCCAGGGCTATATATGACAAGGGAGTGAAGATATGTTTGTAATCATGGTCTTTTGAAAATCAAAGCTGTAAATATAAAAATAAGTTGCCATTCATCACATGAAATAGGAGACTAATAAAAAAACAAACAAAAACAAATAGGAGACTAGTAAAAATGTGAATTAATTGATCATTGTTACTTTCTATGAATAAATCATAAAAATCCTCTAACAAAGATTTGACAACTTATTTTACCATCAGTTCTTAGATTAGTATCCTATATTTTATAGAGGCAATTATTAAGAATCACTCTAATTTAAAAGGTATACAGTTGACCAGCATTCTACTTGCATACATTCTGCTGTTACATGATGTGAAGATGAGACTCATATTTCAGGCATCATGGGATTGGTAGTCTAAGACACACCTGAAGAATACACTATATCATTACTATGTTTACATCTCAGAGAGCGTAGAGACCAAGTTTTCCATCTGTGTCCTTTCATTATCTATCAAAGTGATTGCACCTTAATTGGTGTTCAATAAATACCAGTTGAACGTTTCTAAAAAAAGTATGTGAGAAAGTAGTGAGATTGGTTTTCACAAAAATCTATAAGCACAAAAAAACAATCGATATTTGTCTGATAAAATATCATCTCTGTCTTTGATAGCTTAAAGATTCTGAAAGTGACACATGAAACAGCAAAAGTGCCTGCATCACCTAAAATGCTGTCTATCATTCTCCAGTTTGTACCTAGGTACAGTAGCCCTAGGGACAAAAGCTGCTTTGAACGACTTCAGCCTGAGATATGAAAAAAGTTTGGCTCTTCTTGACACCGGATCAGCATAGCAGCAACTAAGAGCAAACAAAAGGAAATGTTACTAACTTAGATCGATTCTGTATTTTTCAGATATTCTCAAGAACACATATTCCTCTGTTAGGCCACTTTTTCAGGTTCAGATACACGAAACGCCTTCTGTGGATAGAGAATCTTCCCTACTAGGACACTAGTGTGACACTAGCTCACAGACTTACATGTATGTGTGTATGTGCATATGTGTGTGTACATATGTATGTACAGGTGTATAAATACTTTCCTAAGTGTTACTCATGGTTTTAAGTACTTCAGATTACTGTAATTTATTCCTTATAACTTCCTTACAAGGTAGATTCCATTGTTACCTTCAGTTGAGGAAACTGAGGCACAGAAAGGTTAAGTAGCTTTCTTTTCTCTAGGACTAATAAATGCCAGAGTCAAGTTCAAACCTGAACAGGCTGACATCAGAGTCCAAGCTCTCAAGCACTGACCACGCAGCTGCTCGGAGAGCGTTAACCCCCTGGCTGGTCTTTGACTCTAGCATGTCCACCAAAGTGAGGCGGGGAAGGGACAGTCCAATCATGGGACACATTTCTGTACTGGCTTCTCAAGCAGTCAAGTTTTTATAACAAAGTGTGTCACTGAAACACTCTTTTTTAGCAGTGGCATCACCATTTTGAAAACATTCGAATTGGTGTGTTTTGTCCCATATATATGCCTTGGAAAAATGTGCCTTGCTTATCTTAACAAGATTCCTGATTTTTTAATATGATTTTTTCCAATCCTTGGAGGAAAAATAGCCTGCCTTGCACTTGTATAGTACTTACATTTCAAAGTACTCCTTATTACCTCTCTGCTCTAGATTTGCTGCCCAGGAAACTGGGAATGGGAAGTAAATGTTAGTATATGTATCTGTGTAATGTTTCTATTGTATGCTCTTTGTGAATCTAAGCTTAAACTTACAAAGTAGGCAAGAAAAGTAGTTGTATGCTAAGAAATAAATACAAATTCCTAAAAATTAAAATTTATGTTTAAGAGGTACACTATTTAAATTACTCCATTGTAAACTGTTAGTGATGCTTATGTCTATGTCCTTGCTTCTTTCCAGCATAGTATATCATATTTTATTATATAACTCTATCATTTTTATCATAAAAAGGTAAAGGAGTGTTTTGAATAAGAGTCTCCTTTACTGCAAAGTCTTAAACCATCCTTTATGTGTTTATACCTCTGTCCTTTCTTACCTCCACCCAATGTGCATGCATTGAATTACCCTGCCTTTGCTTTTAAAAGTTCAGTTTCTTGACAGCACTCATCTCCATCCACACATACTTGTTATAATTGCTATCAGTAACTTTCTCATGCCACGCCCAGTTTTCTCAGGAGTGTAGAAAAGGGTTATGGAGGGTTGGTTGCTTTTAGGCACATGAAACTGTCATAAGAGGGTGTACACATATTTCTAGTGAATGGTCACAGACTCCAGAAGCACGGAATAGCTTTACAGTACACAGATACTGCACTCCCCCCTACCAAAACGGGGAACATTTTAGGACCAGAATCACATGTGTAAATTCAGAAGCTTATATTGGAGCTTGTAGTAACAAAGACTGGAATGTGATTACTTTTATAGCCAATATTTTTTGGAGAGAAAAATCTGGCTGTCATCATTTCATAACACCAAAGTTACCTGATTATCTTGTAGTTTGGTTGGGAAGGCACTACCGTCACCAGGAGTTAGGGCTTTCTGGATGAAAACGAAACCGTAAGGCTTTTGGAAGGAGACAGAATAATGATGCTGGCAATGCTTGCAATCTCTCTTGGGCATATGGGAGAATACAAGTTTAGAGAGTGACTAGGGGACTTCTTAGACCAGGAGGAGAAATGAGCATTTCCATTGTTATGTTTCTGTTCTAAGGTTAGGGGAAGCAAGGGCTTAGCGTTACGCAGAGATTTACTGCCTCTGTGGATAGCCCCTCCATAACTCAATAAAAGCCATCTGATTTCCTTAACTTTCTTCTTCAAGAGATCAGGGCTGCTTTATTTTTAAAGAATGGAAATACATATTTGGAGTCAGCATCTATTTCATGCTTCTGAGACTGTTCAAGATTGGGTCGAATCTTGCTTGTTTTGCCCTTAGCATTTCTAGGTCCAGTATGGTTGCTTTCCCTCCATGCTTTTCTCCTGGGTGTGCAAATGAGCCACAGGTCTGCCATGTGTCCGTCAGGGATGCAGAGGTTGTCACAAGCCCTCCAGACAGAAACCTATTTGACTTTTGCTGAAGGGGAAAAAAAACAGGTTCCTTAATCTAACTCTATCCTTTCCTTTAACATAAGGCATAATCATACATTACTTTAAAAATCCTCATGGCATGCTAAGAAAACCAGTGTTATATGAGGGTTGTGGTGCAGAAAAAGGTGTTTTTCAAAGCAGAGTGCCAGAGAACACCTGTTAATGAGCATCGCCCCCTTCAGAGCCCGGACGTGAGGCGGAGCCCCTCCGTTTAGCCGCCACAGCTCGGAACTGTGCGGAACCTCTTGGAATTGCCTTTAGAGCTAGTTTACGAACCGCATAAGAAAATCATTACTTTATGGTTAAAGCTCCTAAGGCTCCATGAAAGGAACAGGAAAACAAAGTGAAACAAATGAGGTGTGGCTTTGCCATCCTTAAAACCAACTAAAAAGATGAGCTTTGTATCCGACCCAATGCTTTGTATCAACATTGATAGTTGAATGTCTTTGGATATACAGTAGAAAGAGTAGGTGAGTTTTAAAGGAAAGTATATGTTCCTAATTATACAGGTTTCCATAAAATCTGGCAACATAGGAAATCTGTTTTTCTCAATTGTAGATGAGTTTGGTATCACATATATTCCCTGTGCTTCATGACTGCCTTTGTAGAATCATTAGTGGGAGTGCAAACCATTCTACAAGGAAGGTAAACAACTCCAATGCCTTAACAGTGTTATCCACATGGGTCACTACCATAGTTTAGGCCGTTATCAGTTCTCGCCTTTGTTACTGCTATTTCTTCCTACAAGATCTCTGTGTCTGTAATCCATTGCCTAAAAGTGTACATTCGAATTTGGCACTTCCTGTTAAAATCTTGCAATGACTACCCTGTATGTTCAAGATGAAACTCCCTACTTAGTATATTCAAATCTATCACAATCAGCCCTGTTATAGACCTTAGATTGATTAATCTAGCCTTGCCATATTTCCAGTTTTCCTAATTGCCCTCTAGATTGGTGGATTTGCTTCCAAGGAAGCACTATTATATGCTTTGTTTCTAGAATTTCATGCATGCTTCTCAGTACCTGCTACATGAAATGTCTATCCATGATTTTAATATACAAAACAGCTATCACTCCCCAGTAGTCTTCTCTTATTCTAGAGAAAGCCATAAAAATGTATCATTCTAGAAGTGATTTTTATTATAGACACCTAGTGTGCATTACTTAAAATGCCAGTTTCTTTGACAATCCTAAAGGCCATTACTCATTAGGTGTCATTGTGCTCAAGAATTCATATTATTTAAAAAGCATTTCAGGGGGTTCAAATGTAAGGTTTTATTATCACATTTTCAGAAATCCTTTTGGGATACTCCCCTATTGCCTTTAATTATAGTAAGAGAGAATTTTGATCCTCTTCTGAAACTTCTACTATGAATAGATGATTAAGCATAACATTAACTAAATAGTAAAACCTTGAGAAATAATTGTTGAATAATTCATTTTCATGAAATATCAACAAGCCTTGTTATCTTATTTTGGTAGCTAAAGCACAAAGATAGTTGCAAATAATTTTATCCCTTTTTGTGCATGCATGGAGGCATGCTGCATCTCCCACCAAGAGGAGAAGCATTATGTCCTTCTCTATAATTCCACGCTGGGCTTGAGACCATTTTGAACAATGCAATGCACAGGAAGTAACATTTAAAGAGTTCTGGGTATAAGCAAGCATTATGAGAGTCTGGCCACTTCAGTGTCTTTTCCTTTAGGATACTCGTGAAACCCAGATGTCATGCAGTGAGAAGCCCAAGCCACAGGGAGGGGCTTTGCATGTGAACTCTGGTCAACAGCTCCAAATGAGGTTCCAGCTGACAGCCAGCATCAGCTGCCTGCCATGTACGACAGCCATCTTGGACCACTGCAGCTGGATCAAGCTTTCAGAAGACTGCAGCCCTAGCAAACATCCGGAGTGACAGAAGACCATCCAGCTGAGTCCAGTAGTGCACAATCATGAGACATAATAAACTAATTGTCCTTCTAAGCCAATATGCAGTAATGGGGAACTGAAACCCACATCCATTCTTTCCTATACTACTGCCACCTCACATGGGAAACAATCCTCCAATTTTAAAGGGCAATATAGTTATTAACCTTGCTCCTTAAGGGAAACTAACATATAGCTTTGACAAAACAATTTAATTTTGCTTGTTTGCATTTGAACAAAGATTAATATTATACACATGCCTCTGGTACTTTTGTGTCACAGTTTTCTGGGCCCACCTCTGACATCAGCTGTCAGCATCCTACCCTAGAGCTCAGATTGTATGTCTTTCCTCATCCTGTGCCTAGTCCTTCTCTACCTAGAGAGATCTTGCTTGGCCAGAGCAGGAGTGCATTTTTAACTTTCCTAGGTTGATCTTTCAACCAGTGGGGCAGCTGAGAATGGACAAATGTTCCAGTCTCCCATTTTTCAGACAGGAAATTCTGGATTATTCCATAGGGCTCATATATATCTTGGTTGAAGGAAGATCCTTGCCCACGGTAGAATCCTAGTGCACTCTTTCATTGACTTTCTCTGTTTCACTCTCCCCATTCTCTCACTCCTGCTGTCTGAGCTCATCTTACAAATCCTTGTCTCATAAGGCAATATCCCAAGTCCTTGTCTCAGACACTGCTTTCTGGGGAGGTCAAATGAATATAGTTACTTAGAGCTAATGTTATGAACTAAATGTTTGTGTTTACCCCAATTTTATGTTAAAGTTCTAACCCCCAGTGTGGCTCTATTTGAAGATGGGGTCTCTAAGGAAGTCGATTAAGGTTAAATGAAGTCATAAGGGTGGGGCCCCAATCTAACAGAAGGAGTGTTCTTATAAGAAAAGAAACAAACACCAAGGAAGCCTTGACCTTCATATCATCCCATCTCCAGTATTTTGTTTCTCATAAAATCAACATGCCTGGATCAGCCCCTCAATATTTCTCCACCTGTGAATGTCACCAGATCTAAATTTAATGCCAGATGCTTTCTTTTAATACTTCTAGCAACATTCTCCACATCAAGGTTTTAAATTTAGGTATTCTATAATATCAGGCCTTTTCAATTAAATAAAGACCTTTAGATAAGTAATATTTTAGACACATTCAGGATAAGAATCACATGATATTTTTAAATATTGTCATACAGTTAACTTTAGCATTTTAACATGTAAACTTAAAATAATAGTGCAGCATACTGCAAATAGATAAATAAAACTATACAATATTTATTACCTATGTTATGCTATGTTAAGGGTTTTACCTATGTTAAATGCAATATTCAAAATAATCTTTTTATAATAGATATTTTATTATTTCTATTTTACTGTGAAAAAACTGAAGCTCAGACATGTAAAGTACCCCTTCTATTATCTCAGAGCCAGTACTTGGTAAAAACCAGGATTTAAGCCTCTGGTCTTTTAATAAAGTATGTTGTCCTTCTGCTTCTAACAAAATAGTATACAGGTTGATATTTCAGGCAAGTTCATGGTAAAAATATTTAAGTCAAAAAATCATGTGGTGATCTCCATTCATAGAAGCTATTGATTCTGTGAATACAACATAAGTTTCTGCCAACTGAAAGGCAATGGGCCTACATCATCCAATTGGACAGCAAGTATGTGCCCTAACAGGGACAGCGTCTCTGAGAGCTGATCTCAGATTCCTTACCTGTAGAATAGATTTTATTATTTCATGATTTCAAAGTAGAATGAGAAGTTTATGAAACCAGCAAATCCATTCACTGATTTTCTTTTCATTGTACAAATTTTGAAAACGAGACTTCTGAATGGTGTATGATTGCAAATTTCAGGCAGTTCTTAATGTTCAAAAGTTCTACTTTATTTATAAATGATTTACTGTGACTATAGACACTTCCCTTTTCCCCTCCACTACTAGAAGTTGAGCTTTCCCTCCCTTCCTTTTTCTCTTGCTGACTTTGATCTTTTTCATATTCAATGACACATCATTGACACTTTTGCAGGACTTTGTCCCATTTTGGTTTCTTTTTCCCCTGAAAGATTTCAAGTGAAAGAAGGAAGATGTCAGGGCCCAGGAGGAGCCAAACTTCTTGTATCATAAGTACATATTTGGTGGCCCTGGAGGGCAAAGATACTCCTAGATGATTAAGCAAAAAATGGGTTTCCTCTTTCTAAAAGGACGTTTTTCTCAGAATACATCTTGAGTCTGGACATATAAAAAGGCAGTACGTGTATTCATCCAGACAGCTAGAGAAACTACATAAACTTGTCGGCAAATCGAATGACAAATATCACAAAGTTTTGGCACATTCTGGAGAAGAATGCAAAGGCACTAAATCCTGGTAATAAAAGCTTCTAGAGGAACCAGGTTAGGGCCTCAATAAACTTGCTTTTTAAAAAAAAAATAACAAAAATTTGGTACTTAGTTTATTCATATTTCTGTGAATAGAATTATGGACTTGGAAGTACTATTTTATATTATCTGGTCAAATCCTTTTTTAAAATACACACTTAAATAAATGCTACACCCAAAGTCATAGCAGAGACCACTTTTGCAGTTACATTTCTTGACAATTTTAAACTTTCCCTTTGCATTTAATGTTTCTCTTGCCTATTTTTGCTAGCAGCAAAATCTCTTAGAAAGCCTCATGAGGGTTTGTATGCTTTCCTTAGGTACAAGAGGACAGAGAGGGTCTATAAAGCAACTTTCTGTCTAGCAGTGGCCAAAGGACAAGCGAAACCCTGTACAAACCCATCAAGACAAATCTATAGAAACTGGGACGATAAAAATTGAATGGTTTCTTGTGGTTAAATTAAGTTGAACTATGAATGGTGAAAAAGTGGGTTTTTATTCCCCCCTTTGACTTAATCTGATTGTTAAAATGTTATTTTTATAGTGAACATGCGCTGCTTATATAACAAAAAAGGGAGGTTGAAGAGAAAATATTTCCATTTTTAGGTCATGTACAAAGTTACACCTCCTGAAGGCTTTGCGAGTGAGAAGTGAGAGCTCCCATCACTACCTTCTCTAAGAGACCTATAAAGCTCACATCTAAGCCTTCATCTCCCTAGTCCGTTCCACTGGACTCCCGCCTCTTCTCTAGGAACTTGGTACCAGGGGAAGCCTGCCAGGGCGGCTCCTAACCTAACCACAGACGATGTTTCCTGGCCTCTGAGTCAATACTTGTAATATAGTTTCTAATTAGAGACTTAAGTTAAAAAACGATGTTCTCTACAGATGTCTCTAGTCTGTACTACTTACCCATTCTGCCTAATCCAGGACACCCTAGACTACATTTCATGATACATATCTTACCGCATGCATTCTAGTAGTATAGGGTCTGTTTTCTCCACCAGACTATGAATTTAGAGGTTAAACTGGCTTTGTTTATCTCTGTATTCTCATCATAGTACCAGAATAAATCAAGTATTTGTTCAATTTGAAAGAAAACCAGGAAGAAAGGGAGGGAAGAAATGGTAATAAAGAAACAAAAGAGAGAAAGAAGCATTGTTATATGTGTACTTATAGATTATTTTATAACTTGATTAAACCTAAGCTAAGAATAGTAAAACATGAAAAAATACACAAACACTAGACCAACTTATAGTGATGTATTTGTGAGAAACCCATCACCACATTGTAAAACAGACATTAAGCAACACAGCCCCTGAAACCAGACTTGCCGGCACTTTTGTATGTGCTACATAGATTAAATTTAAATATAGATTTTAATAATAATTAATATGAGCTATATTTTTATAGATTCTAAAGATTTTTTAAAATATCATTACCCTTTAATGAAAATTAAAAATAATTTTTTGTTAAAACTCAATTTTCTGCCAGCATGATAGAAGGTGGCGTATCAAACCAGAGTAGTCTAAGTAAAGGTCATTTTATATTGCCCAATATCATTAATAAGTTATTCAGTTCCCATCAATTCCATGATAAAATTAGTTAAATGTTATATGGATATGCTTGGTATCCAATAGATTCTATTGATACTGAATATTAAAACAAAGGGAGGGAGAGAAAGGGAGGGGTGGCGGGAGGGAGAGAGGGAAGGATAAAGAGAGAGAGAATGGTTTTTAGGAAATAAAATAAAAGCTAATATTTGTTCCAGCTGCTGGTTCTTCCATTTTACTACTTATTTCACTACTTTTTGCAGCTGTTGTATATTTAGATTTAATTCTTCCCACTGCCACTTAAGCCTTTCACTTTATCTACTCGATGAAGACCCTTTATTTACCCTCAATCTTTCCACAAAACAATACAAAGCTCAATTTTTTTCATCTCCACCTGATCTGATTGTTTTCCAAAGTCACTAGAAAGTGTAATAGAAAAAGATGGAACCTGGCCAGCGTGGCTCAGTGGATTGAGGATTGTCCCATGGACTGAGAAGTCCTGGTTCGATTTCCGGTCAGGGACCCTTCCCTGAGTTGTGGGCTCGATCCCCAGTAGGGGGTGTGCACGAAGCAGCCAATCGATGTATCTCTCTCACATAGATGTTTCTATCTCTCTCTCAAAAAAAAAAAGTCAATTAAAAAAACATATTAAGAAAAAAATGGAAGATAAATTGCACAGTGTTTTTTAGTCAATATTAGAATATTGTATTAGTTTCAAGTATACAATATAGTGATTCAATATTTATATACCTCAATGTGATCACCACAATAACTCTATTACCTATCTGTCACTATACAAAGGTATCATAACACCATTAATTTATTCCTAGTGCTATACATTACACCCCCAGGACTTCCTTATTTTAAACCGGAGCTTGTACCTCTTATTCCCTTTCACTCTTTTCATCCATTCCCCCAAACCCCTCCACTCTGACAACCATTAGTTTGTTTTCTGTATTTATAAGTCTGTTTCTGTTTTGTTTTTCTGTTCATTTGTTTTATTTTTTAGATTCCACACATAAGCAATAACATACTTGTCTTTCTCTGACTAACTTATTTCACTTAGCAAAATACCCTCTAGGTCCATTCATGTTGTCACAAATGGTGATTTCATTCTTTTTTATTGCTGATATTCCATTGTATGTATACCATATCTTCTTTATCCATTAATCTATTGATTGACCTCTAGGTTGCTACTATATCTTGGCTATTGTGAATAATGCTGCTGTGAACATAGGGGTTCATATATCTTTTCAAATTAGTGTTTTCATTTTCTTAGGATAAATACCCAGAGGTAGAATTGCTGAGTTGTACGGCAGTTCTACTTTTAATTTTTTGAGGTCCCTCCATATTGTTTTTCATAGTGACTGCATCAGTTTATTCCCACCAACAGTGCACAAGTGTTCTTTTTCTCTATTTCCTTTGTCAATACTTGCTGTTTGTTGATTTTTTTTATAATAGTCATTGTGACAAATGTGAGGTGGTATGTCACGGTCATTTTGCTTCGCATTTTTCTGATGATTAATAATGTTGAACATATTTTCATATGTCTGTTGGCATTGGTATGTCTTCTTTGGAAAAATGTCTTTTCAGGTCCCCTGCTTATTTTTAATATTACTTTGGATAGTAACGCTTATGGAATATATAATTTGCACATATCTTCTCCAATTCAGTAGGTTTTCTTTTTGTCTTTTTGATGGTTTCCTTTGTTGTGCTAAAGTTTTTCACTTTGATATAGTGCCATTTGCTTATTTTTGCTTTTGTTCGCATTGCCCAGGAAGATATATCCAAAAACATATCGCTAAAACTGGTATCAAACAGTTTGCTGACAATGTTTTCATCTAGGAGTTTATGGTTTTAAGTCTCTAGAATAGAACTACTCTGATATCAAAACCAGACAAAGACACTACAAAAAAAAAAAAAAAGAATAAAAGAAAAGAATCTTATATATCAGTATACTTATTGAACATAGATGCAAAAATTTTAAAGAAAATATTAGCAAACCAAATCTAACAATACATTAAAATAATTATACACCATGATTAAGTGGGATTTATTCCATGAATTGCAAGGAAGGCTCAAAAATCTACCAATCAAACCATGTGATACACATTAACATGACCAAGTATAACAATCATATGATTATCTCGACAGAGACAAAAAAAGGACGTGAAAAAATGTACACCCATTTATGATAAAAACTCTCAACAAAATGAGTATAGAAGGAACATATAGCAACATAATGAAAGCAATATATATATTAAGCTCACAGCTAACAACGTATCAATGGTGAAAAACTGAAAACTTTTTCTCTAAAATCAGGAATGAGAAAAGTATGCCCACTCTCATCCCTTTTATTCAAAATTATGTTGGAAGTTCTAAGCACAACAATCGGACAAAATAAATAAATAAACAAACAAACAAAAAAATAAAAGGTATCTAAATTGGAAAGAAGTAAAACTGTCACTATTTCAAATGACATGATACCATATGTAGAAAACCCTTAAGACTCCACCAAAAATTATTAGAACTAATAAATGAATGCAGTAAAGTAACACAATACAAAATTGTTATACAGGAATAGGTTGTATTTTATATACTAATAACACACTATCAAGAAGAGAAATCAATAAAACAATTTTATTTACACTGCATCAAAAACAATAAAATACCTGGGAATAATTTTAACCAAGAGATTGAAAAACTAGTACTCTGAAAATTATAAGACACTGACGAAAGAAATTGAAGATGACATAAATAAATGGAAAGATATACAGTGATCATGGATCAAAAGCTTTAATGCCATTTAAATGCCCATACTACCAAAGCAATCTGCAGACTCAATATATTCCCTATCAAAATTCCAAAGGCATTTTTCACAGAAACAAAACAAACAATTCTAAAATTTGTATGAAACCACAAGAGACCCAAACAGCCAGAGCAATCTTGAGACAGAAGAACAAAGCTGGAGGTATTATGCTCCCTGCTTTCAAAATATACTATAAAGTTTTAGTAATCAAAACAGTATGGTACTGGCACAAAACAGTCACATACATAAGTGGAACAGAAGAGGAGTCCAGAAATAAACCCATGCTTACACAGTCAATCAATCTATGATAAAACAGGTAAGAACATACAATGGGGAAATGGCAATTTCTTCAATAAATGGTGTTGGGGAAAGTGGACAGACATGCAAGAAATAAAACTGAACCACTTTCTTACATCAGATACAAAAATAAATTTAAAATGATTTAAAGATTTAAATGTAAGACCTGAAATTGTGCAGTTTTTTAATCAGTCTACCACATACTTCTTTTCATTAAGTACTTTAATAATTTAAACTATTTGGATGATAGAAACTGATACATATAACAATGTTATAAAGAGAGAAACAATAAATAGGCATGTACATATTTATACTCTATTTTTATTATTTTATTTATAATAACTGTAGCTATAGTTTTAATTTGAGAAGAAAGTGAAAAGCAACCCCTGTGAGGTTTTTCAGTGATCACTTGTATACACTTAAGCATCTTCTCACTGATGAGAGGAAGGAGGAAGTATGAATTGAGAAATCTCTATGTTCTAGTAAAATGCCAGTAATTTAAGTCCATTAATTCATTAATCCACCTCTCACTAAGGCTGACCAAAGATATTTACCTTGAAAGTTTGTGAAATTAACACTCTCCTTTATGTCTAGCAATTATTTTAAAGTAATCTTTTG
Organism: Tadarida brasiliensis; assembly: GCA_030848825.1. Classification (NCBI taxonomy): domain Eukaryota; kingdom Metazoa; phylum Chordata; class Mammalia; order Chiroptera; family Molossidae; genus Tadarida; species Tadarida brasiliensis. The sequence continues at coordinate 61,571,861 of CM061262.1, forward strand.
AAAAATGACCAATACTCACATTTTTAAATGAATTAATTAATGCAACTATGGAACATGGCTGTGTTCATTCGAATATGAAAAACTATTGTCCTGGTTCATCAGAAGTGAAGTATTCTCTAGGGTTATTTTTTTTTAATTCTCCACCATCGTTCGCTTGAGTGTCATTGTCCTGCACCTGGGCTCTTTCATGAGCTTAGATACCAGTGTTTACTAGAGGGTTCTAACCAGATGCAGCAAGTAGCAAAGATGTCACATGCCATGTGGGACTGTAATACAGTGCACCTGACAACTGGCAGAGCCCTTGGAAATGAGGCTTAATGGTTAAATGAGTGCAATTAAGTGAGCTGTTACATCTCTGCTGTCCCAGAGTATGAGAATGCTTAATGGGACTCGTCAGCCTCATTCCAAGTTACAGACACTTACGAACTGAATGAGCATAAACAGCAAAAGCCACAGTAAATCAGTTGCACAAAAGAATTTATAAATATAAAAAATGATAAGCAATTTTGATCTACTGGTTTCTTTTAGTAATACAGCTTAGCATTAGACAGTATAGTGATGCTAGAATCATTTCCAATTTAACACATTTTACTTTGCTGTATTACAAGTTCATAAAAATGTTATCTCCTTTTGCTAGAGCAAACTAACCATTTGTAAGCCATAACTTCCCAGGAAGGCCAGGGAGACCTTCAATTCCACTGCCAAACTCAAAACTTTTAGATTGCTAAATGCAGGTTAAGAAATAGTTCTGCACTGACCTATGTGTTGCAATTCCTATCCAACAGTTATTTTGAAACAATCAATAGTACAGAGAACCAAAAGTTCAAGATTACAGAAATTGCCTATTTGGACAATCATGTGGAAAAAAAAAAAAAAAAAGATAGGACATTATTTTGTTCTTCCCTGATCAGTTTTTGTCGTCAGGGTGGGATTGGGGAGAGGAGAATATAAACTTCCTCAAGTCACCGACAATAAAGCCATAATTTTAACTTTTGCAGAAAAAAAACAACAGTATCCCAATTTGGTAAACAGAAAGGAAGATTTCAGACAGAAGGTCATGTGAACAACCTTGAAGAGATTTGAAGAAAAGATTTAAGATAATCTGTGTTAAAGATAGCAAGTGCAGACAAAAATAAAAATGATGAACCAACATGATGAGTTCAAGCTTTTCTGTTACAGAACATAGAAAGTGTTGTCTTGCTCCACAATTTTTTGCACACAAGGAAATTACTTCTTTACTAAGAACAGTAAAGGAAAGAATGAGTGTATATCATGATTTTTAGTTAAAAAAATTTAAACACCAAAATATGCTATACAAACGGAATAATATGAATGGGCCAAATCAACACTGCTAACACTGGCATAGATAGTTCAGATTTTACTAGATTTGACCTGAAAATGTATTTGACTATAAAATTATATATGTGATTGAAGAAGTTAAATGAAAACTAAAGATAAGAAATTAGTTATCTATTAGCTAGAAGTCTGATCAATTTCATTACAGTAAGATTTTTATATATTGTCCATTGAGATTTCTATGGCTTTCTACAGTTTATCCCAAAAAGAAAATTAGTAATAAGAAAAAAATTAAGAAAATATAGTTTGATGCATATTTGATATATGAAAATGGGAACAAAGCACATTCAATGAGATCGATCAGATGCAAACATGTGTGGTGTCTGCTGGAGCAGATGGCCCAGTTGATGAGAATTTCAGACCGTTTACAGCCAGACTTCAGGCCCAATGTCAGCTCATTTGAAAGAGAGAAAAGGGAAATCATAAAACACCAACCTGAGAAAAGCTCAACTAAAAGAAAAAAAAAATGTATCAAATTCTAGTCACTGGCTCATTTAGTCAAACTTTATTTTTTTTAACTTGAGCTTTCATGTTTTCATTTCTGACAAGAGCCTGAAAAGTAAGATCATGATGAAGAATATGATCATTTAAAGATTTAGGTTTAGTATAATGATCAAATCTACTTTTCATTTATGAAAAATAATTTGGTCACTTAACAAATGTAGCACTGAACAAATTTCATACCCATATTATTGAGTAAAGGAGGTGACTTTTTTCTCGTTACATGTTAACTAATGAAATGGTTCACAGTTGGCATGTGGCAGATGGTGCCCCTTTCACACCAGCGAAAGCCGTGCCACAGAATGCTACATGACTCTTCTAAGAATGTTTGTCTTCTCTGTCTTCCCCATATGGTATTCAATTCTAAAATAGATTTTTCTGCTCACACTCACTATCTCTGTTTAATATTCTATAGTTGAGGATCAGGTGACCCAAAGAGGAGAGCAAGTTCCAGTAAACCTTCCGTTCCCAGTTGGGTCTATAGGGATCTCCATGCGTTTTCGCAGAATGTGGGAATTTCAGAGAAATCAGCTGAAAACTCAGCGCACACATTTGCCTTAATATCTAATTCCCCATGACAGCAGAACTCTGAGATTAAATTATTTAGGTCTAATCAACCTTCTTAGTTTAACTCACCTAGCTATTTAGAAATTAGACCTTAGAAATGCAACAACTGAACAGAGGCAGATCAAAGTTTGACACAGGGAATTTTGCCATGACTTCTAATATATAATTAGATTGCAAACTCCAAGGCTCCATAGCATAGATTTATAAAGTGAGTTAAATGATAGTGTCATTAGTTCTGACTGGCAGCCTTATGTTCCTGAGACATAAACCTTTAATGAAGACATGTTGTTTGGTTAAAGACATTTAAGTTATACAGTAAAATGTGTTTTGTCCATAAACATGAAGACAAAAATTTTACTAGTAATCTATTGTTACTCTCAATTCTAAAGTTTAGAGAAAAGATTTCTCTTGAAAATTCCCCACTTCTGAAGACCTCATGGTAATGAACATTGGGCAATGGGTTACTGAGGTTATTGTCACCTCCTTTACTTGACTACATCTACTAAGCGGTTTTATGAATATCCTTTGTCATGTTTAAAAATATGATAATAAAATTCCTTTTAAATAAACAAAATAACTATAAGTCATTTAATTTTAATAGATTTTTTCGAGAAAAGTTTTAAGTTCACAGAAAAATTGAGGCGAAAGTACATGGAGTTCCTATATACTCCGGGCCTCCATACATGCATAGTATTCTCCACTACCAACACCCCCAACCAGAGTGGTACATTTGTTACAATTGATTAACCTACTTTGATATATCATTATCACCCAAAGTCTATAGTTTACGCTGGGGTTCACTCTTGGTGGTGTAGATTCTATTGGTTTGGAATGTGTAACGACATGTATTCAGCAGTACAGTTTCATAAACAGTAGTGCCACTGCCCTAAAAATCCTCTCTAATACACCTTTTCATCTAACCCTCCTTCCCAATTTCTGGCAATCACTGATCTTTTTACTGTCTCCATAGTTTTGCATTTTACAGAGTACCATATAGTTGGAATTATGTAGTAAGTAGTCATTTCAGATTGGATTTTCACTTATTAATATTCATTTACGGTACCTCCATGTCTTTCCATGGCTTGATAACTCCTTTCTTCTTAGTGCTGAATAATATTCCATTGTCTGGATGGACCAGATTATTTATCCTTTCACCCACTGAAGGATATTTTTGGTAGCTTCTGAGTTACAAATGAAGCAGCTATAAACATCTGTGTGCAGGTTTTTGTGTGGATATAAGTTTCTATTTCTTTGAGCAAATACCAAGAAGCACACTGGCTGGATTGTAAATTTAGTTTTATAAGAAACCACCAAACTATCTTCCAAGGTGTTGGACCATTTTTCATGCAGATGCAATGAATGAGTGTCTCTGTGGCTCACATCCTTGCCGGCATTTGGCGGGAATCCGTGTTCTGAACATTGGCTGTTCTAACGGGCATGTAGTGGTACCTCGCTGTTGCTTTAATTTGCATTTCCTGGATGACATATGTGGAGCAGCTCTGTAGGACTTTCCTTAATAGTGAATTGAAATATTCTTCATTTATACTTGCAGTACCTGCCTGTTTCTCAGTCGGGAAAAATGTTTCTCTGATTCTCCAGCTATTGCACATTGTATCTTCCTGGTGAAAGACAATAATAATTTACCTCCAGCTGATGTATGCCTACGAAACAGTTTGTACATAATTCCTCTCCCGTATCATATAAAATTAAGATTATTTATTTATAAAAATGTTACTGTCTGTCCTAGTAGATTATGCATTCTAAAAGTCAGAAAATTATATATTTACTCTTGTCCCCCCAGTGTAAAATACACAATAAGTGCTCAATAAATACTATTGAATGAGTAAATATACATTATAGATGTACATATTAGTGATAATATTAACACATAAAGTTTATGACTATAAATATTATTATAATTAGAAAAATCTTTTAAACTAAAAAATTTTTCACTTGTTTTCTATTATTTATATTTTATTATGACTGCACATTAAAACTTACAGGAAAGAAAGCAGGAAAGAAGATGCAAAACAAATTTTCTGGCAGTTTCATATTACATGTTAAGAAGCAGTAATACAGTTTTTAAGATGCTAAGTTATCTTAATAAGAGTACCTATAAAATTATAACAAACCTAAAATGAAATTCTTTTAAAAAGATAGAATATTGTTATAAATTAGTATGGCCTTTAGAAAGAAAGACACTATTTATTCACTAATGTATTCATTTATTCATTGTGGAAAAGAATAAGTGAAGAATAAAAGATGACATAACATACAGCCATTGTTCTGATCATGTTAAAACTTAGCAGTTGAGGTAAGCACTGAAGGTATTAAAGGAAGTTTGAAAAAGAATAATAACTTTCAGCTAGAGAGCATGGACACCGTCATAGAAAGCAGAAGAACGGTCCCTTTAGTGGTCTCTTTGCTTCTGGTGAAAAGTGATATTTTACAGTTGCAGAGTTTTTTTATTGCTGTTTGTTTTTGCTATGTTACTATGTTATTCCTTAAAATGTCATTTTAAAAATAAAATCAAAATGCCAATGGTTTAAAGTAACTTTAATTAGGAAACAGTCTTGGCAAATAATAAACCAGTTTCTTTCAGGAAAAATTCAAACAGCCTTTATAGGAAGTGATTAATAGCATATGTTAAATCAGTGGACCCACATCAAGGAGAATGAACTCTGTCTTAGAGAGCTCAAGAAGGAGATATGTGTCAAATTCTTCCTAATTTAATGAAATGCAGTAATGGAAATTGAATATAAAAACATCTTATTTGAGCATATAGTATGCTCAAATATATTTGGTAAATGAAATTGGATTTTATTAGCAAATTTCAGGAACCAAACCATGCATGTGATGATAATTATATAACTTTGTGATAATATTCAGGGTGTTTTAACAAATAACCTAAAGCACTGAGTAGAAAGTTCAAAGATTTAATCCACTATCATTTGGAGTGCTCTAAATTCATCCTGTCTACATGCCCAGTCATTATCCTAAACTGTTTGTTTCCACCTTACATTATTTCACATTTATTTGAGGCAATGGAGACAACTGAACACAAAACAAAAATATTTATGATCAGAAAATGAGAACATCTGTGAAAGGGACAAAGTAGAAAAAGTATATGATGAAGAAAATACACAAAATGCATGCCATTAATTCTTATGAAACAGCAAGATATGGTCTATGACTTTGCTTTTGAGCTTCACAGCAGCCAACCCTAAAGGGATATGTGAATTATTTACATGAGTCACAGTGTCCATAAGACATTTATAATTCAAAGAAATCATTGGTCATCTTCATAATGAGACCAGAGACGTGTTTCTTCCCTACATTTTGATCTTTGTGTGATATAATGGAGTCTGCTGAAGCATTCCTGTAATAGACACAGTCATGTGTTTCATACAGTTGTTAAGCATGTTTCAATGTATACTAATTCCATAATGCTAAAGCTTCAGGCAGAAGATAAGATTTGAATCCAGTAGGGTAATTTCCAATGAATCAGTTTAATCCAAAAATAAAATTAGATTATCTACATAAAATGATTTTTAATTGTGCATCCTGCTTGTGTATTCCATGATTTTAGTTCTTACACTTGCACTTTTGAGAACTCCTGGGCATCAAAGAGTTTTGAGATTCCACTCACTGTCAAATTCCAGAACAATTCCAAATGATTTGAAAGCCATCTGAGTAGTAAGTAGATGCAGTTACATTGTGCAAATTGAGAAAACTAATCTGGAGTCCAAACCTCTTTTAAAAAGTAGACAAAATAAAAATTTGTGGTCATGGTCAATATTTTCCCCCTAACATGTAGGGTTTTCTCCAACACAGATAAAATAGGTAAGTAAGGCTCTAAAACTCTATACCTTTTTGCATAAACAGAATATTTTTAATTTGGAAAAAATTTAAAGTGAACATTATAAACATTACTTATAACCACAATAATATCTTAATAAATATATCAAACCATTTAGTGGTGACAATAACAAGAGTTTGAAGATAACAAGAGTTTTCAGATCATCACATGTTTAATTAGTTAACTTCCAAATGATTTCAACTGTAAAGTATTTATGAAAGGGAGGACTTTAGTTTTGTGCACTTGTTTACTAAAATATTTTATTTATATCAATAATGGCATGTCTTCTGCATAAAAATGCTTAATACATATAAATTCAGCATTCAGTTCATGAATATTCATAGAATGAAAATAGTAATATTAATAGCTACCATTTTGTTAATAGTTTTATAGTGTGTCAGACAGGTACTATTCTAAGCACTGTGCAGGTATTAAATGATTTAATCTTCACAACCACTCTACAAAGTAGGTACTATTTTTAAAGTCAATTTAAAGATGAGGAAACTAAGGCACAGACTGTGTAAGCCTTTTGGCCAAGGTCACAGAACTGCTAAGTGGCTGAGGCAGGATTGCAAGCCGGGCAGTCTAAATCCAGAGCATATGTTTAGAACCAATTCAAACCACAGCAGCAGGTGCTGGAGATATCATGATGAGCAGGACAGACCTGACCTTTACCTTCGCAGAGTCAATGGGAAAGAAATTGTATTTAACAACTAACTGCAACGAAGATGTATCTGATGTGGGAATTCACAGTAGGGGAACTAAGTTAATGTTTTTAAAAGAAGAAAAAAAGAAGGAGGACAGTATGGAGTGGGAAAGAAACTTCCAGCAAGAGAAAACTGAATTTGCAAAATCCTATGATCCTCTGAATTTATATTGAATAGTACAGTATTATCTTTCTCAGTCCTGTACATATCAGATAGTGATCTCTATATTGAGTAAATAAATGTATCACTTTATCTTTTACTTCCTATTTCTTCCAGATATAAAGTTTGTCCGTAGAGATTTAAATTATATAACATTTGCTTTAAAGCACAGTAGATTATACAGCAGTATAAATTATCTCAGCAAATTTGTTTACTTCTGATATTAACATCATTAGCATTACAATGTTTAAATGGTGAAGCATGAACTGCTAAATGCCTGGCATATTTACTTTATCAGAAAATACGTAAGATTAGTTTTTACTTCAAAATATAAACTCGTCTATCACCTTATATAGTTACAAGACCCAAACTGCAAAGATATGCAATAGCGTTCAACTCAAGTTGAACACAAAGAATGAGAATTAATCTCAAAAGCAAGTGACCATGTACACTGGGAGAACATTTTATGCAACACAGTGCAAGTTGCACAGTTATAAAGTGAGGGATGTCATTTCTGCCATGTGAATTTTGAAAGTAAAGGGCGTTTTAAAGACACGCCCCTAGCCCACCTTGTCTGCTGTATTCTAGATAGCTCAGCAGTATGGAATCAATAATCTGCACTAAATAGAAACTCAGAGACCTCAAGGCTTTGTAACTGTAAATAATAGCATTGATAAAGGAGGAAAACATCAGCAAACAGTATTAATTTTAAAGGTCATTTTTCTGTCTTCACAAAATAGGCATCTGCACTTTAGGATTTCTAGTTAATATATGGATCAAGTAAATGATTCAATCTTATCTCATGTTAGCATTTAGAAATATCTAACAGCAATTGCTTTGCATTTTCTTAGAAATTCACTGTTTAAAAACAAAAACAAAAAACTCATCTTGTTTCTATGTGTCTTCCACCTGAGAATTCAGTAAATGTAATTTTACGTATAGTATAAATCAAGTACATTACACAATATTATTCCAAATAAAAATGTAGCCTTCCTAACTGGATGCAATTCTAGATTTCATTTGCTGCATTTTAACTTTTTAAAAATCACTTCTTCTTTAAAACAAAAGATTTTTTATACTTCATTAACTCATTTTTTAAAATTTATATTTATTGCTGAAAGTATAGTCTCTCCATCACTATGGTCAAATTTGTCTTACAAGAGGTATCGAGATACTATGATTTTATGAATATGCCTTATTTTTTCAATGTGTGGAGGGTGGAAGCCTTCTATTCTGTCTTTCCATCTCAGTCCTATGCTTCACTTGATATTACACATGGATGATTGGTTAATGAATGATATTAAGCAATACTAAAATATAATTTAGAAATAAATGGAAAGAAACAGGCAACATCATTCCCCTGAAAATTCTGCCCATTGCAACCATAATGATCAGCCCTGACCCCTCAGTTGTTATAACCTCTGTTTTGTCACAATTGAAATGGGCAAAATCATGACTTAACTTTTGGATAACTATGGAGGAACTATTTGCAATCATAAAATACTCATTATTATTAAACACTATCAGCATAACAAATATTTTTGAAGGCTAAAAACACTAAAATTGTTAGTAATTTGAGGGGAAAAATCACAAACTATCGTCTGGCCAAGCTCAATTCAACAATTTACAATGTTAATGCATCAGTTCCTCCAGTGAAGAAAGTGATCATCAGAAGGGTCACACAGATAGAAATGTGTGCTGATTGATTGATAGGTAGAGGAAAGTGATAGAGGAAAGTGATAATGTTGAAGATTAGAAGTAACTTTTTTGAATGGAAATTTATCAATACATTGTAAGAATAATAAGCTATTCCAATCCTTATTCTGAGAAATCTTTCATTTTGTCATAAGGAAAATATTCAAAAGAAGAAATTAAAATAATTTATGTAAAAGATTTTTTTACACTGTTTAATAATAATATTTTTAAAAATTAAACATAAAATGAACACATTAAGTCATAGGTATATGATAGATTGAGCAGCTATGAATATGATAAATACTAAGACTGAAAAACAATTAGACATTTTATGAAAAGTTTAAGCAAAAATTAAAAATTATAATTTTATAGCCACTATGTATAAAAATATATATTTTTCATAAGATATGAAAAGAAGGAGAGATCAGAATAAGGTACAGACAAATGTAAATGAGTGGGTTGATAGTAACTTTATTTATTGTTAAATATTTTTAAAATATTGATTTAATATTTCATTGGAAACTATAAAAAATACAAGTTATATTTAGAGTTTTTAAGTATTAAAGGAATTTTCTGATCAATGTTTCTGAATGTTCTTTATTTAGCAGATGATTAACAAAAAACATTTTCTTTTAGTTTGAATTGATTTTGCTCTGATTATTTATATATAAACAGATATGTGTAAGCATATACTTATAGATTAATATAAACTTCATTCTTTCTTCACTAGAATATAAATTCGTAGAGTGAGAATTCTTATGTGCTTTGTTAACGGACCTATCTAAAATATCTGGAATCATGTCTGGCACATAGTAAATTTCAGTAAATATCTGTTTGATGAATGAATGGATCATTTTAAGTAGTTATGAACAGCTCTGTCAGGATTCATATGTTCATATGTTCATATGTAAATATGCTATTCTCAGAGTAATAATTCACTCCCCCCTTTTTAACGAATAGGTTGGATTTTATTGTATTGTGTGAAAAAGGTAAAACATGGTACAGCTGGATTCTTTGACAACACAGGTATTAAATACTGCACTGATAAAGTTTATATGGCAGGTAGAAAATTTAAAACTATGTACCATATATACAGAACATTACCCAATATATTTTCAAATATTTAGTAGGTATATGACTCATATCAAATATTTTTAAAAACCACCAAAAAAATGACTGGAACCACAGGATTCTTTGTCCTCTGTAGGATTCCAAGAGAAGACAAAGTGTATTCCTAGACAGAATAACAAATAAGTATTTAATTTAATATCCCTGCTTATTTTGAAACATGCTGCCTATATTAATTTTATAATGTTATGAGGAGAATTACATATACAACAAGTAATATTGTAAGGAGAATATATTAACAGGAAAAAAACAGGAATGAAGGTAGGCTGGTGAGTAATGATATTCTATCTAAAGTTCTACCAGAAATCCCATTAACTACATGTCTTGGGTCATTTATTCATAGGCAATAAAGAATTCAGTCCAGTAGATGCCAGATACACTTGTAAGCAAGCTTATCATAAGATAATTTCTTTGCCACAATACATACAGATGCTCTCCGGGCCATTAATTTTATACTGTCTTTCATACATATTTTCTTAATGCTAAAAATATAATTGCAGGTTTTAATCTTTATAATGTGTTATGGGTTGAAATGTGTCCTCAAAAAGATATGTTGGAGTTCTAACCCCCAGGACCTGTTTGACAATAGAGTCGTTACAAATGTAATAAGTTAAGATGAAGTCATCCCGGAGTGGGGTGGGCTCTTAATCCAATATGATGTGTGTCCTTATCAGATAATGATATGAAGACATGAGGAAAAAATTCGAGGTGAAAACGGATGCAGAGATTGGAGTTATGCTGCCACCAACCAAGCAATGGCTGGGACTACCAGAGCTAGAGGAGACAAGGAAGAATGTTCTTTAGAATCTTCAGAGGCAACATGGCCCTGCTGATACCTAGATTTCAGGCTTTTAACCTCCACAGCTGTGAGAGAATACATTTTTATATTTTTATGTCATCCAGTTGTTACTTTGTTATAGCAGGAACCTAATACTACCCTAGGAAACTATTAAATTGAATAATGACATATCAATACCATGCAAGTTAAAGACATAAGTTTCAATCTTGGTGTCACCGTACTTCATAATGAGTAATCATAGTGGGATGCTGAACCAAAAAGTCTGAATCTGACAGCGAAAATGCTATCTACATCATAGTAACAGTTGCCTCTCTTCTTCCCTTTTTCTTCCATTGAGCTGTTGTGTATTAAGAGTGCTATCATCAGAGGTAAAGAATACATCCAACCTTTCCCCGAGTTCCCATTATACTTATAAAATCACACCAGGTGCTACAGCGACTTGTATTTGATGCAAACAAAATGTAAACTGATCTCAGAGAATTAAAATTCTCTGAAAGAAGGGTGAGGTTCAACTTTCTAATGCTAACTAAATTTTCCTGCTTGTGCTGGTTCAAAGAAAACCAACAGTATCTCTTGAATGCAGATGTATGTGAAGAGCAAACATGCGACACACAGATAAGAGTAGCAGGGGAAATCCAAATAAGAATACATGAAAACATAGCAGGCATTTCCTTAGTAACATAGCACATTCAGCCCATGGAAATGAAGAGAATATTAACTGAACGGTGAGACTAGCAGTCCAGAGGGAACCGCAGTCACTGACCTGAGACTGTCAGTTCCCCACAGTTACTGACAGTAAGTTTTTTACAAGTCAAAAAATTAAATGCTTCTCCTTTTGCATCCCATGCCCCAGAGTTTCCTAGCAAATTTGACAACATGGGAATCCTTTTGACAGCCCTTTGCTGTTTTGGTCCAGTATTTGACAGCCTGTATAAATTTATTGGGTAGCACAGAAGAGCAATATATGGACTAATAACAGCAAAATTAAAGTATTTCAAAAATTTCAACCCAGTATCTGAAGATAGAAATTCAGGTAATTATGTTGACCTTTCTATTGAAGGTTCTGGGAAAAATGAGATTTTTAGAAAATCTGTATTAACCTATCTAAAATACAACCAAAAAAACCTCAAAATTTTTTTGTCCTCCTAAAAATTTCACAATTTTCCCAAACTTTCCAGAATTATGACAGTAATATATCCGGATATGTGTAAATTTTTAAATTATAATCTCTACCTTTATTCATTATCTGCAATTTTAGTTTTTTTCCAATCCTTTTCTGATGAGTTTATTTTAACTGGCAAGGTTAACAGCATGTTAATAATTAGATTAATTTAAGAGGAAGTGTATGTGAGGTTGTATGTGCTTGTGTGTGTGTGTGTGTGTGTGTGTGATACTTTCATATGATATTTTAGGGACTTTGCTGATCTTAATAAACACTACTTGTGGTTTTCACAAAATTGCAAAAAATATGGTGAATAGTAACTGCACTAGTTACTTTCCATAAGGAGAGGCTATACAAGTATTTGTGAGGACACTGAGCAATATTAAACTTTCATTTACATTGAAACAATTCTTTTAATTGGTGTTTTCTGTAGAGGTGTTTGCTTTTCATGGCATTGCCAAAATACCCCCAAATTAGTCAAATGTTGAGGAATAAGCTAAAGATTTGAAAAAATAATAAACTGTCGAATGATGAGTTCACACATAAGTTTTGAATCCCGATAGTAACCTAGCTTCCTTTGTTACGCTGCCTGCCTGAAGCACTTGCTGAATCAACTGCCCCCTGGCTTCCTAATAAAGCAAAGTTTCTTCCTGAAACAAGGGGAGGGAGGCTAACAGGTAATTACACAATAGCAGTGAAACAAAGATGAGTCGTGCCCCACTAAGCTTGTCTCTCAAAAATCTGTACTCAGGGTTTTCTATAAATCAACGCACAACCATACACACACACACATTAAAGTGCGCTTGATTTTTCTAACATCTCTGGTGAAATTTCTCCTTGAAACTGATAAACATTAGATTCAGACATGAAAATTATGATCATCATTTATATGTTCAAGTGGTAAATCACTCTAATATCACCAACACAGTGTTGTTTATATGAAATTTATTTGATGGTTAAACTTTGAATCCAAGGAATTCTCATAGAAATTCTTTACTTTAAAATGTTTGCAAGTAACAACATATCACACACACACACATACACATGTGGCATCTTTGATGAAATGTAACTGAAGAGATTTATTATAGACCTAAAAAAGTCCCCGAAGTGACTCACATCCCAACAGTAGAATTCATTTTTAAAACTCACATTAAGAAAAGAAACACTCTAAAAGCCATTACAAAATTAAAAATAATATTTTGATCATTGATTATTAGTGATCATTTTCTGGAGAACTAAGATGCTTAGTAGAGACAAAGAGGATATGAGAAGAAAATAAATTTTGAGAGAGGAAAAGACAAAATGTGAGGAAAAAAGAGAAACAGTTTTGCATTACAGCATTTATATTTATATATTCTCTATTTCATATATTTTCCATTAAAAAACAAGTCTCACGATGCCATCAAATATCCACTGTGGTCCCTATCACCTGTCCACTCACTTCCAGTTCTGCCTGCTGAGACTGGACTGCTCGGAAGCTGACCTGTGTACGTTTCCAGGAGTCATATACTTGTTTCAGGGCATCAGGAAAGACACTGAACAACTCCGTTTCCTTAGAGCACTACACAGAACAGGCACCAGGGTTCCTTTTTGCTGTTTATCACATTGCTGCTAATATCTGACGGTCTCCTGTTGAGGTCTGGCCTTACGTCACAAGCAGATAGAACTTAAAGGTGATGCCCTCTCGTATGCATCCATTTTCTAGATGCCGTTGTAAATCTAAACGCCTTGCGAGTCTTCTGTACACTTTCACTTGCTGCTTGGGTGCGATTTTCAAGTTTTTCACTTTGTCTAAAGACATGAGGACGAGCGGTGCTATTTTTATTCCTGTCTCCGGAGTGCTTACACACACAGGGCTGTTAGTATAACTCCTCTGCGCTCTGCAGGTCGCAGCTCCCTCTGCGATTTCTTCTCTATCACCGTCCTTGAGAAATAACACTAGCTGTCACTGCTCACACTGAAGGGGTGGGGGAAAGAAAGCCTCCCTCATTTCCTGGTGGTGTCTGTTTCTTCTCAGGGTTTCCCTGACCATGATTATGTATTTTCTCTTCTTCCCTGAACCCTCGGTGAGGTCTTGCCCTCTTAACCGCTCTCATTTGTGTCCATGTTGTTTCCTAGTTTCTCTTCTCCATTAGAATTTTTATTTCATAATTCTGTTTTATTCACCACATCTCACATCTCGACATTAAAGTTTCCAATGGCAGACACCCCATTTGTCCCTCCACCCAGCAGACTTCACTGGATGATCAAATTCTGACCATTTCAAAGTGTTTTTAAACCAATATATCTGTTTTTATATTACACATTTTCTGTACCCAGCCTCCCCAGCTCTTATGATTATGTGCTATAATTTGTGAGGGCATAGGTGTAAAGTTTTTGCTAGGCCCAAATTTAGACATGGATTTTTCTTCTAAGCAAATGAATGATAATAACTAACTCTCAGAGAACCAAAATTTGGAACTAAAGAGGGTTTTTTTTTGTTTTTTTTTTTCACATGAGCAATTTAAGACAAAAAGGAAAAATAAAAACGTAATGCCTCACTCCTAAATTTAATTTTAATTACTTTTATTGATTTGGGGGGAGTTGTTGTTCCACTTATTTATGCATTCATTGGATTCATTGGTTGCTTCTTGTATGTGCCCTGACCAGGGATTGCACCCACAACCTTGGCATAGCGGGACGATGCTCTAACCAACTGAACCGCCATATGGCCGCCATATCTGGGACTCCAGCAACCTGGCTTACACTGGCTCATACATTTCATTTTTTAAAAATCCTCACCTGAGTTTATTGATTTTAGAGAGAGGAAGAAAGAGAGAGAGAGAAACATTGATTGGGTGCCTCTCACATGCCTCTCAATCGGAAATCAAACCCACAACCTGGGTACGTGACCTGACTAGGAATCAAACCCTCAACCTTTTGGTGTACTGTACAATGCTCCAACCAACTGAGCCACGCCAGCCAGGGCATCACCATTTAATTTTAACAGTTGGTAGGACAAAAGGATCAAGTCCCCCCAAAATCATGATGTCTGTTACATGTATATCAAGTCTTTGTATAAGCTTAATGTCTGGAACACCACATTGCTGTCAACTGGAACCCGTTTTCTGTCCATGTCTCCCACCCACACATTTAATGCCTTTTTCATTGTAACTAAGCACTGACCACGCACTGTGGCCATAACTTCTGTAGTTTGAGGAGCGAGAGAAAAACTAGCAGACATTTCTTTTTTCTTCTTCACCATTTCATGGATAGAAGAGTCATTCCTACTGTGGATCTTAGCTACTTCTGCATGCTAGTTCTTTCTTTTCTTATTAAATTGAGAACTTTCACCTTTTCACTTAAAGAAAGTGCTTTGCGGCTTCTCTTTGGCAGACCTGAACTGTCGGTATCACTACTCTTGTGCTTTGGGGACCATTATTGGTAAAATAAGGGTTACCTGAATACAGGCACTGCAAGGTCATGACAGCCAACCTGCTAAAACCCAAGGAATCCTCAGGTGACCACTGCACGGGCAGCAGGTAGTGTGTACAGCATGGACATGTTGGACAAAACGATGGGTTCAAGGCTCAGGCATGACGGAGCAGGACAGCACAAGACTTCATCACAATACCAAGAGTGGCTTGCAAATTAAAGTAATAAATTGTTTATTTCTGGAATTTTCTGTTTAATATTTCAGACCACGTTTGACTGTGGGTAACTGAAACCACAGAAAGAGAAACCATCCATAAGGGACTTCCGGTCAAGATGGCGGCGTAGGTAAAGGCGGTATTGTGTCTGCCCACAACCACATCAAAGTTACAACTAAACTACAGAACAACCATCATTCAGAACCGCCTGAAATCGAGCTGAATGGAAGTCCTACAACTATGAAATTAAAGAAGAAGCCACATCGAGACTGGTAGGAGGGGCGGAGGTGTGACGGGCTGGTCCTGCACCCGTGTGTGACAGATAAAAATCAGGAGGACACCTCAGCTGGGAAGGTCCTCCCCAAGGAGTGAGAGGTCCCTGTCCCACACCAGGTGCCCTGCTCAGGGTTCCAGTGCCAGGAAGAGAAGTCCCCATCACTTTTGACTGGAAAAACTAGCAGGAACTGAGGCTGAGGCTTCTGGAGCCCCCCGGCAGCTCCTCTTAAAGGGCCCGCCCACGGACTTACTTGGACTCACACACTCCAGGCTCCAGTGTGGGGGAGGCAGCTTGAAAGGCACCAGAGACATATGGGGAAGAACTGAGTTGTTTGGCATTGGGACAAGGGCTGGAGAGGTAGCTTTCTCCTGGATACACGTGCTGTCAGAGGCCTTTGTTCCTTTGGTGAGCCCTTCCCTGGGGCAGCAGACAGCCTCCATATCTGGGACTCCAGCTACCTGGCTCACACTGTTTGCCTTGCCCTGGTGATTCCCTGAGGCCCCGCCCCACCCAACTCTCAGACCCACCCAAGCTGTTTCCAAAGGCTTTATCATAGGATTGGCCTGTCTTGTTTCCTACTTCAGGTTTTCCTAAATTCTTTCAAACAAGCAGCATCTGGTCTCAGCTAGCCCTATACCTCTCGTTAAGTGGCCCCAAGCCTGGCACTAGAAGCAGCCAGCCTTGGTTCACACTTGGCTTTTTCTGGACACCTCCAAGCCCAGCACAAGAAACAGCCATCTGCAGATCACTTTGTAGCTTATGCCTGGTGGCCCCGGGTAGAACACATGCAGTGGACAGCTTCAGACCACATCAAAACACCACCACCCAACCACCTCCACAAGTGACACACTCAAGGAACGGACTCAGTGGGTACCAGAGCCCTGCTGAAGTAAGTCTTGCTCTGTGTGGTGGGCCCCTGCACAGCTGATCCTCCAAGGTAGTCAGAGGTCAGTGGATAGTGGGCACAGCCAGTCCTTGCAGCTGATCAGCCTGAGTAAAACCCTCTCATTGATGTGCCAACAGCAATCAAGACTCAATTACAACAGAAGGGTGTAAAGTCCATAGTAGGGATGCACCTCAAGGGCTCAGCTGGGAGATCAGGGAGGCTGTTCCACTGGACCCTACAGGACACCTACTTCAACAGGCCACCCTTGGAAGTGCAGGAGACATAGCAACTCTACCTAATACGTAGAAACAAACACAGGGAGACAGCCAAAATGAGGAGACAAAGAAACAAGTCCCCAATGAAAGAACAGAACAAAACTCCAGGAAAAGAACTAAGTGAAATGGAGATAAACAATCTAACAGATGCAGAGTTCAAAACACTGCTTATAAGGATGCTCAATGAACTTAGTGAGAACTTCAATGAACTTAGAGAGGGCCTCAGGAGTATAAAAAAGGACCAGTCAGAAATGAAGGATGCACAGTCAGAAATGAAGGAGGCACTAACTGAAATAAAGAATGATTTACACTGATTCAATAGTAGAGTAGGTAAAGCCAAGAAGCAAACCATTGATTTGGAATATAAGGAAGCAAAAAACACCCGATGAGAACAGCAAAAAGAAAAAAGAATCCAAAAAAATGAAGATAGTGTAAGGAGCCTCTGGGACAACTTAAAGCGTACCAACATTTGCATCTTGGGGGTGCCAGAAGGAGAAGAGAGAGAACAAGAAATTGAAAACCTATTTGAAAAACACAGTGACAGAAAATTTCCCTAACTTGGTGAAGGAAACAGACATACAAGTCCAGGAAACACAGAGATTTCCAAACAAGATGAACCCTAAGAGGCCCACACCAAGACACATCATCATCAAAATGCAAAAGGTTCAAGACAAAGAATCTTAAAAGAGAAAAGCAGTTAGTTACCTACAAGGGAGTTACCATAAGACTGTGAGGTGTTTTCTCAAAAGAAACTTTGCAGGCCAGAAGGGAGTGGCAAGAAATATTCAGAGTGATGAAAAGCAAGAACCTACAACCAAGATTACTCTATCCTGCAAAGCTGTCATTTAGAATCGATGGCCATATAAAGAGTTTCCCAGACAAAAAAAGCTAAAGGAGTTCATCACCACCAAACCATTATTATGTGAAATGTTGAAGGGTCTTCTTGAAGAAAAAGATAAAAAATATGAGCAAACAAAATGGCAATAAATACATATCTATCAACAATTGAATCTACAAACAAAATGAATAAGCAGAACAGAAACTTTCTCATAGATACAGAGAACATTTTATTAGTTACCAGATGGGGGGGCAGTTGGGGGAATGGGTGAAAAAGGTGAAGAGATTAAGAAGTACACATTGGTTGTTAGACTGATAAACCTCAAAGGGAAGGGGATGGGAGGTGGGAAGAAATAAACCAAAGAACTTATATGCATATATGCATAACCAATGGACACAGACAACAGTGTGGGGAAAGGCGGGGGTGGGGGGTGGGAATGGGGAGGAGGTTACCAATAGGGGAAAAAGGAGGAACATCTGTAACACATTCAACAATAAAGATAAGTTTAAAATAAAAAAGAAGAAAAAAAATCTTTTCCAAAAAAAAAAAAAGAGTAAGGACTGCTGTGTGTGTGTTCAACCTTGAGAGGTAATTAGAAGTCAGAGATTATTGAGTAAAAAGAAAAAAAAATAATACAGAAAGAGATATGGTAACTACAGAAAACATAAGGAACACTTAAAGCTTACAAACTACTTATAGCTCTTTAGTTGTCTTATGTAATTTTTATTTAATTTTTCTATTGAATGTTTTTCATCTAAATTCATAGCGATAACCCTATCTACTAATATGAACTTTCATAATCATTATAGCAAATATGCTTTACAAGATGTTTTCAGCTAATGAAATAGAAAAGTTATGAGGTAAAATCCAGGTTCTGATAAGGTAAAGTAGTTTCCATTAAATAACATTTACTCTTTGTGAGTGCTAAGTATATCTCGCAGGAATGCAGTGGGTCCAGTTTTAGACTCGTGCACTTTGATAACTAAGAGTAAATGCACTTTTTGTTACCTGTTGATTATGTGGCTTGATAAATGTTTACACATGAAATATTTTCTGTATTTAAATAAAAAATAATTTCTTGTGTGTGTTTTTTTCTATGTAGTTAATTGTTCACTACTTTGAACTACTCTAGGTCTAATAATAAATGAGATGTCGTATACTCTTTCATTGTCCTAAGACACGTTTTTTGCACATTTAAAAATCTCTGAAAATTAGCCTGGGTGGTGTGGCTCAGTGATTGAGCGTTGACCCATGCGCCAAGAGGTCGCTGGTTTGATTCCCAGTCAGGGCAAGTGCCCAGGTTATGGGCCAAATTCCCAGTTAGGGGCATGCAGGAGGCGGCCAATCAATGTTCTCATTCATCAATGTTTCTCTCTCTCTCTCCCTATCTCTTCCTCTTGTTCTAAAAATCAATAAAGAAAACAAAATTTTTTTAAGTCTCTGAAAATTAAGATATATTTCTATTACAATCATGCAGGCCAATATATTTAACATTTATATTATTTTTCTATATTAATGAAAGAGTGATTTTAAAAGTCTATTACATATAAACATAACTTCCAATAAATATGAAAAAAGAATTAAGTGATCTGAAAACATTGTATCAAGGTTTTTTGGAAGCATATTTAAAAATTTCTTAGAAGTACATATGATAGTAGTGCATCTTCCCTCCAGTGGTATATCAGACTAAATGAAAAGTGGCAGTTTCTAGCTTATATAGAACAAAATATTACTCCTAACATTTAATAGTTTGGGGATAATCAATTTCTTAGAACTTATTTTTGAAACATAAATTACTTCATTTTAAATTAACGTGAACTTTGAAAAATCTATTACCTCCATAATAAATATCTATTTAAAATATTATATTCATGAGTATTGTGTAAGTTGTGATTTCTGTTTTTTATTAAACTAAAAAGAAAATACTTCCTCACACAGGGAATAGCCATTTATGTAATTCAGACAATAGACTGGAGATTTTCTCTGAACTTGAAGGTCATATAAGGTTATATATAATTTAGGTGGCTTGCTATTTGGTGTAGGATTTTAAAAGTAGAATTACCATATGGCACAAAGAATTTTAAATTGGTCTATTTGCAGTGTGTGTGTGTGTGTGTGTGTGTGTGTGTGTAGTAAGCAGATCATGCTTTAACATCAGTTCAAAATCCTTTAAACAATAATGTTTGATAAACAATTTTATTTTCTAGTTTGGATTTTAACAGGTATGTTTTCAAATCCTAAATGACACAGTCATCTTTTCAATGGGAAAAATAGAACAAAAAAATCTTCATACCCAAAATGTTAATTTTTTATTTCTTCAACTATTTAAACTTTCATTGCTCTTAAATTTTCAAATTGATAAAATGATTTAAAAAAAGACTTTGATACAATTAGACATTTCTGAAATGAAATTCACTCAGTTCATATTTTCATATTTTTGTAACAGCAAATTTTAAAGAATACTAAACGAAGGTACAAATATGAGTTTTATTCATACCAGAAAGGAGTTGGCCATAGCTCACCCTAGGCAGACAGCTAATGAAAGCCTTTACTTTAGGACTCCATGGTTAGCCTCATTCAAAGTGATGGCTGCTTCTTATTTTTGTATGACTATCAGCTACCATGGGACAGTGACAATTAGAAGCAGCAGGACTTCCAGGTGTCTCTCTGTAATTAACCAATTGTGGGGTGTTTACATAAGCGATACATGGAGGTATCTTTTTATCCAATAAAAACATTTATGAGTATTACTTCT
Organism: Tadarida brasiliensis; assembly: GCA_030848825.1. Taxonomy (NCBI): domain Eukaryota; kingdom Metazoa; phylum Chordata; class Mammalia; order Chiroptera; family Molossidae; genus Tadarida; species Tadarida brasiliensis. The sequence goes on from CM061262.1 coordinate 61,592,454, forward strand.
AAATAAATAAACATAATAGAAAATGAAAATAAAAGAGGTATTTGAAAAAAAAAAAAAGCATTTCAATTTAAAATCTTCAAAAGAAGCATCAGAGGAATTTTCTGTTAAACACCATGAAATCTGTAAAGCTGTGGAAATAGACCCAGAAAAGGCAGTCATAGACTGTGAGGCGTGATGGTCAAAACTTTCAGCCAGGGAATAGTTGACAAATGGACTCACAAGGGACAGACCCACAATTAAAACTCTCTTTGTTTTAAGTACCTCTGACCAATAAGGAACATAAAAACATGTAAAACTGAAAATATTTTGTTTTCCTATTTCTTAGAAACCAAACATATTTTATAGGACTGTGGGTCTGTACATTGGTGTTCACAAACTTATTGTTTGTAGAAAATGCACCTCTCAACCGTGGGGCTAGGAAGTGTGACCAATGGTAAAAATGGACACCTAAAAGGGATTTGGCCTTTGACAAATCTAATATATATTCGCAATCTTTCAATGCAGTGTTTGACTCCATTGAATGGGAAGGCACACACATTACTTTAAGAGGTTTAGATCTCGCCCTGGCCAGTTTGGCTCAGCCGTTAGAGCGTCAGCCCAGGGACCAGAGAGTCCTAGGTTCGGTTTCTGCTAAGAGCACGTACCTCAGTTGCAGTTGTTCCCCGGCCCCGGTTGGGGTCGTGTGAGTGGCGACCAATTGATATGTCTCTCTCACATCAATGTTTCTCTCTCTCTCTTCCTCCTTCTCTCCCTCCTGCTCTATCTGAAGATAAATGCAAAAATGTCCTGGAATGAGGATAAAAAATAAAAAAAAGAGGTCTAGATCTCAACCCTAATCATAACTGGTATGTCAATTCAGATTCAGATTTAACTGGTGACATTTGAAGATATAGGAGCGATAAATAGTGTCTTTGTTTAAACATTAACATCTCAGAGGATTAGATATTGTTATGTGTATATTTTTAAATATTTTAGATAAATAATTTCAAAACATTCACTTGGGGTGCAAAGAGGCCTCATTCTATGGAGCAGACACTGTGACCAGGCATTGTCAGCACAGCTACTTGAGATAGATAACATATCAATTTTAAAGATGAAGAAACAAACGGAGAAGTTAAATAAATATTTCTCCTTTACATAGCCAGGGGTTCTCATTTACATAGTAAACAAATAAGAAGCAGTGGTATTGGAGCTAAGTGAGCACAGGATGGAAGGTGATGTGTTCATTTTGGTGCTGGGAACCCCACCTCTTCCACTTGCAGCAAATACTGAGAAGTAACCCTAGCTAAAGCACTTACGTGGAACATTGTAAATATATCCCCTCCTTCCTCCCTTTAATAAACCATCTGAGCTTTCTCCCCCCTCATGTCACTTTTATATGTGACTGTGGTTGGCAAGCATTATAAATATGATTTCAACGTCATAAGATAATTTTCTATATTCCTAGTCACATTTTTATTTCTTAAACTCTGTTATTCTAGGAAGCTTATACTTTTAATAAAAATGAAAACAATTTTTAAAATATTTGTTGCTGTGTTTAGTAAAGTTTAATCCCTTTTTAATAGAACTGACTGAAGAGGATTAAACACATGTGAAATGAAATGAATACTAAACACTTAGGAAAAAATAAATAACTTTGTCACTGGAGAGCACAGGGAATCCAGAGTCAATACATTTAAAATGGCAAAAAAAAAAAAAAAAAAAATAGAGTGGCATTTTATATATTCTTTCTAATTCAACTTCAGATACAAACAAGAAGTTCATAATGTGATTTTGAGGGAAAACGATGCAGATAAAGGAAAGAATTTAGTTTTGGTGGATAGCCCTGGCTGGTTTGGCTCAGTGGCTGGAGCGTCAGCCTGTGGATCAAAGAGTCTCGGGTTCAATTCCGGTCAAGGACACGTACCTCCGTTGCGGTTCGGTCCCCAGCCCTGGTTGGGGTCATGTGTGAGGCAACTAGTCCATGTGTCTCTCTCACTTCAATCTTTTTCTCTCTCTCTCTCCCCCTCCATTCCACTCTACACTCTATCTGAAGATAAATGGAAAAATATCCTCGGGTGAGGATTTAAAAAAAAAAATTTAGGTGAACGATGTTCTGAATATTTGCAAGAAAAAAATTTCAACTTTCTCAAGTAATTTAACTCAATTAACAGAGAAAGTTACATGTCAAATTCTATCAGTGGCCGAATTTATTGGTTGACTGACTTCATTACCAAAATTTGGCAAAAGAATAGATATAATTTCCTCTATTGATAGTTGTTTTTTTAGTAAATTAAGACTGTCTCAAGATAAAACTATTAGTATTACTGCTTCAATTACCACTATCACTAACATGTCTAGAGTTGTTACCTTGTGATAGGCCTTGTGAAGAATTTTATTTAGATTACTTCTTTTAATTTTATACTATACACAGAATAGTTACTATTATTATCTCCCCTTTAAATATGAGAAAATTGAAGTCAAAAGTGATTTGGACTCAAGAGTATGCCAGTTATCCGTTCAACCAAGACAGCATATTAATAATATTCTATCGTGTTACAGACTGAATTACTCATACAATATTGGGAATAGAGTGATATGTACATCTTCTGTTAGAAGTGACACATAGTGTGCATTCCAGGAGCTTTGCTGTCAAAAAAATTCACAATTCGTCCCTAAGTCTGTCATCTACTATCTGTGTGATTCTAGCAAAAAATTAAGCGTTCTGAGTCTCATCGATCACATGTACAATAAACACTTACTACCAACCTTAGCATATGGAAGAAGTGTCATAAACATTTATTGAATAAATTATCAAAAATTTTTATATTCCCATAAGGAGGCGAGAATAAAATCAATCAGCTCTGTACCCGATATCTCTACAATCATTTCAGTGTTTTCAGACATTAAACAATAATGACTACAGTAAGGTTAAAAACTAACATTTAGTGTTTAGATGTATTATTTAATGCTGTAGAGATAGGTACTATTATTAACTAAGAATTGGAGAATTGTGATTTTTTCCAATGAAGGTGTCAAAGACAAGTAGTCTATAAACCCACTCATGTCCCAAGCACCCTCCCTCCAACAATACAGTAGTCAAATGGGATAACCAAGGTAGAGAGAAATGGCATGGCTGCCATTTTTTTCATACTCTTTTCCTTCTATTCAAGGATGCTGAGTCCTCTACAAGGAGTATCTTTACTCCCAACTCTCTCATGTGTGACTCCACACAAAACCTCTTTTCCATTCCCACATCTTCACAGAAATTGGTGTTGTCCAGGGGAATCTCAGTGATCCCAAAGTAACTGCGTTTTTCCCTTCTCATATTACTTACTTTCTCTTGTCGCTCTTGATTTTTGAGCTCTGCTGATCAAATAGAAAACTCAAGAAGCATCCTTGAATTGCTCCTTCAGAATCCATACCCAAATCAACACAAATATACCATTTTTCTGCTACTTATTAACACTGAAATGTAACTATTCTGATGTCTTTGATAATCTTAACTCAAGCCCCACCCTTTCTGCCTTCAAAACTCTTTAAGAAACCCTTCTTCCTGGCCCCAGCCTTGTTCTCTTTAAACCATTGTCTATTTTGTTTTTGTTTTTTTAGACTTATACATAGGATATTTATTGCGCCCTTATTTGTAGAATGCACTGTGTTAGGCCCTAGAGATAAAATGCTTAATAAGACATAATTTATGCCCTAAAATTTTTTATTCTATTGAAGCTTCCTTTTTTTTTTAAATTTATTTTTGTTACAGATGTTTCTCCTTTTCCCCCCATTGACTCCCTCCTCCTCCTCCCTCCCTTCCCCATCCCCAGTTTTGTTGTCCATGTCCATTGGTTATGCGTACATGCGTATAAGTCCATTGTCTATTTTGTAGTCATATTGACCTTCTAAAATACAAATTTGACATAATTACAATTTTTCATAAACTAAATGGATGATGTATCCTTTAAGATGAATTTCTAACCCATTGGAATGCTAGATTTTATTGTGTTTTTAATTTGAATTTGAACAACAACAAAAATATCTCATTGTTTCTACCTCCTTAACTGGAATTTTTGAGACTCATTACATTAACACTTTTTCTATTCCCCTATCTCCCAGAATGACATATTGATCCACAAATTATTCATGTTCACTTGGCGTAGGTCCTCTCTCTAGGTATAGGCTGCTCTTTTACCCAGCAACGCCTGCTCCTAAACTAACTTCCTTCACTGGCTGAGCCCATCTGAGCTTCACAATTCAGTGGGATCACTTTACTGCTTCTTCCCTGAGGGCTTTTCTGACTCTTCCCTCCTAACCAGGAGCACTGCTGCTCTGCTGGGCACTGAGCCACTATGTCTCATAGTACTCATCAATGGTGTTGGAACTATCTCTACTCACGTTTCTGCCTCTGGCCTGCAAGCTCAAGAACAGGGCATGCATGTTGTGGTTCTTGGTATCCCCAGCATTGAGTAGAATGTCTGGCATAGAACTGGACTTAATAAACATTGTTTAATGGATGAAAGAAGGAATGTGCTGGAGAGATGACCAAGTCACACGTGAATAAGTACAACCTGTGCAAAGATCTAGAAATGGCAATGTTTAAGGGATTGATCTGATTGAATGACAAAGTTAGAATAGTTTTTCGGAAGAAGTATATACTATATCACAGAGTAGAAGGAAGAAAAACCAGATAACAGGAGAAACAATGGCTGAAATAAATGCACAGAGAAAAAAGGGAGGCACTGGCTTAGCTGTAGTGCACAAGATGCTCACAATTATAAAGACATCAAAAGACATGAAAAGATTTTTATTTCAGATTAATTCTTATGAAATATAATTCCTTTCACCGTGTTTTCCAATAGATATCCTCATCTTTGTAAAAGAGATTCTTAATAAATATTAAGCTTTTAATCTTTTGAAGATCTCTAGCTACACATTCTTGCTGTGAAACCTGTTAGCATGCAATATGTCCTAAAGATGACATGTTGAATATTATACCCTAACCTAATGGAATGAATAATGTGGATATTTAAAACAGAGTATGCTGTTTTTACTCAATTCTTGTACTACTTTTGCCTCACATGCAGCTTATAGACTTTAACATCCAAAGAGAAATAGCACAAAACCTATTCTAAGACTCTTCGTTATAAGAAGGTACATCAACTAGTCCTTATAAATGAATGCATCTTCTGTTACCACAAAAGGGTTCTCCTTTATCCATCATCACTTTGTAATCTTAGAAACACTTCCCAACTTGATGTGAGAGGTACTCAAATAAAAGTTGTAAAAACAGCCTCTCCTCAATGTCTCCATTTTATTTGATTATTTTAGGGAAAAGAAAGTCCATGTAATGCCCCCTTCTCTTAATTTTTTTGGCTGACCTCCAAAGTGTAGCTGTCAGCTAGTGTTAGCTAAGTGAGTATGAGCTGTGGCCCATGGCCCATTTGCTGTCAGTCACTTGGATGAGAATATGCTCCCTGTGTTAGCATTTCTGAACATCAAGAGTAGGGATCATCAATAAAATTCTCTTCAGTCTGATGCCCAAAGACTGAGTAAGGACATCAGGAACTGTTACATAAACAGACACAAAAACAGTCCATGGATATACTCTCTAAGTTTAGTCAGTATTTTATTTAAACACAATTAAATCTCAACTTTTCAAGAAAGTCTTTTATGATTAATCTCATCTGCTATCTCTTACTTGACATCCTCAACCTATATGACCCATGTTTAATATTTGAATTGTCATTGTTTAATATGTTGCTCTGTAAATGTACTCTTCACTTGTGTGTGTGTTTGTGAGCCTGTCTATGTGTGTTCTATCTCTTCATTTACACTGTCGGATGATTAGTGATGAGATTTCTGCTTTATATTTTTGTATCTTTCTTCAGCTCTTTCTAGAGTACCTCATCTACATTAATTTTCTGGATATATGCTGAATAAAAAAATGGAAAAACCATCCTGCTTATAATTCACAGATACACTTAGTTTTATAAATTATCATAGCATTGTTTTCTTCCATTTGCCAAATAAAAGAGCCTAAGGAAGAGAATATCACAGAAAACTTCCCAGTTTATAGATTCTCCTGCTGAAATATTCTGAATCTATCATCTTTATTTATAGCCATAAAACATGAATATAAGTCCTTATGTATTTTTTAGCAAAAACAAGATAACACCCATATTATTTTCAGAAAATCATTTTTGTCATTTAATATACAATATTTTATTATTAACAATTAGATCTTTGATTGTAAAAATTTGATTAAATGTTGATAGAATAAACTTATGTCTTTCTGGATTTTCTCTCAATCAAAAAAATGTACATAGTACTGTGTCACAGAAGAATCAACTCACATTAACAAATTGAGTTGCAAAGCCACAAGAAACTAAGAACTAATATGAAAAAATATATCAGTCTCTAAGAGAAAAAGAAACTAAAAGTTTCATCTTTGATATCTTGGAATCTGAGACAAAGTTATGTCTGCCTAGACCTCTGAAAAATAACATAAAAACTGAAGAAAAAGGTTTTGATTCAATATATGAAGACATAGAACATCTTAACTATAATGATTTTTACTTCAAACTTACTTTTTTTGATATGAGGTTATCATACAATCCAATGGCTGTGGCCCTTCCTGTTAAGAGATTTTAATATTTGTTCTAGATTTTTCATTTTCACTTATGTATTATTATTATTATTGTTGCTGGTGCTGCTGTTGCTGTTGTTGTTAATTGTTGAACAGAAATAGATCTTCTCTTAATAGAAAATCTCACCAAGTAATGTGTGAGACACATACGCAGTGAACAGAGACCTCATTTAAATATTTCTTCTCTTTACCCTCCTCTGTTGCAACATGCTGATGCCAGATGCTTGCTGATAAAATAAAGTATATGCATCCATTAAAGTGTGTCTAAAGACATTTCACCCCTTGTGATCTCTGGTGGAAGTGAAAGAGACATGTGATGCTGCTGACCCTGCTGGCCATGGGATGAACCAGCCAGGTGTTCCTTGGCTGGTGCCACTGGAGAGGTGAGAACAAGGTGCTGCCAGACTGTCAGTTAGCCTGGTCAGAGGGAAAAGTAAACAATGGTAGGTTAAAGTACATATGAGCCTGGCCAGTGTGGCTCAGTGGTTGAGCATCGACCCATGCACCAAGAGGTCACTGGTTGGATTCCCAGTCAGGGCACATGCCCAGGTTGTGGGCCTAATCCCCAGTGGGGGGCATGCAGGAGGCAGCCAATTAATGTTCTCTCTCATCGATGTTTCTATCTCTCTCACCCTCTCCCTTCCTCTGTCTCTAAAATCAATAAAGAAAAAAAAATTTTTTAAAGTACATATGGTAAGTATAGGGAAAAACTAGAGGCTGAGAAGTAGAAGTTCTGTTTTAAGTCTTACAAAGAGCAATTTCTTATCACATATTGTATATTTTAAAATCTATATTCATTTATTTATTTTATTAATGATTATTTTTTTATCATTTCACAAACATCTTGGATTTTGAATTTCCTTTTCAAAAAAAAAAACATGATAATGAACAAATGCCTATTTTATCAAATTTGGAAAATATTTGGCTACTAATTATTTAAATATTTTTCTCTCAGCAATCTATCCTTAATAAATACCAATTACATGTATATTAGACCACTTGAAATTGTCTGATACCACTTAAAAGTAGGATCAGAAAGAGATAAGAGTAGATATTAAACATTCTCAGCACAAAAATGAATTTATAATTATGTGAAATGATAAGGGTATCAACTAATTCTATGGTGGTAATCATTTTGCAATATATGAGTATATCATATTAACATACTCTATACCTTAAATTTACTAATTGTTATATGTTAATTATATCTTAATAAAGCTGGAAAAAATAAAGATAGATTCACAAATGGTAAATTAAATAATATTTTTCAATTTTATAATTGTACTTTGGAAATCCCAACTTTTAAGAAAAAATGTGTGATAATGGTGTGTTTAATAGGATGAATTTAAACTCAATACTGAAATGGAATAAAATTGACAAGGTCTACAATTTTGCAGGCAACTGGATTTGGTGAAGCTTTCAAATGAATCACAAAATAGAGACAATTCATTTGATGAGTTTTGTCATGTAAAAATATTTGTCAAAGAAAAGTACTGGAAGGAACTCAAAAAGACAGTACATATGAAAATATTTGGTATGACATAATCACACATTTCTGAATAGAAATAAGAGAATTATGATGTCCTCTATTTAGCAGTATTTTCTCTGAGCAAATGAAGCATCTTAACATCTATAAAGTATTTCTTATTTAAAAAATATTGTGATCCACAAGAACAGTCAATTAGAGGTGTCAAGAACTTGAAATTATTATTAATAAAAGGCAACTTTGAAAATGATTGAAGATTTTATATAGAAAGACTCTTGAAAAAATCGCTTTTTTGCTTATATATAGCAATGACATGCTGTGATAGACATAGTTAAGAAAATTGGTTACAGTATATGAAATATTTACTAAAATTATTTTCATTTTAATTATTGATATTCAATAGTTAACATAGTCTTTAAAAATTGCTTTATTGTACTTGTGTATACATTTTCAGAAAGGATTTTAGTTAGGCAATTTTTTATTTAGAACTATTTTATAGGATATTCAATAAGTAAATATTTCAAATTTATGTAATTTTAACTATTTTCAACATTCTCTGTTACTCGTGTAATTGCATGGATTGAGCAAAGTACATGGACATTCTCACTCATGTGAAGCATCAGGGGATTCTCCCTCCCCCAGTGAATACTCTCTGCTGCCTCCTTCTGTTTCTACTTGGGATACTACCACTTCCAGGGGGTGAGCCCAGAGAACTGCAGCCTTCTATCTGAGCTGAGCTCTCTGAGATTGCAGATTTTCATGACTTTAGACTCACTGTGAAAAAAAAATATCAAAATTTCTGGGAAAATAGTTGATACCTTATGATTGGGAATTAAGCAATGGAGGCAATATTAAATCCTGAAGACACACACTAGGTAACTGCTTACTAGACATTGTAAATTTGAGCTTTGACTATGACCATCGATTTGTCTTTTTGTTTAATATTTGAAGGAAAACTTGAAGTATCCAGGAAAATGTTGATATGGGGTGATCTGTGAGAACACATCCACTTTTTAAATTGGCAAATATTGTCTTTGTTATTTTTAAAAAAGTATTTAATGATTAATTCTGACAAACAGACCACTCTTACATACACTGTCTTCTCTTATATTGAATATAGCTGAGAAAATCCTAAATGGTATATATATGAAGTAAAGTAAATAATTCCAAAATTGTGAAATAAGCCAGTCAGAGAAAGACAAACATCACATAATCTCACTTATATGTGAAATCTAATGAACAAAATAAACTGAGGAACAAAATAGAACTTGAGGAATGGATACATGAAACAAACTGAAGAATCTCAGAGGGAAGCCGGGAGGGGAGCTAGAAGGGATTAACCAAAGAACATATAATATATGCATGTGTGCATAGCCCACGGACACAGACACTAGTGAGATGAAGGCCTGGGGTGGGGTGGGAACAGGGTGGAAGGGGGAATTGGGAGGAAAAGAGAAGATGTCTATAATACTATCAACAATAAAGATAAAAAAAATAATAATAAAAGCAAAAAAATAGTCAACCATCTTAATCAAGCAGGGATTATCTTTAAAAAATTCAGATATAGCTTACTTAAGATTGTTTTCCCCTTTCATTCTTTGAATCCATCATCTTTTTCCACCATCTGAGTATCAGCTTTAGCTTTCCATGCATGATGCCTCATTCTGGAGTAAAGAAGTCCACTGAATTGCTGGATAGTTTCTAAATGTACCCTCCTCCATCCCAACAATCTTAAAATCATTTTTGTTGTTGTTGTTTTGTTTTTTGTTTTTCAGGATAATTTTCGGAACATCCTGAGCCGAAGACAGAAGGAACAAAGCATAAAGAATATAAAATCAACCATACAGTGTCAGAAAAAATGCAAGGTACGTCAAGTTTTCCCCTTCATTGGGAAATCCACTAAATTGTCAACTGGATGGTGAGAGAAAGGACAAAACCGGGAATCTGTGCCCGAAGTTTAGATACTGTCAAAGCCTCTGATTAATGTTGTGAGCCCTGTCCTCAGGAGCCTTGAGAGGGTTATACAGGCATTATGAAAGATTTCCTGACAGAAACCCTCAAATGATTTTAGGGATAGTTGAAAATAGTTTGCACTTCGTTACCCCAAAGGTGACCTGCAATGGGCTTCCAGCCTCTCAGAGTAGATTTTTAATCTTCATGGTTGTGGGTCATGTCCAAGGGTGTGTGTGTTGGGGGAGGAGGAGGTTGTCTCTACAGATGGGCTGATTGCAGTCCAGAGAAGCCTGCTTATTTGAATGCTGTTATGCTGTTCTAGGATTTTCTAAACCACCAAGGACTCAGGGAGAAAAGGGTGAATTTAAATCAGTGTTCAGAAAGGAACTAGTGGTTACGACACTGGAGAGGGTGTAGATCCAAGGGGTCTCAATTTGCCGATCATGTGACTCACCTCAGCAGAGACCCAGGGGAACTGAGGAGCTATGGGTTCAAACCCCATCTGCTGATGTTAGGGAGGCTTCTATGTGTCTCAGAGAAGTTAAATTACCTCCCAGGAGGAAGAGAAGCCAGAAGCCTAGATCTAAATCAATATTTATCTAAAAAAAAGACCTTATTTCTAAAGTAGAAATGAATGACTTGCCTTGAATTATATGACTGTTTTTTCCTATCAATGTAAAAAGGATTTAGTGAGTTCCATTGATTTCAGGTATAGAAAAAGTGTTAAACCTTTGCCTCAGATTTATGTGCCTTATGGCTTTTAAAGCCCCACTCACTGAATAGAACTTGTTTGTGGGGCACCATGTTGAGATATAAAGTATTAAAACTTTTAGAATTTTGCTTCATGTAATGTTAAAAAGAAAGATTTAGAGATGTGTACAAGGATGTTCATTGCAGAGTTCATTATAATAGAGAAAAAATGCTAACAACTTAAATATCTATGACTGAGGAATGAGTAATATATAATAGTCACTCAAAGTTAAGTCTCATAAAATTATTTAATGCAATAAACATTCTAACAATACAATATTCAGTATATAAGCAGAATATAAAAATGTTGCTTATACTGTTTGTATGCTTAAAATATTTAAAATATTTTAATATTTAAAAATTAGATATGCTCTATGATCATATTTTTCAAAAATAAAAGATGTATAAGGTGTGTATTCCCTAAGATATTTTATTCATTTTTTAATAACAAAATCTGGTATAATGTGTGGTTTCTGTGACCCTGGATTCTGCATATAAAACATATTTCCAAAGTTGCGTTTTTAAAGGAAATTGTTTAATACAAATTTACTAAATTCCAGAATAATTCCCAGATTTGTACATGTAAGGTCTATAATTATATTCTCTTTTCTGAGTTCACTCAGTATACCTTGTCTATTTTACTCAGTCTGGCATTGAGCCATACACAGTGGATTGCCCACTGCTTAACTTGGTCAAATACGGACAGTTTTTCTGCTCTTCTCAACTGCAGGCTCCTGGAGAGCAGACTAGAGCAAAGTCTGGAACAAAAGATCTGGGTTTTTGAGCTGTCTGTCTTTTCTCCAGCTCCAAGCTAGGTCTAACATTATGAATCAGATAGTTAATACTTAATGCTAAGGATTTGTATTTAAAATATATATTTTTTGCAATTGTTTTCTACCTGCCTCTATTTCCACATAATTCAGGGTCAGATTTCCTAAGAATGTTTTCATTGACTTACAAGTGAATGTCATAAGGATACTAATGTGACTTTTCAGTAATCCAATGGAGTGCTCACCCTGACAGCACTAAGTTCCTCTTTCTGAGGTGCAGGTCCAACTCAGCATATCATCTTTTCAATGCCTTATTCTGGAACATTTTCTGTGAGGTCCTCCAATTAAGTCATTCTGCACCTCAGATAAAAGACGGCATTTAAAAAAAACTTTTCTTTTTCTATTACAGTTTGCATTCAACTCGTTTTTGTATTGGTTTCAGGTGTGCAGCCCAGCGGATAGACATTCATATAGGTTACAAAGTGTTCCCTCTGATAATTCAAATGCCCACCTGGCACCATTGATAGTTATTTTAGTATTGTTAACTGTATTCCCTATTCTTTATCGTACAGCCCATGCTTATTATTTAACTACCAATTAGTATTTAATCCCATTACCTTTTTGCCCCATCCCCTACAACCCACCACCTCTGGACTCCATCAATTTGTTCTCTGTATCTATAAGCCTGTTTCTGCTTTGTTTGTTCATTTATTTTGTTCTTTAGATTCCACATGTAAGAGATATCACATGGTATTTGTCTTTCTCTGTCAGGCTTGTTCCACTTAACATAATACCCTCTAGGTTCATCCATGCTGTTGTACCACAACCTTTTTTCCACTTGTCTATTGATGGGCACTGGGGTTGCCTCCATAGCTTGGCTATTGTAAATAATGTTGCAATGAACATGGGGGTGCATATATTCTTTCAAATTAGTGTTTTGGTTTTCTCTGGATATATACCCCAAAATGAAACTGCTGGGTCATAAGGCATTCCATTTTTAATTTTTGGAGGAAATTCCACACTGTGTTCCATAGTGTCTGCACCAGTCTACATTCCCACCAATAGTGCAGTAGAGTTTGAAGGGGAATTTTTTAGTGTTTTTCTGTTTTTGTTTTTGTTTTTGTATGAGATCAAAGTTACTCTGGATTTCAATGTACAATCAATTTCTATAAATATTGTTCACTGATTAAAGGCTCCATGGTTGAAAACTCCTGTCCACTTCTAGGACTGTGTGTTGTGTAGGTAGAAGGAAAGTCTCCTTCCAGACTGTCTAATGGCATGTCCCTTTAGAAACAGAAGACTATTTTGGAAGAATAAAATCATTCTTTTTATCTATCCATATAATTAGCTATCATTATCCCCCTCCTCTGAACAATTTGAGAGGAATATTCAAATCTTTTATCTCCTAAATACTTTAGTTTTATATTTTTAAGAATAAGAGCATTCTCTTGCATCTCTTATTATAACAAAAAGACAAATATAAAAATTAGGAAATTAACATTGATTAAAAGTTATCATCTAATCTACTATATATATATATATTGTGGCAGAAATTCGGTGGGCAGGAAGAGACAGACTGCACACACTCAGAGGATTAGAAAAGGACTGTTTAATGCACACTGGTGCTGGCCCAGCGGAGGCACCTCCAAAGGCTGAGCCCCGAGCCCGGGTTCCAGCTGCCTTTTATACATGATAAGCTTCCGGGTATTTGGGGGGCTTCTAGTTCCGCTGTAGTTTAGGCAGTTGGTGGATATGAGGGGATTACAAAAGCCAGGGGCAGGGTCTCTGCGCTGCCTAAGGGGCTGCACCTGGATTGCCTTCTCATATATATATATATATATATATATATATATATATATATATATATATTCAAATTTTACTAATTTTCCCAACCATATCCTTTAGAGTAGGTATGCATGTATACATACATGTATGTATGTATTTATTGGTCTAGAGTCCAGTCTAAGACATTGCATTTAGTGTCACATACTTTAGTTATCTTTAATGTGAACTAGTTCTGTGTCTTTCAAGACTTTGATATTTTTGTTAAGAAAAAAAAGGTCATTTTTAAAGAAATATTGATGCTGGAATTACATATTCTCTTTAATAAAGTATATTATATTACTCCCATGAATTCTATGAAGAGGCTTCAGTTATCATTTCAGAAGGTAAAAAATCATGGACTTGAGTTTAAAATTTTCTGGTGTGATCTTCTAGATTCATTATGATCTGTCCTTCAGAGAGTGGGACCAATTTGAATTTCCATATGAACACACAATGTTTACAGTTAATACTTTGATAGCTTAAGGGTGGTGGTGCATAGAAAAAGTAGGGCAAGAAGAGAAAAAGAAGACTAACAAGTGGGGGAGAGGGTTAAGAGGAAGAGGAGCAAGAGGAAGAGAAAGAAAAGTAAAGAATTAGTGTGGTATTCTCTTAGTGTGAGGTATTCTTGAGAATACCTCAGACAAGGTTCTCATACTAACTCATCTGAGACTTACCCTTGAAGATTTTTCTACTGTTGAAGATATATTCAGCAAACAATTGTAAGTTCTTCCCTTTTCCTCCAAATAAGTAAGTTTGTAGATTACAATCCTTCAGGTCTTCCCAAAATACTGCAGGAAGGATCATTTCTCTTGGATAGCGAATTTAATTATTGCAGGAGTGCTTGTTGTTACAATATTTCACAGCAAATGCAAGTGCCCTAGAGATTTACAGACCTGCTGGGGGAAAAAAATCTGGTGAGGGTGCCTTGGTCACTCTTCACAAGTTTTGTGGAATACTAATGATTTGAAATGTAAAGTCCCCGTGCAACAATACCAGGTAAAATGGGTTTAAGAAACACTGCCACTTATAAAGACCCCAGTGGTATACTGGAAAATATTGCTGTGTATATTATTAAAATACATATAATAAAAAAAGAATATTGGCATTCTGCAAGCCACTTGAAATCATGGCAAAACAGCTTAACAAACCAAATTGGTTCAATTCATTTCTGTGGCACAGTTCTTTATTTTTTACAAAAGAAAATTAAAAGATTCTTTGACTGTTGGGACAACAGAGACAACAAAATATCTTTAATAATTTAAAAATGAGCTATGAAATCATTTTAATTTTGTTCTCTTTTGCTTTCTCTCATTACGCTATGAATCTCTTAGTCAGGGTCAAGAACCAGGTCGGTAATTCAATTCTTTATCTCAAAGATTAAACATTTTTCAATAATTATTGAGAAAACTTAATTTTATTCAGAGAATGGTTCTGAAAAAAATATTTTCCTTCTTGTTCTGCTTACATCTCTTAACTGTTTTAGGATTACTTAGTGAATAGTTATTTTGTTAATATATGCTATTCCTCAGCTGAGTATCTCTTGAGAACTGCACTTAAGATGCAGTAATTATTTCTGTTATTTTTATGTAAATTAGTAAAATACATATTTAGTGTTACCAATATAGTTCTGTGGGCAATTAAAAAGACAAACATTGTTGATAGCTGTATTTTGAAAACATTTTTTAAAATTCTGCACTGTTTACAATGTTTCTCTGTGTTCACAGTGTCCCTGATGTGGGACTATAAAATATTGGCTCATACCTCCTTAAGAATAGCTTTGTGGATCCCACTGGTGGATATAATGACCTCTTTTACCTTGTCAAAAGGGCAAACTTGTCAAGCTCACAGTAGTCAATACTCTGAAGATCATCCCTTCAGCCCAGGAACTTGGACCGAGCGGGGACTCCGGAATGCAGGTGCTGAGATGTGCAGACCTGACAGAGACAAATAGTTCCACGACTCACCAGCTGATCAAG
Organism: Tadarida brasiliensis; assembly: GCA_030848825.1. Classification (NCBI taxonomy): domain Eukaryota; kingdom Metazoa; phylum Chordata; class Mammalia; order Chiroptera; family Molossidae; genus Tadarida; species Tadarida brasiliensis. The sequence continues at coordinate 61,607,835 of CM061262.1, forward strand.
GACGAAGGGACACTCTGCCTCTGAAGCTGAAGCCCACTTAGATTTCTCCTGTATCACTTAATGATGTGAGCAGACTTAATTCTTTGAAGTGCCTGATTTAAGGGGCCGAAGAGCAAAGGAAGCCTTTTGCTTGATCTGATCCTTGTTATTAAAAGAAGCAGATGAGATAAAACACTTTCTATTTTTGTCTATTGATGTATTTTGAGGTCAGTATTTGAGTCTGTTCATCTATATTTTGCCCTCTGCCCTCATTTCAAAGTTTTGTTTTTTAGTTTCTGATTAAGAGTGTCAATTAATTTGTGGATGTATCCTTTAGCTGATTACAGATAACTTTTTCAAATTTGAAAAATAGTTTGTCTTATTTCAATTGACTTAAAATCATTCATTTTATACTCCAATGTAATTAAGGATCCCAACTGAAAATCTCAGAAAATTTACTGATAGATTAATCTGTTTTGATATCCTTTCCAAAGTTAAGTATGCAAATAAGAAATCTGGATCTTATTTTTCCCCAAACATAGCCCTTCCACTTAAAAAAAACATTTTTAAGGCAAAAAAAAAAAAAAGCCTTTTTCTTTTTTCCTTTACCACCCGGATTCACTTTGTGCCACCCAAGTTCTAGATAGCAGTGATTAAAATGCTACCCCACACTGTAGAACTTCATTTACCTTCTGAATATTTCTTAGATTCCCAGGGCTAGAAAGTGTTGTGCTGATGATCCTGCCTTTGGTCTGCTGTCCCTGCTTGACCATCCTGGTGATGGGTCTCACTGCTGCCCAGGGAGGCTCTCGTCTTCTTAGGGTATCCATAGAAGTGCAGCATTCAAGCCTCCTCTGCAAACACTTCACTCTCCCAGGCACTTGTGTGAAGGCCCGACCTTTACTGGAGGTTTTGGAGAGATGGGGAGATTTACAACACAAACATGCTAATAGCATCATGCTGTTAGACACCCTGTTCTAAACTACTACAGTCACAGCCCTGTACTCCTCTGAAATGAATTCCTCACTTCCTCATGTTTCTCATGACTCTGACCTGTCTCAAACAACTATTCATGTTTTATCTAGAAATATTTATGGATCGTTTTTTTATTTAGCTCCAGGCTGCCCATTTCCACAAAGGTCTCAAGGACTAACTCAGCCGGCTTATACCATTATCATTAATGAACAATGGCTTATTTTTTTAAATAAGAATACTTTTTTTTTTTTTTTTTACTGAAAAAGCAACAAATGTTAAATATGAAGAGATTAAAAAATAAACATTTACCACACTTTACTGCATATGGTCAGAGATCCTGATTACTGATAGTAATGTGGTTATAGATGTGTTTACCTTTCACTATAGACTTTGTATTTAGGTTAGATATGATTGAAGTTAAGCCTAAAGAAAGAAAAAGAAATAGGTTGTACTTTTTTAAATCTTTCCTTTGACTTTCAGCCTGAAGGACAGTGGCATTCCCAGCATTGTCACTGAGCTTGCATTCAGTTGTAGTGACAGTATAACCACCAGCAGCAGTATTGATACCCACCCTGTGAGTACAGCAAAACTGGACCCTTACCTTTGGGAGGCTTTGTGCCTGTCAAGCATATGCGTTTCAAATAAATGCTGTGGGACAAGCTATAGATTCAAGAAGCAAAACTGTCTCCTTGAGATGAGGACAATCAACACAGATGATCTGCTTTTAAATGATACCTGATTTCCCCTTTACCCTTCTTCATGTTTAATTCTGCTGTTGTATCCCAGAACATCTTATATATTCCACGAAAAGCTAACTGTTGTTACTGCAACTGACACTTTTCACATCTTAGATAGGACGTTATAAAGCAGTGACTACTGATAAATCACCTGTGGTGTGTAGGCTTTCTTTATGGAACTCTTCATTCATTTTTTCCTTAAAGCTTAAGCCCATAACTAAGCCATATCCTCAGATCATGATCCTGTCCATGGTTTTCTATAGCCAGGTCTTAAGAGTTGGAGCTGATAGCTCAAATGCAACTGTGTATATCAACCAGCTGGAATATAATGTATTACAGTAATAGCTTCCATTACTCCACTTAATCCTCAACTTTTAGTTAAAATTTCCAGAAATTAATTTTATTTCAAAATTTAAACTCTACTGGATAGATTCATAGAACCGTACTGGGAAAATTACTTAGTCTCTAGGAGTCTCAGTTTCTTCCTCTATAAAACTGGACTAGTAAAGAAGGTTTCTAAGGACTGCTGTATATGTGAAATCACAGCATATATGAAATCATAGCAAAGTTCACTAACTCAATTGCCCCCATAAGCCAGACTGGTCACATAAATTAGTAAATCTGGACAGGTATAACAGAGTAGGAATTTGCAGGAGTTTTGAGAACTGCAACAGACAAAGGTATTCAAACATAAAATTTGCCAGTCACACAAAACCTCAAGGAAGAGAACCTGGTCACGATTTACTTGTAACTTAGAAGAGTATTTAGTATGCAGGAGGTTCAAAATGTTAGTTCTCTCTTTCATTTCCATTTTCCTGCTACCTACTCTTCTTACATATTTGTAACCCCAGGCTTGAGTGGTAATCAAAGTAAAAAATAAAGATGACTAAAGCTTTTTCTAGGCTCTTAAAGATCACTGAAACTCTTGGGGAGACATGTAGCAAGTAAAATAGAACCAGCAAGAGCAATGATGGATATTGAAGAGTAGAAGAATATGCCACTCCAAAATATGACTGTAGGAGTTTGGGACATGCCACCCAAAAATATGTCGTTTTAGAATGTTCACTGTTTTGAGCTGTAGGTCCTTGAAAAAACAATATCTGCAGGAAGAGGCTTTTTCTGAACTCTTATCTGCCTAAAGGCAGATCGTCCAGAAGGAACTCAGAAGCCATAAATGCCCTTCTTGGGAGTTTCATCAACCAGGGAAGATTGACTCTTCACAGAAGAGGAGACTAAAAGTCAACATCACACTCAGACAAACTTGGCCACAAACAATCATACTTCCCATCTATTCTTCTAAAGCCCATTCATCTTTCTTAAAAACCTTTTTCTGTCCCCTAAGAGACCTACATCCCTTTGCCTCTTTACCTGTTAAGCTGGTATTTAATCCTGAATTCTAAAGCCACCTCTTTGAGTGACTCATTTTTCCCTGGGTGTCTCCCATGTATGTATGTGGTATGTATGTTAATAGGCTTCAGTTTGCTTTGCTTTTGTTAATCTGTATGTAACACAGGGGTCTCAGTTAAGAACTCAGAAGGGCAGAGGAAAATTAATTTTCCTCCCCAACAAAATATAAGCCAATGTCCTATATACAATAAAATCACCAAAGTGTTTACTTCTTGGGATGTGCAGAGAGGATTTCATAGGTAAACTGGCATTTGAGCTGGCTCTTGCAGAAAAATAAGGTAGCTGATGAAATAAAGGGGTGTCAAGAGCATTCGAAATAACCACAATCATTTGTGCAAAAATACAAAAGTTGAATATACATGGCAACAATTCACTACCTTAGAGTCTTGTATTCAACTAATTAGATAACCATAGAATGCATTCTGCAAGGCCACAAGTGAACCCAATAAACGCTTACCTGGAATCTTTAATTATTCAGCAATACTTTGAGCTCCTTATTTCTTTACTAAAGATTTATTCTCTGTACCTAATACCATTTGAATGGATGTTTCATTACATTATATATTAAATAAAAAACTTAAATTCAGCATATTTTAATACGTTTCAACAATATAATAATTTGGGGGCAATCATTTAAGGATAGCCTATAATTACTATTGGCATTCCTTATCTTCTTCCTTATGACAGAGGCCACCATCATTCAATGTTTGTTGTTTTATTCTTTTCACTCCCTAATGCTCCACTGCTTTGTGTCAGGACCTTATTACCCCTGATCTGGACTTTTGTCATATCCTGCGACATGCAGCCTCTCAGCCCCATCAATCTACTTAGAATTAATCTTTCTAAAACACAGTCTTGATCTTAATACTTCTCTGCTCAACAACCTTCAGTGATACCTCATTAACTACTAAATAATACAAATAATTACAAAATAAATACTGGTTATTCAGCGTGGATCAAATAGTGTTGGCAGATGAACCAGAATAGGCTTGAATAAGATACGGGGGAAGCAGAACACGCAGAGTGTTGATTTGGAGTAACGGGTACCTTCTGGATTTAAACCACAGTTCAAAGTCACTTTTGTATGACTTTGTGTTAGCTACTTAACATTTTCCAATCTTGATTTCTACAACTAATTAACCACGTGTTTTTAAAAGTTGGTATGAAGGGTTGTTGTGACAATTAGAGATAATATAGTACATATTTAGTATTTATAGAAAGGAATAGAACTGAACGTGGCTAAGTTGGCAAGTTCTGGCAGCATAAATATAACTTTCAGACAAATATTCCAGAAGAGACAAGGAGATCCAGAAGTATTCCAGGAGAATGCCTCTGGGAGGTAAACAGGGCATCAGGAGAGATTGGCAGCAGGTAATAGGAGGAAAATAAGAAAGTCGGAGAATCAGTACCAAGTGGATATCCTGTGAGGTACAGGTCTAGGGAGTCCATTAGCAGGAAGAAATGATGTAGAGAAGAAATTAATTGGGAGGAGAAGTTTTACACAGCAGATAGATAATACCCAGTTTCAGCAAATGGAATCGCCAGGGCCAGAATTCAAGTACCATGAAGATACAACGGAATACAAAAACCAGGAACAAGATTCAGCTGACCCCAAGCCCCTAATATATGAGTATGGCTATATTGTGATTTCCCCACACTTAGGAGACAGATCTACTTTTAAGCCTAGAAATGGTAGAATCTACAGGATAATAAAATTGGAATAAATAATATAACCCTTGGAGTGATGTTTGGACTAGAGCAGAGATAGGTTTCCAATTCAGACTTTAATGTGCTTTTTTAAAATTAAATATGACCTGGACACTATAAGGGTTGTTAATGGTTTGGACTTTATAAATATCATTTTCATCTATGAAAGAGATTACCATTATAACAATAAACTGAGTCAGTAAGTCACATGTATTCTCAAATAGGACACTGTAAAGAAATGGTCTATAACAGGATGAAGATAAATGTATATCTAAGTTTCTAAACTTGAGATCAGTAGTGGAAATAAAGAAATATGCATACCTCAATTAAGAAGATTTAGATCAAATTTGTTTAACAAAGCCTTTACTATATTCTAGACACTTTTATTAACTCCATTTTATAGATGTGGAAACACAGCAAAGCAAGTTTAAATAACTTAGATCATACTGATAGAAAGTGGCATAGTCAAAATTTGAACTCAGTAAGTTTGGTTTTAAGATTCTTTATTTTAAATCACCATTGTTTCTTGACTGATATTGAATAGTGTCTATCAGGTAAACACAAGATACCATTGGAAGCTAAATAAAAAGAACTTCAAATATTTATAATTTAGATTTGCTGCACAATAAACTACCTCAAAACTTAGAGACCTGAAAGCAACAATTGTTTATTTAGCTCATGATTCTGTGGGTCACCTGAATGGATCGTCATCTGGATCAGTTCAACTGATCTTTGGAGGGGTACACTCAGTAGGATGTTCTAAAGTAGCCTCACTCACATGTCTGGAAGCTGGCAGGCTTTTGGCCAGAGTGCCTTTATTCTCTTTCATATAGTCTGATCTTCCAACAGGTTAGGTCAGGTTTACTCACATGGTAATTTCAGGATTCCAGCATGAATCCAGGATTGCAACATGAGTGGACAAGCCCTAATATGAAACTTGTTTCCAAGGCTTTACCATGGCGGTTGTCAACCAGAGTCAATACCCCTTAATCCCGAGAGATGTTTGACAATGTCTGGAGATACATTTTTGATTGGCATAGTGGACAGGTGCTACTGGCATGTGTGGGTACTGACCAGAGAGGTTGCTAAATATCCTACAATGATCAGTATAACTCCCTTCAACAAAGAAATATCCAATCTGTGAATACTGATGAGGTCGAGAAACCCTGATCAATTTGGATCACATTTGTTAATGTCCCATTAGTCAAAGAAATTAACATGTCCTATACCCTATTTCAAAGGGGCAAAAAAAGAAAACTTTGTGGTCATTTTTGCAATCTGCCACTGCAATAATAATGTAAGTTATTTGAGAAAAAAGAAGCAAAAAATAGCACAATGCAGCTACAGCAGCAAGTAATAGCAGAAACTGAAGGAATAGATAAGAGGAAGATAAAGGGTTAAAGAAAACAGGGCAACAAAGAAAATGGGGGGGGGTTTCTTTAATATTTTGCTTTCATTTAATCAGACTTGATGCATTTATATATAATTAGATATGATCTTTCCATAGCCTTTAAGAGAGGTCTATCTTTCAAATAGAGTTTTATATATCTGAAGCACTAAAATAATCTACACCAATGGGACATTAGCCTATAGATACAAAGTATTTCAAAACGTGGTATGAAAAACAATTATAATTGACCAATAAACCTGTCCATAGTAATTACTGAGGCATTCACAGAGTTCATTAGCGATAAATCCATTTTATATTTTTCTCTCCCCATAAATGTGATTATTGATAAAGGATACATTAAAATCAACATGTCCTACTGAAAGATCAATAATTACCGACCATATCATAAATAGAGACTTTCCTGAGGGAACTGGTTTGTTATGTCCATTGAGCTTTGAAGAGGTTTCTTAAATCTTAGTCTTTTTAGTTAGGAAGAAAATGGAGAAAGAATAAGGAGAATTTAGTTATTTAAACTATATAGTGTTTAAGAAACCTCTATCACACAATGTGTTTAGAGTTATTTTTTAATTTTATATTTAATGATCCAGCTATGCCTATATGATGTAACAAGATTATCTCATTATAATGACTTGGTAGTTTTGTCCATTTTTATGTTTCCAAATATGTGGGGTTAGTTTAAATTGTGTAAACAATTATATAATATGTGATTATTATTATTATCATCATTATTATTATAACTGATAGAGTTTACTTGTAAGTAGCTAAAAATTACACAAAATATTACATGAATGAAGCATGTAATATTGCTGATAACCTAACCATTTATGCCTGTACAACTTGCAATAATATGTTCTTCAAATTAAGATTATTTTATAGTTTTTAAAATTTTGGAAAATCTAAATGTATTGCCTAAATATTCTTGTTGTATGATGTGGAGAACCTAAAAGGACATCTCTTTAAATCTTTATCATGTCCTGTGCAAAATTAAGATTTCAAAAAAGATGTTAGACAGATACTACCAGAAAATTAAAAATTAAAAAGCCATTGTAAGAAACATTCCTATCTTTTTAGCCCATACATTTAACACCACAAAATTGTAAGGATATACATATGCCTTTCAACCTCCAACACATGTGCACGTATGCATTTTAATAAAGACTGTGTTTGCACATAGAAATGTAAATATTATTTTTCTAAGAGAGATGCACGTTTCTCCTTATGACATCTTTGCTTCCAAACCTTACTAAGAACAGTGCAGTGCAAGGACAAGAGGACAGCGTCTGGGGTCACACAGAACACCCCCCCCCCCATTTTTCATTTTAGCTCTGTTGTTTCTTAGCACTAGTCTAGATCTTTATTATTGTTAGGTACATTCTCAGAGGCTTAGCTTTCTAGAGTGTAAAATTCAATAATAATCCTACCCTACATGTTTGCTAGAATAGATAAAGGAGACAGTGTAAATAAAATAAACTTCACTGTATTAGCTTATAGTATATGACCAATTAATGCAATTAGTTTATTAGTTTCTATTATTTTTGCAAACATTTTTGTATAAGAAGTAAATTTTTATCAGATTCTAATTAAATTTTCTACAGTGTGCTTTATCATAGCTCCTTTCTAGGTCTCAAGATTTCTAAATTCTTATAAAAGGAAAAAATGAGAAAAGTTTAGGATTTCACCAATGTTAATTTGCCTAATTATTCCCACTCCTTCATTTCTCTCATCCTATTTTTCCACTCTAACATACCATTTGATTGAAAATCTTTAAAAAATTAGACAAGAATTTAATCTTTAATTTCTGCCTTTAAAAATACAATGCTAAATTTAGACAATGAAAAATAAATTTAGGAAAAGTTATCTAGATGGTAAAACTGTCCAAGTTCCTGAATGAAATATTCTGCATGTTTCAGCACTTATATCTGAAAAATAATGTAGCTTCTTTGGCTAGCTCTTGGAAAACACTCCCTCTGTTTTCACAATGTCAAAGTAATTTTCAATTTATCTCAGATGTGAGAGGTAGCCAAAATGGTCTTAAATAAAATGCTGTGTTCATTAATTCTATGAAAATGAAAATTTTGAAAATAATGAAAATATGATGAATTACCAATATTCCTTTCATTGATTACTTATAGTGTGTTAAATAGTGACAATATAAAACTTGAGGGACAGACTCATAGATATTTGCAGACTACTAATAACCCCTGAAATAAAATATTTCTGCACAAATCTTTGGTGACTGACTATGGCAAGAAGGCGAAATGAATCGATAGGCTCATTTATCTCCACTTCTTCGGAGACCAGTTATTTTTTTTCCCGACTACATTAATACATTCTGCATGTTTGACTATGAATAGTCACTGCTATGAGATACCTTTCAACAGCCCAGAACAGTTTAATATTATCAAGGTTACAGCTGCACTTGTTCATAAATAATTCATTTAAAATGCAGTTTTTAATTAAAAAATAGGTCATATGATTCATTTTGAGGTCCTATGGGTTGTTGGAAGATCATCTGGGGAAGATTCATTAATACCTTTTCTAGAATCTACAGTTTGCAATCCCACATTTGTTCATAAATGAGCTGAGTAATACCACTTACGATTCCCCGGCTTTCATTGTAAAATCCACAGAGGCACCTTTGACTAGCCCCTCCATGGATTTAAAAAACAATATGGGTTCATCACACTCCAATACACAGATACCAGCCATGTGGTGCTTGGAAACCTTTGCCCATTTGTCAGGCTAAATTGTAGTTCAGACTTGGCAGCAAAGAAAATAGGGCATTGTATTTTTACTTGCATATAACATCACTGGTAAGTGTAAACTGACACAACAAAATAGAAAATAGTTTAGGATATCTGTGATTACGCATATCTATTGCTGCACCTGAGGTCTTTGGGGAACATGATTTTAAAATGGAGTGGCTATTGCAAAGCCTATTTTCAGCTCTGTTTTGAAAGATTACTGAATAATGGTCAATAACCTGACAGGTGAATAAGATTCTCCAAAGATTTGGCATTTGAGGGCTCACATAAACTATTTAGGAACCACTCGAGCTCCATGGAGTCCACTGTGGAGCTGGTGGCACTCTAGTGGCATCAGTGGTTAATGCACCTTCGAAAGCACAAGTCATCTGGGCAATTAGTTCACCTGCCAGGACGCTGAGAACACGGGTTTGAACCCTATAAAATCTCCTTTTCTTTGCAGAAAAAATAATGCTTAGTTCAAGCCCAGAAACATATACATTAATTTATTTCATAAGGTAACCTGGCTTAGGTAATATGGGCTTGTACCATCTCACATGTATTTTAAAACTCTGCCCCTTTACTGTTTTTTTTTTTTTAACTTATCTTTATTGTTGAATGTATTACAGATGTTCCTCATTTTTCCCCCATTGACCCCCTCCTCCCCATTCCTGCCCCCCTCCTGCTTTTCCCCACACTGTTGTCAGTGTCCATTGGTTATGCATATATACATATAAGTTCTTTGGTTTATTTCTTCCCACCCCCGAACCCCCCTTCCCTTTGAGATTTATCATTCTAACAACCAATTTGTACTTCTTAATCCCTTCACCTTTTTCACCCCTCTCCCCAGCCCCCACCCATCTGGTACCCAACAAAAGTTCTCTGTATCTATGAGAATATTTCTGTTCTGCTTGTTCATTTTGTTTGTAGATTCAATTGTTGATAGATATGTATTTATTGCCATTTTGTTTGTTCATATTTTTTTATCTTTTTCTTCAAGAAGACCCTTCAACATTTCATATAATAATGGTTTGGTGGTGATGAACTCCTTTAGCTTTTCCTTGTCTGGGAAACTCTTTATATGGCCATCGATTCTAAATGACAGCTTTGCAGGATAGAGTAATCTTGGTTGTAGGTTCTTGCTTTTCATCACTCTGAATATTTCTTGCCACTCCCTTCTGGCCTGCAAAGTTTCTTTTGAGAAATCAGCTGATAGTCTGATGGGAACTCCCTTGTAGATAACTAATTTCTTTTCTCTTGCTGCTTTTAAGATTCTCTCTTTGTCTTGAACCTTTTGCATTTTGACGATGATGTGTCTTGGTGTGGGCCTCTTGGGGTTCATCTTGTTTGGCACTCTCTGTGCTTCCTGGACTTGTATGTCTGTTTCCTTCACCAAGTTAGGGAAGTTTTCTGCCATTATTGTTTCAAATAGGTTTTCGATTTCTTGTTCTCTCTCTTCTCCTTCTGGCACCCCCAAGATGCGAACGTTGGCACGCTTGAAGTTGTCCCAGAGGCTCCTTACACTATCCTCATTTTTTTGGATTCTTTTTTCGTTTTGCTGTTCTGATTGGGTATTTTTTGCTTCCTTATATTCCAAATCGATGGTTTGCTTCTTGCTTTTGCCTACTCTACTATTGAATCTGAGTAAACTATTCTTTATTTCAGTTAGTGCCTCCTTCATTTCTGACTGTGATTCCATCATTTCTGACTGGTCCTTTTTTATGCCCTTGATGCCCTCTCTAAGTTCACTGAGGTTCTCACTAAGTCCACTGAGCAACCTTATAAGCAGTATTTTGAACTCAGCATCTGTTAGGTTGCTTAACTCCATTTCACTTAGTTCTTTTCCTGGAGTTTTGTTCTGTTCTTTCATTTGGGACCTGTTTCTTTGTCTCCTCATTTTGGCTGCCTCCCTCTGTTTGTTTCTATGTATTACTTAGCGAGAGGTATGGGGCTAGCTGAGACCAGATGCTGCTTGTTTGAAAGAATTTAGGAAAAGCTGAAGCAGGATCGAAGACAGGCCAATCCTGTGGTAAAGCAACTGGCAACAGCTTGGGTGGGCCTGAAAGTTGGGTGGGACGGGGCCTCAGGGAATCACCAGGGCCGGGCAAACAGTGTGAGCCAGGTTGCTGGAGTCCCAGATATGGCGGCGTCTGCCGGCCCAGGGAAGGGCTCACCAAAGGAACAATGGCGTCTGATAGCACGTCTGTCCAGGAGAAAGCTGCCTCTCCAGCCCTTGCTCCAATGCCAAACAGCTCAGTTCTTCCCCATATGACTCTGGTGCCTTTCACGCTGGAGCCTGGAGGGAGCGAGTCCGAGTAAGTCGGTGCGCGGGCCCTTTAAGAGGAGCTGCCGGGGGCTCCAGCCGCCTCAGCCTCAGTTCCCGCTAGTTTTTCCAGCCAGAAGTGATGGGGATTCTCTTCCTGGCACTGGAACCCTGAGCTGGGTGCCTGGTGTGGGACGGGGACCCCTCAGTCCTCAGGGAGGACCTTCCCAGCCGAGGTGTCCTCCTGATTTTTATCCGCCACACGTGAGTGTGGGACCAGCCCGTTGAGCCTCCGCCCCTCCTACCAGTCTCGATGTGGCTTCTTTAATTTCGTAGTTGTCGGACTTCCATTCAGCTTGGTTTCACATGGTTTTGAATGATGGTTGTTCTGTAGTTTAGTTGTAACTTTGATGTGGTTGTGGGAGGACGCGATACCACGTTTACCTACGCCGCCATCTTGACCGGCAGTCTGGTTTTTTCAACTCTACATATGAATACCTCTAAGACTCACTCATCTTAAAAATGTTAATTATACAAGACCAATTTTTAATATATAATATGCAATATAGAAACATTGGCAATAATCATAGTATTTTATTTTTAAAAAATTCAGGATTCATGAAAGTGATAATAAATTCTCGAAGCAAATCAAAATTTTAAAAAATTTAAATGCCAAGTAAAAACAGAAATTAATAAAAATTTAAATCTTGAACCCATCATAATTCTAATAAAAACTATTATTTGAACATTAATAAAAATAAATCATTATGTAGAAATAATCTAAACCCTAAATTAAAAAAAAATGATCTTGAAAATGGAAGTAAAAAAACATTCGATCTTTTAAATTAAATATTGCTGGTCTAATCAAAAGTTGTATTATAGTTTTGAGAATTTGCCATTTGTAGAAGTAGTTTGTCAGAATCTACCCTAATTATAACTACATTAGTAATAAACTAAATGTAAATACTTTTAAAAAACGTTAATTATAGAAATGCAAACTTTCACTGACTTTGTATCTCTTAAGGGCATAACTATGTTTATGCTTTCTCTTTAAGACAAGGTTATTTCCACTTCTTTGCTTATTCTTCAGCCGAGAGCACTCTCACATCTATATCACATTATTCCAAAAATGTTGCATACTAAGGTCAATGACAGACTTAAAATTCATTGAAAACTTTGAGGACTTTCTCTTGTCCCAGTGCCCTTGTACTTGACACTCTGACATTATAGCCTCCTTTGCTTCATGACATTACTTTCTCCTTCCACCACCTTGATATCTATCTCATTTTTAGTCTTTCCTGTGAAATATTTCATATTCTTTAGATGTTTGTGTTCTCTTTTCTCTATTATCTCCTCTATTCATTGTACATCCCAGACAGATATCCATACACAAATTTCTTCAGAAACAACTGAAGAGTCTTTAGATCCCAAATACACATCTCCAAACCATAGACCCTATTAAAGATTTCAATCCATTTGTCCAATAGCTTACTGCAGATCTCCACTGAATGGTTCCAGAGACATCTCAAATCAATGCTTCAAATAGACATCATATTTATTTCCTCAAATTCTTCCTCCTTTCTCAGTAAATTATATTATCATTTATGTTCACCCAAGCCACAGAGAAAGTGGAGTTGTGTTAACTGTTGTCTGAGTACTGGCTGCTTTTATTTCTCTCTAAATACAGCTGCACCATCTCCTTCCACCAATCCTACCAGGGTACCAGAGATATAGCCCTTGTCTTGAGGCTTATGGAAGTCTTGTGCTGTTAAGACTGTGGGAACATTCCACCAGAGATAAACTAGACAGGGACAAAAAAATAACTTCATTTAATGAAGAGATATAGATGGGCCTCACTCCTGCTGGGGAGACATTAATCTGAGTGCTAGTTTCTGAACAAAGGAAGATTTCATTAGATACCCGTGACAACAGCAGCTAATATAGGTCTGGGCACAGAGAGAACAGTAGCAAATGATGTTTCAATTTCCAAAAGGCTCTGACAACTGAAACAAGTCTCTTCAAAGAGATCATTTACCCAAATGTTGTCTATAGGACTCATCACATCTAGCTCTGTATCTAAGGACTATTAAACATGTTAACCCCGTTTTAACTTTTCCTCCTTTCCTCATTACAGTGCAAAACAAAAACCAGACAAAATCTGAGCTTCTTTCTTTTTATCCTTCACATTATTTCTCTGATAAATACATACAGAACTTCTACTAGGATTGGAGAAAAGGGAATACCAGGATGAAGAGAATCAGATAATATGTTTAAATAATTTTCTGCCACACTAACAGCAATCATCCTAACCTTTCTTCTCTCTTCATACCCAATTGATATCTCCCCCTTTTCCTGCTGAGTAGTAGTAATCTACTAACTTCCAGATCCCTCTGTCATCACTAACAATATTAGCACCCAGATGGTTGTGTTCATCTTACCACCAACTATTAACATCATCCTAGGCAATTTCTTTGTATGCATAAATAGCTAAGCCCTAGGACATTTCCCAATCCAAGACACAACTGCAACTAAGAGAAATGATCCAGCACAAGGCATGTTCAGGGACATCTCCAAGAAGGGAAGGCCTCAAGAGGCACAGAATTTATTAATTTATTAATAATGTTCTGCTATGGAAACTGGCCAGGAATTTTATCTGTGCCAACAGGTTGCCCTAGGTACCATTGCCACCCATTCAGACCATAGAAAAGAATAGATGAGGCTTTTGTTGATGTAGCAATAATATGACAGCATTTATCAAAGCTCAAAATAGATAGTATCATCTATTGCTATTACAGGAACTATTGTATTACTCAAAATCCATAGGACACGATTTGTATCTCCACTTGGAGTAACATCCCCAGCTATTTCTTCCACATGGCCATGAGCATTACATTCTGGTACCAGGTCTTCCCAGACACTCACTACCATCATCTTTCATTTTGAACTTTTTGACCTCCTCAAGACTCAAATGATATAATGTTCCAGCATAGTCTCCCTTTTGTTTTTCAGACTAGAGTGGTGGGTTTTTTCCCCAAATTTCTGCCAGTTTGCTCATATTTGTCTACAACCTTCACCCAAGATAAATGGGCAATCATGAAATATATATGAATCAGTTATTTGAAAATAATTCTGTAGTGATATCCCATAAGGTAGACAGAACTGGTCTACCTCATACCCAAGAAGAATTTACAACTCACTACATTTCTTCATTTCACCACAACTATGATTCTCTCTTTGTCGCTTCCCTCCCAAAATGAAACCCAGCAGAGAGACACTACCTGAGGCAACTGCCAGCTACCTAGAGAGAACTTTAAGCCACATTCCAGATTGCCATGGCCAACCCATAGAGTGTATTGACTAACATTTTCTGGTTCTTCTGCCCATTTACGTAAGTCATCCATGCATAATGAAGGGCAGAGGATCTCAACTTTTTTAAACTAACTTTGACAACTTTTTTTTTAGCCCCATGACCTTATGATGTCAACTTTTCTCCATCATGCCCTGCTCTCTACCATGTCCGCGCCACTGAAAGCATGTAAATCCTTTCAGGACTGGGAAATAAAAGGTATAGTTATGCAGTACCACCTCTATCTTTGGTGCCTGCTTCACTGAGTGACATATACAGATTATATCAAACTTTAAGAATCTATCAACTAAATTAAATTCAATGTATCAATCTTAAGAGAATTAGAGGGTGGGGGTGGGGAGGTTAACTTTCAGAGATAAGTGACCCCAAAAGAGAATTTAGGGTCAAGTCCCAGATTGTCACTTGAAACTCCATCTGTTGCTAAAGAGTCACTTAAGGGCCACTCAAAAAATGACACCAGGTTCACACCCTCTCTCTACTCCGAGCAGTCCTTGTCTCTGCTCTGATATATCTAGTATTTGTCACTTTGTTTTTATACCTGAGTTTTTCCTTTTCTTCATATAACTTTTTACCCGACGACTTGTCTGGAAAATCTGCCCAGGTTGTGGGTCTGCTGCTCTCCCAGACTGCCTCTCGAGTTAGAGCAAATCTGCGTGGTAAGCCGGACACTCTGTTCTCTTGTTCCAAGTGCAACTGCATATGTATCCAAACAGGAAAAGCCTCCAAGATAGAAAAATATAGCTAAAGTCATTCCAGTTACAATGTTCCCTAAATATATTTGAAAACTGAGTCCGTCAGATGTTAAGAGGTTGGCCCATCATGATCACAGTACAAGATTAACAATGGAAAAAGTACAATAGTGTCATTCCTGGATCACAGTGACCTAAGCTTTAGAGGATATGCTAATAAATTATGAATAGCACACAAATCTGTTTACTATACTCCAGAATGATTAAAGACCCCAATAGTGAACTTGAGGATAAAATAAGTAAGTAGATGGAAATAAATAAGATACATGTTAAATCTTACTTTAATTAAAACAAATAACTAGCACAGATATAAACAGAAGTAGCAGGAAGAACTTATCATTCCAAGAACTTTAAGACTTTGACTAATAAAATCAATATTATAGTAAAAGGTTATATGTTTCCAAAACAAAACAATGACCTAATTCATTTCATAAAATAAACTCAGAGTATGGAAACAGCAATGATATAATAAACAGTACTCAGAGAAGCAGAACTTGGTGGTGTGTACTCACTACTTCATACAGAAGAGAAAAAGAGAAAACCGAAATCTGGAGCACACGATAATCTTACTATCCTGAGAGATACTCTCTGTTACTGAGCAGGGATTGCTCATTAGACTTCTTGACTTGGATGGAATAGCTGTCAAGGTTTTCTTCTAACCTGTCCTTTGAATCTAAGCTCATGAACTTACTTTCTGATATCTAATCCAGTGTTCTTGACATCAAAATACCAGTAAAGTGGGTGATCTCATTACAGACATAGTCTAGTCTTCTAAATTTCTTCCAAAATGTGTTTTATTCACTGTACATGAAGAAATTGGCTTTTATATGTTATGTCAATCTTTGACATTTAATAAATACATGAGTACGACCAACTCGATGGCACTAAAAACACTGTGTTTCTAGAAATGTCACATTGAAAATGAAAGATCTCAAACCCTGGCAAAGTCTCCTAAAATCCTCACTGACTGGGGTATCATAATTTGTATTACATGTCTTAGCAAACATGTCAATCTTGGTGTGCACCTTTTCAACAACAATGTAGCAGACTTAGATTCAATGGAATTCATGTGAAAAAAATGACCAAATTAGTAATAAAAACTAATTAGTTATAAGTGAAAGCAAAAGGGAAATAGATTTTACTTGTCTCAATGAAATAGGCTACCTTGTAGGGTGATGAGTTTCCCAGATGTGAGACAGATTAAGGGCTCCCTTTCCGAGAGATTTTAAACAATCCCTATACTGAATAAAAGTTGAACTAAATGACTTCTACTTGACATTCCAACTTAGAAGATTCTAATGCTTACTTACAGTGATTAGTGAAATATCAGTTAAGGAACTTATATATTCTGACTCCTGGTCCTACTTTTTCTCCATTATATTCCCTTCCTGTCATCAAAAGTTGTGATTTTTTAATTTATTTTTTCTTTGTTTTAGGACATGGGGAAGATACTCCTTTACCTGTTGGCTTGTTATATATTTCTTTTCTGTGTTCTGATTTGAGTTGCATGCAAAAGAAAGAAACGCCTTCAAACAGCATCAAATTGTTACTTTCCACAAAAAACAATCACTTACATCCCAGATAAGGAAAATGTCCCCTGAGTATATCTTCTATTCTTAGGTCTATGCAGTAGTGTTCCATGCCTGGTAACTGCACGTTTGAAAACTAACTCACGCAAAATATTAAATAACCGACACTAACTATTCACTCAAGAATTTTTTATTAATCTGCCACAAGCAACTCCATTCCTGATATAGGAATTAGGGGCTAAAGGGATAATTCATTAATCATACACTCAGGAGAAAATGGCTTAGGCGGTCTGCTTTTGTCTGTATCAAACAAAATAGCAAACACAAAAATGTTTATTGTAAAGTGCTCTGCCTCATGAGAATAAAGAAAATGGGATGTAAACATAGCGGTTTAATTTCTGTAAAACCTTGTTGTACTTGAAACCGTCTTTTTATTATCGTTACTTCTAGATACACAAATCTTGAGTTCCCGAGTGACAGACTAACAGTGAGGAAGCACTAATCATGGAAACACAGGCAATTAAAGCATGAAGCCAAGGCCAGTGCAGAGCAATTAACTGAATGCAAGACATGCTGGTATGATATATGCAACAAAATCCAAAGATTTGAAAGCAGAATTCAAATAGCAAAAATGGTGCATGTGATTTGTGCATTTGTTAACAAACTATATCAGAATAAACCTATGTTTCTTTTTAATAGGCAAATGTGACATTTAATTTTTAGATTCAAAATGAAGAAAACATTTGTCAGCCTCTAAAGGTTATATGTATATCTTGCCTTATAATTCAGTATCTTTCCACTACATAATGTTGACTCTATTATTTCAAAATTCAAAAGCTAATGTACTTATTTAAAATACAAGGAGATAATTCCTGAATTTGATTTTTGGAATTAAAATATTCAATTCTTTATAAAAGTATTATTTTGTATACTGATGCTATCCTGAAAGGTGAGCCAAAAGCATTATTTGACTCTAACATCCAAATGCCAAATGTTAAGTAACTCATTCATTTTGCTATTGTTCAGAAGAGCGCACACGCACACACGTTCACTAAAAACACATAACAGAATCTTTTAAATGAGCCGTCATGAGCAGAGGTTCAGGGTTTCTATGAAATTTATAAAATGGGATTCATAATTGTTTTCCCTACACTATATTGGATGACCCACTTTCCGTTTCTCTCTACTTTTCACATTCCACTTCCAGCCTTGGGGAACAGAAGCGACCTACCCTCAGAGTGCTCACGGTCTCAGGGATGTGCTTCATTGCAAGTGCAGATGTGCAGCCTCACAGCCATGGCCCTGGCCTCCACTCCTGCACTGCCAGCCAGAACGGACCGTGGCTACGCAGTCCTGAGCTTTACTGCTCCCACCCGACGCAAGCCTTCTCCTGCCGCCCACCACTAGTACTGGAGACCACCAGATGCACACACAGTCTTGGTGTTTGAGTGGGGAGCAGTGAGGTAACAAGACTGAAGGATAAATGTGACCTTAAACTGTACACTTTATCTTGTATGTTTCAAGGATCTAGTGAAGGTTTTAAAACAGATGAGTTAATGATGAAAGTGGTATTTCGGAAGGATACATTTTCAGTGGATTGCAGAAAGAATTGGGCATGAAGAGGAGAGTGTATAAGCAGAGATAGAAGCTCACGAGAACTAGTGTGTTGTAGAGAAAATACAGAAGGATTATGATCTCTGCTCTGAAGTAGCTTATACAGTAGCCCCTCTCCCCCATCCGTGGTCTCTCTTTCCGCAGTTTCAACCACAGTCCCAAAGTATTCAATGGAAAATCCCAGAAATAAACAATTCACAGGTTTTAAATTGCACACCGTTCTGGAGTAGAAAGATGAAAGGACGGAGTAGAAGGATGCCGTTGCACACCGTCCTTCCTGGGATGTGAATCACCTCTTCGTCCGGTGCATCCATGATGCTGCCTGCCCCTTAGTCTCTTGGTTGTTCTTGGCTATCAATCAGCTGTTACAGTATGGCCGTGCTTTTGTTCATGGAAGCCTTATTTTACTTAAAAATGGCCCAAAGGACAAGAGTAGTGATGCTGGCAATCTAGATATGCTAAACAAAAGCCTTAGAAAATGATTCCTTCAAGTGAAATCGTGTGTATGCATAAGAAAAAAAATAGTATATATATATATATATATAAGGTTCTAGGCAGAACTAGCTACTGTTCTGGCATTCATCCACTGGGAGTCTTAAAATGTATCCCCTGTCAATGGGGGAGGTGGGGGCTACTGTAATTTTTTTGAAAGGCAGAACTGAGGCATATAAAATCATTTCTCCTGTTCACTGGAATTAGCTAAATACTGTTGCTATAAAATAGTGGCTCATTCCATCATGTAACAAAAATGAGAAGGATACACAAATGTGTTAATATTCTGAAATATATGGATGACAATATCCATGTCATTGTAAGTCAGTAAATGTAAAATACCAAGGAATGTGGCCTTACTGAACTTTTGAATCTCTATCAAAGATTCGAAAGAAAATGAAAAAAAAAAAAAGTACAAAAGACAATAAAGCCTTAGAAAAATATTGAAGCTCCATTATGGAATATCAACTCTTTTACACACCCAGACATTTGCCTGGTGATTTCCCTCTGCATGTATTTGTTTAGGAGAAAGGAATGGGAGAACAAAATGAGAAGCAGTTAGAGGTCAGGGTTAGAAAAACAAGGCAAGGGGTAAATACACAGACGTGCCCATGTTGGTTGGGGCTTCTGCTGACAGTGCTGTTGTCAGAATGTAAAAGGGCAACAGGAAAAAATCAGCGTGAGAACAGCAGTCTTGTCCACAATGCCTTCAGAGAAGAATAGCCCTGGTTTGTGAACAAATGCTCTTTGTGTTTCTGGCTCAGATTTGCCTTGTCTGCTACCTAATTCAGCCCACATTTTACCTGCTGGCTGCCACTTTCTATATCCATGCTAGCACTCTGTTCCTTGGCAGTGCTCAGCTGTGTGGCATCACCCGAGCCGAGGCATCACCACAGTGTCGGTTTAGCTGGTTAGAACAAAATGCTCAATAATCCAAAGGCACAGGGCGGGGAGGGGGGGTGTTAATTAGGTCATTTGACTTTGTACAGAAAACGTCTCCCCTGCAAGGCCCGAGGCTGTCCTGACTCCTGCCCCTTGGGGACAGAGGTGTTGGGCTGACACACTGCCACCACCACCCAAGAAGTCACTCAAAGAACCTGCTGTGACAGGAGGGTCATTTTACGGATGTCACCTGTGGGAAGGCCACATTGTATTTTCACCAGTCAAGTTATTTGGAGGTTTGTTTGTCTTGTTTTTATCATCCTTAGAAGTAGCCTATGTCAAACTACAATTTGAATAGCTACTTAGAAAATCTACTGCAACACACCTGCTTCACATACAGAGGACACTGAGAACCCCTCTGAACAGGTATGTAATCACACATAGTCCTGGACCCAGTAGGGATCCAGTATTTATAAAAAAGGTCAAAAGCTGATGTTCGTAAGGGGTACTCTACAGGTGGCCAAGAAGCTCTGTATAAGTGTTGTTATAGATTTCTCTCTCAGAGCCATAAAGAATAAAAAGGTTTGCCAACACCGTTTCTAGACCTTCAGTTTGGTTTAAAACGTGATGTAATATTGACATCACGCCCTCATGTGGACACTGTCACACGCAAGGAGAGAAACACTGTATTGCTTCTTCATGTCTGGTCAGCAGTGATTTCACTTTCACCAATGCTATGTGATGTGGGAAAACGATTTTTGTATGAGGAGTCAATGAAAAACTTTAATTGTTTATATGGCATATTTATAGATTATATTTTGAAACATAATATTTTACAAACATATTAATCATCTATATCAACTAAATACATTATAAAATTAAGAGCTCATAATTGTACCTATTTTATTGAAGGAAAATAGAGATTCAGGTATATTTGACTTAACTGTCATGATAATACAAGGCAGGAAAATAAGTCTGCTATTTAAAAGCAGATTTTATTGAAGAAATACCATTTAGTCTTAGAACAAAGCACATAATCCTAGTGAATAGAAAACTTAAAATATGTGGAGATAAATTAGCCTCTAAATTATTATTCATTTATGGAGTCCAAGAACATGATATACTGTCTAGTATATCATAGTATCTTAATTTGGAAAACAATATAGACTACAAAAATTGAAATATATAACAAATATCTTTTAAATGCACAATTGAATTTGAAAATATGTTTAGGGAAACCCCTAGGGGCCAAACACTGAGATAAAACTGTGGGGGAGGTGGGTAAAGGATTGCTAGTGTCAGTAATACAGTATTATAGTTACTTTCATAGAAGCAGAGGGATGAATATTTGGGTTAGCAGAATGAATTAGATTTAAGATCCACAATAAAGCTAAGAACAATCAAGGGTAACTTCTTCAAACACAGGTCGAGTAGGGAAGAGACAAGAAAGAAATAGAAAAGATTCCTTGTAGCAGAAGGAAAGTTGTCCCTCTTGGGTTGGTCCTGCCATTATTCACATCTACCCTCAGATTTGTCTTCATTCAGAACTTTTTGGTGAAATACCTTTGTGGTGAGACCAAAAGTTTCCCTGTTTTTTTAATTTTTTGTTTGTTTGTTTTGTTGTCCAATATCCAAATTCATTTATTCATCAAACCTTGATTGCCATTATCACATATTTTTTCAGGTTTGGGTTTATGAAATTAGAAAATGCATGAGTGATTTCCATTGAGCAAGTCAGTAGAAACAACCACCACAACATAGTAAAACCTTTGTTTAATAGAACTTTCTGATAGAGACTATAAAATAAGACAATATAAAATAAGACCAGACAGCTTTGAAAAAAGTACAATGAATCTTTAAAAATTAAAAATCTACTCTTTGAAATGAAATACTCCACAGTTGAATTAAATAGCAGATTAGACACAAAGAAAAATTTAGTAAACACCAAAGAAGTCAACCAGAATGTAACATAGGGAGATACAAATGGGAAAGTGCTGAGAAAAGAGAATAGAAGAAGCTCGTGAAATCAAAGAATAACAGGGCCAGGTTACAGGCTGAGTAAGAACGTTTTCCTCACCTTTAGTGACATGAGAGCCATTGTAAGGTTTTGAACAGGGAAGTGACATGCTCTGATACACACTTTAGAAATGATTACAGTGAGAGTTTGGAAAACAGTCTGGAGCGAGGGTATAATTAGGGAGACCAGGAGGCTGTCACAGTAATCTGGGCTCGGACTTTGGTATTGCAACAGTGGAAGTAGTAAAAAGTGTTTCAGTTCTTGGACAATCGTGAAGGTACCACCAGCAAGATTTCCTGACTGATCAGAATGTGGTAAAAAGAGACATCAAGGATGATTTGATAATTTTTGGCTTGAGGAGCTTGAAGTATGAAATTGGCTTCAACTGTGATGTAGAGGCTGCAAGTGAGGGCCATTCAGGACGAGACCACTGTGTTTTAAAGATGTTACGTTTTATCAAAGGAAGTTCGAATGAAGAAGAAGGTTGCTAGAACTGGGATGCTTAACCTGTTTTTGTTATCAGTTAACCTTCCCTTTGCATTTGTAAATAGGCCATTCATTAAACTCTCTTCAATTACCTTGTTTGAGATGTCTGTGTCCTGATACAACTATGAATGATACAATTA
Organism: Tadarida brasiliensis; assembly: GCA_030848825.1. Lineage (NCBI taxonomy): Eukaryota > Metazoa > Chordata > Mammalia > Chiroptera > Molossidae > Tadarida > Tadarida brasiliensis. The sequence continues at coordinate 61,630,334 of CM061262.1, forward strand.
TTAAATGAATAATTATTAAATGTAATACAAATTCTGCCATCCATGTGGGTCCTTAATGTTGGAAGCTTTTCAAGCATATACTTTGGCATAAATTGATTTTCAGAACTAAAAGACAAGTTCACCAGATTAAATTGTTAGTATGCTGTATGCATTTATCTTAACCAAATTCCAAATAATGTAAATAATATATGCTATTTTAATGAAACTTTCATAAAAAACTAAATAAGAAAGCATTCAACAGATTACCTGGAGTTTCCCATTAATTCACCTGTCATGATCTACTGCTATAGGAACAATTATGTACAAACTATGTGCAAATTTGGGGGGTTTTGTTTTGCTTTGCTTTGCTTTGTTTCTATCCCAAACTGAAAGTCAGCAGTGAGATGTCCTGGCAAAGTCTCAGAATGCTACTGATCACATTCCTATGAAGAGAGAAGAGGCTAATGTACACAAGGCTATGTCCAAAGTTATAAGTAACTGACGGATACTCATAACATGCAGCATTGGATATTTTGACAAATCAGATGCAAAAATGCGGAATTCATCAATTAGCTCTATGGAAATGAAAAAGGAAAAGAAAATACTTAAAGCTAAGGTATATCTAGACTCTCCCAAGGGACAAAATACAGCCTTTATCTTTTACAAATTTCACCTGTGAATTAATACAGGTCTCTGAGCCCTCAGCACCCCCTCCCATTTGTGGGGCCAAGTGTGAAGGGGAAGGGCAGAGCTCCTGCCACATCACTGTTACCCAAACACCTTCTCCAACACCGCCCTTGTAGATGTCATGCTCTCCAAAACTCAGAGTGAATTAAAGAGAGAAAGAAATAAAAGCCATACTTTTTAGAACTACATTTATATTGAAATTTAAACACCCAAGTGACAGAGATTTACATAAAAGAATATGACCTACATGATATAATGTACATGAGTGAAAATTACTTCTCAGTTCTTCATAAAATTGTAGCTTGACTGGCAGGTACGATATCAAAACAATATGCATGCTCTGCTTTCATTTAGATTTTCACTCTCCCTTGTCACATTGGATTATATATATTTTTAGTGTTTTACCACAGCAATAATCACTTCAAAGCATATTAGTGCTGTGCCCTTATGTGATATAAACAAATACGTAGCAGAACACTGCATTTTTGCTTTAACCCTTGGACTAACATGGCTTAACCTAATGATACTGTCTCCATTTATATGAAAAATGTAAAACAGTGTTGCACACCACACACACTTACATCAGGTAAGAGCAGCAATTTATATAGACTAAGACAGCAAAATGTTGTCAAATAGGTTTAATACTCTAAGAATTGGGAACTAGTGCTTCATTTAATGATATACATTTAATTTTGATCAGTGAGTTCATAAATATTTACTAAGTGCTAATACATGCTAAGCAATATACTAATTAGAGAGGAAAAGAAAATGGATATATTTTATATGTTATAATGGAAAATAAAAATACATAAGTCCTAAGTAAAAAAAAGTCCATATACATGTTCAGTGATAAAATAAGTATGAACAGAGTGGGGTAGGAGACCATGGAGGAGGCATGCATAGCTAACTCTGAAACTTCAAAGTCAGTTTCTTGAAAATGATGACATTGTTTACTAAACTGTCACACAAAATATACCTAAGGTATTTTGGAACCTAGAAATATAACACTTTCTATGCTCAAATGTAGTTTCCTAGCTTTAAAATTTTTTTCAAATGTATTAGACATGATGCTTTAAGAAAATTTTGTTTCTTGAATACAATAACCTTAGAATTAATGTCTAGAATTATTTTCAATGATGTTTAAAACAAACTGTTTTGTCTTTGCATTCTTTTAAGAATGACATGAAAATGTTATGGATGATAAGTGGATATGACACTTCATGCATATTAAAACTGAATGTTTCCAACGAAGATTCCTGTAAGAGGCTACTGGAACAGTTAATGTGGGGAAAATGATAAGCCGTAAACTAGGGCAATAAATATGTGTGTGGAGCTTGGCTGAAGTAATCATGTGTGTTCATCTGGTGCAGTTGGCAGGAACGACCATCTGGAAGGATGCAGGGCTGTGAGCTGGAGGGTTCTCCGGCGGCTGCCTGGATTTGGTTGGTGGACTGGAGTTGGTGATGAGGACTGCAGATGGAGGAGTGGTCCAGGAACACCGAGATGAAAGTGGATGGGGAACACCCAAACGTCCTTATGATCTAGAGCTCAAAACGTCAGAGCTCAAGAAGCACTTGAAAGTTATCTACATGCAGATGATAATTAAAATTATGAGGGTATGAGATCACCCAAAGGGAATACATAGAAGCAGTGCTAAAACTCAAAGTAGAAACCCAAATAGTGCTTACAATATTTGAGGGAAAGTGGATGGGAGAGTATCAGTGTCCACATGGGAGTGCCACATGGGAGTGGGGAGAAAATAAGAAAACATTAGAGATACATGGAAAACCTAAAGAGACTATTGCCATGGAAGTCAAATGAATAGATTGTTTTCAGAAGAAAATCGGCAGTGTCCACTGCAGCAGAGATATTCAGTAATATTAAGGACCTAAAAGGGACTTTTAGGAATTAAAAACCGGTGAATTCAGGCCAACCTCCTGCTGAGAAGAACAAAAAGAAAAAAACAAAAAGGTAAACTAAATGAAACAATGAAGTAATCAGGCATATAATAATATAGACTGAAGAAAATATGGAAGGTAAATAATTCATTTTGTTCACTAATTTTGCCTACTTTCAGTAAATTGTGAACAAACAGATAAAAGTAACAACATTTTTATAGGAAAAAAAAATGACTATCTTCTGATGAAGCATGAGAAAATTCCAGAAATGAAAAAAACTCCCACTGATAGTTGACCGTAAAAGCTGTGAAATATTGGCACATTCGTTGTACGTCTTAGGTATGTCTCCATTCTTTATTTCTCTGAAGGTAGATGTGGGTAACCTAACTCTCACACGTTGCAACTCACAGAGAAACTGCCTTCAAATCTAAAAATTTGAAAGAAGTTTCAGAAATAAATTCTCTCAGGGAAGAAAAAGATCCCGTTGTTTATTTTCAGTGACGTTTGTAAACAACCAACTCCTAAAGCTGTTCCCGAAATGTTTTGCTCCTCTATATTGTTTTTCTGTATCAGAAGACTTACCTTTCTAAAGGGACTATTTAAAAGCGTGAATGTAAGGACAAAATACGAAGTGTGGAAAGGCCAGCTCCGAGTGTATCTAGCAAATGGCTCTCACTCTGGGTAAACATAAAGGTGTTAATTTTCCATCTGATTTTTTAATATGAAATTCAGTCTTTGTAAAAGATGTTATTTTGGTATATTAAACAAAATTTTTTCCAAATGCCTTAATTGCTTCTCCAGTTTAATTTGTTTTACAACATATCGACTAGGTTAGAAGCAATAAATTGTAATAACCTTTAAAAGTTGCGTTTCTAAGAACAAGTTGGTTGTAATGCCATAATTCCCCCCAATAGTTTGTACTAATGCATGTAAAACATGAATTTGCACAAGAAACAAATTTTGCGAATGCACAAATAACAAAATGTAACATTTAAAAAACAAAATTCCTACTTTTTGACGTGTATAAAGAGATATGAACCAGGGCTGTTATCCATACAATATAAAATGTGCATGGTGGGAAGTGGCTGGCAGGGAAAGATATCTGCAAAAAGGTACGCTTTTCTTCAATGACCTTTTCAAATATTATAATTTGACTTAATGTCATCTTAAATATTGCTTTTAACTATATATCTGTTTCATGCAGAGAAACACATCCCTGAGAAATGCCCTAAAATGTTAAAAGTAAATAAGTTTTCTATGAAACAAGAAAGAAAAAAAAAAAAAAGAATAGAAAATGATGATGAAGAAAAATGTTAGGCTTCAACCTGTCAAAGGAAAGCATTGTGTTCTTCAATTACCCTGAGTTTGAAGGGAAGAAATGAATAACTACAGAGGCATTACCGAAAAACCTCATCTCTTAACTTGCTGTCATCTCGTACCTTTATGATATGACCCCCTCAGCTGTGAACCGCTCTCATGAAGGCAGACAGAGAGGGCAAAAGATCAGCACCGCAGCCTTTCTCCTTGACAGGGGAATGTAAGTGGCACTTCTAATGCTGTTACTAATTTATTAAGTATTCCAAAGTTAGAATTTAATCGGAATATTTTTGTCACATTATCCATCACTAACTTAGAAGAGATGGAATTTTCTTAAACAGCCGAGCAGTGCAGTGCCTTAGGCAGGCTTTTAGTCATTTCAGTTTGTCACAATGGACTAGTTCCATTTTAATGATTTAGTTAATTGTGTGACAAGCTATGAAAAATGGAAGTGACCCAATGCCTAGTCCAAGGAATATGCCAAGGTCTAGCTGTTAAGTTACTGAGAACCACTCTCATTTGCAAATAAAAAAAAAAAGTTCCCAGTTTTTCCCTTATAAATTTCAGATTTCATTTGTTGAGCAAAAGTCAAGTTAGGAAATAGCAGTTTATTTATATAAAGATAAGATGAACCAAAAAAAAATAATATTAGCAGTTTAAATGATTGGGTTAAATAAGATACAATTTAAGAGAAAAGATAATTAAATGTTGAAATGCAATGATCTATTTGACAGTGGGAAAATGGAAGATTCAGAGAATTCCAAATACAATCTCCCACCTAGCAATCACATTTAGTATTCCTTACAAGGTAATATATGCATCTGATAGTACTATGTTACTTTAAGACTCACACTATTATTTAACTAAGGCACATTTATATACAATGTATACTTTATAATCACTTCAGAGTCAAGGACAAGGATGTTTTATAAAAATCCAGCCTCATAGCCTGGCTCAGTGGTTGAGCATTGACCCATGCACCAAGAGGTTGCCAGTTTGATTCCTGGTCAGGGCACATGCCCAGGTTGTGGGCCAAATCCCCAGTGGGGGCATGCAGGAAGCAGCCAATCAATGTTCTCTCTCATCAATGTTTCTATCTCTCTCTCCCTCTCCCTTCCTCTGTCTCTAAAATCAATAAAGAAAAACACACCATGTATCATAGAAATATCAATACAAAATAATAATAACTGTCTTTTCTATACTCTTCTCTAATTTTGCGTAATAGTTTTATTGGTACAACGTTAGACTGTCCTGTTAATTCCTTCTTTCAAAGCATTAAACTTTTTCACTCCATCATGGCAGAAAAGTAAGGAAGAAAAGAAATAAATGACTATGAATAAGTCAAAACCCAGGTAGTAACACATCTTCACATTGAAATCAAAATATATTCATCTCTATGATATTTTGACAATAAGGTGTTCTGTAGAGTCAGAAGATCTGGGTTTAAGTAACTAACTGAAGCAGTTTAGATAATCTCCCTGAGCTGTGATTTTCTGCATCTGTCAAATTGGGCTAATATCATTCACTTTACATAATTACTGTGAAGATAAAAATGTCAGTTTGTGTAACAGCAATAATATAGGTTTATGTCAGTAAGGCTGTATGTTATGCTGGCAGAGATGAGGAAGGGAAGAAGGCTAAAGGGCAATCTCTCTGGCACACTGAGGAGATCACTAGACAAAAGAACATCACAAGCATATTGCAACCTAGTCCAGGCATCAGGAACTACGGAGTGACCATGTAATGATTCATTGAGGGTACTACTGCAATATTCAGAAAAAAATAACAGCACCTACCCTACAGAAACCTCAAATTATTACACAATCTAAATAAAAACTGCTATGAGATATATTATTGAATTGGCAGATAAATGGATTAGGTGATGTTTCACACCTTTTCCTTCTCTATTTTTATAATATTTAGAAATTCTGTGCCCCCAGCTTCTAAGTGGAATAGATGTGAATTGAAATTCAATGCTGCAAGAGAAACAGTGATCTGGTCACAACAAACCAAACTCATAGCTGTTCTATGACAGCCAACACATCATCGGTTCATAATTCATATTATAGTCACAGACTGAAGTATTATCTAAATAAGTTTCTAAAGCACTGAACAAGAAACATGCATTCTAACTATTTTAATCAAATCATTTATACTAAAAAGTAGTTCTAGATGAAAAAAATTTGCATGGTGGACCCCATTTATAGTTTTTTTAAAAAAATGCAGTATGATTTTTCAATTTATAAAATTTCATACACAATGTTTTTATTCTCAAAAAAGCATAAAAAGCGTCATTGGTTAAGCCATGTAATTTGACTAAAATTATTTGAAGTTCTACCATAAAATAAACATGTTCCTTTAAAAAAAGCAGATGTAATATCATTTTTATTTTTAGAGTTTACATTGTAATTCTACTATAGCTGTATATACATAATAAATTAATTCATCAGAATATCCACATCTGTATATAGAATCATTTTTCCTAAGCATCTGCCTACAAAGTCTCAAGTTCCATTATTAAAACTTTGTTGAAACTTAATTCATTAATTACTCTTAATATTGTAGCATTCTCCTTATAATTTATTTACAGTTGACTTCTCTTCCAAATTAATTCAAATAGCTAAATGGGATCCTTTACTTATCATCAATCAATCAACTTACTATATATCCAGAACCTTCCAGATGTGCTTGTTTATGCCTCATTTATACCTCCTGACCAGGAATCACGTGTTTATGTACCAACTGGAACATTAGTATATAATTATAAATAATACCTCTGCTTACTATTGCTTAAGCCTTGACATCTCCTGAAGGTTTTAATCACCATTATGGTAAATTTACAGAAATTAGAAAAAGAACTTTCTCTGTGGAGGATTTTATATCTCAAATTTACTTTATTTTTTTTAGGTAAAATTATTAAGCTATTGGATAAAGCATTTCCTTCAGTATTTGCTTCTGGGAACCATATCTAGACTGTTTCAATATAGTTACAACTGCTCTATATTCACCAATTAGATGAGGGAATAGGGTAGGTGACCTCCAAGACCTACCCGGGTAACTTAGCCTGGAAACAGCAATTAAAGATCAGTGGTATGCAAACCCCTCCTCCAACTCTAAAGGCTTGGACTCCATTATTCTCTTCTCTGATCCTTGTTATTACAACACTAACAAACACCCAGAGATAATAGAGTAAATCATTTGGTAAGAGCAATGGCTTTAAGGAAAAAAAAAAAAAAAAGGAAAATGTCAGGTAGGTAATCTACTCCTCCCTGAGTGACATGGCGTCCGAGGATGAGAGAGGTGGTAAGTAAATGCTAACACCATCATAAAGTTTCACCCTTCTTATATTTTATTTTGCTTCACTGATGTCTGCACGTAAGGTCTCAAATTCTCAGTCTTCAAAACAATGTCTCATAAAGGGAAAATATAAGCAAACAAAAATAATTAAAACTTTCAGAACTTGAAACCTGATAGTACATAAAATCAGCTCTGCAGATTGTAAGACAGTGTCATTCTAGCATAAAACATACATTCTATGTTTTCTGTGACAATGAGAACAATCAGGAAATTATCAAGTTGGAAATATAAGGAAGCTGTGAGCATCATCTCTAGCAACTATCTCTTTTCCATATCACTGTGTGCTCCCTTAAACATTTTAGTGTCCCTCCCCAATCCTCAGTCATCACTCTTTCCCTCTCACCTTGGGCCCCTTCTCTAATACTGGTTTACCTAGCAATTTGTATCCACAAAATTTCTCTCTCTTTCTCTCTCTCCTTCTCACTCTCTCACCCTTTCTCTTCTTCTCTCTCTCTCTCTCTCTGTGTCTCTCCTTCTCTCTCTCTCTCCTTCTCTCTCTCTCTCTCTCTCTCTCTCTCTCTCTCTCTCTCTCTCTCTCTCCCCCCCTCTCTCCCCTCCTCTCTGTCTCTCTCTGTCTTGTCAACCCCTCTCATGATTCATTGCCAGCATTCAACTCTTCTTAACTTACATCCATGAATGAATGATTCTATCCTGCCCTCACCATGAATACTAATTTCTCCCGTTCATTTTCTCAGAATCTGTACTTCTACTGTGCTGTTGTGCCAAAGAGGCTGAGTTTTTCTCTAAAATATTTAAGGAAATATTTAGACTGGGCATTTCTCGAAAAAATAGATCAATATTACCCAAGTCCTTTGTGTATATCATAGCCACCATTACCACAAATATACAGTTGTACATTTCCCTTTATAAATATGTTTACCTCCTAAAAGCTTTAAATATTTACTAGAAGATTTTACACTCCAACATTTTTTTGCAGGAAAGAATATGAAGATAGAGAGAAACTACATAACTGTTTTCTAGTTCATAATGTATAAAAGAAGTGAGAAACCTTGATGAAAATTGTCAAGTAGTTGATGGGGAAAATAGTACATGTAGGCCAAACCCTGGGGAACCAGAACTTCAAAAGAAAAGCAAAAGTTGAACTAATTAACTAGAAACTTAGCCCCATAGCTTCTGCAACTCACTGCTACCCTTTTGCTTCCACATCTCTTTTTCTTGTTCTGCCAGCACAGAGCCACCACACCTCTCATAAATTAGAGCTGGAGCGGCCCTCCAAATTCCCCCATTATTTGGGTTAAAGATGAGAACTGAGTAGTATTGAATAAAGAATTCCCAAATTCTGTTAGCAGGAAGCGAGCAGAAGAAAATATTTTCCCAGAATCTCTAGTTGGACTTTCTGATTCATAATCCTGCAGAAATACGATACATACTAGATGATCCACGGGGTGTCATTCATCTAGAACTAGACTTCAGTTATATGCATGTAGGCATATTTAGACTGATCAGAGATCCAAACTCCACATTTTGCCTCTGGGTTCCAAACAGCCAACCTCCAAATGACTTTTGAGAATCCGAACTATTGACAAATTTGAGGTTGCTTGTACCTGTATTCATTATAGGATTATCAGGAAGACTAATGAAGTAGTATATTTGGAAGAACTTTGAGAAACTACTTAAGAAAGCATTACATAAGTGCGAAGTATTGTAAAGAGGCAATGGAAGAATACGTGTTGGCTGAGAAAATAATTGGCAACAAGGAAAAGCAACATTTCTTGCAGCTGGACAGAAAATGTAGTGAGGCAATACCGAGCCAGATGAATGGAAAAAGGATTTAGGTTTATTGGAGGAGGATAAGAAATGCCAGCAACTTGGAAACAAGTGGAAAGCAGATTTGACTGTGTAGAGAACACTCTTCGAGAATACCTGATGAGATTTCCAGATTGTCAACTGGACATTCACCCTAAGTTTTCCAAGTGCCAATTCCTTACTCTCGAATTTCAATAAAAATATGTTATTAAGGGGGGTGCAGGTGAGTAATTATGTCTATATGTTTACGTGTACATGTGTGATCATTTATAAAAGCTAAAATGAGAATCATTATTGAAATTATCCCAAAGAGATTCAGAGTTTACAAAGAAAATATTGCTCAGAGAAGCAAATAAACATTAGTCTAAATACCACTGAACACTTTGATTAACTAATCTAAATTCCATTTTCTTACTAATTAAAATAATATTCAATGGGTTTTTTTCTTTAGAGATTTTTTAAAGGTTTTTATTTGTTTAAAGCCAGTAACATAAATTGCTAATTGAAGTTTTATCTACACCTGTGGTACTTTTTCTTCAATTAATAACGATATATTAACCACACAATACTCAAGGCACCAAAGGAAAATATGGTCCATGGTCAGTAAATATAGATGAGATGAATTTTCTCAGGCCATATGAAACACAAAATAAATGGGGGCTTTTGGATAAATATGGAATGATGAGTAGATATAGTCATTTGTTTATTTAATTTGTATTTATATTAAATAATACTACACATTTTTGTTTTAAACTCCACTTTATATCATGGCGTCAAAAATCTCAGTTCCGATATTAAGGCAGGTGGGGGAGTGGGGACACTCTCTTTCGCCCGCTGTCCTCTGGCTCCCGTGCAATTTACGCCTCTGCGGCTCAGCAGGGCAGTCATCGTCACGCGGCCTCCGACGGGAATCTCTTTTGTTTCTGTCCTGCTGATGATCTCCTTTGATTCCAGGTCTTCCTCTTGGTTTTAATTTTATCTTCATGGTGATGAAACACAACCTTTGGGACCTCCTCAAAGAGCATGTATGAAATATTAACATTTTACGTGTTTGCATGTATAAAGCTCTCTGCCATCGCTGTTCTTTCATATTTTAGCATGATATAGAATTTTAAGTTGGGAAGTACTTTCAGAAACTTGAAAGCATAATTCCATTTCCTGTCAGATTTCAGTATTCTGTCTTAGAAGTCCGACGCCATTCTGATTCCCAGATCTTTTTGTCCTGTCTTTAAAATTTCATCATCTTCTATGTATTCTTGGAATTTTGCATTTAAATTAATTAGGGTATGTTAGTGGGTCTTTTAAAATTATATTTCATTGATTATAATGTGGTATTTTCATTCCTTGTATAAATGAATGCCTTATTGAAATGAAAAACATCCATATATTTCCTTGATAATTTTCCTCTTTGTTTTTCTTTATTCTCTATTTCTGGAATTCTATTAAATTTGTACTCCCTGGGTAGTTCCTCAAATGTCCTTATTGTAAATTTCTGGTTTTTGTTTCCTTAGTGCTATTTTACACTTTGAGTTACTTTTCCTCAGCTTTTTAAAAGACTTCTTTAAATATTTTGTTTTATATATACATATATATGTATATATTTATGTATGAATATTTTTAAGTTAGAAATGTGTATATCTATTTCATATGTATATGTATATTCTTAAATATGTGTTTATATAGATATTTCTAGCTTAAGAATTCTTTATTGGTCTATGAATGTCAATTTTTATGGCATAATGTTCTTATTTTGTAAATGTAATGGGATAATAATTTTAATAGTAGCCAAAACTGGAACACTTATGTGTCTTCAATTATTTTATCCTTTTACTTTTGAGAAAAATATTTTTCTTTCGTGTTGTTTACTGCTCTATGTTCTAAAGTACATTAAAAATTACCTTTTCCCTTTTTTTTCTTTTCATTGTTCTCTTCTCAAATCTTCAATAGCACTTTCTATGAAGATTAAAATTTTGATGGAAAGTACTATGTATGTGGCAGGGCTTGTCCACTGATGAGCTTGAGTAGAGCAGTAAGGCAGAGAAACTGCCTTTTCTTTGCAGGATGCAGCCTCCTGGTTGGCAGAATTATCAAATGGTCTTCATGAACTCCACTCCTGGTCTTACTCCTGTGCTTATGGTACATTACATAATAAAAAGGATTTTGCAGATGTCATTAAGGTTAAAACCCATTACCTTAAAATGGGAAGATTATCTAGGTGGACCTAACTGATCATATGAGCCCTTTAAAATCAGGACATTTTAGTGGCAGAAGAAAGAGAGATTTGAAGCATGAGAGGGATTTGCTGGAATGGGTGGACCGTATAAGGACCTGAGAGCAGCCTCCAGATTCTGAGAGCTGTCTCTAACAGGCAGCAAGAGAAAGAAACTTAGGTCTAATTGTGAATAATGTTGCCATGAACATGTGGGTACAAATATCTGAGTCCCTGCTTTTACCACTTTGGGTATATACCCAGAAGTGAACTTAAAGGATCCTATAGTTATTCTGTTTAGTGTTTTGGGGAACTATCCTACTGTTCTACATAGTGGCTGCACCATTTTATTAAACTTTTGTTGTTTTTAAGCCGCTAAATTTTGTGGCCTTTTTTTAACACAAGAAAAGAAAAATAATGCATTACCCTCCCCACCCAGTGTCAGTCTCTACATGGTTTTGCTGTTATTGAAGGGGGGCTGGTTCTAGTCAATTAGTTGTTGTTTGTTACTACTCAATTTTTACCAGAGAGTAATTAGTTATTCAATGTTTGGAGAACAAAAAGTTTCCAAAACTTAGTAGAAAAAAAGAGAGTAGTTCCTTTATTTCTCCCACTTTCAGTTTGGTTTCTCTCCCCTACCTGGTACTCCTTATTCCATTTCTCTAAAGAGCAAAACTTCAGTCTTTTGTTGGATGGGAGAAGTAACTCTCAGGTTGTGTGAGATGGGCAAGTATATCAAGAGGGCTAATGGCTGATTATGAAGATAATTTTTTAAAGTGTAATGGATGTCAGGTGCACACAATTGGATTAACCATATTCCTTCATTTGTGGAACACTCCCATCTTCGGTCCATGCATGGGACTTTTCCTTCCTTCCTTCCTTCCTCCCCCTTCCTTCCTCCCCCTTCCTTCCTTCCTTCCTTCCTTCCTTCCTTCCTTCCTTCCTTCCTTCCTTCCTTCCTTCCTTCTTCTAATTCTTGGTCTCTCTATCTATCATCTATATATTTTTAATAAGCACTCTTAAACATTAAAACCAAACCTTTGACAAAAATATCTAACTATATGGTCCTCCCACAACCCATAGCCTAGTATTCCCTCATTTGAGGCAACTACTTCCCTGATTCTTATGTTATAATTATATTGTATACAGGTATTATAAATACATACATTTATAATATGTGTGTGTGTATATATATATATGTGTGTGTGTGTCTATATGTTTTTAAAGAAAAACATTTACATTTAACATTTAAATACATGTACATGCAATTATAAATATATTCATTGGTCATTATGTTTCATATTTGCATATGTGTATATATATATGAGTGCATATGTGTATGTGTATATATATATGTGTGTGTGCATGTATATATCTGTATTAGAGTTGACAAACATTTTTTGTAAAAATAGTGGGACGTATGATATCTGTCCCACTATTCACTCTGTTATTGTAGTGCCAAAGAAGCCATAGATAAAATATAAACTAATGAGCTTGACCATGTTTCAGTAAATCTGTATTATAGACACTGAAATGTGTTTATCAACCATGTAAGTGTGTGGAAACCATTATTAGCTCAAGGAACAATCATACATAACAGGTACATTTTGTCTCAAGCCAGGATGTGCTAACCCATGAGATACATATAATCATATGTATATTTTAAGTTTATTTTGATTTTCTATGAAAGCCAAGATTTATATAATCTTCTAATACTTCCTTTCTTCCATTATTTATTACTAAAATGTATTTATATTTACCTGTTGTTAGGTGCTTCATTTTGTTTGCTGCTTATATCACTTATGAGATCATATCAGAGTCAATCCACCTACTCTTCTGTTGATGGACAGTTGTGTTCCAGGTCCTTGGCACCTCAAATTCCTGAGCCTTTTGAGTTCTATGGCAGGAGTCAGCTGCTGCCTGATCACTTCCTCCGTTAGCATCTGCTGTGCCAGTTTCTGTTATCCTCTGAATTCATACACCTGCCATCTCCCAGTGCTCCCTTAACATCACTTAGTTGCTGTTATCTCCTCTTCCACTCTCTTTCTATAGATTATTTTAGCTAATTTTAATTCCTTTAATGTTATTGTTGAGAAAGATAGAATACAGAGGTAAACACACATTTTTGCCACCATATTTAAGTGTTATTTACTTGGATCTAGTCTTCATAGATGATTTCTAGAAATTTATTTTGGGAAAAATAAAAGATTCCCAGAGGTTTCCCTTTTGTTATGATGAAATGAGGAGATTGACAAATTCTCTCCTCAAAGAGCAAATATAAAAATGGACAAAGCCGTCAAAAAAAAAAAACAATAATTTTAGCACTCTGAAAATTAAAGGCATACAACAGATTGAGGGGAGTTCATAAATGAAAACTATTTAAATTGGCATAAGAGGCCCGGCCGGTGTGGCTTAGTAGTTGAGCATCAACCCATGCACCAAGAGATCGCCGGTTCGATTCCAGATCAGGGCACGTGCCCAGGTTGTGGGTCGGGTCCCCAGTGGGGGGCATGCAGAAGGCGGCCAATCGATATTTTTTCTCATTGATGTTTCTATCTCTCTCTCCCTTTTCCTTCCTTTCTCAAAATCAATAAAGAAAAAATAATTTTAAAAAAAGTAAAATTGGCATAGGAGGAGCATGGCATTCTTCCCTAAGGCCGCTGCCATTGCCCACATCCCAGTTGTGTTGTTGTGGGGGTTCAATTGAAACCAGACAGGTCTTGAAAACCAGCAGCTTGAAACCCACTGCAGGAGCACACTCACTTGCTTAGGAGCATTGCCATTTAAGATGGAAACCAAACAAGGAGAGGTAAGGCTCAGCTAGCCCTAGGTTACAGTTCTATGTGGGGCAAGCAACAGACCCACAAACCAGTAAGTGATTTACTGGGAGTTCCAGAAGGTGTGACAATCACTGTGGCTTCACAAAATTCCTATATCTCTTAGGATGATCCTAGTCTAATATACTGCAGAGATCACAGTAAGCCAGAGATACCCACACACCCTCGGCTGAAGGGGCCTGCACACATGGGCAGGTGGTCTAGCAGTAAAGAAAAGTGAGACACATGATCTCACTCATTTGTGGAATATAATAAACATAACAGTCTGGGGAACAGGGTAGACCCAGAGATGTGGAAGTAGGGTACAGACTGACAACCCTCAGAAGAGGGGGTGGGGGGGAGAGGGAAAATATAGAAGAAAAAAAAAAAGAAAAGTGAGACAGATTCTAAAAATACTCTGAACTGTGTGAAGTGTATCTCTTCTGTAGCATATAGTCATTAATGATTCTGCCCTAGGTTTGTTTGTTTTATAGTTTTAAGCCCAGCTACTTAGGGGTCACCCCCATGTCTGCATAGCTTAGTGTTCAGCCAATGATAGGTCATAGGTTGTGTTCAAATATCTTGAGCCAGTAAGACTTCTATACTTCCACTCTCAAGTATTGGAGAAAATATGGAGAAACTGGAACATACATTGCTGGTGAAAATACAGTTGTACAGCTATTTTGGAAAACAGTTGACAGTTGTTGTTTTTTTAAGTTAAACATAATCTTAACATTCAACCCAGCAATTCCACTCTTAGGAATCTACCTAAGAGAAAGAAAAACGTGTGTCCATAAGATATTTATATGAATATTTAAACAACATTATCAATAACAGCTAAAAAGTGGAAACAGCCCAAATGTCCATGAAGTGGTAAATGAATAATCCAAATGTAGTATGTCCAGGGTGTGGAATACTATAGAGTAGTAAAAAAGAATGAAACATGGATACAGGTTACAACATGGATAAACCTCAAAGATATAAATTCTATGGAAAATAAGGCAGATGCAAAAGACTACTTGTTAATTTACAGTCGGGATGGGGAACCTTTATTCTGCCAAAGGCCATTTGGATATTTGTACCATCATTAGTGGGCCATACAAAATTATCAACTTAAAAATTAGCCTGCTATATTTGGTTAAACATTTAATTAACTCACCCCTAATGTGATGGCTGGAACTGCTTCTCTTTGGTGAGGTGTATGATGTTAGCCAGTATTGATGATGTTGCTACTTGCAACTGCTTTTCCAGGTCTGCGTCGGTCAGTCTGGAGGGCAGTGGACTTTTTGTGATGGTAAGTTTTGAAAAGAAATGCTTGCAGCAGTAAGTTGCTCTGAACACAGATGCATATTTCAGGGCAGGTCTCTTCAAAGTGGAAGATTCATCATTGCTTATGTATAGAACTCAGGCAGTGGGAGGTTGTTGTACCTAGTTTTCAGCTCATCACTTTGCAGCTGAATGGTTTTGTATTGTAGGTTATCATGTACATCAGCTGGTTCCACACTGAACCGTGTATCAAAGATGTTCAATTCAATTTGTTTAATTTTCACATCCTTGAATCTCTCATTAAATGCTTCAATTAGTTTCACGCACTCAACAGCATATTCAAGTGTTGTAGAAGGCTTTTGTCCTTCTAGAGTGGGGAAATGCACCGTGTTCTTCCTTTTGAGTTGCACTTTCCAAAGCTTTCATTTAGTTTCAAATGATTTCACATTTGAAAGCAGAGCACTGAGAAGCTGGTTGGGGCCCTGCAGCTTGACGTTCAGCTCTGAGATGCACATGGTAATGTCCATCATGAATGTCAAATCACACAGCCACTTGCTATCATTGAGTTCCCTGACTGGTTTTCCCTTCATCTCCATGAACTGCTTGACTTCATCTCGCAGTTCCTAAAACCTCATGAGAATGTTCCCGAGACTCAGCCACCGCACTTCACTGTGATAAGCAAGATCACCGTACTCAGAGTCAAGATCTCCTTAAAATGGTGGCTGTTAAACCCTATGCTTTTGACAAAATTTATGCATGACACTACTATTGACATCACATTGTTGAGCTGCAACAACTGTTCACAGAGACTTTCTTGGTGTGTGATGTGGTGGCATATAATTGAATCACTTGAGTCAAGAATGAGATGATTCAGTTCTTCTTGACATATGCAATTAACCCTTTTTGCAAGTCAACCATGGCTGGAGCTCCATCTGTAGTAAGGCCACTTAACTTTTCAAATGTTAGCTCGAGTTTTTTCATTGATAAAACAATTCTCTCAAGTCCTCACCTCTGGTAGTGCCATGCATGGTTTCCAGCGACAGCAGTTTGTCTTGCGTGTCTAACTCTGAAGTCATCCCATGAACGAAAATGGCCAGTTGGGCAGTATTTGTTATGTCCATTGTCTTGTCACAAGCCAGCGAGAAAAATTGGAAATCTCCTGCAGAATCCTTCAGTGTTTTTTCAATATCTTGTGCTAAGTCGGTAATCCGATCTGAGACAGTTCTCTGAGACTCACTAACACTGAAACAATTTTACTCTGTCTGGTGCTAACAGCTCCGCAGCAGCCACCATGCACTCTTTCACAGACTCTCCCTCTACATGAGACTTCAGCTTCCTTGTGATTAGCTCGCTCAATACATAACTCGCCTGAATACCGATGTCTCTGTCACAATGAGGTCTAGTGAAAGTGGCTTGTGATTCCAAACTCCGCTGAAGAGCATTTATTTTATCCAGACGCATTTGGCCTCCCAATTCATTGAGTTTAGCATGTTTTGAGCTGTAATAACGCTCCAGATTGGCTTTTTTCATTACTACTAACGTGTCACCACAAACTAGGCACACAGGTTTGCCTTTGACTTCAACAAAAATATAATCATTTGTCCATTTTTCTTGGAAAGATTGACACTCTGCATCAACTTTTGTTTTCTTTGTAGTCGCCATTTGTAGGATGTCACACCGCTTAAATTTTAATAACTCTCTGGTGTGTGTGTCGCCAGTGACGTGATTATTTTGCCTTGATCGCTGTTCTAATCCTTCATCTTGAATTTGGAACACATCCAACATTCATATCATTGACTCCTGAGGTCTTTTCTGTGTACTGTAATTTCCTTAATCTTAATGTGAGATTCAGTTTTTGCAAGGATTGTTAATGGTAGACGTGTGGATAAAGGTTGGATTGGAGTTATCGTCTGTGTTGACAAAGAAGTCGACAACATCTCTGTCAATCATCAGAGGCAAGGTCATCGGTGTTGCCAGGAATCATCTCATCGAATCTCATCTCATCATCACCGGTTCACTATACTTTCACCGCAGTGTGTTAACACTTTCTCAACCTGTACACTCCCATCCTGCCTGGCACTGACTGTCCTCTGAGTCACTGCAATACAGGCAGATGGGCTGCAGACAGCTGACGAGAAGCATATGTGTCTGTCCTGTCATGTACTCATATGTGTCCTCTCTATTCAGTAATGGATGTTCCTTGCTTGTCCATCAAAATTTAAGTTATTATTTATGATTCACTTAATATAAATTTAAGTTGCTATGAAAAATACTCTTACATTTATTGAATTTTGAGTCCCACCTGGGGTTGCCTTGGCAGGGCCAGAATAGATGATTTCATGGGCCTTGTACGGCCCACAGGCCAGACGTTCCCCACCCCTAATTTAGAGTCTTAGTAAAAGTATTTTTAAAATATAGCTTTTGTCTGGCCGGTGTGGCTCAGTGGTTGAGCATCGACTCATGCACCAAGAGGTCACCAGTTTGATTCCCAGTCAGGGCACATGCCCAGGTTGTGGGCCTTATCCCCAGTGGGGGGCATGCAGGAGGCGACCAATCGATGTTCTCTCTCATCAATGTTTCTATCTCTCTCTCCTTCTCCCTTCCTCTGTCTCTAAAATCAATAAAAAAAAAATGTTTTTAATGTAGCTTTTTACTGTTATATAAAAAAGTTGAAAATATGTAATATTTCCTACTTAATTAGAATACTACAATTTATCACATAATCCTTACAACTGTAAAATTAATAAACAGTTATAGTGATAATATGAAAAAGCCAAGTCATTTATAATTCCAAAAGATAAATGATTGATAGAATAACATATTACAATGAAGATGTCATGATACGGAATTAAATTACTCTGTTTCCCTGTAATGTTAAAACTGTTAGAGAAGGTGATAGTCATTCCCCTTACTTCTCATAGATAGGCTATACTTGAGAAGGAAATACAAAATTTAAGGATGAACAATTCATTCAGGTGAGGATTCATTTGATCTCCAGAGTGATAGTGAATTGTGAAGGGAGAAAAAAATGATTAAAATAGATGACATTGATATTGCTATACATGGAAAACTCTATGAAAAGAAAAGAGAGAGAGTGAGATGACTTAGAGGATAATGATAGGAATACAAAGGTTTGCCATTTTAAGGGCATATATCTGTTTTAACTTGATTAGAGGAAGAAAGTGAAAGATTTTAAGATACAGTTGAAGACAGAGTTTCTTTATGGTCTATGCTGTTTATTAGAGGAAATTATTACATTTAAATGTATAATCTTTAAAATAAAGGATTCTAGAATATTTCTTTTTTAAAAAAACTCATCTTTATTGTTGAATGTATTACAGATGTCCCCCCTGTTTTTCCCCATTGACCCCCTCCTCCCCATTCCTCCCCCCCTCCTGCCTTCCCCACACTATTGTCAGTGTCCATTGGTTATGCATATATGCATAGAAGTTCTTTGGTTTATCTCATCCCATCCTCCCTCCCCCCTTCCCTTTGAGGTTCATCAGTCTAACAACCAATTTGTACAAAAAGTTCTCTGTATCTAGGAGTCTGTTTCTGTTCTGCTTGCTCATTTTGTTTGTAGATTCACATATTACATTGAAAGAATTCAACCTAGGAGAGATTATTTTTGGAATTATATCTGTGAATTTGAAAACAGGAATGTATAAGAGAACAAGAACTTTACCTTCTAAAGTATATCCAAGTACTGCCCTATTCAGCAATGTTCTGCAAGTTCTAACGAATTAGTTATCTACATTTCCACTTCATAATGAACATAAATTCCAATTCAGTTGCAGGGTTAATTTAGAGCACCTGTTTCTTCCTGTGAGGAAACACAGATTGGCCCACATATCTGTGATGCATGCACAAGACCTTAATCATGCTCAAGGAGGCTGTTTGTGAAAACAACTGACTCCATTCTTCAATTTGGCAAGGTGGCCTGTGTAATAAAGACACACGGCCGTCCAGTGAGCTTCCTCCGAGAGGTAAAACCTCTGCCAAGAAAACTGTATCCAGCTCAGTTACAGAGACGTAGTGAGTAAACAGGACAAACTGGCTGTATTCATTTTGTTCTCCAAAAATACTGCAGGTCCAAGAAGGAAGCCTTCTCTCTTTTGCGTTTTCACTCCCTCACATCTATCTCACGTAGTATAAACCTACCCTTCAAATAAAGGATCCTCCTTTCCGTACACCTGTGCATGGTGTGAGGCTCTGTTTAAAGTTGCCAGGACACCTGCCTGAACATGTGCAGGAGCTTCATTCTTCTTTGTAGACAGGCAGTCAGCTCCCCTTTGAGGCACGATACTGGCTTTCTCTTGGTCCCTTGACATTCTCTTACTTGTGTCCGAGTGAAAACTTTCTCTGTTCTTTCAGAAGTACTTTTCTGAATCTCTCTGCCTCATCAACTCTCCCATTCCAAATGTCAACCAAATGCATTCTATTTTTTATTTCCTGTGCTTCCTAGATTCTTTTCCTTCTTGCTACTTCTGTTTTTCACTCTGTGCTTTACCTGCAAGAATTTTTCTATTAAAACAAATGAATTTTTAGGAGTAAACAAAGAAACAAACAAAAGGACTCCCAAAGGTACCACTGATACTTTTCGCTTTCACATGTAGCTTAAATCAGTAGAAATGTGACATTCGATAAATTTTATATTCAAGGCACGAGTTGAAATTCTTCCAGTATAAAGTAACTGAAGTGAGGTGTGAACTTAAGAACAACCTGAATTTTTAAATATATCTCAAGAAATTGAGATGTTTCTGACCTTTTACTTTGATATGAGCTTTGTAATGAACTACAAGGCACACACAGTGGGATGTCTGTAGGATGAGTCATTGTGATGACAAGGAAGAACCTTGACAGCTTGGAATATAAAGTCTCTGAACAAACATGTAGAATTACTGAACAATGTTTGAATTATTGTACTAAGAGAAACTTAAGATTTATAATTTTCTTTGTGATGAAATATTTTTGCTGACTATATATGTAGGATATTCATTTCAAATGCGTGAGGATAATATGTATTTTAACATTAAAAAACTCATCTTTAAATAGATATTAGAGATGGAATCATAGTGAAAAATGGTTTGCATGCCAATTTTATAATTTGCTGTGATATTCTGAGTCTAGGGAGCTGTTCCTCTAGGTACACCCCACTGCAGACGTGAAATATGCTGCTTGGATTTCTTCTTCATAATGTGTCTGCATTGCTTAGCAGACATTCACGTACCTTAGTAACTACTGCTCCACGAGCATGCATTGTACACTTTGACAATGAGAGGAGCAGTGCAAATATTCACACATTTCAAGGGTTGAACCTCGTAAAGGGATGAAAAATAAATTCTGTCATGAAGAATGAGAAGGGGATGATGACAGGAGAAAAGAGAGAAAATTGCTAAGAAGTTATCAAGTGCCATTCTAATCAAGCACATTAAATGTGTTGTTTCTGGTATACTAGCTCCAGGCATACCTCTGGCTTAATCCCTTCCAAAATGAAATATAGATATATTTCAATCTATTAAAGAAACTTTTATCTCATAGAAATTAATTCTGTTTTTTAAATAAAAGTTGAGAGGCTAGACCCACATTGTAGAATTCCCTTGACAGTTAACCTTGCTGGATAACCATTTCTTATTCAAAAGAGGGTACCTGTCATCCCACATCATTACAAGACAAACAAAAGAATAAATAATACCCACAAACTGCTGATTCTAAATATGAAACAGTTTTAAAGTTAACCAGGCTTACTTGGTGTATGGCATTGCCGATAAGAAATATTAAAATGCCAAATATCACTATGCTTAGAAGATATATCTTTTTACTAGGCAGGAAAAATCACCATGTTTTTACATTAGCCATGATTCAAAAATGAATATATGAAATATAGAAAGTGCAATAATGACAATCTGTGTTTTGCTTCTTGAGCTTCCTCAAAGAAATATCATCAGAGAAAGTTACTTGGAGAATCTATGGTATTGCATTGTATATGTGCTTATATTTAAGGAAATAATTCAAAAGAGGGTTGTTGTTTTTTCTCATTTAAATTCCACTAATGCTCATTGTAGTCAAAGCATCATTTTCATTGAGTTACACTAATCTAAATGCAATGTGCATTTATTTTAACAAACTCTGTATTAAGCAGTGCATTCTTTCAAAATAATGCATATTAATTAAGATAAGCATTTCCAATATAGAGATAGCACTAGCACTATTTTTTACACGTGTTTTCTATTACAGGTGCAATGATGGTAACATTCGATATCACTAAGGAACTTATTGCTTTTAGGAGACTTTTGAAGCTACATGAAGATACCAATATCAAGCAATCTTCCATTAATGAAGCAATTACGGGGACAGGGCTTCACTGGGGTATAGAATCAAGCACACTGCTTGCAGAACAACATTTTACCAATATACAAAGCCAGAAAATGAAAATAGGATCTGCTTTGAAAATGACGTTTGAATGATACTTATTTGAGTGGCTCTTAGTCAAGCTAAGAACACAGGTAACTCTAGTGGTAGAGAACTCTGACACTTAGACTGTGGCATGGCACCATCAGTGTCCTGCATGTGCTTTTATTGATCAGTGCAGAAGAACCAAGTATATGGGAATTCTTGAGTTTTGTAATTTCTTATGTGTTGAAATAGTTGCACAGGACAGAAGCCTGGTGATTACTGATTAAAATCTAAACATTTATCTACTTCAAGGTTTAAGCAAAGGAAAGCTGTTGGAATCCCCGTTTCCTATGAATTAAGAGGAATATTAAAAACAGTAAATGTAATTTGTCTAGTGCTGTTTGCCATGTGTCCTCTCATGTATCATTTGGTTCCTTTTTCTTTGCAAGTTGAATAAACTGGAATCAACCCCCATTCAAGGCAATGTGCAGTCCCATAAATTTCCAGGGGGAAGGGAAATACTTAAGTTTACATGGTCACTTTTTGTTGTAAGTTTCAGTCTCCCTTCCTTAACTTTTCTCAAAATTAGACATTTGTATATAGGTTTTGGGCCCGAGCATAAAACTTTACATCAGCCTGAGTTCCCTGCTCTAAAATTCCCTGCTGCCCGACCACTGGTACTGTCTCAGCCTTTCTCTCCTGCTCGTGTTTCTTATCTGCCAGTATGCAAGGCCTCCTGTCATCTTTCTTTAACTTGATACCCCACTGACTCCGAAGATAATTTTGCATGTCCAAAATCGCATTCACCCTCTTTGCTATCTACTCTGCTCTCACAGAAAGGCTAGCAGAGTCATGGGAAGTGACTACCTGCCCACTGACAAAATATGATGACTCTTCAAAGGTAGAAACAACTACCACATTGCTGATTAGGGTGATGTAACTACCAACCATTAGAACATCCCTGTAATACTACCATTACTCTTCCTATTTTATAATGAGGAAACAGCATAACAGGCTTTTCAAAGTAGAGAGAATTTATCACAGACAAAATCTGGATAAATTAGATATGCAAGTGAAGAAAGAACTGAGAATCCAACTGGGTAATTTAAAGCAAGTAGGCAGCACAGACTAGCAGCAGTAGGGAGCTGAAAAACCCAATGGTTACATTAAAAACGGGAGGCGGTGTGGCAGCCAGAATCTGGAAGGCGGGCCACGTGGCTGGCAGCCCAGCAGGATCTGGGTCATGGGATAGGGTGGCTTTTGTAGGCTGTGAGGCAGAGCAAGAAAGAGAAAATACTTCCTCCTGACTCCAGTCTTCCCCCAGTGCTCCCGTCATAGAACTAGTCAAAATTCAGCTGTCCAAGGAGCTTGAGAAAATATTTTCCTAAAATACTAAGCAGAGCAGAAGGGTGGGGAATGGAGCAAAGTTCAAATGAAAGGCACACTTGTCCCGAAACATCCACAGCTTTTAAACTCCTTCACGTTTGCCAGCTATAAATCCAGGGGATGAGCAGCTGCACTGAGCAGGGACTCTGCAGCTCTGATAGCCCCCAGAAGATTTCTAGATACAGTAGTTACCTACGTCAGTATCAGTGCTAGCGCTATTACTAATTTAACTTTATTAATATGAGTAATTAATAATTACTTATTACTTTCCAGAAAAGAGTCAAGGCAACCTACTAAACTATTCATGACTCATATTTTCATTGATTTTTCTCTTTAAAATTTCTCTCCCTTAAGATGTTTTAGGTATAATCTGGCTCTTTAATACCATGGTTTTAAGGACCTTTTCGTCAAGATATGTGGAAATTCGTTTCGTGTGGTTTCCAGTGTGTTTTCCTCTCCTCTAAAAATGTTCCGATCCTAAAACATGTCAGCACTAGTTTCTTGAACACAGGAGCAAAGGGAGCAGGGAGTTTCCGCCGACGGAGGAGAGTGGGAAAGGGCAAGGACATGCCAGGGGAGCCTTAAATGCTTTCTGCGAAATATTGCCTAAGGCAGACTCTCCCAGAACCAGATTTAAAAAAGGGAAAACTAGGCCATCTTCTGAAGGTCTCAGTGAGACTGAGGGTCATGGAGGCCCTCTGTTCTGAACCTGGAGCCTACTTATTGAGCACAGAAGAACTTGGCCTCAAAGATCTATTAATGCTGATGCCGTCTGATGTGTCACATAAGCTCCCATCTTTTCACAGACCCAACTCCTTGGGATTGCAACTCAGGGTGTCATAAACCGACTTCTTCCTCTCTTCCCTTGCCTTGTTCTGAGAATATCCTCTCCTCAAATACACTATTCAGGCTTAAGAAATGCTGGGCTTGTGTTTAACAAATAAAAAGTGTCTATAGAATCTTTTGTCCATGTAGAGCTACATATATCTTAAAGGGTTTACCAGTTTTGACAATTTTCAGGAGGCAAGCTACAGAAAAAATGAGAATTTATTAGGTTCTATTGAGGAATTTTCAAATATGTAATATTTTCCCCCTCAAAGGAAGTTTTTATTAATCAAAACTGCTTAAAAGACAGTCAGATTTTATTCTTAATTTTGGTATAAAATATTAAGTTTAAAATTGTTATGTAAACATATCATTAAATCAAGAAATCTGAGCTGTGTTTGGGATCATTTGTGTCTTAAGAGACGCAGGTGTTAGGTGGAAAACACTTAGGTAAATATTAGTAATATTTAACGTTCATAATTCTCACGCTTTCCTTCAATCTTGTTATATATAAGGTTGTAATTTTCTATCTTTTATCCTTTCTAATGTTTTACTTAGACTTCTGTTTATCTCAGTCTTCCAACATAAACAAATTCACCAGTCTTGACCTCCTGACCATGGTTTTTTTGGGCAAAAGGATAGACTATGCTTTTTATTGTTACGGCCCACGATGCATTTATGTGGTGCTTTTCCCTAAAGAGCTTAGTTACTTCATTAAATCTGGAGATAATTCTTATAACTCATCTCAGATAGACTGAAGTATTAAAAACCTTGATAGCCCGGCTCAGTGGTTGAGCGTTGACCCATGCACCAAGAAGAGGTCACTGGTTCAATTCCTTATCAGGGCGCATGGCCAGGTTGTGGGCCCAATCCCTAGTGGGGGGCATGCAGGAGGCAGCCAATTGATGTTCTCTCTCATCAATGTTTCTATCTCTCTCTCCCTCTCACTTCCTCTCTCTCTAAAATCAATAAAGGAAAAAATAAGTAAATAAAAACCTTGATAGCCAACCAATCTGTATATGTAGTCCACTCTAATGTCTTTTATCAGGAGCTATCCCAGTGAGCTTTCCAAATTCTAACAATTCAACTAATGATAGTCTATTTAATTTTTTAAAAACTGTAAAAGAAGTAGGAAGCACAAAGTAATTTGACATTGAAACAATTGTAGGGCTATCCTACATCTTCTAAACACCAGCCTAGACTCTTAGAACAAAACAGATTAGGAATAGTTCCCTTGGGATTTTGCTCATTAAAGAGATTAACTCACTCTATGATTTGATCCAAATTCCAGAATATGTTAAATTAACAGATTTCCTTTGTCTAATGTTGGCCTCAGTTACTATTTTTAAAGTAATTCTTATTGTGAAATAAGAAGTTCAGAAAACTTTGCAAAACAAATATGTAGTTTACTAAATTGTCAAAAGGTGAACATTGTAAATACCAGTCCTGTCAAGAAATAAAACCTTACCAGCTACCCCAGAGTCCCTATGTGGTCCCCCAATTCCAACCTCTTCTCTCTCCACCTGGAGTGACCTCTCCTGATTTTATGGAACTACTTCCTTAACCATCCAATTGTGCTTCCATAGACACTAAAGTTTATTTTTTTGCTGTTATTTATAAACTATTATTTTTTCAATCTATAGGATCTCTTTCCATGATTTCTTTTTCCTAAAAACTGTTAAAAAACCTCGGTTATTCTTTTATATTCCATAGACTGTTCTGCTTTCCTGTAAATTGTAATTGAAGCTAAATGTTTAACTAAACTCAGCCTAGTTCTTTTTTGTTGTTGGGTTTTTTTTTTTTATTGTTGTTGTTGTTGTTTTGGGGGTTTTTTTTAAGATAAATTTTTTTGTAAGACAAAAATCATACCAGTGTTGTGTTCCTTATGAAGGGTCACAGGGAATCATAGGAGGTATCTAATGTCCATTTGTTCATTTTGATAGAATTGGAAGCCTTCAGTGTTCAATCTCTGGATCCTTCACTTTGTTAGGATTTGCAAAATGTTAATATTGCCATTCTGTCGGTCTTTCTTCATGTGTTTGTTGAAATACTTTTACAAAGAGACACTTTCTTCATCCACTCTTTGGTTACCCGATTCCATAGCTCATACAGGAAATGCAGGATAAATGCTTGATTCCTTCCTTTCACTTATACCCAGTTTATGCTCTGAAGCTCTGTTGGCTGTAATTCTCATATGCTCTGGAACACAAGTTCTATAACTCAGCTTTAAATACCACAGCTGTGCCTTTCAAAAAAGAAAAATGCTTATTTCAGTTTTGGCTACATATCTGAGTTATTAAAAAATTTTGCTTTTGAGATAGTACAGCCTGATATACATAATGACCCAATGCTATGGAAACTCCGCTGCTTTCTGAATTCACCTTCACCAGATGTATAGTCAGGTTGCCACCCCTTTTAATTCATCTTACTTACAGATGCTCTGTTATGCTTACACTTTCCTTCCTGCTACAGTATTAGAATTTTATGTTCTACTTCCAGTCATTAGGTTGAAATTATATTAGACACTTAAAAATGATCTATTATAAGTAAACTAATTTTTTTCTGAATTTTCTACATTTTTTAAATTTTATATCTCAAAATGGAGAAAGCTCAATATTGAATGATTTTGTGGGTCAGACTGAAACTTTGGTCAAGCTGACGAAATCTTGCTAGTTCTATTTTGTCTAATAGATCTCAGTGCCACAGAGAAATAACTAGAGATCCTCTGAGGGTCCTCAGAGACTGTGTGTGACTTCTTGGAGAACATGATCCAAAGGGAATGTGATTAAGTTCTTCTAACTAAATGTGGGCTCAAAAACAAGCATGGCCATTTAGAGTACAAAAACCCTGAGGCTAGAAGGTACATGATCCCTATCTCTCAAAAGTGAAGAAACAGGCCCTGGCCAGGTAGCTCAGTTGGTTAGATACATCAAGGTTGCTGGTGTATCTACATACAAGAATCAAGCAATGAATGCATAAATAAGTGGAACAACAAACTGATCTCTCTCTCTCTATCTATCTCAAATCAATTAATAAAAAAAATTTTTAAGTGAAGTAATAAATTTGTAACATTTTCTTGGGTAACTTTTCCTACATTCAGTGCCCTGGTTAACACTATGGTAAAAGGAGAGTGTCATTAGTGTAAGACTCTTATAAATATTCAAAATAATTAGAACACTCTAATATAATTTATTTTTCTGAACATAAAAAAGAGAGTACGAAAGAGAGAAGAGCAGGGATCAGATAATGCAGAGACATTTTAATGATAGTGCTCTTATTGTTAAAGCACTGGGGTTTAAGCAGGGGAGATGATGACCACATTTCCATTTTGGATCACCACAGGTATAGAGAAGGGTTTAGAAGGATCAAGAGTGGATATGGAGAGACTTGTGAAGAAAACAATGCAAATAATAAAGTATGACGGATTGCACAAACAACATCAAAAAAGAGAGAAAATACAACGAATACATTAGAGAAATATTTAGGGCTTGCATTTGCATTGGCAAAATTAAAGGTTAAATTTTCAGTGTAACTAGAATCAAGTTATTTTTCTTATAAAGGAAAGGGACTTTACCTTGCTTTCCACAATCCATCTCTCTCTCTCTCTCTCACTGGTCTTTTTTTTCTACTTCATACTCATCATCTGCTTTCACCTCTCTTTCTTTGCAGTTCATTGGAATTCTGTTTTAATCTGCCCAGCAATTTTGAGGGAGCCATAAACCCCATTCTCAGTTCATGTGAGTCAGTGGTGCTGACTTCACTCCACTCAAGAGGCAGACTTGTGACCCACCCCTGGTTGATAGATTACAGTAATCAGGTCAGAAATGAGTATGTGGAATATTGATTAAAATAACCAGATTTGGTGTTAAATTGCCTGGTTCAAATCGCAGCATCAGTACTCACTAGCAGTAAAACACTATGCTAGTTATTTCTTCCCTGAGATTTAGAACAGTATCAAGAACTAGATTAATATGTTAGCTTTGCTGTCCATCAAGTTAGTCAAGGACAGTCAGTGTTGGGATTATTTGTGGAACTACTGGATTATCATGGATTACTAGAATTTGGGGTGACTTAGCTGAATATTTGACTTAGCTTAGAGTTTCGATGGCCATTTTGTCATCATATGGACACATATTGCTTGAGAATTAAATTTATCTCAAGATAAACTGAGTCAGGAACTAATGACTTTATTTATGTGAGAAACCAAGTCCAGCTCATTTATCTCAGGATTTCTCAGTTACTTGAGACAATGTATTCTCTGTTTTGCTTAAGGTAGAGTTTTTTTCTCTTGCAATTATACTAACTAGTATTCTGGATTTCATTACCCAGATAATACATAAAACAAAGAAATTACCACAGACATATTTATCTCCTCCTCACTTCATTTTATTTTTCTATTCTTCTTTTCTCTGTCCACATGTAAGTACTCAGGATTGTTGTATCTACTTTCTGGGGTTTGCTTTGTTTTTTCCTACAGTTAAATCTTCAATGCACTTTGCCTTTGAGTGATTGCATTTTGAAAACTATTAAACATTTATAAGTATGCAAATATTTTTTATTGTACAGCATGTAGTACAATTGGATCCATAAAAAAGAATCTATAATCTATATCCCTAAACTTGGCTCTTCAAAGGAGAATGTTCAGAGCATCAATGTTAGATGTATTCTCCTTCAGTTGCTCAGAACCACATCATATTCAAGTTTGTTTTCTGTTATGATCATAATTGTTTGTGTTGTTGTTTTGTTTTCCTTGGCTTTAATGTGCAGTTCTGCCTTTTGGTTGTTAATAGGAAAGATTCGAGAAGAGCTGGCTCCTTAGTAAAATATTTGTTGTGTGTACTCCACTTTCTTATTAAAGATATTTATTATTCATAAAGCCTTTAACTTCTTGCTTAAGCAGAATTATTTTCAGGGACTCCGTGCAGCTCTTTTCTTTGAATGTCTTTTCATTGAAATAATGAGTTTACATGATCATTGTTTTATATACTTCATATCTTTTTTCTTAGGATATTCGATATGCTGTAGTATATATAGGAGTATGTTTTCTCAAACTGTACAAAAATATGTATATATCAAGATTTTGTTTCTGTATATGTTAGGCTGTTTCTGTTTTGCCCTCATTCTACATTAAAAGTAGCTGAGCCTAAAAATCTACCTTCATGGAGGGACCTGGAGAGTATTATTCTAAGCAAAACAAGCCAACCAGAGAAAGACAAATATCACGGGATCTCACTTATTTGTGATATATAATGAACAAAACAAACTGATGAACAAAATAGACTGAGAGACATGGTAGTAGGATACAGACTGACAAACCTCAGAAGGGGGGTCAGGGGGGAGGGGAGGGAAGAGATAAACCATAGAACTTATATGCATGTATGCATAACCATGGACATGGACAAGAATGCTGGGGATGGGTGCGGGGGCGGGATCAGGAGGAGGGGGTCAATGGGGGAAAAAGGAGAAACATTTGTAACAAAAATAAATAAATAAATAAATAAATAAATAAATAAATAAATAAATAATTTTCTTTTATCTTTGAATGCCTTCTTCCAATGTGTGTTTTTTTTTTTTTAATATTAATTTATTTTTGTTACAGGTGTTTCTCCTTTTTCCCCCATTGACTCCCTCCTCCCCCTCCCTCCCTGCCCCATCCCCAGTTTTGTTGTCCATGTCCATTGGTTATATGTATATGTGTATATAAGTTCTGTGGTTTATTGCTCCCCTCCCCCACCCCCTCTTCTGGCAATTGTCTGTCTGTACCCTACTTCCACGTCTCTGGGACTACCCTGTTCCTCAGACTGTTATGTTCATTATATTCCAGAAATAAGTGAGATCATATATTTGTCTTTCTCTGCTTGGCTTGTTTCGCTTAGGATAATAGTTTCCAGGTCCTCCCATGTCGTCGCAAAGGATAAGAGATCTTTCTTTCTTACAGCTGCATAGTACTCCATTGTGTATATGTACCACTGCTTTTTTATCCATTCGTCTACTGATGGACACTTGGGTTGTTTCCAGATCTTAGTGATTGTAAATAGCACTGCTATGAACATGGGGGTACATGTATTCTTTCTGATTGGTGTTTCAGGCTTCTTAGGGTATATTCCTAGGAGTGGGATCATTGGGTCAAATGATAATTCAATTTTTAATTTTTTTGAGGTAACACCATAGTGTTTTCCATAGTGGCTGCACCAGTCTGCATTCCCACCAGCAGTGTACTAGAGTCCCCTTTTCTCCACACCCTCACCAATACTTGCTGTTTGATGCTTTGTTGATGGCGGCCATTCTGACAGGTGTGAGATGATACCTCATTGTTGTTTTAATTTGCATCTCTCTGATGATTAGTGATGTTGAGCATTTCTGCATGTGTCTCTTGGTCATTTGTATGTCCTATTTGGAGAGGTGTCTATTTAGTTCCTCTGCCCATTTTTTAATTGGATTCTTTGTCTTCTTTTTGTTGAGTTGTATGAGCACTCCATATATTTTGGAAATTAATCCCTTATCTGATGTATCATTGGCAGTTATGCTCTCTCATACAGTGGGTTGCCTTTCCACTTTCATGGTTGTTTCTTTTGCTGTGCAGAAGCTTTTGAGTTTGATTTACTCCCATGTGTTCATTTTTTCTTTTGTTTCTCTTGCCTTAGGTGATATATCAGTGAAAATTCTGCTGCGCATAATATCTGAAATTTTGTTGCCTACATTTTCTTCTAGGATTTTTATGGATTCATGAGTCACATTTAAGTCTTTTATCCATTTTGAGTTTATTCTTGTGTATGGTGTAAGTTGATGGTCTAGTTTCATTGTTTTGCATGTAGCTGTCCAATTTTCCCAACACTATTTATTAAAGAGGCCGTCTTTACTCCACTGTATGCTTTTGCCACCTTTGTCAAATATTAATTAAGCATAATGTTTTGGGTCAATTTTTGGGTTCTCTGTTCTATTCCATTGATCTATGTGCCTGTTCTTGTGCCAGTACCAGGCTGTTTTGATTACAGTAGCTTTGTAGTATAACCTGATGTCCGCTATTGTGATCCCGCCTACTTTGTCCTTCTTTTTCAAGATTGCTGTAGCTATTCGGGATCTTTTTTGGTTCCATATGAACTTCTGAAGCGTTTGTTCTAGGTCTGTGAAATATGTCGTTGGTATTTTGATGGGGATTGTGTTGAATCTATAGATTGCTTTGGGTAGTATGGACATTTTAATGATGTTAATTCTTCCAATCCATGAACAAGGTATGTGCTTCCACTTTTTTATATCTTTCTCTATTTCTTTTTTCAATGTCCTATAGTTTTCTGCAAATAGGTCCTTTACTTCTTTGGTTAAGTTTATTTCTAGGTATCTTACTTTTTTTGCCATAATGGTAAATGGGATTGTTTTTTTAGTTTCTCTTTCTGTGAGTTCATCATTGGTGTATAAGAATGCCGTCGATTTCTTGATGTCAATTTTGTATCCTGCTACTTTGTCAAATTCATTTATTAAGTCTAGTAGATTTTTGATGGAGTCTTTAGGGTTTTCTATGTATAATATCATGTCATCTACGAATAATGACAGTTTCACTTCCTCCTTTCCAATTTGGATCCCTTTTATTTTTTCTTCATGTCTGATTGCTGTGGCTAAGACTTCCAGTACTATGTTAAATAAGAGTGGTGAAAGTGGGCATCCTTGTCTTGTTCCTGTTCTTAAGGGAAATGCTTTTAGTTTTTGTCCATTGAGTAAGATGTTGGCTGTAGGTCTTTCATATATGGCCTTTATTATGTTGAGCTATGATCCCTCTATTCCAACATTGCTGAGCATTTTTATCAGAAATGGGTGCTGGATTTTGTCAAATGCTTTTTCAGCGTCTATTTATATGATCATATGGTTTTTATCTTTCATTTTGTTTATGTGATGTATCACATTTATTGATTTGCAAATATTGTACCAGCCTTGCATCCCTGGGATGAATCCCACTTGGTCATGGTGAATAATTTTTTTGATGTATTGCTGGATCCGATTTGCTAGTATTTTGTTATGGATTTTGGCATCTATGTTCATCAGGGATATTAGCCTGTAGTTTTCTTTCTTTGTAGTGTCTTTTTCTGGTTTTGGAATTAGAATTATGCTGGCTTCATAAAACGAGTTTGGAAGTCTTCCTTCTTCTTGAATTTTTTGGAATAGTTTGAGGAGAATGGGTGTTAGTTCTTCTTTGAATGTTCAGTAAAACTTCCCCGTGAAGCCGTCTGGGCCTGGGCTTTTGTTTGCTTGGAGGGTCTTGATTACCTCTTCAATTTCCTTCATTGTTATTGACCTGTTCAAGTTTTCTATCTCTTTCTGGTTCAGTTTAGGGAGACTATGTGTTTCTAGAAATTTGTCCATTTCGCTTAGATTGTCAAATTTGTTGCCATATAAATGTTCATAGTATTTGGTAATTATCCTTTGTATTTCTGTGGTGTCAGTTGTTACTTCTCCTCTTTCATTTCTGATTTTGTGTATTTGGGTTCTCTCTCTTTGTTTCTTGGTGAGTCTAGCTAAGGGTCCATCAATCTTGTTTATCTTTTCAAAAAACCAGCTCTTTGTTTCATTGATCCTTTGAATTGTTTTTTTGGTCTTCGTGTCGTTTATTTCTGCTCTGATCTTTACTATTTCCTTCCTTCTACTTGCTCTGGGGTTTTCTTTTTGTTTGCTCTCTAGTTCTTTAAGTTGTGAGGTTAGGTAGTCAATTAGAAATTTTTCTTGTTTCTTGAGGTGGGCCTGTAGTGCTATGAACTTCCCTTTCAGAACTGCTTTTGCTGCATCCCATAGATTTTGTGTTGTTGTGTGTTCCTTTTCATTGGTTTCCAGGAAGTTTTTAATTTCTTCCTTGATCTCCATTGTAACCCATTCATTGTTCAATAACATGCTATTTAGCCTCCATGTGTTCAAATGTCTTTGCATGTTCTTATTGCAATTGATTTCTAGTTTCATGCCATTGTGATCTGAGAAGATGCTTGATATGATTTCTATCTTCTTGAACTTGAAGAGACTTAGTTTGTGTCCTAACATGTGGTCTATCTTTGAGAATGTCCCATGTGCACTTGAGAAGAATGTGAATTCTGCAGTTTTGGGGTGTAATTCTCTGTATATATCTATTAAATCCAATTGATCTAGTGCTTCATTTAGAATTTCTGTTTCCTTGCTAATTTTTTGTCTAGATGATCTATCCAGTGATGTCAGTAGGGTGTTGAAGTCTCCTGCTATGATTGTATTGCGGTCGATTTCTCCTTTGAAATCCTCCAGAAGTTTTTTATATATGTTGGTGCTCCTATATTGGGGGCATATATGTTTACCAAGGTTATATCTTCCTGTTGGATAGACCCTTTCAATATTATGTAGTGGCCTTCTTTGTCTCTCATTATGGTCTTCATTTTGAAATCTAATTTATCAGATATGAGTATTACTACCCCAACTTTTTTTTCCTTTCCGTTTGCTTGGAAGATTTTTTTCCATCCCTTCACTTTCAACCTATGTGAGTCTTTTGTTGTGACGTGAGTCTCTTGTAAACAACATATATGTGAATCATGCTTTCTTATCCAGTCAGCTACTCTGTGTCTTTTTATTGGAGCATTCAATTCATTTACATTTAAGGTGATTATTGATATGTACTTATTTATTGCCATTTTTGTTCAGTGTGGTTATATTTTTCTTCCTATTTCTTCTACTAATTACAGCAGTCCTTTTAACATTTCTTGCAGTGCTGGTTTGGTGCTAATATATTCCCTTAGCCTTTTTTTGTCTGGGAAGATCTTTATTTGACCTTCTATTTTGAATGAAAGCCTTGCTGGATAGAGTAGTCTTGGATTCAGATCCTTGTTTTTCATGACCTTGATTACTTCATGCCATTCCCTTCTGGCCTGTAGTGTTTCTGTTGAAAAGTCAGCTGATAGCCTGATGGGGGTTCCTTTGTAGGTAACCTGTTGCTTATCTCTTGCTGCCTTTAGGATTCTCTCTTTGTCTTTAATTTTTGGCATTTTAATTATTATGTGTCTTGGTGTAGGCCTGTTTGGGTTCTTCTTACTTGGGGCTCTCTGTGCTTCTTGAACTTGAATGCCTTCTTCCTTCACCAAGTTAGGAAAGTTTTCTGTCACAATTTCTTCAAATATATTCTCTAACCCTTTCTCATTTTCTTCTTCTTCGGGGACTCCTATGATGTGTCCCACAGTTCTCTTTAGCTATCTTCCTGTTTTTTCATTGTTTTTTCCTTTTGGTTTTCTGATTGATTGATTTTTTCTACTCTGTCTTCTAATTCACTGATCCGGTCCTCCGCTTCCTCTGTTCTGCTGTTTAGTCCTTCCAATGTGTTCTTTATTTCTGCTATGTCATTCTTCATTTCCACTTGGTTGGTTTTCAGTGTTTCTATATCTTTACTGATGGTTTTGATGTCCTTACTCATGCTGTTTAGTTTCCTCAAGATCATGGCTCTGAATTCTACCTCTGATAATTTGCTTAACTGCATTTCATTTATCTCATCTTCAGTAGAGTTCTCTTGTTCTTTCATTTGGTGTTTGTTTCTTTGTTTCACCATTTTTGCTGTCTCAGTGGGTTTTGGAGCCTGCCAAATTTTCCCTGTGGGTGTTGGTGTTTGCTATTTGTGGCTCCCTCTACTGGGTTTGGATGAGCATGGAGGGCCCTCCTTAAACACCACTGTCAAGTCTCACTTTCCTGGGTAGATTTGCAAGCCCAGGAAAAGTTCAGTTATCCTCTAGCTTTTTGCCTGGAGGCTATTAGCCTCAGTTACTTGAAAAGCCTTAGGTTCTCAGTTGAATGAGAAACTCCCTCAGATGTTTGTAGTGTAAGAGGATTTCCCGAGGGTGGGGCCGATGCTAGTTGTTAATGAGCCTCAATTTGCATTTCTTTGCTCGCCTGGTTTGGGTGGAATCTCCGAGGGAGGGGCTGCCACAGCTCCGGAAAGGAGCAAGCTGGCCACCATCCTGTGTGACTGGGAAGGAGCAAGCTGGCCACTGTCCTTTGTGGCCACGATTCAGCACAAACTCTGAGCGCCCTCCAAATCCCGGGTGTCCACACAGAGTTCCAGTCCAGTCCGCCCTCCCTCTGCCAGAGCCCTAGGTGAGTGGCTGTAGCTATTTAGTGCTCTGTCCCGGCCCTCTGGGCTGTGGAGCAGCTTGGGATCTTAACCCCGAGGGTGGGCACGCTGCTCACAGCTAAGGCAGCTGCTGTCTGTGGGCTCCCACCCCGCAACCCTCTGGTGCCTCCGCAGATCCTACCAGGCTCATTCAGTGTTCCTGGTTGTATGGTCCTCTCCCGCTGCTTTTCTGTTGCTTTTTTCCAACGATTTGTCTTTATTTTAGTTGTAATTCCCGTTTGGTCCTGGGAGATTGTCTGTGTAGCTTCCATTCACTCCACCGCCATTTTCTCTCTCTGTCAATGTGTTTTCATAGCAGACATTCTTCATGCTCATTTAAAGCCAGTGATTTGTCTTTATTTGTTAGGTGATCTGTTTGTGTATGTGTATTTGCTAGTTTGTTTTGTTTTATTCTTGTGGAAGGCTTTTACTTCATCTTTCTTTTTTTTTTTTTTTGGCTACTGTTTAATTATATTTTACTGGTTCTGTTGATTTGACATAGAACATTGACATCGATAGAGATAATATAAAACTTACATGTCACTACAATGAGGAAATCTAGGAAACAGTAGCTAATGAGTATAATCAATTCAAAGATTATTTACAAGTAGATGTAAAATTTATTTTGTGCATCAGCTTTGTAATATTTCTATTTGCTAAATTGTTTTACTTTATTTTTATTGTTGACACTATTACAGATGTCCATCATTTTCTCCCCCTTTGCCCACCTACACCCAGCCCCTCCACCCCTTCCCTCTGGCCTTCACCTTCTTTCATCTAGTTAGTGAACCTCACTTTTCTCCCCTCTGACATCTGTCAGTCTGTTCCATGTATCCATTCCTCTCACTCTATTTTGTTTGTCAGTTTATTTTGTTCATTAGATTTCACATATAGGTGAGATCATATAGTATTTGTCTTTCTCTGACTGGCTATTTCGCTTAGCATAATACTCTCCAGGTCCATCCACGCAGTCACAAAAGGTAAGAGTTCCTTCTTTTTAACAGCTGTGCAGTATTCTATTGTGTAAATGTACCCCTGTTTTTTTACTTTTGAATTTTTTACTTTTAACAGTTTGTGAGTAGGTGTGTGCTTTTATTCATTCATCTCACTTATTGAGTATTGGGCCTTTAAATAGTAATGGGTAGGTATCTTTTTTTAAAATAATGAATATCTTTTTTCTTTTTGATTGGTGTAGGGTCAATAATCTTTCTTGGAATTACTAATAACTGTTTTTCTGTAAATGTTTCTCCATGACTCGTATGTTTTTCTCATTTATTATTGTTTTAAATAATTATTATATTATAAACTTGTCTTTTCCCTTGTTTTAAGAAATCTTCACATTTTGATCTTTCAGATTACTGATTTGGCCTTCTGAAGTTTCCATTTTATTTTTCAGCCTTCTACTGACTTAAAAAATTTTAAGTCACATTTTACATTTCCATCAATGCCTTCATGTCTGTTCTGTTGTTTGTGCACTTTCCATAGAAACATCTATTTATTGTATGGATAAAATAGTATTTTGATTATGTAAATAAAAGTTTACCATCCTTATATTTTTCTTCTTATGTTAAATAATCACTGAACTATGGGGTGAGGGTCATTCATCAGATGCACTTCTCTTTATTCTCTTTTTTTGTGTTGTTTTTCATTAAATAGTTAATGATACTTTCAGAGTCATTCCTATCTGGAAAAAAATGGACTCGGCTAGCTGGAGAAGGAGTTCTGCAGAGTTCTATATTTATTTTCTTATATTTTCTTTCCTGTGAAAGAAGGTTAAATGTTATTTGAGGGTCTGTTAAGGGGCTATTGTGTGCATAGCTTAACTTTTAGAAAATGAAGTCAAGGAGAGTGGAAGGCAAATAGGTGGGCTTGGACTGATCCTTCTCCAGCATCAAAAATAAGAAGCAGCACAGAACAGAAGCTAAGCACATTGGCTTTGGAACCCAGTCTTTCAAATCCTGGCTCTACCACTGCTAAGCTCCATGAACTTGATCTCTTTATACCTCTTATCTGCTCTCTTTAAATAATAGAACTTTCAACACAGGGTTGTTGTAAGTTACATATAAAACATCTAAACCAATATATCATACATAGTAAACACAATAATTGTTAGCTTAAAGGGAAAACATAATATACTTTATTTCAGTATAAAAATATTTAGTATAAAGTTCATCAAGGGAAAATAAAAAGCATGGGTGATAGCCCAGTGTGTGACTAATTTAACCAAGATGTTCTAGAGGGAAGAATAATCAACGAGGGCTGATGGTAGCCCATAAGAGCTGCTTGTATGATCTTTTCCCAATGGACAAACATTGGACAGTCAATAATGTCTTTTTTTTTACTTTCAGTATTATTTTCTATTAGTTTCGGATGTACAGCATAGTGGTTAGACAATCATATACTTTACAAAGTGTTCCCCAGATATTTCCGTGATGTTTGACAATTGTATAAGCCCATGAAACCATGAGCTGTGCTAAAGGTACATCACCTTCCTCGTGCCACATTGCAGAATACCCTTTACTTGATTCCTGGCAACCACCGATCTACTTTGTGCCCCTACAGGTTAGTTTACAGTTTACATAAATGGAATTATAAGTAAGCATTCTCGTGTGTCTAATTTCTGTTACTCGGGATAGTGATTCAGAGGTTCATGCATGTTGTGGTGTAGAGCAGTAGGTCATGTTGCTGAATAGCATACACAGTGCGGGTGAGCCACGGTTTGTCTATCCACTCACTTGTTGATTCACACTTGAACACTTGCTAGGCTTTAGGTATTGGAAATAAAGCTGTTATGAACAACAACATATAAAAATTTAGTGTATTTTTTCCTCACGAAGAACTACTTTAAGAGCTACTTTGTTTCTGTCTGTTACAGAGTTCTAAAACTACCTCAATCCCTTCAAAGCAGGGGTTTTTAACCTTTCTCATCTCATGGCACACATAAACTAATTACTAAAAGTCTGCGGCACACCAAAAATTACGTGATATTTTTTGTTAATCTGACATACACACAAAAATAATTTTGATTTACTCTCACCAGATGGCTACTGTTGTGTTGGCTGTTGTCATTTTTGTTTATTTGACAGTCTAAGGGAAAAGAGGTCAGTGCCTCAGACTAAATGGTCAGATATTGCATGTTTTAAAAATTCTTGCGCCACACCACTTGAAAATCTCTGCTTTAGAGCTTCTCTGGGCTACTATCTTCAGAGACTTATTCTCCTGACTTAGCCTTAGTGCTACTGTTGCCTGCCTCTTTATAGTGGTTGCAAAAAGTGAGGAAGAGGAGAGAAGGGAAAAGGGCTGACTGTTTCTTTCAATATAAATAATAATGATGATGAATGGCCAACGCTGTTCCTAATAATCATGAAGACCCACTTACACCCTCTCTGAACTCTGAATTCAGAATTTAAGTTCTACTTCCCTGAACTCTGAGTATTTCCAGAGCTTAGGCTAGAAAATGTCTTTCACCTTTGCTGCAGTCTTTTCTTGGATCGCATGTTTGGGCCACAGCGTACTTATCCATCAATGCAAATACGTCTCTTTCCTCATTCACATATTAGACTCAGAACACAGTGAAGTGATACCATTGCTTCCCGTTCCATGGATTCATTTGTCTCTGTTTCTAATATTTACTGTCACCTTGAATCTGAAGAAACAGTCAATGTTTCTTTCTGGAATTTCCAGTTTAGCTTGTCATCAATTGCATTTCTTAGTTCATCTTTATGTATTAGAGATATAGTTTTCTACATCTAATTTTTTCCTCTAGTTTCCTGGGTGTTTATAGTTTATGTTTTTGTATTTTAAAACAAAGATTACTTTAAAAATTTTCAAAATGAATGTATGTTATTAAGTTGAATAATAGTTAAGTGTGTATTTTAATGTCTATATATGTGGTTGTACATTTTACTATTATTTAATTTATTAACACAATTTTTATGTTAATTAAAGTTTTGCATGAAATGCACGTTTGGAGGGACAATCTAACTTAATATACATTCTCATTTGTTTTTATTAAATTTTAAAAGCATTTTTCCTGTATAACAAACACCTCACAGACATTGAGGATTTAGAGTGGTTCTCTTTCTGTTAAAAATAACATCAGTTTACTTTGAGAACAATATATTCATTCATGGACCATATTAACCAATCAATAATTTATGGCTCTTATTTACACATATGATATTAAACATATGCAATGTACAGCTCTAACTATGAACAAATAAATGAATACCTAGTAATTAAAACATACCTGAGAAATTTAAGTAATGGGACATTTTCACTTTTAAGATCAAAATGTTATGGCTTAAGTAAGAGAATATATTTACCTGTGAACAGAGAAAAAACATTTACTCAGATCGTCTAAAACGCATGCTTTCTCAACCTTCGGTCTCACTGTGTGGATTGAAAATTAAGTGTGAATTTCAGTGTGAATGAGCTGGGAATGAAGACAAATCAAGGCTCATAGTATGACAGTGAGCCTGGCAGTTGTAAATGATGGTGGTGCTTCAATTTTGAAATGGTTTTGTTTAAAAACTAAGCATTGGATTTCTACACAGTGTTATAGGATTCCCTCCCTTCTTTGATTCAATTTTGAGGAAACATTTATGGAACTTAAATTGTTCCCGGCAATTCTACACTCTGTAACATTTTAAACAACTGTATTTTATACTGAACTCTTCTACAAAGAGTATAGCTATACCTAAAAATATATCATCACATTTGTTCATGGACTGGTTTTAGTTTTTGGTGGGTTCAGTTGTGTGCTCTCTTAGCAAAAGGATGCTCAAAACTTATAAAAGTGAAATTTAAATTCTCAGCTGCTTGGGTCTCGAGTAAAAGGATTACTTAGATCTAGAATAAAATAATAAAATATAAAAATGAAATATATAAAACAAAATAAATCAGGAGAGCATGCAGCTCAGATCCTGAGACTAAACACCTAGGTTTCACTTTTCCTTTTCTAATCAGATCCAGAGTGAGTTTGAAAAGCCATGGTTTGGTTTATCAAGTGCTTTTGACTGCCCTTTTTATTTTCTTTATAGGTATAAATGTAATAAAATCAAGCAGCCATGTTCTAATAAGGGAGAGCTGGTACACTTTAATGCTACATGGATTATGCTTGATTTGAGATTTAATTTGTTTTGTTGATTAGGAAAATTATCTCTTATTATTTGTTCTTAATCTCACTCTTTAGCATTTACAGAATAATTATAAAATATCTGTGGGGTCCATGGTGTTGGATAATGAATGTGTTCCCACTCATTCTACTTGTTAGGAGATTTGGGTGACAAAATACTTCTGGTAGTGTTTCATGATCTCCAAATTTGACACTAAGTGGTATTTATAAAGGTTATTCTGGGGATATTTGGTTGCTCCTGTGTTGATTTCCGTTTCCTCAAGGATCTTGGAGGAAATTACCTCTTCCACTTGAGGGCCTTCAAAGGTCTTCACATCTAGCTCCAATGTGCAGTGATTGGCAGGACCTCCAATTACCCGAATTTCACTAGTCAGGTAGAGTTACCTTTTATTAGTACACTTTATGAGCTGACTGAATTAAGTTAAACCTGTACATCATTTTTCTTTCTGGAAATTAAAAAGATTTACACTCACTGTTTTGAACAAG
Source organism: Tadarida brasiliensis (assembly GCA_030848825.1). Lineage (NCBI taxonomy): Eukaryota > Metazoa > Chordata > Mammalia > Chiroptera > Molossidae > Tadarida > Tadarida brasiliensis. The sequence goes on from CM061262.1 coordinate 61,670,958, forward strand.
TACATTTTTGCTTGCAGCTGTCAAAACAAGCTGTCATTTCAATTATCTAGAGTGCCTATTAGTCAATTTTTAATAAAGTCTCAACTACTTTTTCCTGGTTTTTAATGAATAGCGTCCCTCGCACACCTTTTAAATATATGTTTCATGGCCCCTATAGAATTCTGAAACTAGGTAGAAAATATTAAATAACTTAATCATAAAATACTTTACATTTTTCTCTGTTGCCTAGAGCACACTCCTTTCCAGCAGTTTTATTTTCTTTTAAATTCCTCCTTCTTAGAAAGCAATCACAGTGACAACAACAGAGGTGACAGTACTGATGAATTTGAGACAGTTACTTCTTGTTCAATGGAGCAATATACAAACAACTCATCTCACATTTAGATCTATCAATCTATCGATTTTCATATCCATCATCATACTTTTATTTATTTTCAAAGTTGAATCTCTCTTCCACCTTACTGTAAATTCCTTTAAAAAAGTAGACACGAATTATACTTCCCTCTATTCTTCTCAATATTTAGTAAATTATTATGAATGTAATTTGTTTTTATTAAATTCTTCATTAAAATAACCTAATAGCCCTGTCAGGTGTGACTCAATTGGTTGAGCACTGTCTCCCGCACCAAGAGATCGCCAGTTCGATCCCCGATCAAGGCACATGCCTGGGTTGCAGGCTCCATCCCCAGTAGGGGGCGAGGAGGCAGCCAATCCAATGGGTGCTTCTCTCTCATCTATGTTTCTCTCCCTCTCTCCCTCTCCTTCCCTCTCTCTCTCTCTCAAATCAATCAAAACATTTTAAAAAAGTAACCTAATAAAGCTTCACCTTCAGGTACACAAAATCATCAAGTACACATCATGTCCACTTCAGAGGTAAGAAAGCTGAGTCCAGGACCCCTTGGCTAGTTGATGTAGGGAGAGGACTAACTCCTCCTGATGGCCTAGCACTAATGCACATTCTAGTCCCCTTCTCCGCCTTGGCTGTCTTTGCTACACTGTGTCCATTCTGGAATGCTCTTCTCTTTGTCACTGCATTCCTGTGAAAACCTTTCTTTGACTATCTAGTTCAATTTTCATAACTCTCACATAGATATCCCTAAGCCAGTAGCAAGCACTGAACATCATTAAAAACATTCAGCTAGTCATAATGGCAAAAGATGACTGCTTTGTTCACCCTTAAGATTTTCTAACTTTTTTTTTACCATGTTTCACCTTGTCACTACAGCTTTACTTTGTACTTTCTGTCTTTGCTACTAGGTAATAAGTAAACCCCTAGATGTCAGAGACCAAATTTCAATCATCTGGGTCTTCAAAGCCATTTAGAATTACATTGTACAAATGGAATTTTAAAAATATTGACCAGGATGTTTAAAAATCTGAAAACTTTGGAATTTTTTATTACATCAACTAACATCGTGAGATAAATTCTTAGTATTTTTTTTTTTGCTCACATTGCAGAGTAGTTTGGGCTCCTTTTCCAAGTCTTTCCTTAGGATCTCTATTCGTTCGAGCTCCACAGCTTGCTTCCCATTTTGTCTTTCAAAGTTGTAATGACTGCTGAGTAACCCAGAGTCAATCTCTGAGGCAAAATGACCGCAAGGTTCACTCATGTTTTAGCATCTATCAGTATTTCATTTCTTTTTATTGCCAAGTAATAGCCTACTGCATAGTTATGCCGTATTTGTTTATTCATCCATGAGTTGATGTACATTTAGGTTGTTTTCACATTTTGCTCATTATTAATAATGTTGCTATGACTATTCATGTATACATTTTTATGTTATATTTGTGTTACATAAAACAATGTAATATATTTCACACTCTCATTTCTCTTAGAAATATATCTGAAAATAGAATTGCTACGTCATATGGTAACTATGTTTAAAAATTTGAGGAACTGCCAAATTGTTTTCCAAAGCAACATCTTCATTGAACGTCCTACCATCCATGGATGGGGGTTGCATTTCTCCACATCTTTATTAACACTTGTTACTGTCTGCTTTCTATTATTGTTGTTGTTATAGTCATCCTGGTGGATGTCAGTGGTATGTCATTGTAGTTTTGATTTCCATCACCTAAATGATTGATGATGTTAATTATCTTTTCACATGCTTCTTGAATGGCCCTTTGTATATCTTTTTTGGAGAAAAGTCTATTCAAGCTCTTTGCCCATTTTTAGTTAGGTTGTTTTTCATTTTTATTGAGTTTTAGGGGATTTTACACATTCTGGATACAAATCACTTATCATAAATTTGATTTACAAATATCTTTCCTATTCTATGCATATTTTTAAGTATGTTTTTATTGACTTTTTTAGAAAGACAAGAAGGGAGAGAGAAATGGAAACATCGATATGAGAGAGAAACATCAGTCAGCTGCCTCTTGCACACTCACTATTGGAGACTGAGCCAGCAACCCAGGCATGTACTCAGACAGGGAATCGAACCAGGACCTCTCAGTTCATGGGATGATGCTCGATCCACTGAGCCAAATGGACCAGGCTATGCATATTTTTATACTGATGTTGTAGTATACTGAAATCTTATACATTTATCAATTCTGAGAGTGGTTCTGAGGACACCCTAGAAGTTTCTACATATCATCTGCAAATTAGATAGTTTCACTTCTTTTCCAATCTAAATGTTTTTACTTTTTTACCTAATTGCCTTGCCTAAAACCTCCAATGCAATCAATGTTGAATAAAAGTGGTAATTGCAGACATTGTTGTGTTTTTTTGTTTTTATTGTTCCTTTCTTCTGATTGTAAGGGTAGAATATTTATTCTTTCATCATTGAGTATGATGTTAGTTGTAGGTTTTTCATAGATTCCCCTTATCAGATTAATTAAGTTCCTTTATATTTCTAGTTCTTTTAGTCTTTTTGTCAAGAAAGAGTACAGAATTTTGTTAAAGGTCATCTGTATCTGTTGAAAAGATCATGTGGTTTTTGTTTTTTATTCTCTTTATATGGTGTATGACATTGATCAATTTTGGGGTGTTAAATGAAACTTGCATTCTTGGGATAAATCCTAATTGGTCATGGTGTATAATTTTTTATATGTTATGGGATTCAGACTGCTAGTATTTTTTAAAGAATGTTCACATATATGTTCATAAGGAATATAACTGTACAGTTTTCATGTGATATCTCTCTGGTTTTGATAAAGGATAACACTGGCTTCATAGAATAAAGTAGAAAGTATTCCCTCCTCTATGTTTTTGGAAGAATTTGTGAAGAACTGGCATTAAATTTTTTTTAATGTAGATTTCACCAATGAATTTTTAATATGAAATTTATATATTACTAATTCAATCATTTTTATAAATTATTAATTCAGTGTTAATAGAGGTCTATTCAGAATTTATATTTTATATTCTCTGTTTTGACTTTATGTTTTTATAGAAAGCAGCTACTGAATTTTTCAAATTTATTCTGATTTTTTAAATTTAACATTTAATAGGTTTATTTAATCAATTAATATTTTTATTATTAATTACAATAATATTTAGAGTTTTATCATCATATTTCAATAATATTTTAGTATATTTTTCTTTTTTAATCCTTCTTGCAAACTATAGGATTGATAAATATTTACTATATTTTTGTCTTATCTCTCAAACATTATAGATCACACATATTATCTTCACTAAAATCACCCATTATACTCCTTAGAGGTAGTCATGATACTCCCCAGAGACAGATAGTTTCATGGATATTTTCCCAAAATTTTCTATGGATATATAAACATATTTTGTACAATTTGTTGTACAAGCAGTTGTTTTTTAAAAAATTAAATCCATACATCTCTTCAAATTAATACATGAATATGTATCTTATTCTTTTATTAAACTGCTGCATAATATTCCATTGTTTAGAAGTTGCATAATTTTTTCTTACTAGAGTTTTTAAATATTAAAATGATAATGTGTACTTAAAATAAACAGTACTGAATGTATAAAATGACAAAAGAAGGCTTCAATAAAAGGGGCACACTGTTAGTATGATTCAGGAAGCCCTATATACTATGACTTCCATTTATCTGTCTAGCCTAAGTGAATGACAATCTAACATTCTAGCTCCATGTTCTAATCAAATAACCTGTTTCCTGGATTCAGGATGTATCACATTATCTCTTATCTCAATGTACACATTCCTTTCTCTAGAAATACTTCTGACTTCTAGATACTTTCCAACTCTGGATATGTCCCTTCTAAGTGCATCTGTAGCAACTTCAACTTTATTATTGCACCTACAAAACATACTGTAAGTCATTGTTTTCCTCTCAAACCAAACCTACAAATGACATGAGACAAAATAAGTCTGTCCAATTCACTACAGTAATCCAGAGGTTTAGCACATAGAGTATGTACTCAACAAATACTGATAGAAGAAATGAAAGATGCAATAAATATTTCTTTTAATTTTACACTTTGAGTTTCAACATAGAATTTGTTCCAACCAACCAGCATAACAATAAACTATACAGTTAATCATTCTATTGAGGGTGATTGCAATTATTTAAATATTTGAGTTATAGAAGTAGCCGCTTTTGAACATGTCTTTCATTCCCCCCTTTCTAACATACCCACCATAGCAGTTGAATTTGTTTATATTACAGGTCTATATGGTTCAATTATGATGTTACAACTCTAATAATATAATTAAATTTGGCTAGTTTGTATATCACACTTATGTTATTCCTTTATCAGAGAAAGAAAAATGTTGGCTCTAGGGAAAATTATCTGCTTTACAGATTTCTTCCCAGAAGCTTCTTCTTCTGGGAAAAAGAAATTCATTAGACAGCTTGCTAAATCTTTTCACTCCATTTAAGATTTTAAATTGGGGTGAATGTTTGAAGCTATTGTAAGACAGTTGGCTCTTCATTGACTAATTGCTATTAACACACCCAAGTCAGATTCATGTTCCCTCGGGATATAAGAAATGTGTTCTTTGCCTTTTTTTCTCCCAGTTAAAGACCTTATCATATCACCACATCTAACCAGGCACTGAAGGTAACATTTTCAATTCTTCCAATTCCTTTAACCTAATCATTCGACGCAACCCCAAGTGCTCGCAATCCTAAACCGAAGAGATGTCCTAAATCCATTATCTTTCTTCCAGGCCTCCAATGCAGTACAGTTACCTGTCATCACTTGTTTGGACTCTTGCAAAATTGAGATAACTAATTTCTTTGTTTCTGTTTTCTTCCTAATCCAAATTATGTTTCTAACTATCACTAAATTTCTAAAAAAAAATCCCATCATGACCTCATGACCCCCTTCCCACAACACATACTTAAAATCTGTCGATGATTTGGTTCCACTTGATCCCTGGTCGGAAGCCAATGGATTGCACAGTCCAGTAGAAATATAACCTGGTGCGTAAATTGAAGACACGCAGGTCATTTTAAACTTTCTAATAGTTACATTGAAAACAGTAGAACAAAAAGTTTACTTTAAATAATAAATTTTATTTAATCCCATACATCCAAAATACTATTTTAAAATAGAATAATTATTGCAAAATTATTTGTAATTTATTTTACATTCTTTTTTCTTATTAAATCTCTGATATCTGGTGTATTTTATACTTACAGCACATCTCATTTCTAATTAGTTGCATTGCTGCCTAAATAAACACTAGTGATAAGCAGAACTAGTGATATTGTTAAAACATTTTTGGTTGGAACAGCTGAGATTTAGGCTGGGTTCAGTAATGACTAATTTTCCAAGGCAGAAAATTTCCAGCATGGCTGCTGGCCCTGGGATAGCTCCAGACTATTAAAAATCAGTAATAAATGAATATAATGTGCCTTTGGGAAAAAGTGGGCCACTTTTCCTGAACTAGGTTGAAACTTGGGAAAGACAGTCAGCTGTGATCATTGCCAGATGGGGTGGGAGGGCATCTTCAGTGTATCTGCCAGGACTTAAAAGCAACAATGTAAACCTTTCTCCCATTTGGGTAACTATTTTTAAGCAGGTTTAACTTTCTTTTTAAATTTTTTTTTCTTTATTAATTTTAGAGAGAGAGAGGAAGGGAGAGGGAGAGAGAGAAACATTGATGAGAGAGAACATTGATTGGCCGCCTCCAGCATGCCCCCCACTGGGGATCAGGCCCACAACCTGGGCATGTGTCCTGACCAGGAATCGAACCAGCGACCTTTCGGTGCATGGGTCGACGCTCAACCGCTGAGCCACACCAGCCAGACGCACATTTAACTTTCTTCAAAATTACGTACATGGGAATAGAACTTGAGGTGTTTCCAGTAAGCTCTACTGAACAGACTCATTTCTATGTTCAAGAGTCATGGATCAGGTTACCATCAAAATGAGAAATCTACCTGAAATAATGCTTCAGGGTGAGAAATGTCTCTCGACCAGCAGAGAACAGGAGTCGAGTTGCCCCTTGTCTTGATGCAGCAGAGACACCAGAAGCAGAGAGCAGAGAAGACTCAGTGCCAGTCAGCGTAGTTACTGTTCCAGCAACACTGTTACCTTTCCTGCTTTGGGAAACCTGGCTAGAGAACACTTGTTGTATCATTCATTTCAGACCACAAGCAGTTTCTGTGTTTTAATATTCTTCCTAGCACATAATACTTAAATACGTGAAGCATTTCCAGTAGCTGCTGAAAGTAGTGTTAATAATATACCCATCATACTTCTCTCTGTTTTCCTCTTTACACAGAGAAATGGCAACCAAACGCCCCAGGGCTCATATCTGTGACTACCTGCACCAGAGCGGGACTGACTAGATACTTACCAGCCCTCCATCGAAACATTCCAGATGTTTTTTTATTAGACCAGAGAAGGGAGGTCAGTAAAAACATTGCAGCTTTTCGAGTGACGAGGCAGTATTTTCTAAACTGAAGAACGATGCTATCACATAAGAAAGGGGTGAAAGTTGAACAATTCAAGACCTCCATTTCTACAACATGCAGAAAATTGGGATTTACTTCTCTTCCTATAGGCAGTTTAGACTGATGTTGCATCAACTGGCCAGCGCAACCTTTTCAGATCATATCTCTGGTGTTTTCCAGGCAGTTTAACATGCTGTAAGCTCCTCTCTGTCGGTATGCCCTCTTTCAGTAAGTGGCACAACAGGTATCCCTTGGTCATTCCAGATATTTGAGACTCATTCTAAAAGCTTCCTTTCTGCCCTGGCCAATTTTCTCAGTGGTTAGAACATCAGCCCATGGACCAAAGAGTCGTGGGTTCAATTCTCAGTCAAGGGCATGTACTTCAATTGTGGGTTTGATCCTCAGCCCTAGTTGGGGTTGTGCTGGAAGCAACCAATCAACATGTCTCTCTCACACTGATATTTCTCTCTCTCCCTGCCTCCCTCCCACTCTGTTTTTAAAAAATCAATGGGAAAATATCCTCTGGTGAGGATAAAAAAAATAAATAAATGAATAAAAATAAAAGCTGCCTTTCTTTCATCTGTCACATTTAATGCATCACCAATCTTCTAAATTCTAACCTCTAAACATCTCTTACAACCATCTGCTTTTCTCCCTATCACCACCATCCTTGTCCAAATCATTCTCTCTCTCCTGGACACTGAAATACCTTCATCACTGGTGGTTGAGCTTCCACTCTTGACTCCGTATGACTCAGACTGGACACTGCACCTGGAGCGATATCTTATAAATGCCCGTCTGACCATTTACCCCCATTGGTTCACTGGTTTTCTATGAGGATTCATGTTTTATTCTTAACAAGTTCTCAAGTTGGCTGATTTGGGACCTGCCCACCTACTTAGCCTCCTTTCTTACTATTCTCTTTTTAAAAATATATTCTTAAGTCAGATAGAATATCAGGTTTATGAGTTTGTACTCTTTTAGCTCAGGTCTTTTGACACGATATTCTTTATGCCTGTAACCCTCTCCCCAAATTTTTACTCCTATTTATCCTTCTGTCTCCATGTAGGCAGCTCTTCTTCCAGGTAACTTTGCCAAGCCATGAGGATGAGGTTTGTTCACATGTTAAATATAGTTATGGCATGCTTCATTTTGTTTTAGTTGTTTAGAGCTCTTGTAATTATTTTGTTTAACATCTATACATTGCGTGAGAGCATGGACCGTGCCTTTTTATCTCTGTATTCTCAAAGCCTGTACAAATGCCTGACCCAAAGGAGGTGTGAGTGGCAGCCGTGGCAGAGCATGAGTGGAAGAATGAGTGGTCACAGTGCTGTAACTTGCTGTTTACAAATTCTGTCACAGGGCACCGCCTTATCAGCAAGTCCTTGGAGGCTCTGCATCCCAGGGCCTCGTGTAGTCTGTGCTTTAGCCCAAGCCCTAGAAATATGCTGATTGAAAGATTAATGAAAGTATATGCTGTCTGCCAGGCCAAATAATTTTAATTAATCCTATTTAATTCATTTTTCCTCTTTCAGATGAGTTCTCCTCATAGATGTTGAATTACTACTACCTTTCTTTTTTAGTATACAATCAGATGACCAAACTGCCTCTGTCAAGTCCCTGACCAGAACCTTTGAGTTAACCTATGAAGTAACTGATAAGCATGCAGCTACTTAGTTCTGATCTAGTTCTGTGGCAATGAGTAGCTCCAACTCCCCATAGCTGTATGCAATATTTCTAAAAACTCTATGACTAGTACCTATATCACTTCTTTGTCTTTATAAAGGTCAACCCAGAAATTTTTTTCTTAAATCATATCTCATTTCTTTATTGAGACCCTGATATCTGATAGGCCAAGTATGTTAGTCATTAAGGATATAGTGAAAAACAAGACATGGTTGACGTTGAATATATTATTAGCCCTTCTTATAGTAAGGTCATCAAGGTGAGTCAATGCACTGTGGACTCTCTGATTTCATTCTGTGTACTACCAAGCAATGGACCAGACTCATTGTTGGGGGTGGAGGTGAGGGTTGGAGGAGGTTAAGGGTAAGGAAGAATGCTACAGCAACGGATGCCCCTGAGACACTCTAGAATAGAGAAATTATCCTCATGGGTTAATTTTTTAACTACCCCACAAAGTGTTCATATTAAGTTGACCATAGAAAGAGAAAGTAATAAATATTATAAAGTAGTCATTCAAAGTTTCATTTATAATAAAATTAGATAAAATAAAAAATGAAAGGAATGAAAAATGTCATTTTAAAACTAATAAAATAAGTAATTCAAAGTATAATTTATAAGAAAAGTGGATAAAATGAAAAAAATGAAGGAAGGAAAATCTAAGTCATTTTAAAAACCAATAAATTCAATAAAGTTGTAGGATACATAATCAATATACAAAAACCTGTTGTATTTCTATACACTAATAATGAGCCATCAGAAAAATGAATTAAGAAAACAGTATCATTTATAACTACGTCAAAAACATAATACCTAGGACTCAATTTAACCAAAGAAGAAAAGACCTGTGAGGAAAGCGGAAGGCTAGCATTGCAACGCACGGTGACCGGAGTCACACAATACTTTAGGATCACACACACAATTAACAAAGTTCTTCTGCGCCCTGTGTTTGTTTTACTTTCTTCCTGTTTGCATAAACGGTTCCTATTTGGTCCTTGGCTGAACTGTGCTTTCGGGGTTGCAGATATATTTTCCTTTTACAGTCTTGGTGGCCCTCTCTAATGCCTCATCGCTGTTTAGCTTTCCAAATCTCAGAAGGACATTTCTCATTCAGTTGATCAGGCACTTAAGGCTTTTTCTAAACGAAACAAAACAACACTGTTTTTACTATTTATTTATTTGTTCAGCCAATTGCACCCACAACTGTTCCAGATAATCACATAATCAGAGTCACCACAACTCTTTAGCATGGTATATTCCTTTCCTCGGGTTGCCATAACAAAATCGTGGCTTCAAACAAACTAGGTGGCTTAAACAAAAGAAATTGGTTCTCTCACAGCTTTGGAGGTTAGAGTTCTGAAACCAACAGGTCAGCAGTGGCGTGCACCCCTGGAAGGCTCTAGGGAAGAATCCTTCCTGCCTCTTCCAGCCCGTGGTGTCCGCAGGTTTTCCTGGCTTGTAGCAGCATAACTCCAGTCGCTGCCTCCATCTTCTCGTGATGGCTTACCTTAATCTAGTATAACTTTATATTAATTAAACATCTGCACATTCGGAGGTTCTGAGTAAACATCAGTTTTGAAGGGGACACTATTCAAACTACTAAAGATGGCAAGAAATTCCCTTTACAAGCCGACCTTGGTCTATCTACTTTTAGAACATCCTTTTAGTAAAAGTCGCTTCCCTTCCATTCATCTGCCAGAAAAGCAAAAATAATCCAGGGAAAGAAACCACTAGTGAAGCATTCTCGGGCCACTGCAGCGCCTTCCTGGGAGAGACGTGGGCGTCCGGAGGGAAACACATCTTTGTCCCTGGAGAGCCCACGCAACTGGAGGGAATTCGTTTTCCTGATCAAGAACTTACCCTTCAAACCATCACAGGTTAAAAATAATTATAAAAGTAATAATCTAGCCCTGGCCGGTTTGGCTCAGTGGTCAGAGCGTCATCCGTGGACCAGAGAGTCCCGGGTTTGGTTCCCGCTACGGGCACGTACCTCGGTTGTGGTTTGTCCCCGGCCTCAGCTGGGGTTGTGTGGGTGGCAATCAGTTGATGTGTCTCACTCACATCGATGTTTCTCTCTCTCTCTTTTCCTCCCTCTCTCCCTCCCGCTCTATCTGAAGAAAAATGCAAAAATGTCCTCCGGTGAGGATTAAAAAAAAAAAAGTAATAATCTACCCGTTATGTAGGTTAATAATCTATATAACAAAACTATGTTTCTACTTCTAGGAAATAGGTTTATAATAATGTACGACTAATTTACAAAGACGAAATATAGAATAAAATATGCGTATGGCATATACAAATAGCGTATTATAATTTTAGCTAAATAATTAACATGAGTTTTGTTGCTTTCTCAGCATTTATGAGGACTAAGAGGAGATAAAAAAAAAAAAAGCCTAAGGTTAAATTACTGTCTTCTTTTCTACTGATACATTTCTCTGTAGGAAACATGAAAATTTGAAATGCATTGAACTTTGGCATTTTTCCTAAATGTTGTACTCGGTACTTAATACGTGTGCTTATTATCAGTGATGAGGATGGTGGCTTTTCCACTGAGAAATGCTTTAAAGATAAGAGACACTCGATTATTATCTCCCCCTGCTGGCCTAAACGCTGGATTTTATTCAAATTCACAAGTAAAATTTTCCATAACAAGCTGAAGAAAGGATCTTTAGAAGCAATAAGAGCAGCGTAGTACTTACTGAGCACTGTGTACAACATACTGAGTACTCATTGTAAGTTACTGCAAAATACCAGAGGCTACGGATGCACTTGACATAACTCCATGGGAGACAGCGAGGCGGAAGTGGCCACACCTCCATGGTTTACACGGTACAATAGAGCGAGGCCTTGCTGCCAGGGACTGCAGGTGAAGGTTATTCCTGATCAAGGACAGGCAGTGCAGTGTTCTCTTATACCTGTTGTTGCAGATGGGTCGATGAATTTGGACTCATCGATATAAAAAGCTACTCTGGATGCAACACTACAGCAAAGCTTTCTCTTTGATTTCTTCTCTAGGATTTTTTTTTTTTTTGTAGCATACCTTTTTGGTCCTCTTTATGGGGGGAAAAACATAAAAATAAAGGGAAATAGGCTTTAAAAATGAAAACCATCTCTCACAGAATTGTTAAATTAGCATGAGATGACTATGCAAGCACTCACTGTTGCCTTAGTCCTTGAACGGTGGGAAGAAAGGGCTTAAACAGGCAACACAGTGCAGTAGCTACTGATACCCAAGAGTTACAGAGCTCAAAGATTGGACTCAGACAGCGTTCAGTCAGCCAATCAACAAGCTAGGAGCAGTCACTAGGCACACCACTGGGCTTTATTCTTGGCTTAAAATGTCTGTGACTTACACAAAATGGACACATACTGTATTGTTATAAATGTGTTAGATAAATAACAGAATAGAATTGCATAGTTCATGCACTGATTCAGGAACCGTTTCAGGAGTCTCTGGAACACCTGAAGGAAGTGTCAGGAAAAGGAGACCCGGAATGTGGGAGCACATCTCTGGTGGCGATTAGCCTTTACTTTGAAGACTGTACTTTTATTGCCTCCTTCCCCAGAAAAGCATTCCTTTTGATCCAAGAAACTTCATCTTTAAAGATTCCTGCAGTATGCTATCCTCTTTCCTTCTGCAGGCCTTCAGTACTGTGATAATATTTTGTTTTCCAGAGAGTCACAATAACTCTAGTGGTTTTTATTTCTTCTCAGTTGTTGCCCAGGGTTAGACTATTGAGACAACAACTAGGCACATCTTCCATTTTCGCCATCATTGCCTCAATCGTGAACATCCTATCATAGTTCTCCATGTGAGGAGGGTACTAATCAGAATGCTCACAATTTTCTGTCAAACTATAAACTTCTGTGGTATCTGGACAACCTGAGGACACGCCTTGCTTCAAACGGACACTGAACTTGTTCGAGGAGAGAGAATATAGCATACAGAGAGCTCTGTACTACTAAGGAATGATTTGGATGGCCTCAGACTAGGCGATCGGTACCGGTCCAGCGGTCCAGTGAATGCCTCCCCGGGTGCCTCCTTTGAAAGGGCACCACGCTTTACATCATGTGGCAGACTTGTTAGCATAATTTTGAACTGCCAAATTAAAAAGCACACGGAGTTGCAATAAAAATGATAAGTTGGATATACACCAGTGAGTGATGATAACTGTCATTTTGAGAATTATATGTAAACCGGATATAAATTATCTGGTTGGTGCTCAATCTCCTAATAAACTCAGGCAGAATCTGTGTGAGATCCTTCACCGATAGCCATCTTTGCATCTCAACCTGAGCCTATTCTTGGGATACTCCTTTCAATTTTTCATGTCTGTGTGTTCAATAAGTAAGTACTAAAAAGAGAGTGGAGTGTTTTACTGTCTGCCTCCCTGTTTGGAGGGCAAAGTTGTGCAGTGGAAATTCCACTCCTGCCTCAGTGAAATAACTGCATTCCTTCTCTTTGAATAGGGAGATTTGCCCATCTGGAGAGAGCCTTTTCTTATTTGTAGGACCGCCCAGTGCATTGCCTTTCATCTTAGAACATTTTGTAGTCCTCTCTTGCAGTCGGAAAATATTTAATTAGAATTAAAGTATTTACTTCTCTATGTGATGTAAGATTTATTTAAGCTTAGTGTTTGCCTTTACTTTGATGCTTTTTGATGGTGCATGTGGGAAGGACTTATACTACTCTTACAAAAATGTCCTGGGACAAGATGCAGGGAGGGTCCTGATTCAGATGGCAACCTTGCAGGCACCTTTTTCTGCCAAGGGCCATTTGGGTATTTATAACATCATTCACGGGCCATAGAAAATCATCAACTTAGAAATTAACCTGCTATATTTGGTCAGGCTAATTTTGTGAGGTGTGTGATGTTACCTGGTATTGATTTCCCAGGACTTATATGGGCCAGACATTCCCTATCCCTGGCTGGTGCTGAATATCTTAGCATATCAAAAAAAAAGAGAAAAAAGTACATTGAATGAGATCTCATGGATAAATACAGGGTGGGGCAAAAGTAGGTTTACAGTTATGAGTACACAAAATAGTTTATTCTTGTATTATTTATTAATTATTTTATTATTTTTCTACACCAACAACTGTAGACCTACTTTTACCTGACCCTGTATGTATGTGTCTCCATAATACCCTTACTGATTATTTGGGATATGAGTTTTTATAATTATGACGGGCTGTGTGTAAAGTAAAAGGATTATAAGTAATATTTCAATGGGAGAGGGGTTTGGAAATAATAATCCTTTGAAAAAGTTTATTTATATGCTGCGATTTAGAAAAGCTTTCTCCTTGCTACATGTATGTATTAAGGGTCATAAGGTCAATAAAATATCTGCAATAGAGACTCCTCTCTCTTTATTATGAGAGCCTAGAGGCTCCAGGAAAGCAACATGACTCTGTGAGGATGGGAGTTATTTGGGTCTGAACCTGGGAGCCATATGCACAGTTGTTGAAGGTAACTATGAGGCAATTATATTTTTGAAAATTGATCAAATAGAGTGGAATTTAATCATGCATATGTTTAGCTTACACAAAATCAACTCTATACGCTCAGGGGATAGACAGAGGGAAAAATAGCAATTCATAGTTCTACAAAGTGGTCAATTCCACTTCCTGTGCATCTGTCCTGAGTGAATATGATAAGGCGCATGGCGCTCGACTGCATCCCACCAGTTTCCATTCTCAAGGCCATCCTAGGCTGGAAACAACTTGCCGAACTGAGTGCTATTGTAAAGTTTAAAATATGTGTGTCTTTATTTTAGAATATTTCCTAAATGTAAGCCAGCTGCTTCATCTGTTACTCAAATGAACAGAGTAATTCAGTGCCAGGGGAAAAACTCTCCTTGTTTCCTTGTTGGACTGTTTGAGAGACAATACTTGATCTATAGTGTGGTGGATTTTCTTAGCTAATTGTAAATCTACTTAATTTTACCTTACACACTGACTTCAAAATTTTACCACCACATAAAATCATACTACCTGGACTTTCTTAGATAATTAGGTTCATACAGGGCCCACTGCTTGTACAAGTCCAGAAAGTATCTTTCATGTTGTATTCAGTCAAAGTGAGTGCCCTGGAGGATGCAAAGGGCCTTACTACGGACATTGTCTATCTGCTTGTCTCAATTTGAACAGCGGTATCTGAAATGTAACTTTACAATTTATCCATTTATTTACTAGGTATGTGTTAACCCTCAATTACATGGAAGAGAATCTATCAGTCATTTAATGGACTTTCTCACTTACAACTTAGTTCCTGCATGAATCTTCTAATGATAGGGAATTCACTTCCACAGTCATGAAATTCTTCCATTGCATTGTAACATAATATTTGTTTGATTTCTTATTCTAGTCCTCCCCTTGGAGGCATAAATAATATCTAATATATTTTCATTATTATATCCCTTAAGTATTTAAAGAAATTTTTCTCTTTATTTCTCCCCTCTTCTCCCTTGACCTAAAAATATTGTCAGTACTGACCTGTTAAATATGTTCTTTCAGGAATATGTTATATATTAGGGCCTCTGATCTATTCCCATGTTGATCAATGTCTCCGTTACAGTTCTCACCAACCCCCACCTTAAATTTTTGGCCCAGATTTTAAACCTACTGCACCTGAAATAAATTGAACCAGTTGAGTGAGACTCTCATACCACATGTTTAGGCAGCTTTGGCCAAATGCACTGAGGACTCATAAGATTACATACTCTTGCTTGCAAAGAATTTGGAAATGGCCCCAGGAACCTTATGGGATATATTTATCACATTTTGATTAGCTCCCTTTTATCTTGTCCTTTTTGGAGGAATGCTTGCTTATTATATAATATACATTCTCCATGTGTTAAATAATATTAAGGTTCTAAAGTAAATCTAATCAGAGATATTAGTTGTCATAGTAACATGGAGTAATATCTTATTTGTTTCTTTCCTAGAGTAGTGGTACAAGATATACAGGTACATAGGTGCCAGAATTATAAAATTAATATCTGTGTTAGAGATATGAGCAGATAATTAATAAAAATATATGTGTATATAAATGATTTCTATGACAGATTTTTGAAAAATATGTTTTAGATAACATTTCTCATTACATAGAATTTAACTTGGAAGAATTTATAAAATGTTTTGTTATTACCTTTAAACTCCAACTTCCAGAGGTATACCATAATTTCAGTTAGTGAATAAATTATAGCTAAAAATTTTAAAATCTTAAATCACGGTTTTCTGTTAGAAATTACTAAAATATTGGAAATTTCCTTTGAATTTGATAGAACGTTTTATACTTGTCCATTATTGTTCAGAAGTAAAATTTCAACTTTTAAAATATAGCAAAGAAAATCTATTTTGCCATCTACTAAGGAAAAACTGTTGAGGTTTGTAGATGATGAGAAAATGTTTCTCCTTTAATTGCTTACATAGTGTTATTTATTTTGATGTAATTACATTTTATAGACAATGCCACATGCTTTGTCCACACAATTCCAAAACATCTGGATGAAAAGTGGAAAGTATAGTAACAAACCCAGATGGTTTGTAAATACAAAGCCAAACATCCAGATGGCATCAAGAAGGCAAAGCATGTGGATGACAAATATCAAATCTTTCATTCAGATGTCATGGTATCATATAGACATCATGTATCAATAAACTCATTTTAGTGAAGACAAAGAATGTGAAACAAACTAGAGGTCAAAAAGAAAGAGGAAAAAAATTATGAAAAAAGCATACAGTTAACAGTAAATCAATTTTATCTTTTAACAAAAATAATTTCTAATTGGTCAATTTAAAATGTAACTTAAAAGAGAATCTAAGCAAAAAAAGACTCAGTTTATTAGATTCACTTTTTAATTGTAATAATCTTTACTGAGTTTTTTATTTGGGAGAGTTTTCAATACAGCTCACGTGTGCAATAAATGGGTTCAATTAAAAATTGCAGTTGATTCTGATTAAGAGTTGCTTGATCTTTATTATTTCAATATACAGCAGTCCAGAATTGCATCTAGCATGTCACATTCAATAAACAGACTTCTTTGCTATCTCTGAATAATTAACTTAATCTTTGTCACAGGGAACAAAAAAATGAAAGCAGTATAGACATTATTCATTTATTCTTAGCATGAGATTCTTATTATTGGTAACCTCTTGTTTGGTGTCTTGTAGACTTTATTTGAAGTTATTTCCGGCAGAAGACCTCATAGTTTCAGCATGATCTCTTTTTTCTTAAGCTCTGAAAGAAATGTGAGAAAGGCAGTATGAATATGCAGAAATATTATTTAAATAACAACTTACTCCATGTGTATTCTTTCTAAACCACTGAGATAGGTAAAGTACTGAACAAACCTTTCACCTTTCAAAAAGTTTCTATAATAGGAGAACTTATTCATTTAAAGAATCCTATTTTCATCAAGGTGGCCCCCTTGCAGGGCTACAGTTGTTGCTGAAAGTGCTGAATATTCTTAGAACACTTTTATTGCTCTTAGCTTTAGAGCTTTACAAATTCTATAAGACAATAATAAGTCCCTTTGTTTTATCATTGCTATGAACTTAACTCTCAAAAAAAAAGAAAAAAAGATATGTTGAAATACTAACTCCCAATACCTCAGAATGTCACCGTACTTGGAAATAGGGTGACAGAAGATGCAATTAGTTAGCAAGCTGAGATCCTACTAGAGTAGAGTAGGCCTCTAATCCAAGATGACTAGTGTCCTTAGGAGAAGATAGCTATGTGAAGACAAAGTGGAGATGGAAGTTTGGAGAGATGCACCTACAAGCCAAGGAATGCCACGGATTGCCAGCAAATCACCAGAAGTCAGGAAGACACAAGGAAGAATTTCCCTGCAGTTTCCGAGAGAGAATGGCCCTATCACCACCTTGATTTCCTTCTTCAAACCTCCCGACCTCTGAGATAATACATCTCAGTTGTTTTAAGCCACCTAGCTTGTGGTACTTTGATTCTGAAGCTTGAGGAAATGAATACAGTAATTAAATCTACATGTTGATTATGTTTTTAGGATTCATAATTTTATTTTCTTCTTTAGTTGTGGTCCTACAAGATTTCTAGCTTATTCACAAAATCAGAATCACCCATAAAACTTGAAGTTAAAATTGGCTCTAGAAGCTAAAGGTGACTCCAAAATATTAATTCCAAAAATTAAACATAATTTAAAAGGGCAATAGACTTTCCTAAATTGAAAACTATACCAACTCCTGAGGGAATAATTTGGACAACCGTGAAATGCATTTGTAAGCCTAAGTTGTATATTTGACTCAAAAATTATATTGTCAATAATTAGATTGACATCTGTGATCTAATGAAAGATTGCTTAAAATAAATAAACAATTCTTGCCAGAAACTTAAATTTCAAAATTTGCCTTTTAAAGACATTTCTCTACATTTCTACTATGTATCTTATACAATGCTAGGCTCTGAGAGGAAAATAAAAATTCAAATGATTTCTTCTCTTTAGTCCTCTGATTTAATTGGGTTTTCAACCTTTGAGTGAACGGGTAGCTTATTATTTTTAAACACATGCATTAGATGCTGAATTTCCTGCTTTCCTTCCAAGACTTCTGAGAATTATCTGCCAAGACTGTAATATTTTCTCTTTCTTCCTGCATGTTGGGCTACCCTAGTGTTACCCTAGGCTTCCTGCAACCAATCATTAGCCTAAACCATTGATGATCTGATCTTGCATCCCACTGGAATTCAGCTTCTTCTTCCAGGAATACTCCCCTGTGCTCGATTCCCCAGGCCTGGGCTCCATCCTTTACCCCTGTCTTGCAGAAAGTGTCTAGGGGAAACAAAAATGTGATAGTTACACACCTGTATACACCTCCATTCTAGGATAACTTTTCAAATAGGAGATATCAGCATTCTGTTCAGTTATTGTTGTTAAAACCTAGGTTTTGGAAATTTTTTGCATAACCATTAGAGAACGAAGAAGAGTCCTTGCGAGCACATGCACCTTGAGGGATAGTTCAAGAAAACAAACTCTCCATTTCCCCTCCTATACTGTTAGAAAATTGTGCTTATTAAATTCCCACCCTGGAGTTAGATATAGAAGGTAGAAAATTTATCTCCACAATAAAACCATGAAATAAAATATAGATACAATAGTACTGTAGCAATCCAATTATGCAATAAAAATAACTATTTCTTATTATAATTTAGAATTCAACAAATGATGGATGCTTATTCTGTAGTAACTACGTACCAAATACTGTGTTATTTACTGGGTACTTTAAGGGAAAAAACACAGTCCCTGCTGTCAGGATATCATACCTCAGGGAAGAACAGTTAAGCAAGCGGTTACAAAGCAGGCTGGCAAGTCAATAAGATGGATGCAAAGGTGTCTTGGATAGAAACATAAAAGAAAGGAACTTCCACAGTAGCTTGCAAGAAAAAAGCAAAAATTAATCAGCTAGAGTAGAGTATGGGGAAAGTATATGTAAGATAGATGAACAGTCAGATGAAAAAGCATTGAAAGAGAGCCAGGGGTTAGCCTCTTCCTACTTCATGTGTTAGTTTATCATGCATTGACTCCATTCATTTTAATAAGGACTTATCACACTATGTCACAATCAGTGTTAAAGAAACATACAGTATGAACCCTGCCACAGTTTCCTTTATTGTTTTGAGTTAAAATATAGTCATGAAGTTGAGAAATAGAAATTAAAAGCACTTGGAGACTTTAGTAGAGGCAACACAAAGAAGATGGTACTTGATGCAGGGCAAGGATTAATAGTTTCTGAGTTGCATGGAGAAAGCAAGAAGTGTGTTTCTGGCAACAGAAAAACCTTCACAAAATTTCTGAAATGTTGGGGAAAGAAGAGATGCTTACTTTTCACCTATGGAGATACTGTCTACTCAGGATTAAGGAGAGACAAAAAATAATTGGTTAAATGGTGAAGGAAGCAATCGAAAGGGTCTACAATTGGATAGAATGAATAATACAAAAAGAATATTGAGCAAAGGAATAATACAACTAAATATAAATATTGGTCATCTGTGCACAGTTTTAGTGAAAAAAATAGATTAAGATAAGGAGAAATGGAAAGCAAGCTAGTAAATTAAGAATCACGCTCTCTAGATGAACTTGAGTGGTGAAGCCAGGGTGAGAAATATTCTGGAACAAGCTGATACTGCAAAGGTAGAGATGAGGGCTTTACCTTTTGGAGACAAAGTAACTGGCAGCTAAATTTGAGGATGTGATGGGCCCCTGACAAGTTTCAGACTAGGAGATGTTTGTCATGGAAAATAATCTGGTCTAAGGAAAGGTGAGCTAATCTTGCCTCCGTTGGAGTGAGTTTTCTATTGGTATAAGTGGGTAAGGGCTAGAAGATAAATGTCCTATCTTTACAAGAGGTTATGAATTTGAACAGTATGGTAGTATTAGAGCTCAGGTGCAATCAAGGCCAAGAATTAAGGAAAGCCCATTTTGGGCTACAGATCCATCACTAGTTTGACCCCCTAAGAATCAGAAACTCTGAGAGCCTTGAGTAGCTGCAATATATGCTCACAATCATTCTCAAAATAGGCAGGAATAGTGGGGCTTCCTTAAATGGTAATATTTTAGCGGAAACAGAAAAGGAAGATCATGGTGAGCCTTGCCTGGGAATGGGAAAGAACTAGATTCCGCAAGTTCAGGGTGCACATCTTTGAGGACATCCAGAAATGTTTGGAGGAGGCATGCTTTTTCAGGAAGATTCCCATGTTTGTGATGGTGAGGTAAGTGCTCAATGGTAGACTTTAAAAATTATTGTTAATATGACTATGTATAGAAGTAGCAGAAGTGAGACACTCAGATTATATAACTAACTAATCAAAAAAGACTGTAAAGTGCACATAGAAAAAGAAATACCAAGGTGCAAACTTTAACTTTGCCTTTAGCAATCATGAAACCATCAAAGAAAAGGTAATACTTAAACTGAACTTTAAAGGGGATGAAAAATTAATATTCAATGTTTGATATGGGGACATATAACAGAGATTAGATGCCAAAAGAACAAGGCTTTGGGGTTCTATAATTTTGCATTTATATAATTTTATCTATAATACATTTATTGCTATGATATAATAAAATATATTAATGTAGACAGAAGTTTCATTCTATCAGTCATTTACTACTCCATTCATTCATTTGAGGCATACTTATTGATTAGCCTACTAAGTGCAAGGACTATGAAAAGTGTTATATAAGTGAAATGAAGGTATGTAAATTTAGGACTAATAATAGACTCTAATTAATGAGATATTTACTCATCAGAACTATGATTAAAAATATTAATTTGATAGTAGAATGTAAGATTGATATAATGAAGAGAAACCAATGTTGGGGATACAAAGTTAGAAAGCCATTGTTATAGTCAAACAAGAGAGGCTAAAGAAACAGCAGTGAAAATGGAGAGTAGTGGGTGGGGAAATACATCTGAGAGATGGATTAGAGATCAAATTTTTATGTCCTAGAAACTCTTTTGGTGTTCAGAGAGAGAGAAGGGTGTTGATTCTAAGGCTTCAAGCCCTAGAGAGTGGGAGCACAAGTGTGCATCAAGCCTGCAATGAAGGCAGCAGAAAGTATTGATTCAGATGTAAGAGATGATAATAACTATAATTGTGGATGTGTTGAGTTTAAGGTCCAATGTTCATAAGAAAAGTTAAATTAGAAATCATCCAATTATAACCAATAATTAATGATTGGTATGGGCACATGTACTAGAGAACCAAATAATGAAACCATGATAAAGAATGAGTTTCTGAGGACAAGAAGTATGATTTTACCCTCAAACAGAATGAAGTAAAAATACACCAGACTGAATCTATTGTTACTATGTATCGAAACTAACAAATGCTCAATTGTAGAGATTGTGAATTAAAATAATTATATTTAGTTCACACCCCCGAAATAAAATCACTTCTTATTCTTACCTTAGTTGAGTGCATATTTAACAACTTTTTATTCACCTTAATACTTCCTCTTCTTTAGAAAAAATGTGTTATGGTTCAATCATCTAAACCATACATTAATTTATTTTTCTATATCTTAAACAATTATTCAAATTGTAAATAATTTATAATGGTACCCTAGTATATAATAAAATCATATGGTAAACTATTTAAAACTAAAGTCTTAAAAAAAAAAAAGAAATCTCATTTCAATAACTGTAAGACAAATTATAGAGATCTAGAAACATTATAAAATTCTGCAATGCCAAAAATCATTGATCTCAGTTGGCTATCTAGTTAATGTAGCACCTAAGTAAGTGACTCGATGTTCTTTTATATAAATCACACTGGCAGTCTAAAATGTAGTATTTCCCTGTGCACTTAACCAAATTCAATGAGATGAAGCATTGGAAAGCACTCCACTCTCTGATTTGTGTGAATTCATTAAATACTAAACCATATTTAGAAAAAAATTAAGAAAACCCTAGAATTTTTATAGATGATTAGGATTAAGTCAAAGTTCAAAGTTACATAGATTATAACTCATTTATGACTCTGATCTCTTTGCAAGATATTTGGGAAAGATTAATAGATGCTTTTCTTAACATAGAAAATTTCCTTGCTCTAAAATATTAGGAAGAAAGTTTTAGCATTATTTTTTTTATATATTATTCATTTATCTATTAAAACTTTCAGTTGAGAAAACTTTAATTTTCTTTTTAATTCAAAGACTATGAAACATAAAAAGGGCAAAAGGTATCAGAGTAGTTTTTTAATTTAAATATCCATAATGATGAGCAGAATATTAAAGACTTGAAAAGTATAATTAGGTCAAATGTCAAATTCTATTTTATGTTAGAATAATGTGACTTTGTAATGGAGTTCACAATGAACTTCTTTGTTTTCAAAGATTTGGATTAATTTCTTCTGTGTTCAGGGAAAACTTTGGTAGTTTATTTTGGGATATGCATGTGTGGGCATGTTTGTCTATGTTCATGTGTGTGTATCTAGTCATTAAATTATTAGCAGAAACTTTAGTTTACACTTTTGTATAAAAGTCAATAATTAGTTCATTTAAAAATAAATGTAACCAATTTGCCTAGTACAGATCCCTTTGTTCATTGAAAATTACATTGTAGTATGGTATCAGAAGCAAACATATTGAAACTTTTATGATTTCTTAAACCACAGACAGAGAATAGAACAGGCATACTAATGAAAATCATTTTATAGAATTTAATTTCCAGAATTCTTAAATATCGTATACTGACTTGATAGAGAAATGCTTTTAACGTCAAGAAAAAGAAACATACAACTTTATTTACCGTGCTATAATCCTAAGCAAATGGTACTATTTGGAAGAGCCATCACTATCAGGAAAAGGCCAAAATGTTTAGACTGCAATGAGAAATGCTAATAAAATAATGTAGAATTACTAGGCACAGGAAATGATTGTTAGTTCTAAAAGCAACTCAGAAAATTAAAATAAAACCTAAGTGAGTCTTATATGCTAAGGTGAAAGTTACTCAAGATTTTCCTTCCTTGAAACTCTGTGTGTATTTTGGCAAGAAAAGAGAAAAGGAGAGTTGTCAATTCCAATACTAGGAGCAGTTCTTGCAGTGAGTGGAACTACAGAACTGGGAAATCAACAAAATTGCATTTTCACATCCCAGTCTGAGACTGCCCAACCGCGGATTCCCCAGACACTGAGCTCCTCTCTGCCCCTACCCTATTTCACCGCTTGGCACTATCCTGGGCAGTAGGTCTGGGCTCAAGGAAGAAGTGTTGAAAAAAAGTAGTCAGTTAATCATTTGGTAACAATTTTGGTTAAAAATTTGGTGAAACTCCAGAATGTCATCAGATTGTAATTGCAAATGCCAGATGAGGGGCATTTAATTGTTGGCACTATCAGTGGAGACCTGAAAATATTAGTCATGGCTAGACAGGTATACTCTGGGGGGGAGGGAAGTTGAGGGGGAGCACTGCTGTGAACAATGATCCCATTGGCTAGAGATTTTATTCAGAACAATGGGAATTATTTATTTTATAAAATTACATTATGGAAAGATAACATGGTCCATTGTTTTTCACTTTATAGTTCTGAATTAAGACCTGGCACTTGGTAGATATTAAATTAAAATATATTATGTTAATAAATTAATCACTGCAATTGAATACTTTTTAATTGTATTATTTAAAAATTATGCATAAACTACTACAGAAAATAGTAACTAATAATTAAGTAAGGAATACCTTTCTTCATAAGGTCTTGCAGAAATTTTCCTGGGAAAAACTAGGACATAACAGATTAGATATTATGTGTTGGTGCAAAGCAAAGTATCTCAGAATACAGCAAATGTGGAATCCCAAATCAATAATTTTTAGGGAGAATAGGTACATATGCAAGGAGAGTTACCCTAAATACAAGAGGCAGTGAGGTAATTTGTGGTGGAGAGATTCAAATATGGAGATCCAGTGAATAAAATCTGGAAGACAATAGGCCATGATCCACTTTGGAGACTTGAAAAGGAAGTGAACCCCATCAATGCCCCTCAGAGGAAAAGGTATAGGAAAGGAGTTTAAAATTTGGGGGTTGTTTCCCCAAAGGCATTTTACCTTGTTGGGATGAGACGTTATGTAAAAACACAAGATAGAAACTCAACAAGAGAGTTTTATGAGCTGTCTTAAACAGAAGAGCATTTAGAGTCCAGGGAAGACTCAACCATAGCATGGGGACTTCAGGAAGCTGGACTGTAGGACCTTGTCCACACTGGGGTAAGGTGCATGCCTAACCAGGGCTATGGATCTCACAGAGTTTGGGAATTGACAAAGAGAGGTGTCCATGGCAGCAGCAGTGTGGTAGCAAAAATGGTGCAGCCTGTGAGGGAGAAGAAATAATGCCTGCCAGAGAATTGGTAGCACTAAAACTCAAGCCAAAGACATTTGGATGTGTTTGGTAACCACACTGGTAAACAATAATATTGGATAAAGTATGGGTGTCCATTTCTCTACCACCACTTCACCACACTCTTCTGAGAAACAAAAGAACTGTGTAGAGCTGTGGTTTGCTTCTTGAGGAGCTGTGGATTTCAACATGACTCTGACAGATACATGGTCAAGTTTGTTTCCATCATGGTGTTCCCTAAATATTACTGAAGATCTAGGTCCAGAGTGATGGCCAAGGAAATCTTTTGGTCAATACATATGTCTGGCTTAGTATTACAAAGACTGAATCTATCTACACAGTTTTTGGAGGCAAAGGTATATTTCTTTTATTCTGTGTCGTATCCAGTAATCTATAGAACTTTATATTTTATAAATAATGCTTATGTTTGTGTTTATATAAAACTTACATGTTGAAAAAAATTTATAAGGAAAATTGAATTCTAGAAATTATTTCTACCAAGACATCTCTACTAAGGTATTTATGAATTCACAACCTCTAACGATGACTATCTTCAAAGAAGAAAAATTAAAATACCTTTATGATATTAACTATATAGAAGACATATAATACTAGAATGCAGTCTAAAATATTAGCTAATTTTCCTTCTAGCTTTGCCACTTTGATAGTATGCCCAATAGCCCTGGCTGCATCATCCCATGCACCAACAGGTTGCTGGTTTGATTTCCAGTCAGGGCATATACCCAGGTTGTGGGTTCAATCCCCGGTTGGGACACATAGAGGAGGCAACGAAATGATGTTTCTCTCTCACATTGATGTTTCTCTCTTCTCCTTCTTCTTTCTCTAAGCCATAAAAACATATCTTGGTGAGGATTAAAATAGAAAAGATTTTAAATATCCCCAACAGATGCTGATTTACCATATGTTCCCTAACCTCCAGAGAAAGTGCTTCCAAAGCTTCTGCAGGTTCACCTGCAATGTGCAACAACCCTTTCCTTCCTCCCTTTGCGGAATTCTAAATGGTTTACTCCATACATTGACCTTTCATCTCATAAAGTTTACAAGTATCAATTTATTTTAGAGTTCATAAGGCACCATCACTCACTTATTAATTTGCTGAATTCTACAAATTATTTGTTATCATTCCCATTTTATATATAAAAAAGTTAAAATTTAGTGATTTTCCTATAATCCCATAGACAGTAAGGGGCAGAGCCAGGATACCAGTTGAGGCTGTCTTTTTGAAATCGGGGTGGTCTTTAATAAACTTGCTCTTCTTTTGTAGAAGGAGATCACAATGTATAGCATGACTTCATTGATTCTGGGATTTGGGCTTAGATTAAATGAAAAGGTAGAGGCAGGAAGTTAGCCTGCCAATAGCAGAGATACACATAACCCATTATTTAAAAAAATAAATTCACAAAACCAAAACTGAAACCACAAAACCAAAGTGGCAAAGCTCCTCAATCTCCTGCAACAGAGACAATTTTGAAACATCCTTGATTTTAATTTTCTCTTCATTTACTTATTACATACTTTCTGCCTCTATTTTCTGCTGATGTATAAGTTCAGTGACCAAGATCTTCCCAGTCCATTACGCTTCCTGTGCTAGTTGAATAACCCTACAGGTCTAATTTCTTGTCCAATAGATGTAATTTCTTGGCTGTAAGTCATTTTTTTTACTTTCTTCTAAATTCCTGGTTTTTCTCTGATGCTTTATGATTGTAGATTCTAAAACATATATGGTTTAAATAAAACCTGAGCAGGTCAGGTTCTAAATGTATGGTTCATTTTCAGGATATCATTAAGTTCAATGCTTTTGGGTCAGATTGGTCATGAGACCTATACTATTTATACCATGCCTACCATTTGATTACACAATAATCATTTATTATTATATTATAAAATTTAAAATAAAATATGCTGTTTTTAATATTTAAAAAGATATAAAATAAATGCTGAGTGCAAATATGTACAAACACACACACAGAAAACACTAGCTGAATGCCAGAGAAAAGCTAAAAATGACCCATCAGGAGAAGGCAACAGAAGCACAGACTGAATGGTAGGATGTGGGTTGTGGGGGGTTAATTGGGTGGGAAGAAATGATAGCAATATATATAGCAATCACTCAGCTCTCAGCCTTGTGGAGCAATTTAAAAGGAAATCTTGTATGTAGCTCTACTGACTTCATTCTGCTTGAATTATCATAGCAGGAGTCAGAGCAAGGGCTTCAAACCCAATCACAGACCCAGCAGCTGTTACAAATATCTAAAGCAAGTCCAAGATAAGGCAGTCTTACTGGGACACATGGTATGCAATACTCTACAAGAACAAACCTTTTTCTCTTCAACATCTGTACCTCCACATGATCAGTATAAATGGGACATTCTAGTTTTCTACATCAGAGTCAGATGTTCCTAGTAGGATGCATTTAAAATTTTCAATTTAATAGTAAATTTCCAAGCTATTTAACTACAATAGGAAGCTTATAATTAAAAGTGGCTTCTGATATTCTAACATTACTCCTACTGTACTTACAAGTTAATTATAATAATGTAAATTGAAAATGAAAAATATTCTAATCATTTGATTTTTATGAGTAATGAGTTAATCACAAATTCCCAGAAATCCCCTATACACACCAATTATGTTAATGCCACCTGAGTACCAAAAATACATATACTGGTGCACCTATGTTGTTTTAAAATGTTGGCCTTATAACTACAGTAATGACCTAAGAGTGAGATATTGCCTGAGGGTTAATGGCTGGCAAGGAAAGTACTTCTGGCATTAACCCCAAATAAATTCCCTGTGCTTCCATAATTATTTCAAAAACTTCACTAACATATATAGACTATAAATAAAACCTTCAATGATCTCTGGGTCAATGACTGTTCCTCTCTTGAGTGTTACCAACTTTCTTAATTATCTGAAAGAGTTGTCAAAGACAAATTATGAATCTTTTTGAATAAAATGTTTTACAACTATGAGAAATACTGGAGGCGTACTGTATTGTTAATGTTCTTCCAAAACAATGAATAAAACAATAGTCAAGAAAAAATGGTGAAGCAGACAAATACCCAACTAAGAAGCAAATTGGTAGCCTGTAAAATAGTTCTGAGGAAATCACTCAGAATAAAGGACCGTAAATGTAAACTAATACAAAATATGAAAGGTAGGTCAAGACAAATATAGGGTAGAAGAATGAGAAGATACAATAGAAGTGTAAGAGAATGTGTAGAGGAAAAGAACAGAGAAAAGGTGACATTTGATGTGAAAATTGCTGAGAATTTTCTAGTAATGATTATTGAAAAGAAAGAGAAAAAAATTTAGAGGAAAAAACTGAGTCCTGAAAGGATAAATAAAAAACAAATCCACAATTAAACACCTGTTGCGAAGTTGAAGAACACCACAGACAAAGAAAGAGTATCTCAGAGGCTACTAAAGAATGTCACATTCGTTACTCAGGTATGACAGTTAGAACAATGGCATAGTTTTTATCATCAATGATAAATGCCAGAAGACAATGGAAAATACCTTTAATATTTTGAAGTAGTAAAGACCAACCTAAACCCTAAGCCCAGATAAAACATAATAAAGGTAAAATAGATTCATTTTTAAACACAAAAGGAAGGATATTTTACTCATCATATATTCTCTTGGAAAGAACAACTAAAGAAGGATGAAATAATGAGCAAGAGTAAAATAAAAACCAGAGAAAATAAATAGAATACATAAAAGAAGACTAAACAAAGAAACAGATAAACATATTTCTAAGTCAAATATGTTGCCAAATATATAATGAAAAAATAATGACAATCTGTACTTTAAAAAAAATTTTGTGATAAGAACACTTAACATGAGATCTACTGTATCCTCTAAATAAAATTTTAAGAACAAAACTTTATTGTTAACTATAGGCACAATGTTGTACAGCATAACTAAAATGTATTTACCTAAAAAAATTTTTTAAACTAACTAAAGACAATAAAAATAAATAAATAAATAAATAAATAAATAAATAAATAAATAAATAAAATGTATTTACCTTATAGAGTTGGAAATTTATACCCATTGGATAGTAAGGCTCTATTATCCTCTACCCCCAGGTCCTGGAGACCACCATTCTACGCTGTTTTATAAGATAGGCTGTTTTAGATACCTCACATAAGTGGAATCATGCAAACATTTGTTCTACAGTGACTGGCTTATTTCACTTAGCATAATGTCCTCCAGGTTTATCCATGTTGCCACATTTAACAGGATTTCTTTCCTTTATAGGCTGAATGATAGTTCATTGCCTGTATATACCACATTGTCTTTATCCATTTCATTTCAGTAAACACTTGGAATGCTTTTATTTCTTGGCTATTGTGAATAGCGCTGCTATGAACATGGGGTGCAAGCATCTCTTGAAGACCTTACTTTCAATTCTTTGGGGTGTATAGCAGAAGGGGGATTGCTGGATCATAGAGCAGTCTTATTTTTAATTTTTTGAGGACCCGCCATACTGCATCCATAGCCGTTGCACCATTTTACATTCCCTGCGAGAGTGGACAGTGGGCCAATTCCCCGCATCCTCACCAGCACTAATATTTTGGGTTTTTGATAACAGCCCTTCTCACAGGTGTGATGTGACATCTCATTGTGGTTTTCATTTGCATTTCCCTATAGACTATTTATATATCTTATTTGAAGTAATGTTTATTCAAGTATTTTGTCCATTTTTTAAATTGAGTAATTTGGTCTTTTGTTGTTGTTTGTTTTTGCTGTTGAATTGTGGGAGTTCCTTATATATTTTTGGTTATTGATCCCTTATCAGATATATGGTTTGCAAATACTTTCTCCAATTTCTTAGCTTGCTGTTCACTCTGTTAATTGTTTTCTTTGCTATGAAGATACTTTTTAGTTTGATCTAAATGTTTCAAAACAAGGTAGAAAAAATACTAATGAAAATGAGGGGTAGACCATGGATTTTGGAGGAAATGTATTCTAAGGCTTGTATGTAACTCGTACATGATAGAGATATAACTACTAAAAGAATAAAAATGAAAGACAAAACTTTCAAACCAGTAAAGGAGAAATGAGTAATAAAAATATGATTATTCATTCCAACAAACGTTGGAAAATGAGAAATAAAAGAGAAAGACATTATAATAATCAGTAAACACAAAATAAAGTGACAGAAAGAAGTAAAATATATTGAAAATCACAATGGATTAATGTAGTAAGTGATAAGAAGAGATCCTTGTGGAACATGCCTGTACATTCTTAAAGGTTAGCAGAGGCTGATGATGAATTTGTCCCATGTCACTGAAATGAGCAGCTGCTCTAATGGTCAGAATGTTTAGGGACATCAATGATGGCTCAGGATTAGAAATAATTTTGTGACATTTGGGATTTTCTAAAATGAGGAGTCCCTAGTAAATGAAATTCTTTAAGCCCAGACTGGATGAGTGCTCAGGGGTACATGTGGGCTTTATATGTTGATCTTAAAGAATTCTTCTTAATGCTAGGCAAGGTTTATTAGGTGTATAAAATGAAAAATTGTTAAACGTGGAGTATTTTTCTCAGTTTGAAGCATCATCCAGAAAGGGATTTGAGGGTTTGTTTTACTCATCACGGTGTCCCAGGACCTCAGTGCAGTGTCTGACACTTAACGCAATCTCAATAAATAGTTCTTAAATTTAAATGAAGACTGGAAGATTTAACATAGTCTTAGGAAAATAATTTAAAAAGGTAAAAAGGATAAATGTATAGTCTACGTTAGTAGAAATAGGAACAAAGTTATTAAACTTTATAAAATCTCATATAGTAAGAAATATGAAGTGCATAAATTTGTTAACTATTTGGTAAAACATTTAAGAAAAAGAGTAAATTTACCTGATTCATATGTATATAGCCAACTATGGTAAATCACAATTCTAAAACTGAAAGTATTATATCTAGACAATTATTAACTTTTTTCAAAGAAGGAATTATTAAAATCAACATTTTCCATCTCAATGGAGTTTGAAAAGAAGTACATATTTAAAAAACAACCTATATCCAGATTAGCTAACTTACCGAGTTTTCTATCATCATCATCATTTACTTATTTCATAGAATACTTGAAAGAGATATACTTTACCTCAGTTTCAAGCTGCTAAAATTCTACTAGGATCATTAAAACCTTATCTAATCCTTTAGATCTGAGGTGTGTCATTTCTAACAAGTTTGCAATTTACCTGTTAAATTTTTATTTATAAACTGCTCTTTACCCACGAAGTAATTAAGACAATTTCTCAGATTTCTTTCTACAACAGTGTTTCACAAACATGCCTGATCAATAACTAGAGAGCTTGCAAAAATTCAAATCTGTGGACCCACCCTGGGAGATTATGATGTGGCAATCTGGAGAAACCTAGGATTCTGTGTTAAGTCTCCCCAAGTGACTCTTAAAATCAGACAAGGTTTAGAAACACTAATTCACAACCTGTCACTCCTTCAGCACTTCCTCTGTACACCATATGGTATTCGGCGCCCTTACAGGAGGTACCACGCTCTGAAGGATGAGCGCATACCCTGTGACCCTTGCTCAGAAGTGAAAAAGAGATCAATGGCAGGATTTGTTTGGCTTTGTTTAGCCAGAATGTATCCAATAATGGTATTGAAAACATCTGCTTTTTAAAAGCAAATATGGATATAATAAAATAAGTGCTAAATTGCAGCTGAAGAACCAATTGGGAATGTAAGAAAGGAAACCTGTAACTTGTAAGGAATAACTTTTATAGCCACAGACTCTTGTTATTCAAGTTGGCCAGCTCAAGAAGACCACCACAGTCCCGTGCCTTTTGATAGGGACTTTTGTTGAGAAATCAGGTCACATTTGCATTATTTTTGCATCACTTTTGAATTTATATCTTTGCTTGTTCAGTAATGCAAATCAGTGCTTAATATTGTGCCAATCATATAGTATGCTCTCAATAAATGCTTCTTGAATAAAAGAAGGGTGTGAAGAAATAAACAGATGTTTTAGAAAAAAACTAATAGTTCACATTGAACATTTTTTAACTGTGTTTTTATTGTTGACACTACTATAGATGTCCCCCTTTTCTCCCCCTTTGCCAACCTCCACCCAACCCCCAATCCCCCTTCCCTCTGGCAATCACTTCACTGTTGTCTGTGTCTATGGGTACATTTAAAATTTTTTTCCTATAGATTTTAATTAAGCTCTTGCTGAGTTGCAAACTCAACAAGATTTTTTTAAGGAGAAAAAAATATTTTAAATCCTTCCCACAGGTTTTTTTATATTCTTAATGGATAAAATCAGAATACTAAAGATTACAACGTACACCCTCACATGATGGCTTATGAAATCAGCCTGCATGAAAAGAAAGCTCTGAGATAAAAATAATGGACTGTGTTCTTGATGTGAAAAGTAGAGACCATAGCTCTTTTAGCAACAGCAACAACAAAAAACACATAATTTTTCTTATGACAGAATTGTTTTTATAATAGAAAAATATTTATTGAACTTGTATCTCTTTGCAGAGATCAATTTATCAGGTCTTCAACTGCGGATTTATAAACCTTAGTCTCTTAAAATACCAGGTTCTTTCCAAGAAAGTCTCATATTTAACTCAGGGGGAAAAATCAATACTATTACAGAAAAAAAAAGAGAGATTCTTATTTTCATGTGGTTCTTTGAAGCTACAGATGTTATAATTGACATGAATACATTACACATTATCTTTCAAAATAAACACATGATGACCGAATATGGAACATTTATATTCTAGAACTTAGAAAACAACTAACATAGAAATGTAGTTTGTTTTTTGTTTGCTTGTTGGTTGGTTATTATATCACCAGAAGTAATTAATTATAGAATGAGTCATTTTCAACGAGATTTTTTTCTGCCAAATATCAGAATTCCTCAAACCGTTTAATAGAAACTCGACAGAACACATTATTCTGTCTGTATATAAAAAATTATTTCTTCAGTGTAGGAAATTCCATATACAGGTTTGGTCATTATAATGATACTGATAAATACCATTGTGTTAAATCAAACTGCTCTGTGAAATGAGGGTCAAGTAGAGGAGATAAATAATTATAAAAACTGGAACACAAGGTTGATAAAGAAAATACACTACAAAAACAGTACACAGAAGAAGCTAAACATGATCATAGCTATCCAATCCCTAGAATTAGGTTCTATCTCTTGAAGCTGGAAAGAAATCCAGGAACATAGAATTTAAAAACTGAAGGCACTTAGGAGCAATTAAAAGCACAATTAAAACAAAACAGTATTATTATTTTTTTTTTTTGCTAAGTGTAAAGTAATGTAACTCATCTTCAGGAAATGGCATACTTTAGAAATAAAAGGAGATGCAGAAAAAGTTGAGTGGGCATTGAAGATCAGGTCCTTCCAAGGCCTTTCCCTGCCACTGACACATTAGATGGATCGAAGGACTAGCCCACGTTATTCTCTTCATCTGTTCCTGCTCATTTAATCTCTCCTCAAGCAGCAAAAATGGATGCCAGCCTTGCCCGTCATAGCTAAACAGTTAGCACCTGACTTGCATTCTGACCAAACATCGCAGGGAAATAGTGAGCAGTTTAGAATCTATGAAAGTTTTTGGATTTCTGTGAAAATATTTAAACTAGGTAAAGCTTGTATATTTTGTGGTGGTGGTTCTTAGTGGGCCACGTTGCTGGTGGTGGACCTGCTTAGGCTAACCTAGAAAATAAATGAAGCTACACACAGAAGTTGTGTTCTCAGAAAGTACATCAGTTTCCATAAGCCCCGAGACAGCATCTCACACTGAGAGAGAAACGTAGGGAACTGCCTGGCCACTTGGGTGCCTTTTCTCTGTGCTGTCTGAAGGTATGCTTTGCTTTGATAATAGACACTCGTAAAAACAAGTCATGGAAACGATGGGAAGGGGAATACTGTGACTCCATACGCTTTGAGAGGCTTTGAAATTCAATGTGCTATCCTTTATGTTGGAGAATGGCTGGAGATCAAGAGCAATCAATCCTGATGCTTTCAAATTTATAGATATTTTGGCTGGAGGGACTGGAAAAAATTTATCCTTCTGGAATATTTCATGTCTGCTCTCTCTCCTCTTCATCTCCAGGTCTACATCCTAGTGGAATAGTAGAGAAAATGTTTGCAGATGGATATCAGCTGCTGCGTCTATCAGCAGTTATTCAATAATAAATATTCCAAACAAAACAGACAAAAAAAAAAAAAAGAAATTTCTTCATTTTTGATCTATCAATAATTCATGTTATCATGACCTTTGCTATTTTACCACCTGGAGTAAGAAATGTATGCTTCACCTCTGTCTTATTATAAAATCACCCCACAGAGAATCTAGGTCATGTTTGTTACTATTTTTATTTCTTTATTGATTTTAGAGAGAGATGAAGGGAGAGGGAGAGAGAGATAGAAAAATCGATCAGAGAGAACAGTGATTGATCGCCCCCTGCATGCCCCCACTGGGGATCAGGCCCACAACCTGGGCATGTGCCCTGACCAGGAATTGAACCAGAGACCTCTTGGTGCATGGGTCAACACTCAACCACTGAGCCACACCAGCCAGGCATGTTTGTTACTATTAATACACAGTAAAGATGCCAAGCTCTTTCTGTTTGACGTTTTGCAACTCTCTCCACCATCCTTCTTGCCACCATTCTGTCTCCTTCAGGTTGACCCAAATGTGAGTAATAAAAATCTTTATCTTGTTACAATTCATTCTTCCTTTTTCTAATTTTTTAATGATCTTGCACAGTCTTTTCTCATACAAGAGAAATAATACACACCTGTTTCGGGCTGTTCAGGCCGTCACAGACTCTTAGGCCTTTGTGTTCACTGATGCTGCTACTTCACCTTGTCAATTACATCCTTCTCCTCAGGAAGAGGCCTCTCCTCTGGGTGAGCATTCTCCCGTCCAACCTCCCTTCTCCTCCCTCTCTCCATTTCTCCTACCCCGTTTTTATTCACGTTTCCTTTCCTCCACCAAATTTTCTTTTGGAAATACCCTTTCATAATCTAAGGTGGGATTCTTTATTCTTATAATTTAAAAAAATGGAAATTAGTACATTTCCAACTTCTCTTAAAATAAATATTCCAACAATAGAACAATCAACCTAATCTAAAGAAGTTTTAACATATGAAATAGCAAGGTTCTTCACTTTATAGTGATCTATTTGTGATAATTTATAATAATAATAAATGCACAATAGTAACCCCCAAATCATATCCTTTAAAAAAAACAGTGGGTTTAGATACACTATCAGCTGATGTCACACTGACAGATTGGTTAATTGATTTTTGGTGCTATGTAAGACTATATAATTATAAGAAATAATAAAATAGATCAAATCTAGTAGAAAACATATACTCAACCAAACAACACTTGAAAAGAGAGAAGTAACAATATTAATTTGTATATTTTTGCATCATAACTAATATTTTTAGAGGCAAACTAAATTTTTCATGAAGTTAAAGATTTGATTTCATGATTTATCACAGAGCCACTAGTACTAGATTAAAAATATATATAATTAAGAAATTTTTATTTGTTCAATGGAAATGAGTAGAACAAAAAATATATAATAAGTAATGTTCTCTCTTGGTTGCTATCAATTGCCGCCAATTGTTAAGATTATATATTATATTACTTAAAATGTCTTTCAAATATGTATTGATAAATTCATTAAAATAGTACCATGCTTACAAAATTAGAGCTTTAAGGGGGAGAAAGCTACGAAATATTGAAAAAAAAAGCCATTTAAGTCCTATAAAGTCTACCTAAACGAACAAGTAGTTTGCTTTTGATGAAAAGAATAAGGTATTGCTTATTTAAGAGTATTATCTCAATTAATAGAAGAAAAAAAAAAAAAAGAAACCAGGTAGTTTTAACAGAAGAACTGAAGCTAAGGGGCATCAAAGTGAACTAGTTGTCCCCATAGGGATTGGGTGGTTTAACATACACAAGTTATACATTTTATAAAACTAGTAATATTTATTTCATGTATTAGGAATTTTGGGGCAGAAAGAATTTCAAGTTACTGACCATATTACCCAGAGAATTTCTAACTTAAACGTACATTATTCAAATGCATGAGACCAATATGACAAGTGATGGTGCACTGCTTATGTTCATTTTTACAAGGGTGACATCATAATGTGAATTATATTCTAATTCGTATAAATGAATATGTCAGTTATGGGCTGATACCTGTAGTCTCATCTAAGCAAGTGTCCCAAATATGCTACTTTATATTTAAAAAATGGTATGATGGGGTTAGCATCACTCTATATATAGGTTGGCAGAATTTAGTAAATTTAGCTGACTTCGTGAATGAGAAGAAAAATTCACACGTAACTAGTGTCTTCTGTTATTTAGAAATGACTAATTATCTGAACAAATTTGTCTAGCTTTGACCAAATGCGAAAAGAAAATAAAGTTGGAATTCAGTTCCAGGATACCATTGCAGTCCCTGATACTTTTTCTGTAACTTAAAAGCAAATTTTATAATTTGTAATTCAATTTATATATAACTTATTATTCAATTTCTCAATTTTTCAAGTGGATAAGGTAACATTTACAACCTCTTAAAATAGCTTAGAGAGTTTTAATGAAGTGACATATCTAAAATGTTATCTAGGAAAAAATATTTTTATTATCTCTGCAGATAATATCTCAGCTTGACTGGAGGAAAAAAAAAAGATACCACAAGACATCATTGTATTATGATGTAGCAATGAACTACCACCTGCAGGAAATTGGCTTCATGAAAGGCAACGACAAAGAGCACATGAGGATTACATGAAATCACTCAGAGGCAGGCAAGAAGAACACAAGCCAGTTGAAGTGGAGTCTTTTATGACAGGCAGGAGAATATATCAAAGCCATCCTTGCTAATTTCAAAAAGTCCACTCCCTTCTCTAGAACATTACTTCAGACAGCATGCTGGCTCCGCTAGACTTCTGTGAAGATGCTATAACTCCATTGGTGAATTTCTTAAAAAATGATTTAGAAATGAAAAGGACCAGCAAGCCTGAACACCATTAATTTAGATCACCAGTGGGAAAGAATTGAGTGTACTGTTTTCCACATTTATTTCTCCATCAGGAACTTGCTATTTGTATCTGCTGGACCCTCATTTATATATTTTAATTCTGAGCTGATAGTAATTTAAATGTTACTTTCCAAAGAAAATGCTATGTATTTTTTTTCTTAAATTAAAAAGAGACATCTTTGCAAAATAAAACAAGCCAGTTAAAAGTAGATGTTGTCTATCCTCGGATGGAAAAATGGAAGGTAGGAGAAGGAATGATGGTCAAAATGATGGGTGTGATGGATCATAGATCATAGAGAGAGCTCCATGAATGTAAATATTTTTCCTAGGAAGAGCAGATTCTGCAAGAACATCTGTGTAAGTTCTGGAATCCTATGGGTAAGCCCAGCAAAGCATTCATGTGTTCCAAGCACCCTGAGTGAATGCTTCTTAGTGGAATCACACTTATTAGTGGAAAGAGCATCCTGAGAAACCTCATGGTGTGTGCTCAGTGTTCATGGGCCAAGGACAATGCCATGGGGATGAGGCATATATAAGCAGTTATAGATAATGGGATTGGACTGCATATCATTGGAATCTCAATAGACATAAGGATTACTTCTCAGCTTTAAGTGGTTGTAGTCTGTGATGTTGATAGAAAAGCTGAAACTGACTACTGATGTGATAGTTATTCATCACCTAAGAACTACAAAATTTCCCCCTTGAATATTACAGAGAAAATAAATTAACAGTATGCATTAATTGCATTTTTATTGGTGCCTCCTATGTTAATTCTTCTTAGTAATAAAAACACTTTGAATTACCAGAATAGGCAATGGGAAATCTGGGATAGTTAAAGATTATTTTAATTAACGCACTGAAGTATAAAAGTTGGACTTCAACATTTTGAGTTCCCAGCAGTCCCCTTTATGAAACTGGGTAAACAGAAAAAAGAAAATATATACACATGAAGATAGAGTTAATGTACTTTCTATGGAATATTCAAAACGTGAGTTCCTTGGTACCTTCTTATTGTAGTGTACTGATTGGAATGACATTTTCCAGACAGGGTGCTCACAACAGACAATAAAACAAAATTACTTCATGTTTTCTATTGTCTTAGTTTATAAAACACTTGATTCAAGAAAGAACTAGAATTTATCTTAAAAATAATCTACTTTATTGTTTTCAATCTATTTTCCAAGTGGTCCTGAGTGGGGCTATGATAGACACTTCCACTTCAAAAAATAAGTCTTTTCAAAATATGTAAGGGAAAAGAGCTAATGGATAAATGTTCTCAATTTTATGTTTTTTCTCATATCTATTTTCTTAAACACTCAGTGCCTGCTATCATTTTTCTTAGTAATACTGATACACACCGAATGGTCAAGCAGAAAAATATAACTGAAAATGACTATGGTTTCCAATATTTTCATATTTGGGAATTTGCTTGCTTGTGATGGTGACTTAACTTTGCTGACATATAACAGAGTCATATTTCCCGTTGGAAAAAATAATTCCAATTTAATGAAATAAATTTACTATATTTATAAAATATGATTTTCTCAGATATGACATGGTTTTCAAGTGTCCTATCACCTAGGTGAATATAAAAGCCTTGAATATGATCTAATACTGAGTTCTAATTATGTCACAGAGGTAGTAAATAGCACAATAGAAGTAAAATCTTCATCATCTACTTTTCAAATTTTTTTTCTATTTGCTTGGTTATTTGAGTGTCAGGGATTTCATTTTTATTAGGAAGGGGGAATAGCATAGTTTCATAATAAAGTAAGCATGAACTGGGCCATTATAACAAAGAAAGCATGATGGAACAGCATAGTTTTATAACAAAGAAAGAAATGATGATCAACTCCCCACATGGTTGATGAATCATTATTCTGCTGTTTCTGTAACAGTGTTTTTGGATGAGATTAACATTTACATTGGTAGACTGAGTAAAGCAGTTTCCCCTCCATAATGTGGGTGGGCCTTATCTATCAGTTTAAGGCCTGAGTGAAACAAAAAGTCTGAACTTCCCATGAGCAAGAGATAACTCTTCTTTTCAAACAGCCTTTTAACAGAAACATCAGTTCTTCCTGGGTCTCAAGCCTGTTGCTTTCAGACTAAAACTACACTATCAATTTTTAGGGGTCTCTAGTTTGCCAACTCACCTGGCAGATCTCTGGACTTGTCAGTCTCCGTTAATCTTATGAGCTAATTTTTTATAATGAATCTCTTTATATGTACAATGTAAGTGTAATATATATATATATATAATATTATATACAACTAATAGTATGCATATATGTGTATATTATAATAACAAGGGAAGATACGCTATATATACTTTCCTTGTTGTATTTGTCAGGGTCCTCCAGAGACACAGAACCCATAAGATATTATATATTCAGTTGACCCTTGAACAACATGCATTTGAACTGCACAGGTCTACTCATATGCAATTTTAAAAATAAATATAGAGTCAGACCTCTGAATCCCTGAGTTACATTTTTTAATTCAAACAACCATGCATTGTTCTAAGCCATTTCATATAAGGGACTTGAGCATTCATAAATTTAAGTATCTACAGGGATCCTGAAACGAATCTCCATGGATACTGAAGGACCATAGTTAAGTTTTGTGAGAGTCAAAACATATATGTGGATTTTCAACTGTGTGAGATTAGCCCTCCTAACCTCCATGTTATTCAAGGGTCAACCAGATATAGTAGATGATAGATAGATGATAGATAGATAGATAGATAGATAGATAGATAGATAGATAGATGATAGAGAGATGATAGATATTCTGTATTATGAAATGTTGAAATATGCTTTTTTCTTTTTTTATCACCCGAGTACATTTTTTTTGCATTTATCGCCAGATAGAGCAGGAGAGAAGGGGAGAAGAGAGAGAGAGAAACATCGATGTGAGAGAGACACATTGACTTGTTGCCACCCACACAACCCCAACCGGGGCCAAGGACGAACTGCAACCGAGGTACGTGCCCTTAGCGGGAACCGAACCAGGGACTCTCTGGACCGCGGGCCGATGCTCCAACCGCTGAGCCGAACTGGCCAGGGTGAAATATACTTTTTAATATACATTTTTATTTTTTTCACAAAGCATCTAAAGTTATAGTATATAATTTGTATGTCCATGTTTGTTAGTAAATGTATATCTGTCAACACTGCTGGGAGTTATCTGGTTTAAAGATGGCATAAAGATGGGAAAATAAATTAAAAAAAAATTAATGTGTTTGTGTTATCACAATGATCAATTTATTCTTGCTAGGATGAATTTGGTGATTTTTTCTTTGCCATAAGATCTAAAGGATTATTTTCTTAGGTCATAAAATATCTTCCTGA
This sequence comes from Tadarida brasiliensis, assembly GCA_030848825.1. NCBI lineage: Eukaryota > Metazoa > Chordata > Mammalia > Chiroptera > Molossidae > Tadarida > Tadarida brasiliensis. The sequence continues at coordinate 61,710,791 of CM061262.1, forward strand.
CCATGGAGCTGCATATAATACCATACTATTTCCCCCGTAACATTCAACTTTAAGAAACAATATATATGCAGATTTTCGATGAATCTACTTTTTCTGTTAAATTCTAATTCCAAAATTATGGTTACTAAGTTCACTTACACATTACTATATAAAGAGAGCAAATGAAAATTTGATTCTTTTTCAAATAAAGTGGTCTTCAGCAATTCAAAAGTGACCAATGGTTTCTGAGGGTCTACCCACTGTACTGTATATACATTTAGTGATGTAAAGTTAGGAGGAGCATCTTGGGTTGCCTAAATGATTTCTATGTCCAAAGCTTCTGTTTTCTCAGAAAGGAATATAGTGGTAAGAGTCTGGAAAACACAACAAGGAAGTCAAAAAGAAAGAAAGTAACATTATGTACACTAAACATAAAGGGTGAGTAGAAGAACTGAGGAATAGAAATGACAATTATTCAGGTTACCCATAGCAACTAACATAAAGCTGAAGGTCAAAAGTGCTGATCAGGACATATATTATTTATTAAATGTTAATTAAAGTGTCTCATATGCATGCTTCCTGGGATAGAAAATCAGGGTTGCATAATACTTATGAACATTTACTCTGTATCATTTCTTTGATGATTAATTTTATGTGTCGATTTGGCTGAGCTACGGAATACCCAGATATTTAGTCAAACATTATTTTGGGTGTTTCTATGAAAGTGTTTTGGGTAAGATTAATATTTAAATCAGAGGGATTTGCATAAAGCAGATTGCGCTCCATAATGTGGATGGACCTTATCTAATCAGCTGAAGGCCTGAATAGAACAAAATGATTGACCTACCCTGAGCAAGAGAGATTTCTCTAGCACACTACCTAAAAACTTCATTTGCAACATCAGCTCTTCCTTGTTTCTCAACACAGTGCTTTCAGATTTGAACTGGAACCAGCTTTCCTGGGTCTCCAATCTACTGACTCGCTCTTCAGATTTTGACTTGCCAGCCTCCATAATCACGTGAGCCAATTCTCAGCAGCAAATTTACATCTAACATAATTTTTGATGGTTGAAAATTGAATACCTTCCCTGTAAGATCAAAATAATGACATCCGTTCTTATTGCTTCTATTCAGCATTGCATTGAAGATTCCAGCCAGTGCAATAAGGTAATAAAAAAGATATAAGGACATCCAGATCAGAAAGAAAAAGGTGAAACTGTCTTTATTAGTAAATGAAATGTTGTATATGTAGACAATATGATGGAATCTATAAAATAAGCTACAAAGACTAATTTGTAAGTTTAGTAAGGTTTCAGGCTGTAGGATTAATATATAAAAATCAATGGTATTTCGAAGTACTAACAAAAATCAGAAAGTAAAGTTAAAAATGTCATGATAACATAAGAATGTGAAATACTTACAGATAAATCTAACATGTGAAAACATGTACAATGAGAACAACAAAATGTTGCTGAAGAAACTAAAGAACAAAATAAATGAGTGCTATGTCATGCTTACGATTCAGAAGACTCAGTGTTGTAAAGGTGTTAATTCATCACAAGTCATTCTATAGATTCAATGCAATTCCAATCAAACTCACAGGACAATCAGTTATTGGTATGTGTGTGGCAAACATTCTAAAATTTATATGAAAATGTAAAGGTCCTAGAGTGCCCAAAACAACTTTGAAAGAGAACAAAATTGTAATAATAACACTACTTGATTAAAACATTTATATTTAGCTTAAGTGATCAAACAATATGACATCAATATAGAGACAGACATAAATAAATGGAAATGAGAATCCAGAAATATATACGTGGACAACTGATTTTCTGCAAAGGTACAAAGGAAATTGAGTTTAGAAAAGGTATTATTTTCAACCAATTAAAACTACAATGAGATATCACCTCACACCTGTCAGAATGGCTGTCATCAGTAAATCAACAAACAAGTGTTGGCAAGGATGTGGAAAAAAGAGAACTCCTGTGCACTGTTGGTGGGAATGCAGATTGGTGCAGCCACTGTGGAAAGCAGTATCGAGTTACTTCAAAAAATTAAAAATGGAACTGCCGTGTGACCCAGAAACTCCACTTCTAGGAATATATGCAAAGAAACCCAAAACACTAATTTGAAAGAATATATGCACCCTATGTTCATTGAAGGGTTATTTATAATAGCCAAATATATGGAAGCAGCCCAAGTGCCCATCAGTAGATGAGTGGATAAAAAAAGCTGTGGTACATTTACACAATGGAATACTACTCAGCTGTGAAAAAGTAAGGAAATCTTACTTTTTGTGGCAGCATGGATGGACCTGAAGATTGTTATTCTAAGTGAAATTAGCCAGTCAAAGATAGACAAGTACCATATGATCTCACTCATATGTGGAATCTAATGAACAAAATAAACTAACAAATAATGTAGAGACAAACTCATGGATACAGAGAGCAGACTGATAGCTGTCAGAAAGGAGAGGGTTGGGGGCTGGGTAAGAATGGTGAAGGGATTAAGCAAAAAAAAAAGAAATAGTCATAGACACAGACGACAGTATGGTGATTGCCAGAAGGAAGAGGGATGAGAGGAGGTGGAAGAAGGTAAAGGGGAATAAATGGGGATGGAAGGAGACTCGAGTTGGGGAGGTAAACACACAATACAAAATACAGATGATGTATTGTAAAATTGTATACATAAAACCTATATAATTTTATTAAACAATGTCACCTCAATAAATTCAATTAAAACAAAAAAGAGTCTGCCCTGGCCGGTTTGGCTCAGTGGTTGGAGCGTTGGTCTGCGGACCAGAGAGACCCGGGTTTGGTTTCTGCTAGGGGCACGTACCTCGGTTGCAGTTTGTCCCAGCCCTAGTTGGGGTTGTGTGGGTGGCAACCAGTCAACGTGTCTCTCACATCTATGTTTCTCTCTCTCTCTCCCCACCCCCTGCTCCCACTCTATCTGAAGATAAATGCAAAAATGTCCTCGGGTGAGGATAAAAAAAAAAAAAAGAGTCTCTGATAATGTTGATTTTTTTAAGTAAATAAATAAAATAGTCTAAATTTTCCCTGAAATCATTTGTGTACATATTTTCAGTGATAGAATTGCAAACTATTATCAAGTTAATTTGAAGCAAATATATAAATAATCTAAGTGAAATCTTTAATTATAGCCTAATAAAAGCCAATGTTTCTAGATCTTGTCAGTTTGTTATTGCCAGTATATTTAGCTTGTACATTTTTGCTAAGTCTCAATTTTCAAAAATTTAATGTTTCAAGTTATACATAACTGCAATGACCATGTCATCTTTTTTCTTCCTTTGACCAGCTTTCTATTTGCCATCATATTTTTTCTTAGTGTCATCTTAAACATCACTTCTCCAGCCCGGCTGGTGTGGCTCAGTGGTTGAGCGTCAACCCATGCACCAAGAGGTCGCTGGTTCGATTCCTGGTCAGGGCACATGCCCAGGTTGTGGGCCCAATCCCCAGTGGAGGGGCATGCAGGAGGGGACCAATCAATGTTCTCTCTCATTGATGTTTCTATCTCTCTCTCTCTCTCTCCCTTCCTCTCTCTCTAAAAAAAAAACAATAAAGAAAAAAAAATCAATCACTTCTCCAGTCGATAACATTTTTTTTTCTTCCTTGTGTAAAAGAAAAACAAAACAGATCTTATTTGGTGAATCAATAATGTTAACCACATTGTGCTCCTCAGCTAGAAGGAGATAGAAAAAAATCTAAACTGTGCTTTGAACTTTCTAAATAATGGGACAGTAAAATTGTCTTTCTTTATGAACATTTTGCCATTAGTAAATTCTACTCAATTAAGAGTTTTGAAGAGGATTGAGCAAATCATCAGCCATCTTTTTAGACTACAGAAAACCAAAAAGAGAAAAGAAATCTGCTTGCCAGCCTGCCTTAACACTAAGCAACACCACTGCAATATTTTCCTTACTAAAAATAGATGTAGATTGACAATGCAATGTAGTATTTTAGGGGGATTCAAGAGAAACAAGTATCAGTGGACACTCTTCTTTTCACTATCTATCTTAAAATATCTTGAAGTGAGATGGTACTAAATTAATCTCTTAGATTATCTAATAAAATGCTATAATGTTACACCATTTCTTTTTACTGAAATTTTTCAGATAATGATCTTCTAGTTGAAATGAAAAATCAGATTCCTTTGGAGTACTCCTTCAGGTAATTATTGAGCATTTTCATTTTGTAGAAATGGCCATAGACCATCATGTAGTAGACATTTAATATGTGCTTACTGGTATATTAATAGGAGAATAGGGCATATTTTTAGGGGGTGTTTTGGTTAAATATTAAAGCTTTAGAAACATGAGATATATTTCTAATACCCCTATTGTGTGTGTCAATAGAAAGCATGGATATACTAAGTATTAATTGCTAATAATAGACCATAAAAATTACTTTTTATAAAATATGTTTTTATTGATTTTTTTATAGAGAGAGGAAGGGAGAGGGAAATAAAGAGATAGAAACATCCATGTGAGACAGAAACATCTATCAGCTGCCTCCTGCATGCCCCTCCTGGGAATTAAACCCACAACCTGGGCATGTGCCCTGACCAGGAATGGAACTGGTGACCTCTTGGTGCATGAGATGATGCTCAATCCACTGAGCCACACTGGCCAGTCTGAAAATTTACTTTTAATTACACTATATTTACTTCCTGAAAATTGATAATATACATGGCTAAAAGTTTTATTTCAGAAGTTTAACAAGACAGATAGATAATGATAGATAGGTGATAGATAGATATGCCGGCAGAGAAACAGCACCAGGTGTTAGCCCAGTGGAGTCAGACCAGACCTCAGTTCAGCAACCTTGGTACTTGAGCTCTGGCTAGGAAAGATTTCAGAGTCAAGACTCAAATGATAAGAGAAAGTTTATTTAGAAAGTCACAGAGGTAGAGGAAGTGAGCAGTAGAAGAAATGGGTTCAGAAAATAAGTTATAGCAAAAGAAGGGCCCTTGGAGCTTAGGAGAAAGAGAAGCAAAGAAAATGCCCTGGGGTGGAAAAGGTGAGGGTGTGCTCCATAGAGAGAGCTACATTGGGTCCTTGGTCTTGAGGGTATTTATCTAGAGTTCTTGTGTGGGGGGTTTCCCAACAGAATATTCATCAACTTTCCAGGTGTGTCCTTTCAGGATAGTGGTCTCTACTGATTGGTGGGCACCAGGGCAGGGGGTCCTTAATCAGTGCAGTTGGTCCTGATGTCGGCCATGGCATCGCATGTCTGGTTTTGCTTCTTCTCTTGGCCTGGAGCTGAAACACCACTGAGGTCTAGATGTTATCCCTAGGGGTTAGTGCTTAAAAGAGTAGTCATGCAAAGGCTCACATGAGAGTCACACAAGGCCACTCTTCGCTCCCTTGTTCCTCCTCTAAGGAGGTCTACCACATGACTAGCAACATGCCAGGAGTGGAAAGGTCAGGGCGGTGTCTAAACCACATGAGCAGTGATATGAAAAGTCAGGACATTCAAACCAAGAGACCAGTAATATGCTAGGGGAGGTAAGGTTATCCTAGGGGCGAGGTCCTAGTTTTCCCAGTTTTGCCCCATTTCTAGGCACCCAGGGCTTTTCATCCTGGTGATCTTCTGTGCCTGGCCCATCATCCTTGCTCTACTCATGTCTGTCTAACTGCCTATCATAGATAGATAGATAGATAGATGATAGATAGATGATAGATAGATAGATAGATAGATAGATAGATAGATAGATAGATACAGATAAATCAAATTTTAAACATAAACAGATTTAACCACAAACGATTCTTACCAGGTAATACTAGTAGCACTTGGTCAGTTTTCAAGAGTCTTAGAAAAGAGGACATTTTTATGTCCAATTGTACTGAGTAGAGCAGCTCATCCTTCTTTTAGTAAAATGATATTGACATTTCAGTAGTTTCTGCAAACTTGAAAAATAATCAGACATGTTTGGTTTTCAAATAACAAGAAAGAATCACCTGTTATCTCTGACTTACAATTTACAAAGTCTTTACAAATAATGCTGCCTAATCAGCACAACAATAGTAAGGATGGAAAGTGTTTTGAGAAGATAATGGAAACACTAGACCCTGATTGTTCTATTAAAATTGGAGCAATTCATCACTTAGCATCATTAGGCACTGACAACATGGACTGTGTAAAGATTTTCAGAGTTTTTAGTGTTCTTCAGGATACATAAAGAACTGTCTAATAAAAAGGGGACATCTGTATTAAAGTATAGATATTGGTTGCTAAAGGGAATTAGCAATTTGTTAATTAATCATTTTTTACCTTTTTATTGAATTTATTGGGGTGACATTAGTTAATAAAATTATACAGGTTTCAGGGGTACAGTTCTACAGCACATCATCTGTACACTGTATTGTGTGTTCACCACCCCACGTCAAGTCTCCTTCCATCACCATTTATCCACCCTTTACCCTCTTCTCCTTCTCCTCACCCCTCTTTCCCTCTGGTAATCACCATACTGTTTTGTAAAATTCTTAAAATATACTAAGGAAATTGATTTATAGTGAATGGAACATATAAATTTTTTTTCTATTTACTGTATTTCCTTATGGCACTGATAAATGGCAAAGGATTAATAACACTGTAATTTAATAATGAAAATAACCCCTATTATTTTGTTTATTGGTTTCTCATTTCAAGAGACTGTAATTTTGCCTTGTGATTAGTAACAAATCTCACTCAGCAGCACCTTCTAATAGAACTCAGCATGGACAATTTTCCACACAGATTCAATCTCTGCCTGAATCACACTAATCCTTTGATTGGGCTCAAGGAAAGGCTTGGATCCCTGTAGAGTTCCTGATGCACCGACTTTTCATGAGAACAATAACAAGGCACCAAGCAGTCAGAAATGTAGGTCTTGCACCTGCTCTTTGCCCTTAGTCAGACAGGTCTACCTCATCGATTCTTCATTTAGACTGGGTCTAACTTATTGACATTCTGGGAACTAAAGATTTTGAGTGGTTTGTGCTTTATGTGATGGTAATATGTCACAATTCTCTCTTTAAAGGAGATACAGTAGAAGTTTATTTACTCTTTAAGCAAATTAAGCACACACATGTGTGTAAAATAGTTACAGTACATATAAAATATGCAAGGTACTTATTTGTCCATATTGGACAAATAATGGAACAAATTTTCTGAGTGCCAATGTTTTTTGATGGTTTAGTAAATTTTTGAAGATATGTTAATACTAACTGATCCCAAGGGAACTATTTAGATCCTATAAGCAGCCACCATGGTAGCTTTAAAAAATAAATCATTAGTTTATACAGTTTGCTCCTTTTTAATTTTTTTTTTCTTTTTATTGATTAGAGAGAGAGGAAAGGAGAGGGAGAGAGAGATGGAAACATAGATGAGAAAGAACATCGATTGGCTGCCTCCTGAGCAAACAAAAGTATTGGCTTTCCATGTCTGGAATATTAGCACTTCTTAAATATCAACATCTGTATTTCAAGACTCACACTGTGAATAAGATATGTTAGTCCTTAGCCAGATCCTTAGAACACTCGCTTCTCGTTGGAAAAAACGATACTCATGCAAAGAATAGAGGAAATCATTAACTTTATGAAAGCTTCATTACAAATTCAAACCTTTCAGCATAAATAATTTAATACAGGGATAAGAAAATAGTCATAAAGATGACCATTGTTCTGCCCTGGCCAGTGTGGTTCAGTGGTTAGAGTGTCAGTCTGAGCACTGAAGGGTGTTGGTTTCAATTCCCTGTTAAGGCGGAACCTGGGTTGCGGGTTCCTTCCCTGGTGCCTGGTTGGTGCATGTGGAGGAGACAACCAATCAATGTCTCTCTCTTTCTCTCAACCTCTCTCTCTCTCCCCTCCCCCCCTCCCTCTTTTCCACTCTCCCTAAAAAAAAAAAAAAAAAATAGAAAATATATCCTAGAATGAGGATTAACAAGATGACTATTGTTCTGATCACTATTTGAAATTCTGAAATGGGGGCTTTTCACCACACCAACAAGTAATTCTTGGAAAACAGCTGGTACCATACAATTTAACTCAATTTTGACACTATCTGCCTGGAGATAGCATTAAATTCCACAGGTGAAGTGTTCAGTCTTACAAAACAACCCTCACCCCACCTCTTCAGAAACCTATCACCTGTGCTCCTGACTAACCGACTAGCTATACATTGGATATTCCAACGACCCACTCCTTGGGTTCAATTAATTTGCTAGAGTGACACAGAACTTAGAGAAATATTTTATTTACTAGAGTCAGTTTATTATAAAAGGCTGTAACTCAGGGATAGCCAGATAGAAAAGATGCACAGGGCAAGATACAGGGAAAAGGGATGGAGTGTCCACGCTCTCCGAGAGCACCACTCTCCATAGTCACTTACCTGGAAACTGCACACCCCAAACCCCTTTCTTCTGGGATTTTATGGAGAATTCAATACGTAGGCAAAATTGATTAAATTATTGGCCATTGGTAATTGAACTCAATCTCCAAGCCCTCTCCCCTTCCAGGATGTCAAGGGGAAGTCTGAAAATTCCAAACCTCTTATCTTAGGTTGGCTTGCTGGGTAATAGGCCCCCATCCTAAGGTTACTTTTCCTAAAGTAACTTCATTAACATAACAAAAGATACCTGTGTTCCTCTCATTACCTAGGCAATTTCAAGGGTATTAGGAGCTCTGTGCCAGAAACTGGATAAAGACCAAATATACATTTCTCATTATAAATCACAATATCATAGGATGTAGAAGTCATGGCCCATCAATTTAGGGGACTTGGAATGGTTCCAGGTTCAGGCATAACCCCTTCCAAACATTTTTCAAGTAAATATTCATTTTGGTTAACAAGTTCATTTTTAAATGCATTTAAATCCCCCTGAAAGGTTAAATGGAAGAATGATTTTCATTAATCATAGAGCAGACTGTTATTTCATAGCCACCTTGTTACTTCTAAGGATATTTTTAAAACATAGATTCAGTCTTATTCATACAGACACTGATTTTGTTTATTAAGCCAAAAAAAAAAAAAAAAAAACAGTGTTCAATGTATTTCTTGTAATGTAAAAAGTTCACAGGTTTTCCAATCATAAGATAGGTGTATGGTAATATTTCTCTTCAATGTTTTATTTTTAAAATAACTTCAAAATGTCATTATCAAGCTACTTTTATAGAGGAAAGTGTGATTTTCTTTGCTGGTTATAAGACATACTGGGTAGCTTGAATGGCAATTCTAAATGAGAAAACTAAACTGCCAGTTAAATTATTGTTTTAAAGACAATATTTTTAAAACAGTAAAGTGAAGATAGTAACCTTAAACTGTAAGCAATTGCTAAAGTAGGCTTACATCTAGAGGGTCCTGGGTGATCCTGAAAACTTTCAAATCTTAGTTTTAGTAACTGCATGGGCATAAAGAATGGAAAATAAAGCCCAAATCTCACCTATGGTACCCAGAAGGGACATTAGAGTGGCCTGCTTGTATCAATTTGGTCAGGGTTGGGACTAGGCAAGCAAGGCACTTCTCTCTCTCTTTTTACATTTTATTGGGGTGACATTGGTTAGTAAAATTACATAGGTTTTAAGTGCATAATTCTATGATACATCATCTATATATTGCATTGTATTTACCACCCAAAATCAAATATCCTTCCATCACCATATATCTGATCCCCTTTAACCTTTACTACCCCCACCGCACTTTCCCTCTGGAAGCCACTATTCTGTTGTCTGTGGCTATGAGTTTTTGTTTGTCTTCTTTGTTCATGTCTTGCTTTCAGTTTTATATCCCACATATGAGTGAAATCATGTGGTTCTTGACTTTTGCTGAATGCTTAGCATTATATTCTCAAGATCCACCCATGTTGTCCCAAATGGGACTATTTCATCTTTTCTCATGGCTGAGTAGTATTCCCTTATCTATATGTACCACATCTTCTTTATCTAATCATCTACTGAGGGACACTTCAGTCATTTCCATGTCTTGGCCATCATGAATAATGCTACAATGAACATAGGAGTGCATATATCTTCAAAAATAAATTTTTTTCAAATTTTGGGGTAGATACCCAGAAAAAGGGTATGGTAACTCTATTCTTAAATTTTTGAGGAACCTCCATATTGTTTTCCATAGTGGCTGTACCAGTTTATATTCCCACCATCAGTGAATGACGATTCCCTTTTCTCCACAACCTCTGCAATACTTGTTATTACTTGTCTTGTTGATACTAGCCATTTTAACAGGTGTGAGATGGTAGTTTTGATTTGCATTTCCCTAATTGCTAGTAAAGTTGAGCACCTTCCATGTATCTATTGGCCATTTGTATGTCTTCTAGGGAGAAGTGACTATCCAGAAGGCAGCTCCCTCTTAACGAGGCACTCAATCTCATAGCCTTCTGAGTTGAGTTTTTAAATTTTGTACCTGCGCTGTCAAGGTTGCTTCAACTAACTTCAGACCTTGATCTTGATGTCAAGTGGAAGAAAACTTTCTCTCCAAGGAAAATGAGCAGTTCACGATCACAGATCATAAAGACACATACAAAGCAACAATCGCCATAAGAGAGAATCAATAGAAAAAAATAACAGATCCAGACTCCTAAATACCACAGATATTGATATCATCAAACATAAAAACAAATTAAAAATTTAAAGAAATTTTAAAACTTGAAAATATGAACAGGGATAAAATTACTTTTAAAAGCAAACATTTGGAAGGAATAAAATAAAACTTTCAGAAGTTGTTTATATGTATATGTATTTTTTTAATTTTTTAAATTTTTTTTTTTAGCTAGAGAGGAAGGGAGAGGGAGAGAGATATAGAAATATGGATGAGATTGGCTGCTTCCTGCATGCTGCCTACTGGGCAGAAAATTTCAGAAGTTTTTAAAGCGATCGTTTCAATTAGAGTATGATGAATGCCTTAACCAGTAGATGATGCAGTGAATGAGAACGCACATGCAAAATATTTCTCAGCATGAAGCAGAGAAAGATAAGAAATGGAAAATGTTTTTAATAAAGCAAAGATTAAGGAACAGGAGGATAAATTAATAAATTCTACTATGGGAATAATTGAAGTTCTAGAATTTGGTCATAAAACCTTGAAGAAAATATTTAAAGGTAATTGGCAAAAAAAATTTTTTTCAGAATATTTTTACAACAAATTCAAGATCAGAAGACTCACAAAATTAGGGTTGTGTGGGTGGCAACCACTCAATGTGTCTCTTGCAGGACGATGTTTCTCTCTCTTCCTCCCTCTCTCCCACTCTGTCTGAAGATAAATGCAAAAATGTCCTCGGGTGAGGATAAAAAAAAAAAAGCCAACATTAAGGTACTTTGCATGAGTATAATATTTCTGACATGACTGTTTTAAATACCAAAATGTGAAATTGCATGCAGCTGGTTAAAACTTTTAGGTGTACAGGGGTGGGCAAAAGTAGGTTTACAGCTGTGAGTATGAGAAATAGTTTATTCTTGTGTCATTATTTATTTATTATTGTACTATTTTCCATATGAACAACTGTAAACCTACCTTTGCCCCACCCTGTCCAGTTTCCATTATGGGGACCATTGTGGTGTGTGTTTCTAAAATATTTTGTCTAGAATTATTCTCTAAAAGGAGGGAAAACAGACCAGAGTCCTCTTACAACCTGGCCCTGAGACACTGAGAATGAGGAAGAGGCTAAAACAGAAGTGAGAAGGCACGCCTTCTTCAGACAACCCCTTGGGCAGTGCAGAGACCCCGCCCCTGGCTTTTGTAATCCCCTTACATCCACCAATCACCTAAACTACAGCAGAACTAGAAAGCCCCCAAATACTCAGAAGCTTATCATGTATAAAAGGTGGCTGGAACCTGGGCTCGGGGCTCAGCCTTTGGAGGTGACTCCGCTGGGCCAGCACTGGTGCATATTAAACAGTCATTTTCTAATCCTCTGAGTGTGTGCAGTATGTCTCTTCCCGCTGACCGTATTTCTGGCACAACAAAAGGACCATTTGTCTTTGTTATTAGGAAATAAATCAACCTTTGTTATGCTGGAATTTGTTTTATAGAAAGAAAGGAAAATAAAGCAGATTGGGGGGGTGGAGAATGAGCGAGAAATGAAAAATAAAGAAAAAAATATTGCTTATCCTTTTGATGATATTTTCCCATTTCTGCGAAGTATCTGGGCTGTGTTTCTGTACTGATGATTTAGGAGACACACCTGTAGCCTTACAATTTTTAAAAACTGCATCTGTTAAATTCTATTCACTTGTTTGTCTTGCTTAAGCTATTGCCACTGGGTTTCCATTACTTGAAAATTTTTTATTAGTGTTTGTGAATCCAAATGAATACCAATCTTCATTTGGCAAATCTTCCTTTAAGCAACCATGCATGCCTTAGTTATTAAATTAAAATAATCTGATTGCTAGCTTGCTGTACCTTCTGCTGTATAGAAAACTAAAAGAATAAAATATATTCTCTGTCTACCAAAAAAATTACCAGGAGATAGTCTACCCACCATGTGGAAGGTTAACTAGTAGAGAAAGGTCTTTTTTTTTTTTTAGTTTCATATGAGAAACACAAATAATAAGTGCAAAAAATAAAAAAGCTCTAGTTTTACATAAAAGTGTTGTTTATATTCACAGTTAAACTTTTGTTTTTTCCCCTGTGGCATAGGACAGAAATTTTTTACAAATAAGTTATGAGGTTCAAATTCTCTGGAAGTACATTTAGTGTTTTGGGTTTCAGAGTACTACATGTTATCATCATTTGTTCTGGCTGATAAGCCATCTTTAGACTTAAAAACAGTGGTGAAGTTTCTGGGCAACTGAGCAGCCGTCATTTCTAGAGAGCCCAGGTATACACCGTGTAGCTTCACACTTTTCAAAGCGTCTGGAATTCCAAAATGTTTTTATTTCTTATTTCTTATTTTAGTGCCCAGTTTTAGGGTACAAACCTTAAATTTGTTCCCAATTACTCCATCTGTGATTGTAAGGGAAATCATCCTGCTCCCTTCGATCACATAGCCAGAAATTAGACATACAAAACAAATTATCACTTTTCTTGATTCATTCGACTGTCTTCAGAAATATCAACTGTCTTTCCTATCACATGAACTGAGTTTTATTTAAGTAGACTCCAGAAGTGAAAGACTACCTACTTTATAGTATACCTAATCTATAAAATTTATATATTTGGCCCGGCCGGTGTGGCTCAGTGGTTGAGCGTCGACTCATGCACCAAGAGGTCGCCAGTTTGGTTCCCAGTCAGGGCACATGCCCAAGTTGTGGGCCAGATCCCCAGGGGGGGGCATGCAGGAGGCGGCCAATCGATGTTCTCTCTCATCGATATTTCTATTTCTCTCTCCCTCTCACTCTCTCTCTCTCCCTAGAATCAATAAAGAAAACAAAATTTATATATTTGCCTAATAGATAAAGCAATTTGATATTTTTAATATTATTCAGGTTATACACCTCAATTAGCTGTACATATTAATAAAAACACATAAAACAACCGATAGTCACAAAATACGGAGCATTATACATGATCACGCATTCAAGCTCAGATACGTATTTCCTATTCCTTCAGGTAGGTTGTCTGTGATTCTGAAATTTGGTCATTGTGCCGATCTAACATGCAGTGCCTGTGCCATGGGGTCTTGGCCTCATTTCCCTGCTTCTTCGAACAGCTACAGTTCAGGTCACCCCTGCAGATTAATGCAGTATAACTGCATGAAATGGGAGGACTTGCATTTTCGCATTATGAAAGAGCAGCAGGGGCTTGAGAGCTTTCAAACAAGTACCATTACTCACAGGCTTCTGATTGGGGACTACCAAGCACTTGCCTATTCATTTCTTAAAGCGAGGTCATGGGGTAGAGGCTAGAATTTCTCAATCAATGATAAGCAAAAAGCTCTGAAGACGTTGTAATTCTTAACAGGTTGTTTCGGCAAAGAACCAGCATATCTTCTAAGCGAGGTATCGTCTGGTGAGAAGAACATCCATTGTGGAAGCCACCGCTCTGCACCATTGGACCCAGCCTGTGTGCCAGGCTCCCAGGGGCTGGGAATTGTAAGCGCATTTTCCCTAAGCACCACTTCCACGCCTGCTCTCTCTCCCCTTGATTCTCCGCGTTTGAGGAAGCCCTGGAGTCAAGGGAATATGAGCCTTCCAAACCCCCAGGCCCTCCTTAGACAGCAATCTCCCCAAAGCTCAAGCAGACTTGGGAGCCTCTGGGTCCAGGGGAGACGGTGGGGAACTGTAGTTTTGACGTAGGTATGGCCAGCACACACTGTGAACCTTCGGAACTCTGATTCATCAATGGCTGAGCTACCCTAGGAACAAGAAGATGAAACAGTTTGGGGTGAGATTTCTAAAATTTGAAGAACCGCAATCCCTCAAACTGAGAAATAATGTTGACTGCCTAGACTTCATTGTGATCTGTACCTATCTGCCAAGTGTTGGAACCAGCTGTCCAGGGCAAGGCAGGGGGCTGGGTGTGCAAGTTGCTGCCCTCTTCCAGGGAAGCGTCCTCCCAGAGCCACAGTTAGCCTCTGCAGCCACGATGGCAGCAAGCCACAGTGCTCGGATGACAGCTGCAGCGACATAAAGTGTCTGCACTCCCGGGCGAACACGGCTTTCTTGTTCTTAATGACACCAGATGGCACAGCCCACCCGGGGACACGCAGGATGCTGGGTTTGCAAGTGTGGTGACCTTATGAGGGAAACTGGGAGAAGAGAGATTGGGCGTGTTTGGGAGAACTTGGAGAGCGTGTTCGTGGTGGAAGAAGAGAAGAGGTGGGCCTCCCCAACTGTGAAGATGAGATTCTAGCCCAAGTTTTCTATCTTCAGTTTTGGAGTTCTTTCCATTCTACCATAGGGTTCTTTATTAATATGAGTTTGGAAACAACTAAAATATGTACTAGTGCAACAGGATAGTGAACAATACTGGCAAGTACACACAGACAGGCAGGGATTGGACACACATCTTCTTTAACAAAATTGGAAAATTATTAAGATAAAAATATTGTAGAAAAATATGAATTTTGAAAGAGAAAATTCTACATCTATGCCACAAAATTCTAATACAGAGAAAGATGATTCAGTGAAATATGTAGTTTCTTCTCTCTCTTTCAAATGGTTAGGCTCCTCATTCTTCCCTGCAGGGAGTCACCAAAAAAAAACAAAACACACAATTCCCAGCATTTGGGCACATGGGAATTTAAAAACCTTCCTGAGGGTTAATCCACACTATACCAGATGGTTTCATGATTAACTTTGTCTTTGAATTCCCCTTTAAACATATTAGTGAATAAAAGGACAATGTCAATGATCATTGCTTCTGAAAGTTCAGTGAGAAAGAACTTACCCACCACTCTCCACCAGGGCCACGTGTGAAACCACAGCCTGGAGATGGTTCTCCTGCACTTTCCATGTAGCAGTGCTTGATACTAGATTAGAGAAGTGAAATGGAACAATGAACAGTGTTGTATATAAAGTTTCTGGGGGGTAAAAAACCCAATAACACAATGTTTCCTTTGTAGTAGCATTCATATTGTAGGTACTTGATGAATATATGTTGGGGGCATTGACCCTTACCTCACAACCATACCTTCTATTAACCCCACAATAGACATTGTATAAATGGGGAAAGTTCTGGAGAAATGTGAGAGTAGCAATGAAAACTGTATAAGCTATCTTCAGTGAATGGAGATTTTTAAAAAGTCCTCATTGGTTTCTTTTTGGCCAAACTCTAATTTAGAATATTGTGAAGAGGAAAAGGAGAAAGGTAATATTTTAAACTACTATACTAAGGAATAATCTTGACTTGGAATGTAATCTTCTGTCATAATATGTTATGAAAGCACACACATGGATGGTTTTATAATTATAGCATTCAGAGCTGTAAATGCTGGAATGAAGATTGCAAATCCACTTTCATTGTAACCACTTGTTTTCAATCACCGATAACATTTGAAAAAAATTGTCCTTGGAACTAAAATTCTCACAATTTGACAAATAAATGAAGGTGTGATGAAATTATGTGTCAAAATGGAAGTAAAGCACTGGAAGGTAAGGAGTGAGTGCTCCTTTGTTAATAATAGTATCCTCATTGAGTATGAACCCTTACCCCTTATGGCTGTATCCGAAAACCTTGGGTGTAGGCTCTAGCCATTCAATGACAGCATCAAACTCACCATTTGAATAATTCATAGACCCAGTCTGCTATTAAGAAGACAGGTGTAATTTTCTTCTGAATGATATGAATTGTTTGTTGTTTAAGCAATATAAATGAATCAGATCATTTTTAATCTTCTACTCCATTTTATCAATAGTCATTTAAATGATAAAAGTAAGATAATTATAACCTTGAATTAAAAAAATGCTCTAAACTTTTAAAGCAATACATTTCGTCATTTGCAATACAGCTTTTAATTTCAATATTCTTTTCCTCTGACTTAAAAAATTCAAGGATGATTATTAGAATGTAGCATACATTTTAAGGATCAGCATATGCATGAATAAAAAATGGCTTTAAGAGTCAGTGTTTAAGATGAAAATGCGAGGTAAATGTAAAATGTTGAAAAAGGATGCACCCAGTGTTTCCTTTGAGTTTATAAAATCTTCCTTGCAATTTTTTGAGTAATTTTTTAATCTTTCTAGAATATCTCTAGGTGAAAAAGTGGAAAATCATATTCCAATTGTATTGAAAAGATACATTATAATCATAATATAGTCAATGCAACTTGAACCAAACTCCACTGATTTCAGGTAGAATTAGAAATATAATTAAAATTACTCATATACACTTAAAATATGACTCCCTTGCAGGGGGCTGATTAGGGAAATAGCAGCCTATAGAATTTTTGTATAATTTAATCATTTAAGAACAATGTTCATTCCTCCAACTAAATTTTTGAAATATTTGTTTTTTTTACACACCAGTTTGAAAGGGTAGACACAGATGTTTCCTCTGAATTTTACATTTTTCTTTTCAATTGACATTAGAATACTTAAGATTAATATCTTAGCCTGCTTAGATGCTTTAACTAAATGCCACATTCTAGGCGGCTTAAAAACAACAGAAATTTATTTTTCATAGTTCTGGAGGGAAGCTGAGAGTCCAAAATCAGGGTGCCAACATAGGTTCTTGTGAAGGCCCTCTTTTGGGTTGCAGATTGCAGAGTTCTTGCTGTGTCTTCACATCATGTCTTCCATCATGAGGGCTCCACTCCCATGAGCTAATCACCTCCAAAAGGCCTCATCTCCTAATATCATCGCCATGGATATTAGGCTTTTAACATATGAATACTGGGGTACAAAATTATATCTATGGTAACTAACATACATTTCTATAACACTTAATATCTGTAATAACCTAATACTTAAGAGTATTTTGTCATATTCGGGAGATTTTTTGTTTCATACCTATTGTATATCAAGAAAGTTCACATGTATGATTTTACTTAAATCTTGGGAGCTTTCAACATCTTGGTAGAAAACACAACGAACACGGCCATCTCAAAAGCTTTCACTTTCAGGTGCTAGTTCAATTCATCTCCACTCAACTCCTGTTACCCACTCTCATGATAATGTCCTCAACATAATCATCATTTGGAAATAGTCTTTCTCTGAATAGTAAATGTTATATATTCCAGTCTTTCACCAGAATCTTTTATATTTAAATCTTTATTACCACTGCACCTAACAAAGATCTATAGCCTTCAATTCTTTTCTTTTCTCTCAGTCTATCAATATTTCCCATTTAGTTTTCATCCATCTTCAAACTAAAATCTGCTATGCATCCACGTAACCACTTTCTGACCAGTGTCCTTAACTCCTCTTCCCCCTTGATTCCCCACCACACAGGTCCAGCAAGTTATGGTCTAGAACAGTGACTTTCAACCTTTTTCATCTCACGACATACATAAACTAATTACTAAAATTCTGCAGCACACCAAAAAATATTTTTGCCAAACTGACAAAAAAATAGGTATAATGTTTATTGATTTACAAAAATAATAATAATAACCCTTCTTGCTCCAAAGTGACTTTTTAAAAAATCCAGTGCTTATACTTATATATAAGGATTTCTGGTACCAAGAGTTAACCAATCAGATGCAAACTTGTTATGCAACGTGGCCAATAAGATGCAACTGTACTATGTGATTTATACATTTATAGCTTAAGGTAGGGCATTCACACCAGATGGCTATCATTGTGTTGGCAGTTGGCAGTGTTCTATTTGACAATATAAGAGAAAAGAGATTAGTGCCCATGACTAAATAGTCAGGTATTGCATGTATTAAAAATTATTGTGGCACACAGGTTGAAAGTCGCTGTTTAGGGTAGGGTGATTCTTAGACGTGTGGGTCAGATGTCCCCTTCCTGGTCTCCTGTAGGCCTTGCTCCATCACCTTTTCACATACAGAATTTTAATTCCCTTTTTTTTTTTCAGTTAGTATTAGCTCCTTATACCTTAGTGTATAAATATATAAGCAATTCTATTATTTCTATTAATTTCTGATTTTTAAAATCAAGCTCTTGATCTGAGTATCCTGCCACTTACTTTTTCAACACACATTTGTCTTGTATTCACAAATGTCTGGTCATTTCAGTGACATTCCTCATGATAAAATCATGAATGACAAACCAGAATCAGTGGATATTTCTTATTTTTTTTAGTTAGCCCACTGTAACTTTAACTACTCTTTCCTATTTAAAGTTCTTTTCTTCTTCTAAGTCTTGGAAGCAGCCATTTCTGACTTCCTGTTTTATTCTATGATTACTACTTCAAATTTTATTTCCCTTAGAGTCCTCTTCTTATTTCTATACATTCAAAGTGGGTGTCTCTTAGAATTCTGTACTTGATTCTCCTCACTACACCACATTTTCACTAAAAGTTATCTCAGTTGTATGGTTTTTAATTTCCATTAATATTCTTTGACCATCGAACACATATCTTAAACTAAGATCTGAGCTCCAGAGTCATAATTTCTAATGCTTTTTCATCTAAATAATCACAGACACTTTAAGCTTCAAATGACAAAACTCATTAAAGATGAAGCTGAACTCTTTTTATCCCCCCACCCCTTCCTCATAACTACTATCAATACATCAATATGTGCTCTTCTTTTTGAAGACTTTATCTGTCTGGGAGGATGGCACTAGAGACCTTCCAGTGAAAAGTATTCTTGAATCCTTCACTTGTATTCCCAACTTCAGATTAAGTATTAAATATGTCATCTTTTAATATTATTTAAATGTCTCATTTATTTGATAATAAACTGCTACTTCTTTGTTTCAGCCTTTGCAGCTCTCACTGTAACTATTAAAATGACTTCATACCTTATCTGTCCTTGAACCCTTTCCCCCAATTCTCCACATGAAAAAGAGAGTTAAGATTTCTTCTTATTTCATTAAAAGAATAGTTACTTCAATTAGGAAGGTGATTAAAGGTATAGTAAAAAAATAACTTCAAATAATGTAAAAGAATATAGAAGAAAAGATTTCATTTCCCTCCTGTTTAGCCCCACACTTTATATAGAATATTTTAAAATAAATTTTAAATAATTTCAATTTTATTCTTTTTCTGATTATCATCATAAATGTAAACAAAATTTGTATATGTCTGTGTATTGATTTATACATTTTTAAGATGTACATATTAGTTCTCTACTTCTTTCATGAAAAATTACCATAATTACACTACTTACCAATTTCTTTTCCCACATTCAGTTCCTGATTTTTGTTATATTATTATTTCTAATTATTCTAAGTGATATCTCTAAACATGTAGATAGTGTGTTGTGCCTTAACTTGTTGATTCATTAATTTAGTTGTAGTTACATTAACTTGTGAGTCTAGGCTTCAAGTCCCTGATGTGAGTGGGTCATAAGGAAATTATCATGTTTGCATTTCTCTCTTCTTTAGTTTTTCCTTGTATTTTTTCACCTCAGTCACAGCATCTTTTTAACATTCTCGGAGCTCTTCATATTTGATTTCTTTTCTACCGCTATTACCCATTATTTTATGCTTTTCCTCTTGGTTCTTTCTAAAACAATAGATAGTAAACAACGTCTAATGCATCATCATGTATACTACCTCAAGTATACACACAAAGTGAAGTAAATGTAATCACAGGACCCTAAAATTGTGCCACTTGAAAAGAATGTTTAAACATCAGTTTCCAATGTAATCTTTTAAAATCTTCCCCACTCATCATTCAAAATCATGTCATCCTTATGTTGCATAATGCTAGAATCATGTACAGATTAATGTTAATCCCTGAGTTTAAACTCCCTTTCTTCTTGTTACTAAAACCTTCCAGATTAATAATTATACTGTTTGTATAACCAAATATATTTTCTTCTTGAATACATTTTTCATGAACTCTTCTGACTTCCTACTATAACTGATATCAAATGCATTCTCTGTGTGCAATAGAGTTGACTCACTGGTATTTCTTTTCATTGCACTTCAGAGTTATTTCTATTGTTTCCTGAATTTAGAGTCTTTTAAAAAAGTTTTTCTGTTGCTGCTGGTGGTGTTTTGGCATAGTTATTTCTCAAGAGCATTCTCTAAAACAAGGAATTGCAAAGCATAAAACTGTGGGTGCTTTCTTACATAAAATTATTTGATGTCATCCTTGATTAATAACTTTGTGTCTTAGACCAGGGTTCCCAGAAAACGGAGCCTGAGGCAAGATTTAAGTGCAATTGCAATCCCAGGAAGTAAGAATTAGACAAGGAGGAATGGAAAGCAAATCCATAATGACCATAACTATCAGCAAAAGCTTCGCATGTACACAAAATTGTGACTCAAAACAGATTGTTGGAAGAAAGAAGGGGAGCAATTTTATCTTTAGAGTCTTCCTCCTGGATCCTTTCTTCTATTGTCAAACTTTGCCTTAAGGAAAGATAATTCACCTGCACTTCTGGGTTCCATCACCTAGTTCTTTAAGGAGCTGCTGAAGAAAGCAGGTCTTCCACCTTTATTGAAGTCTGAAAGTGATGGGTAGGCTGAAACTCTGGCATGCCTGAATGATCTGTCTCAGGCTTAAATGACTGTGGGTGCCCTGGTTATCTGTCACAGCCATGATGGTGGCAAATGATTCAAAAGAACCACACCATATACCTGACACAGCTGGGAATAGACTTCTCCCTTAGAACTTTAATATTTTGTTTCATTGTCATCTCACAATTACAATCATCAGTGAAAAACTCGGTGTCAACCTCATTTTGATACTCTAGAAGCTTTTAGAATTTCTGGATTGTACCTGAAGTTCTCAAATTTCATAAGGTTGGCCCTGGCCAGTTTGGCTCAGCGGTTGGAGCGTTGGCCTGAGGTCCAGAGAGACCTGGGTTCAGTTCCCGCTAAGGGCATGTACCTCGGTTGCAGTTTGTCCCCGGCCCTGGTTGGTCGTGCGGGAGGCAGTCACTCGATGTGTCCTTTTCATGTCGATGTTTCTCTCTCTCTCTCTCTTCCTCTCTCTCTCTCTCTCCCTCCCACTCTATCTGAACAAAAAATGAAAAAATGTCCTCAGATGAGGATAAAAAAAAAAAAATTTCATGAGGTTGTATCTAGGCATACATTCTTTTGCTCACCATGCTCAGCATAGTGATTTTTATCAATCTGTATATCTATGCCTTTTATTTGTTTAAGATATTTTTCTTCTAATATTACTATGCTCATTTCTTCTCCCATTTTTTTGTTTTGTTTTGTTTGTTTGTTTTTCATTAATATATCCTATTGATTTATTTTGGATTTTCTTACTTTAAATATCTCTTCTTATTTTGGTCATATTCCATCTCTTTATCATTGTGAAGTGTATTCACAATGATTTATTCTACTCTATTTTTGAGATTATTAATTTGGTTTCAACTTGTTTTACTAGTTATTTTATTTTAGTTTTAACTATTTTGCTAATTTTCTCCAAACCTTTTATTTTCCCTGATTCATGTGATATTTTCTATTAGGTTATTTTTATTGCATTAAAGTAATATTCTCTTAAGTATCTTTAAAGATACTCACTGGAATGGTGTTTTATATTATTTTTATTTCTTTTGGTGTGAGTTGTTCTTCTCGTTCAGTTGATCTTCTTCTTGCTATTTTTTTTTTTCCAAAATAGTGGAGGATCTGCAGTTAACACTTCATCTTATGCAAAAGTCTTAGGATTAGTTTAAGTAGCTAGTGTATAAAGTTTTTTTATTGTTTGTTTAATTATCATGATCATTTTTCTTCCTTAATAAAAAAATAAAAAATAAATACTCAGAAGTCTTTTCCATGGGAGAGCTCACTCTGGACTCTGTGCAAACTGATGGGCCTTGTAGCCATAAACTTTCCCTTTAGCAATCATTGACAAGAACGAGCCAGCCAGATTCAGACCATCCACAAATGCAAATTAAACAGGACTTTTATCTGGAGATGGAGTATTTAAGTATTACTCTCTAGGGTGGTGGTACGTACCTCTGATCTTTCCTTACTGGTTTCTTGGTAAAAGTTCAAGACAAGTTACAGTGGATGTCTTTAATTCAAACCAAATACCCAATCAGAGGCTTCCACAAGGATATTAGTTAACTTTGTTTTAAAAAATCAGTTTTTAAATGCTTTAGTTAAGAGCAAGGAGACCAGCAGGCCCAACTATTCTGTGAACAGCTAGTTCATTACACTGACCATGCGTCTTCCCCATTACCATCCTGGTTCCTCTATAAATATGATCTCATCAGCTCTCTGCTCATCAGAAATTAAATTTCCGTTCTGTTATTATATTCTTTTTTTGCTTTAGTGTTGTTATGATTTCATTGCTTTTTGTTTATACTTTCAGTATCATTTAGTGAGCTTTTGGAAGGAAAGAAAGTCAATGTATTTGTTCAGTGTGCTATATTGAACTGGAAATAGAGTTAGGTACCTTTTAAAAATTTATGAAACTGATTAGATTATTATTATTTTCCTAAAATTGGAGGTCACACATATGGAAAATCCACACCTTATTTACTTTTCTAACCTCATTTCCTCCACCTGCCTTCACACCTAACTGACTAGGTTCCCTATCACATATTCCTCTGTAGAGCTAAAAAGAGTATCTCATTCAACAAACTAGTGTTTTGGCACTCTGAGAATACTGGGGACTCCGGAAAAAACTATTTAAATAAAAAGATTTGTATAACCCCGTACCTACTGGTAACTCTGGATAAAAAGAGCCAAGAGCAGGTCACAGTGGGCACAAGTAAATGGCGCACTGCTCAAGATTCCTCCCTTATAGTTGTGCAAGTATCTTGCCTTTTAGGAAAATCCACCTCAACACGACTTGCAAATATTTTGCACACTGTAGGTCCTTTTAACCTCAGAGCAGAAGTGTCCATGAAGACACTCATTCAGTTACTCATTGTATATATTAAGAATTTAGTCCAAAGCACTAGCACTTTTCAAGGCACATACTTTAAAAGAACTAATAATATACTTGCTGAAAATATTGAGGTATGTGTTATTATTTGTCGTTATTTGTTTTTGTAGAGCTCAAAAGAGTCAAAGCAATTCTGAAATATGACACCTTGTTCTTCTTGGAAGTGTTTGGGAAAGGTTTTAATCAGTTTTTTTAAAATAGATTTTTTTTTTAAAACTAATAATTGGCTCAGAATAACTAAAACATGGTTTGTTGAAATTACAAGCTGGTTCATTGAAAAGATAAACAAAACTTGCAAACCTTTATCTACACCCACTAAGAAAAAACCTCTCAAATAAATAAAATAAGAAATAAGAGAGGTGGCATTACAATTCATCTCAGAAATACAAAGGATCTACTATACAAAGGGGAATATTATGAATAATTATACATCAACAAATTGGAAAAAGTAGGATAAAGGATAAATTCTTAGAAATGTACAGTCTTCCAAGACTGAATCATGAAAACAGAAAATCTGAATAGACTGATCACTTGTAAAGAAACTGAATCAGTAGTAAATAACCTTCACACAAACAAAAAGTCTAGGACTAGATGGCTTCACTGGTGCATTCTACCAAACACTCAAAGGAAATTTAATACCAATTCTTCTCAAACTCTTTCAAAGTATTAGAAAGGAGGGAACAGTTCCAAAATCATTTTACAAGGTTAGAATAACACTGATATCAAAACCAGAAAAGAATACTCTAAATAAAAGAAAATTATAGACCAACATGCCTGATGAACATAGATGCAAAAATTATCAACAAAATATTACCAAACTGAATTAATTCAACAATATATTGAAAGGATTATGCACCATGATCAAGTGGAATTTATTCCAAGGGTGCAGAATGGTTCAACATGCATCAATCAACATGATATACCATATTAAGAAAATGAAGGATAAAAATTATATGATCATCTCAATAGATGCATGCAAAGCATTTGACAGAATTCAACATCCATTTATGATAAAAACTCTTAATAAAGTAAGCATTGAGAAAACATACCTCAACATATTAAAGACCACATATGACAAGCCCACAGCTAACATCATATTCAGCAGTGAAAAACTGAAAGCTTTTCCTCTAAGATCAAGAACAAGATAAGAATACCCACTCTCACCAATTTTATTCAGCATAGTATTAAAATTCTGAGCTGCAGTAATAGCCAGGAAAAAGAAATAAAAGGTACCCAGACTGGAAAAAAAATAGTAAAACTGTCACTTTTGTGGATAACGTGACGTCATATGTAGAAAACCCTAAAGACTCAATGAAAAAACTGTTAGAACTAATAAACAAATTCAGTAATGTTGCAGAGTACAAAATCGATATGCAAAAATCAGTTGTGTTTCTATCTACTAACAAAAAACTATCAGACAGAAAATATTTTTTAAACTCTCCTATTTGCTACTGTATTAAAAATAATTAAATACCTAGAAATAAATGTAACCAATGATGTGAAAGACATGTACACTAAAATCTATAAGACACTGATGAAAGAAATTGAAGATGCAAATAAGTGAAGAGATATTTTGTGCTCATGGATTGGAAAAGTTAATATTGTTAAAATGTTTATATTACACAAAACAATCTGCATATTCAATGTAATCCATATCAAAATTCCAATAACATTTTTCACTGAAATAGAATTTAAAAATTTGTATGAAACCACAAAAGACTCTGAATCTTGAGAAAGAAAAACAAAGTTGAAGCACCACACCCCCTGATTTCAAGCTATACTGTAAAGCTACAGTATTTAAAGCAGTGTGATATTATTTAAAAAAATAGATCAATGGAACATAATATAAAGTCAGAAATAAACCCACACATTTATGGTCATTTAATTTAAAACAAAGGAGACAAGAATATATAATGGAGAAAGGACAGTCTAGTCAATAAATATGTTGGGAAAACTGAACAGCAGAATGCAAAAGAACAAAGCTAGATTAATATCTTACACCATTCACAGAAATTAAATAAAAATGAATTAAAAACTTGAATGTAAGTCCTAAAACCATAAAACTCCAAGAAGAAAACATAGGTAATAAACTCTTTGACACTGGACTTAGCAATGATTTTTTTGGATCTGACTTCAAAAGCAAAGGGGAAAAAGCAAAAGTAACCTAGTGTGACCACATCAAAATAAAAAACATCTGCACAGCAAAGAAATCCATCAACAAAGTGAGAAGACAACTTACTGAATTGGAGAAAATATCTGCAAATAATATATCTATAAATCGTTAGTATATAAAATATATAAATAACTCAATAGGAACAAATGATACAATTAATAAATAGGCAGAGGATCTTAATAGACTTTTTTTCAAAGAACACATACAGATGGGCAACAGGCACGTGAAAAGATGCTCAACATCACTAGTCACCAGGGAAATGCAAATCAAAACGACAATGAAATAGCAACTCACACCTCTTAGGATGACTATTATGAAAAAAGACAAGAGATAACAAGTGTTGACGAGGATGTGGAGTCAAGGGAACCCTTGTGCACTGCTGGTGGGAATGTACACTGGTGCAGCCACTGTTAAAAACAGTATGGAGTTCACTCAAAAACTTAAAAATAGAACTACCATATGATGCAGCAATTTCATTTCTGGGTATTTATTCAAAGAATATAAAACACTAACTTAAAAAAAAAAAGATATACTCCCCTATGGTCATTGCAGCATAATTTATAATAGTCAGGATATGAAAACCACCTAAGTGTCTATTGATACATGAACGGATTTTGAAATTGTGATATAATGAAATACTACTCAGCCATAAATGAAGGAAAATCTTGCCATTGCAACAACATGGATGGACCCTGAGTGTATTATTCTAAGTGAAATAAGTTACACAGAGAAAGACAAATGCTTACATGTGGAATCTAAAAAACAAACAAAACAAAATTCTTGATACAGAAAACAGAGGGGAGGAGTGTTGGGAGGTGGATGAAATGGGTAAAAAGGATAAGAAATATAAACTTCCAGTTATAAAATAAATAAGTCATAGGGATATAATGTACAGCAAGTGACTGTAGCCATTAACATTGTATTGCACATTTGAAAGCCACTAAGAGAATAAACCTTATCACAAACTTTTTTTAAACTTTATGTGATGATGGATGGTAACTAGACTTAGTGTGGTGATCATTTCACAATATACAGGGTAGAGCAAAAGTAGGTTTGCAGTGTGAGTATGTGAAACACAGAGTTTGTTCTTGTGTTATTATGTATTAATTATTGTGTCATTTTCCATATGATCAACTGTAAACCTACTTTTGCTCCACCCTGTATACAAATATAGAATCATTATGCTGTACACTTGAAACTAATATGTTACATGTCAATGATACCTCAATAAAAAAAGAATGCTATGATATTAAAAGTAATAAAAAGAAATGCATTTTTTGAAACTTCTACAGAGACGTTATATTGCCAAAACAAAATATTTTGAGATGGAATGGGCTATGTATTAACAAAGATGTCTTTGCCACCTTGAAGTTTTTCATGGAGAACGTTACTTACCAAAGAAGAGATGTATTGCAGTCTTGCTGTGCTCCTTGTTACACAGGCTTCTTTACTAATCAAACCTTTCATGCATTTATATAAAAAATTGTAATTGGAAAATACTGATGGAAGTTTATTTGATTGTTATTAGTGTACCATAATTATGCTGTTATTGGTATGCATTAAATATGAATGCATTTCTAATTATGTGTTGAATTACACCGATTTGTTTATTTTAGATCATGAATTGTCCTTTGATCCCTTTCCAGCAGAAAAGTTTCCAGACATAAAAGTTATAGGCAGTGGTGCTCCAGGAACACGCAGATGGATTGAGGACTGTCAGGCTAAATATGTCTCCAGTTTCCACAGTTTCTTTACTGAAGAGATAAAACTTAACGCAAGTCCTTATTTTTTACACAGACAAGACTGTTGTGCCATTTTTACGTTTGAACATATGAATGTGTGAACAAACAGGAAAACTTATAAGCTATCCAACCAAAAGCTAGTATTTCAAAGATTAATGGAAAATAAGCTATTGTTTAAAAGAAGAGAACACTCACAAGGTACACGTCAGCTGACAATAGTATTTATTCAATCAAACAAACAAATATACAGAAAAGAGTACAATGAAAATTTCCAGATTTGTGTAGTCTGATGGCAAGGAAGTTTGTCTGTTGCATGTGTGTTTGTTTCACGTGTTGAATTTAAAGTTTGGAAAAACATTGTTATCCTTGTTCTCAGCAGACGTGTTCTGTCTGCCCTCTGCCTTTGGCCTCTCTTCTTCCCATTTAAGTGAGGGAGCTGTCTCTTCTCCAATGTCACTGCTGATCCTTCTGGTTGGAAATTGCCCATTATCCCCTGCTGCAGCTAGAAAAAACTAGCCACATTAATTGTCCTCTCTTTCTCCTGTATTTTATATTTTTTCTTCTCTTTGGTTGTTTTGCACATTATATCAACATGTCCAAATTCCTCTCATCTGATATAGCTACTGACCCATCCCAAACCTAAGACTCTAGTTTCTTGCTTGACCATTCACCTCTCATATCCTCAATCTAACTCTGCCTACCAATCCTCCCCTGATCTCTCACTTCTGACATTCATTGTGATCTTCTGTCCTTACCTTTGTGGCCTTTCAGTGGCATATGATGAAGTAGAGTACCCCCACATTTTTGAGTCTTATTCTACTCCTCCCTCCACTCTGTACATTCCTGTCTTTTCATTTGCTCTGTACCATCTGAGGAAGTACATTCAGAAAAGCCACTTGCAGTTGCACACAGACATTCATGCTGTTGCATACTTCTGTGTCTTTGCACTAATTCTTCCTTCTAGAAACCACCTCGACCTTCTTTCTATAACTTTTGTTTCCTTTTTCAAAATTCAGTTCCAGTATTTAAGCTTGGGAATGTGGGATGATTTAAACATCCCTACACTGTGTTCTCAGGAAATCCATGACTTCCTCTTTCTCCAAAATAAAATAAGGTGCTCATATATCCCTTTATTATATGGTAAGTTACTGGGGGACTGGAGTCAAGCCACAGTAAAATGTAGTTCATCTTCTAGTATGATGCATGGCACCTGGTGGGCTCTCCAGTAAATGAACTGAAAATTAGGCTTTCATATTTCCTTTTTATTCCTTCTCTTGTCACATATTTCTTAACATCAATATGGAAAAAACAGGAAAAAGGATATCTTTTCTAATTAAGTTTTTCTGCATATTTTTATTAAATAAACTGATTAAACCACATCATACACCTCACGTTACAGTAGGTGTACACATGTAACATGTCTATTTTAAATCCAATGAACACACTTTCCTTTGTAACCTTGAAATGACCTTTCACAATCTTGTTTGCACAGATGTTCTTACTTAAAATCAGTTTGATTTGTGTATAAACCTACCATGCCCATGATGAATTCACATTTTGTTGTTGTTGATCTTTTGTTTTGTTTTGTTTTTTTACCATTGGAGATTCCCTCTTCTTGGTAATAGAAGCTCAAGGAGGAGGAGAAACTGAAGGTATATTTCCATGTTTCACGTGTCAATCTGCATTGTCTCTATAAAGATGTTTGTTTGCTTTTCTTGAGGAACTGATCATAGCAACCCAACTCCAGAATTCAGTTGAGAACATCTAAACTCAGCAATTCATTTATTGAAATACCAATGTTCCATAGACTCATGTGAAAATAAACCCAGCTTCCAGCCTTACTTCAGAGCTGCTATTATTTTCACCCAGATCCCATTGCCTAAGCAAAGGGCTTCCTAGGGTGGCAAAGCTCTAAAATTCCAAAGCACAAGAATATAGGTAGGCAACAAAATGCTATGACAGTAGGCCACCTTGACGCTGGTCTATTTTGACTGTCTGTAACTGTAAACATGTCATAGATATCCTCTAATTGCAAATAATGTGCTGTCTCTAACAAAACATAAGAGTCTGAACTCTTGTAGTGCATGGACGAAGAGGCAAAGCAATTTACGGATTCATTGGCTTGAACCCCACACCTTTACATGGCAGATGAAAAAGAATGGTCACAAGGAAATTAATGAGAATTTTGATTTCAGTATGATGACATAGAATTTTATAAATGTTATCTTGACTGTTTCCCTGATAAGTAGCTGGATACGAATAGAATTATTTTCATAAAGTAGTTTTTGTACATTATGGCTGCTAAGAATATACTTCTGCTTATCATATTTGGTCCAAACTACCTAATCTGCAGGAAAGCCACTGGCCACTAGTCTACTCATTCATCCTACTCTGAAATGTTGAGAATAGCTTTTCACAGACCTTCCTCAGGTCGGATTTAGTTCCTGCTTTTTGTTGTTTCACAAGCTTCTCAAACATGACTTTTTTTTTTTTTTTAACCTGCTTTTGCTTCCAGGATCTTCTCAGTCTCCACACTGTCCCACTCTTGATTATCTGCCAAACATTAATAAATAAAATCAGTAATAAGAAACCATGATTCAAAACCTAGAGACATTCTAGAATCAATATTCTTGTACTTAAGTTGTTGACATTAATGAAAAATTTTCCTTTATTTTGGTTACAAAAAGCTCTTTTTTTCCTTTCTATATAATTTTTATATTTATGTTATTTAACTCTCTCCTGTCTTATCACCAGCTCATCACCAACATTTCCCTCTCTATTGAATATCCCAAACCAAATACGTTTGCTGTGTTTGCTCTCCCTGGAATCTGAAAACTGTGTGTATATAAGGGCTTTTATTGGTTATACACAATAATAGATCTGTTTGATTGTTTTCTTAGAGATTTTTAACAGCTTAAGTGAAGTAGTTGACTAAGATGTTTCATCAAATAGTACCATGTGACCACAGGTACTGTTGTTTGTTGTGCACTGTAAATTTGGCTCTTGTTTTTAGCATGTATCATTTACCTTGCTTTTGTGTTCTTGATCTATGTGCCCACATCTACCTTTCTGCCCTCACAAGTAGCTTAAACCTATGGCTGGTCTTATCCCAACCAATTGCATTGAAGACATATTATCATCAACATGCCAGCACCTACATTAGACATTGGAAGCCATTGGTTTTATTCATATACTTAGATGCATTTAAAAATAATAAACTGCATTTCTGAAGGTACATCACTGGTGCTTGTAAACAAACATCCAGTTATATCACTTAAAATGCAACATGAGCCCGACGGGTGTGGCTCAGTGGATTGAGCATCGTCCCATGGACTGAGAGGTCCCAGTTCCATTCCGGGTCAGGGCACATGCCCAGGTTGTGGGCTCCATCCCCAGTAGGGGGCATGCAGGAGGCAGCCGATTGATGTTTCTCCCTCACATCGATGTTTCTATCTCTCTCTCCCTTCCTCTCTGTCTAAAAAAAAAATCAATAAAAACATATTTAAAAAGTAAAAAATAATAAAATAAAATGCAACATGAACTCATGGACATGGACAACAGTGTGGTGATGGGAGAGGAGGACGGGTGGGAGGGTCGAAGAGGGTATAGGGGGATAAGTGGTGATGGGGAAAAATTAAAATAAAATAAATAAAATAAAACAAAATAAAAACAGGAAAAAAATAAAATGCAACCTGTTAAGATTTCTATTGAGCCATTATTCAATTAATTTATACTTAACACTCATGACACTGCAGTTTCAGGTTTTAAATAGCTATTAGAAGATATGTTTTACAAAGTTTCCGTTATAAAAATCCAAGAGCGCATGCACCAGGAGATGAAGAAAAATAATAAGCAGAAGTGCTCAGCATATTGAGGCTGTCCAGGCCTGACTGTCCCTGAGAATTCCTGTCGCCATGTCTGAAAGCAGGAAAACATCCAGAGGAATTGTATGAACTACCAGCCTCTCAGGTGAGGCCCCTGAGCAAGTGGTGACAATGTCCCAGCAGCAGGACCATCCGCGTTTCCACAGAGCTGCCTTCTACTGAGACCCGGAGATGGCTGCGCTGAGAATGAGACCGCCACCTAGAGGATGCTTTCTCAGAGACGGCTCCAATGTCCGTGTCAGGCAAAGTTTTAGCCCACTGATGATGGGCACATTGGGCTTATTAGAGCTCTGGAGCTGTTAAAAGAAGTTGCCCAGGGTAATGGGTTGTGGGAAGGATTATGCAGCCATGGGAGGTATGCATCTGATGTTGCAGGTTAACAGTGACAATAAGGAGGCATCAGCAGTAACCAAAGTTAATTTTCCTCCACAGGTCGAATCAAATGCTGCACCGAAGTAGTGCTTAGAAAGACCCAGAGCTCTAAGTGCGCGTTCTGTGTGCATCTGGATAGCAAGTGTTTCTGGGGCCGGTTCTATGAACACATACAGAATAATAAGGAAGAAATGCATAGATTGACTTCAAATTCTCCCAGAATGGAAAGAAACCAGCCAAAAAAGAGACGTTGATTAGTTAGAGTAGGAAACATAGATCACTGGATCACACTGAATGGCAGTATAATAGAGTCTTTCACTTTTTAAAAGCTTGAAGTTAGGTGAGAAAGTAATTTGTCAGTAAACATCTTTAGGACTAAAGTGGTTTGTAGCTGAGACTGCCAATAAAACTTTTCTAAATGGAGTTGTTTTATTTTTAACAAAATGATTGATTTCTGGGTTTACTTTTATAGTAATTAATCTGACCAGGCTTATCAGTTTAGCCCGAGTCTCCCTGTTCACAAAATGTAAGTATCTTGGATAATTTTTAAAGTCTTTTTAAT
The DNA here is from genome assembly GCA_030848825.1 of Tadarida brasiliensis. Classification (NCBI taxonomy): domain Eukaryota; kingdom Metazoa; phylum Chordata; class Mammalia; order Chiroptera; family Molossidae; genus Tadarida; species Tadarida brasiliensis. Next base: position 61,742,883 of record CM061262.1, read on the forward strand.
CTTAAGTAAGATCTCAGGCTAAACAAAACAAACAAAAAGAAATAGCAGATATTTCAATAAATGCTATTATAATGTCTGGTTTCATTTCCCTTGACAAATGTATTTTTTGCTAATCTGATTATAAGCAATTCTATGAGTGAAAACTTCTGCATAACTCAATTATCTAATCATAACAATACCTGCTATTTATACAGGAATTTACACTCTTTGAAAAACAGACATTCCCATGCATTATCTCATTACTAGTTCTTTTTTTATGAAAGGGTTAAACTATGACCTTTTAAAAAACAAAGACAAATATCTTGTGCTTCTTTTGGTTTCAAGATCCTAAATCAGAGACTAGCACAGGGCCAGTACTCAGTGAGTGATTGCTGAATGAGTGAGTGGCAGATTTTATGCTTTTGGTAAAATTGTAAATGTTGTGTGACATTTACAAAATTTTTATTTGATATTTAAGGACTTTGAAATTTGGAGTTTTCTGTCAGTAAACTCATAATGGTTGGGTTAAACATTTTAGTTTACAAAAGGCTTCCCTTCCTTGACCTTGGGGTTGGCATGACTCCACTCCAAAGGGCAATGGCACATGCTTGATCCAGAATGGTGACTTTTCAAAGGCATGTGTTTCTTGTCCGGCCGGTGTAGCTCAGTGGTTGAGCATCGACCCATGCACCAAGAGGCCGCTGGTTCGATACCCAGTCAAGGCACATGCCCAGGTTGTGGGCTCGATCCCTAGTGGGGGGCATGCAGGAGGCGGCCATTTGATGCTCTCTCTCATCAATGTTTCTATCTCTCTCTCCCTCTCCCTTCCTCTCTCTAAAATCAATAAAGAAAAAAAAATTTTTTTTTAAAAAGACGTGTTTCTTTTTCATGTTTAGATTCTGGTACAAAGAAGATACACATTACACATATTATTTAATTAGTAGGTAAGAATGTAATATTCACAAAGAGGTTATTAATGACCCAAATCATCATTACACAATCTTTTTTTTTTTTTTTTTGTAACTTTGGGAGTAGTTAATTTTCTATGGTGGGAAAACTGATGAATAAATAAACAATTCAAGAATGAAAAATATCTAGCAATATGATAAACAAACATTTTTCAGAGGAAACATATGTTTGGTTGGGATGGAACTCCACTGGCATTGATCAAATGCAGTTTTAGTGCATACAGTGTTTCTACTATCTAGACCCAGAGCACAAAACACTGAGATGTTAGCTAGTTACCTGTGAGGTCTATCTAAAAGTGAAAGGCTTGCAGTCAACGTCCTTTGAAGAAATGTACTCTATTCCTGTATGGTAATCTATGCTTTATAGATCACCTTCACTCACATAATGTCCTTGGAACCTCAAAGCAGTCATGTGAGGGCTAGGTCGGTTGATCTTATGATTCCCATTATATAGGCCCCAATGAGAAGAAGTGACTTTGAAACTTTGAGACCCAGACTCACTGCTTTGGCTTTTGTGTGGGCTTACGCATTGCTCTTTTGCTTTATTGTTTTTGGTGAAGTGTGTTCTTGTAAAGGGTAAAAGACTGTGTCCACGTAGTCTTTCTAAGATACAGAAAATTGTAAAGTGCTTGCTGTGTTGACAGAAAAAGAATAATGGTCTCTCTGAAGAGGAATTTTTAAATTATTATTGTTAAATTCCTGTATTTGCATGACCTTTAGAAGGTCCGACACCCATATTTCCTTTCATTGAAATATGCTCAATTAAAGTAAAAAGGATAATAGAAATAGACTAATACAAATACACCAAACTTATTTTTGACAAAGGTGCAAAAATTCATGGGAGAGTAAAGATAGCTGTTTCAATGAATAGTGCTAAAACAACTGGACATCAATAGCTATAAAAATGAACCTCAAATAAACCTAAATGTAGAAGATAACATAGGAGAAAATCTTTATGATTTGAAGTTAAGCAGAGTGTTGTTGGATATGACACCAAAATCATGAACTATAAAAGAAAAAAAATGGATAAACTGGATTTCATAAAAAGTTGACACTTTTGTTCTGAAAAGGTTTCTGGTCAGAGGATGAAAGGTCAGTTACCAAACTCTCTGATCTCAACAGTAGGGAGACACAATGATTCAATTAGAAAAATGAGCAAAAGACTGAAACTTCACCAAAGATACCCAGGTGATGTAAACACATGAAAAGATGTTCATTATCACTAGTCATTAGGAAAATGCAGATTACAACCACAGTAAGAATATATTACACATGTATAAGAATGGATAAAATTATTTAAAAAATACTTATAATACAAAATGAATTGACAAACATCTGGAGAAACTTGATGAAAAATGCTGGAGCCAATATGGAAATTCTGATAGTTTCTTAGAAAGTTAAACATGTACCCATCATATGACCCAGCATTTGCACTGTTGGGTATATATTGTAGAAACGTGAACATTTCCTGTATGCGAATGTTCTGAACAGTTTTATTTATTGCAGCCCCAAAACTGAAGCAACCCAAGTGCCCTTCACTAGGTGAATGGTTAAACTAACAGCAGTTCTTTCATACCATGGAAGACAACTAAGTTAAAAAGAGAGAGAGAGAGAGAGAGAGAGAGAGAGAGAGAGAGAGAGAGAGAGAGAGAGAGAGCGCTATTAGTGGTTGCCAGAGGTTAGGAAGGAAAAGGAGGGTGTGACTGTAAAAGTATAGCATACGGAAATTTTGAGGTCGGGTAATGAAACAGTTTTATAGTATCTGAATTGTGGTGACGATTATTTAAATCTCTACTTGTGATTAAAGGTCTTAGAATTATATGCCAAACTATTGAAAAATAAGTGCATGAAACAACAGATAAGTCTAAGTAAGAACTTTTAGGCAAATTAATTGTACTGTGCCAATATCAATTTCCTAATGTTGATAAAACACTATTGCTATGTAAGAAGTTAACACTGATGGCACGTTCATCTGATCTCTTTGGTAGTATTTTTGCCACCTCTGGTGAGTCCAAAATTATGTTTAAAGTTTAAAAATGAGAGAAATTTCCACTTTTTGGACTTCAAGTCCAAGAAAAAGGTCAATAGCCTTCTTGGGTTAAAGCTTCAATTCTTCATATGGAAAAAATATATATTTTAAAAAGAAAGTTCCTGGTACCAATGTGAAAGGAAGGAGAATTTAAATAATAAAGTAAAATTTAAGTAGTACTTTCAATAAGTTGTTTATCTATTCAATCATTCATTTAAAAACAGTGCAGGAGAACACGGGGATGCAAATATGTAAAAGGGACCTCGATGCCTGGGCTTGAATACTGGCTCTGCCATATGATCGCTGTGTGAGCTCCGACAATTTTTTTTTCTGTGCTGCTGTGTTCCTGTCTATAAAATAAGGGGAATAGTAGAACCACGCTGTTAGTTTTTTTTTTATAATTCTATGTATTTGTATATATTAGAAGAATGTAAGGAATTAAACATCATCTAAGTATCAACTATTATGACTATTATTTATATGTTCTTTTATTGAAAGTTTGCTATATTCAAGGTGATTTACTACAACACGCAGAAGATAAAAAGACGATTTAGTCAAGGTTCTGTGTCCTTGAGGATCTTACCGTTTAGCAGGAGACAGGAATGAAAATCGATAGCACAAGTGAAAAGCATGAAATCCTAAGTACATGAGAGACAATCAAATATGATCTCCGAGAACAGAAACCTAGCTCATCACGTTGAGGAAATTAAGGAGGGTTTGTTTGGAGGGGACATCTGAGCTGGGCTCGAGGGCTAGGTCTGATTCCACATGTGGCCAGGAAAAGCATTTCAGACAGCAGGAACCCCTTGGCCCCAACAAGGGGAAGTAGAGTCCACATTGTGCTCTAGGAACAGTGTCCAGCTGGACTTGTGTACAGACTAGAAAGTAGTGAGACACTGATCATCAACACCGAAAAGCATCTTTAAAAGAAATAATGGCAACACTGAACACCAGAATAAAGAGGTAAGAAAGATTATCCTTTCACGGAGAGTGACTTCCAAAGCTATAGTGACATCACATCTTCTGAATTCTCCCCCTTAGCACAGCACAGATCCAGCTTCAAACAAGTCACGCCGGACCTCTGCCCTGGCAGCATTTCCATTTGATGATACTAAAGCAGGGAGGTGTGCTGAGACACTGCCCTTTGTGAATGGCATCTCTGCTCTTCCTGGTGATATTGTGAGGGAGAGAGCTAATACCTTTTTGTTTGCCTGGATTTGTTCCACTTGCTCCCCTTGAAAAGATTTGTCTAAATTAATGTAACTGGCAATTGTACTGTTCAGATGATTGGCAGGGAAAACAAAACAGTGTTTGCTGGCCCTATAAAGCAACCTTTGATTGGAGCTGTTAACACCTATTGTTATTGCATTGATTCAACCTCACTTAGCTTTGAAGTGGTTGGGTAGCTGTGTAATCTTCACAGAATCTTGGCTTTGCATTTTGGACTGCAAACAAGGCAATTTCCAGAGGATGCCTTAGAGACAAGACTTTTTTTCTAAGACTGTTTTGAAATGTCCCTTGAGGGGGGGAAAAAGGTGGCTTATTAGGAAGAGAATAAAATGTAAGCCCCTTGGAGAATGAAGAGGCCATGCAGGGAAGGCTTTAATATTTTCAGATGAAGATCAGTGTTCACCAGTGACCAGCTTTGGTAAAAACTGAGAATATTATGCTCGTACCCAATTTGTATATTGCACTGTAGGCAGTGACATTTTCATTATCTATATTCAAAGTACTGATTGAGTGCCAAGGATACATTATGCACTATATCAGAAGCTGAATGAGATGAATTCCCTAACCAGGACACTTATAATTTGAATGCTATTTTCCTAAGCAGTATCCCAAGAGGAAAATAACTTCCTCCATTTGCTGCCTAGGATCCTTCCCCTCTCCTTCACTCCCTGTCTATGCAGTCTCCTTTGACATCACCAAAACTTGACATTTTCCATATAAAACCGGAAACTGGAGAAAGTGATTTTTTTTCAGCACTGCTTTTATTTTGCTTTATTTTGTATTTTTAAAAGCAGAGTTTTCTTGACAAAGTATTCCCTAGGCATAAATCCCAACTAAATGACTATTTAAGGTCCTTTCACTAATCCACAGGGAAAGAAGTATATCAGGGAGTAAAAATCCATCATTTTCTCTCAATTGCCCCCCTTGATTACATTTTCAACTTTCAATTTCCTGTTTCTTTACTTTAATGGCTCATAAATATTATCATTTATTCCACTTTGAAGACTGCCGTAAACCCTCTGATGGCAAACTTAGAAAAGATATCAGAACCACATAAGATGATCTGAAATGCCTGCTTCTGAAAGCTCTTTATCCTCTTCCAAACCATGGAATGGCTTGTTCTTGTGTAAGTTTCCCAAACCTGACGCAGGAAGAATAGTATAACTTCAATTTATATACTATTGCAGCAAAGGACAGTCTTAGGAGCTACTTGGTTGTTTAATTGATTGATTGATAGACTATTACCTGTAACATATTTCCTATTGATATTACCCAATATTGCTTTCTCTTGTCATGGGCCACTGATAGAATCTGAGGACACAGAGCAACACTCGCCCTGTATCAGATATTGAACGGTGTGTTAAGTGATCAAAGGTTCAGGGGAACCCTGGCTGCCTTTGATCTCCTTCCTGGGTTATGACAAGCTGGCATTCTTTTTTTGTCCACCTCCAGGGGTTCTTTAGCCTTCAGGAAATTTATATGGATTAGATGGAGTGTAAAGTTGAAAAAAGCAAGATTTTAAACTATTTTTGAAAAACCGAGCAGAAAAAACAAGATGTTTAGATAGTTTAACAAGAAAAAGGTATACATTAGGTGTCTTACTGCCACAATATTGTATGAAAATCATCAGAAAATTAAAATAACCAGAGAGAACAAAGAGAACTTATTTTAAGCCAAAGTGAATGGAAAGTTAATAAACTCCCCCAAAAAAGTATTTTTGTTATATTTATACCCTTTTTATTCCCTGTTCTTAAATAAATAATGAAGAAATCTGATTTTGCCATTTGTTCTATAATATGTGACCACATTCACCCAAAGTTGAATTTTAGCTCATCTCACTTATTTTTTCCCCACTTAGGTTGACTCTAAAAGGAACGATGTTTATTTCTCTTCAGTTATTTCCTGCTCCTTTGCATCATATCTTGATGATCAACCTTGATATGTCAAACCACCAGAACAATTCCTGTTTCCTTGCTCTTTAAATCTAACTTTTCTGCCCAGCCAGTGTGGCCCTGTGGTTGAGCGTCGACCCATGCACCAAGAGGTCGCCAGTTCGATTCCCAGTCAGGGCACATGCCCAGGTTGTGGGCCCGATCCCTAGCGAGGGGCATGCAGGAGGCGGCCAATCGATGCTCTCTCTCATCGATGTTTCCATCTCTCTCTCCCTCTCCCTTCCTCTCTTTCTAAAATCAATAAAGAAAAAAATAAATTAACCTGACTGTTCTTTACTTTGCCCTTACTGCATACTGTAGGTCTCTGATACTGCTCTTCAGACGCATCACGCCAATTTCCTCAGAAAAGGACACACATCCCAGTCAGATTCCTATGTGTCTTCCCTGCAGACTTGGCCTCTCAGCAGTGGTTGTGAAACCCGTACCATCGCAGTCTCAGAAGAACACAGAAAATAATATATAGACTTTTAATTCCTAACATGTGGGTTTAAAAAATATCTAATTTTGCATGTTTACCTTAGCTGTTCATCTAATGAAATAAATCATCACAAACACAGAGAAAACTCTCAAGTTTCCTTTTCCTACCTCACCCCCAAATAACAGATAACCTGAAATTCCTCTTTATACTTTTCATTGCATTTACTCATATCAATATATAGCAAATAGATAGATTAAATTTTTAAATCTTCTTTATGACCAAGCATTGTGAGAAAAGTTACAACACAACAAATTGGGAGAAGATATAAGGGAAAAAGAGAGGGGGGCAGAAAGATATAAACCAAAGAACTTATATGCACATACGCACAACCAATGGACACAGACAAGAGTGGGGTGAAGGTGGGGGGGTGGGGAAGAGGGGATCAATGGGGGGAAAAAGGAATATCTGTAATACTCTCAACAATAAAGATACATTTTAAAAAATTGGTATCTTAAATACAAAAAAATTACACAACCTTAGAAAACGAGAGCTCAGTGGAAGACAGCTGACATTTGGAAACGTCCTCAGTGCTCCCAGGCAGAAAGTCTCTGCACAGGTTGTGTGGGTCTCATCTACACAGATGTGGGAGGGCAGCTATTCAGAAACTCTACAAATAGAGATCAACAAGGTATCAGTTCTGGTACTTCATCATTCATGCCATCAATCTGCATTATTATTCCTGTTTCTAAAGAAGAAAATTCAATTCTGATGAACAAAACTTTAAAGATTTCAAATTTAAAGTCAATTACTCTGTAAAGATCTTCTAGAACATATCAGTCTGGGATCCCTCGAAATCTACAAGGAGCTCTGTTACTTAATTCCTGATGTTATTTGACTATTCCTTTGTTTAACAATTAAGTATGTCTGTTATTTTTTTCAATAAAATGAGTATAATGACATGATACTTGTTCATAGAATGACATACAATTCACTTGAAATTCTGTAAGTGCTTTAACAGAAGAAAGCTGTACATATTTATTATTATATCCCTTACATATAACTGGAATTTAATGATGATAGCATAAAAATGTATTTATAATAATTATGAAATTAAAACTTTGTGAACAGAGGTAAGAAAATACTATACTGCATAGCAAACAATTTTTTTAGATGTGTGCACATATCTCTAAAAAGAGATAGAAGGACAACTGCTGTCTGCTGTTTCTCCTCCTGTCCCCCTATCCCTCAGCTCGCTCTCTCTCTCTCTCTCTCTCTCTCTCTCTCTCTCTCTCTCTCTCTCTCTCTCTCTCTCTCTTCAGTCTCCAGGGAACTCTCTAAGTGAAAGATGACAATTAAGAGAACATGGAAGATATATTTCACCCCAAAATACAAATAGATGCATATATGAAAAAAAGAAATTTAAAAGGAGAGAAAGGCTAGTCAGTTGCAGAAAGTTCCCCCTTGCTTGTGAGTTATTTATAGTATTTGTCATGGATCATCTATACTTGTGATCAGTTATTTTTATAAAACTTTTAAAATTATTATTATATATTCCTATGTGTTAGTTCAATTATTCTGAGAAACAAATGCCAGGTCATGTTAACATATTTGGGGGTGGAGAAAATGTGTGTGAAGGACACACAGAGGAAGAAGGGATAGGCAGAAGAAGCTGCAGACCACGATGTCTTCTGACCTGTACAAAAGAAAGAGGATAAGAAAGAAAGAGTTTTGCAAAGCTCTAAAAATCCGTTGGCCCAAACAATGGAGAGAATCAAAACCAAAGTCAAAGAATATGACCTCTGTCTCTATACTTTTGGTCTTGACACTGGGTAAATCTTCACAGTAAGCCGGGAGGGGGGAGGCGGGGGGATATTTCTGAGAAGCAAACTGCGTCCAAGGACACCGACTTCACTGGAGAAGAGTGGTTGAATCACAGGGTTGTATCAAGAGGCAATGCAGCTGTGGCAAGCAGACTCTAAAATGTTCCCTAATTATAATCCCCATCTTCTAGTATTTATGGCTTTATGTCATTGTCCCTGTTAAGTGTGAACAAGACCTGTGACTTGCTTCTAGCTGTGGAATGAGCAACACTGCTGGATTCGACTTCTGTGATTAGGTTAGATATCCATCTTGCTAACAGACTTGCTCCCTCACTGGCTTTGATAAAGCTGTCCTTTTGGGAAGGTCCAGGTGGCAAGGAACTAAGATGATCTCTGACCAACAATTAAGAATTCAGGCTCTCAATCCAACGACACCGAAGGGACTGGAATTCTGCCAGCAACAATGTGAGCTTGGCAGTGGATCCTTCCCCATCAAACCTTCAGGTGAGATCCCAGCCCTGGCTGACACCTCAATTGCAGTCTTGTGAGAGACCCAGCTAAGCCATGGCCAGATTTCTAACCCACAGAAAATTAGAAATAATAAGTGTACCTTATTTTAAACCATTACATTTCCGGTAATGTGTTACCCGGTAATAGAAAACTAATAAAGTAGTCTTAAAATGTAGGGGAAATGTATCAGTTGTATCAGATAAATAGATATTTTGGGACTTGATACAATTATTAACTTTTTAAATGGATTGTGAAGTATGTATGGTGTTCTTTAGACTTTTAGAATTTTCTGTTTATTATTACTTTTTATTCATTTCAATCCTCAATCAATGACTAGTTCTTAGCTAGCAAGTAAAATCCGAATAAAGTGTCTGGTGCATAACGAGTTGTTAGAAATGGTGGCTCCATTTCACCATGGGGAAAATGCTCAAAATTAAGTTTATATACAACAAATTACTAGTCATATACACTTCCTTTTCCTGTAGTTTACTTTGATGTGATATAATGTCATCTCCAATCCCTTAATTGCCCTTATGTTCCACAATAAACTGAATTTAACAGCATGAAAATTTTAAATGACATAATAATCTGAGTGAGTATGTAGTAAAAAGTCTACTGATATAAATTATCGTTGGACAATAAAGTCACCTGTTTATAGAGTGGAATTAACATGGTGGTTATGTAGCAAATATTTAGAAAGACAGGACTTCTGAGTTCTGTGTGTTAACTGCAGTACTACCACTTTGATTTTTGAAAATCCAAATTTGCCCCAGTGTACTGAACGCCACATACTACCTACCTCCAGTTCAGCATAAAGTCCTGCAATATAGGGAAAGGAGTCAGTCTTATAGGAGGATTTGGCATTCTCCTTGCAGTGCAAATCCATTCTTTTATCTCTGATAGCAGGTATTAATGTAAATTCACTGCACATTTTTGGAAAAGGGGGAAAAGCTAAAGGTTTGGGCTGTTTGCAAATCGCCTGTTATTGTACCTCTTTAAACTACTCTCTTTGACTGCATGAGGCTTTGATAGCTCATCTAGTTGCAATAGCATGCGCGTAGTGCTGCAGGCAGGAGGCGGATGGGGGCAGTGTGTTATTGACAGAATCTCCTGAATGATGATTTATTATGAACATCAATGGGAACAACACTTGTTCTTTCTAAAAAGCCTGTTTGTTCCTCTTGCCTCACCTGGGAGGAGCACACTGCCCAGGACTGAGACACTGTTTGTACTGTGTTATTTAGCCTTCTCTACAAATGCTGCATTTTACACAGGCTGGCGATTTTTTCTGGTCTCTATTTTGATGACTTACCAATCATTGGGAATTGTGACATACCCAGAAATCTCTGAAAGCAAGACCATTTGGCAAGAAATAAATAAAATAAGCAAGAAAGAGTCTCCATGAAAAAAAAACAGTTTGCCTTTGTCTCATAGTTGGTTTCCCAACAAGAATAAAAGATTCTTATAGCAGAGAGTATTCATGCAAATTCTGTGCTAGAAAACAAAGAATCTCATGTATCATGTGAATTACAGGCAGGCTAAAACACAAAACTGATAATTACATACTAAATAGCATTGGACACGCCTCCTCCCTTGGGTAGTGCCTGGGCATTTTGTACCTCAGTTTATCTTGGTTCTGTTCCATTTTTGCAAACATTTATTTTTCTCATCTTAAATCAGTTAGGCAAATGTTTCGGAAAAAACTGTTCTCTTCAGGTGCACATTCAAGCACTCATTTTTAAGTAAATTAAGGTATTATTCATTGGAATTTTAAATAATAAAACAAAAGGTACTTTTTAAAAATTTTAATGATAGTTGCTTTAAATCAGTAAGAGAGACAATCCTAATACAGACTTTAAGCAATGCATTAAAAAACCATAATTTAAGCTGTAAGTTAGACTTCATATGGTTTATGAAATATATATATACACATATATACACTCATATATACATATGTATATGCATCTTTATAAATCTGTATTTATATATGTATGTGTATGTATATATGTATATATTATACATGTATACATGTGCACACATACACAGACACACTATTGGTTTCCTTCTTTACTTTATATTTTCATCAAATTAGAAAACTCTAAATTACATTATAGTTCAACACAAATGTTAGCAACGAGTCAATGTCTTCTTCAAGGAATGTTGATTATTCAGGTCTAATATTGACTGGGGATTATAGAAAAACTTTATTCAAACTACTTACAGAATTTTGTCAGATGCTTTTTAAAAAAACATATGACATTAAGAAAAACCTCAAAAACTGGAAATTATTGAATGAGAGTATTGAAAGACTCTCCAAACAACTATAAGGTAGAATTCAACTCTGTGAAATATGTCTTTCTATTTCTACAACATTAATTTTTTTTTCTCTATTGATTTTAGAGAGCGAGGAAGGGAGAGAGAGAGAGAGAGAGATAGAAACATCCATGAGAGAGAACATCGATTGGCCACCTCCTGCATGCCCCCCACTGGGGATCAGACCCACAACCTGGGCATGTGTCCTGACCGGGAATCGAACCAGCGACCTTTTGGTACATGGGTCAATGCTCAACCACTGAGCCACACTGGCCAGGCTATTTCTACAACATGTAGATTTGGCTTTTTAATATAATCTGTACAATTAAGTGATTGTATAATCAAGCTTCAGATTATATATCAGAGGCATGCAGCTTTGGCATGTCACTTAACATCATTAAAAAAGCAATTTCTAATATGATCAACCTTCCTGTGAGGTATTTTTCCATCAAGAGCTAGTATAATTCAATAAGGAAAATAACAGTCATGTGCTTACTGCCCACTGATTAGGGCAAAACATATGTATCTTGACCATACATATAATGTCCAGTTTTTACCAACATTAAATGATGATTTAGTGCAAATTGCTGACTAGCATACTCTTCACTGTGCATCAAGCTGTGTGCATTGGCACTGAGGAGCAACCTCTGCTATTTACAAAGCAATACCCTTCCTTTCTGCACACGCAGTTTATGTTCCATTAGGAGATGTCCCAGTCTTCATTGTGACTTACAAATAATCTTAACTACACACAACAACTTGATCCTCATGCATGGGTTAGAAGTCATGAAGGAAAGAAGACATCATCAAGCATATCCCCAGATGGGCACCCTCAAGAGCTGATTCATGCTGCAAATCATGGCTTTCTCCCAGGTGTAATAGCACATTTCTGTTCCCAGGTATGTGATGGTAGCCTTTGTTTCATGTTGTTCACATGGTTATTACACCGCATCTGGTGGAGTTGTTTGATAAAGACTCCTTTTCCCGTCAAACACATTGCCCTCAGTGAGTCCTGCACTCATTTAGTGTCAATCGGCCCCTCCTCCAGGGGAAACAAAGATTTTGCACTTGCACTGGAAGGCCTTACATCTTATCGGAAAGTCGTTATGTTTTATTTTAAAATTTGAAAAAAATTCAATGGCTTTATTCTTCTCTCTAATCCGTTTTATAACATTTGTAACTAGGGGAAAATGGAATATTAATCCAATAAAATGGAATTGTTTAAAAAAAAAATCCATTTGGCAATTTCTAACCACATTTTAGGCCGTCATTACGTGATTAAAAATTATCACACAGAGATTCAATTGTGCCAGGATATACAGATTCACAATCTATATTCATGACATAGTCCTCTTTACTTAAAAATATGTATAATGTTCCCAGGCAGGGTGGCTAAGTTGGTTGGAGACTCATCTCACACACCAAAAAAAAAGTTGCGGGTTTAATTCCTGGTCAGGAGGGCATATATGTAGGATGCAGATTCAGTTCCCAGTTGGGCGCCTACAGAGGCAACCAGCCTATGTGTCTCTCAATCTCTCCCTTCCTTTCTCTCTAAAATCAACTTTTTTATAAAGCATATTCTCAGGTAAGGATAAAAAAATATGTATGATGACATTCTGGATTTAATATCTAGTTTAGTAGTTTTATTAGTAGTTCTTTGCTTCACTAAACTAAATACTTATTACTATGCATTAGCATTTATATAATTTTCCATTGCTACATAGCAAATTGCTCCAAATTTAGAGGCTTAAAACAACATCCATTTATTATCTCACAGTTCTGAAGTTCTGACGGGCTTTGCTGGACTCCCAGCAAGGTTGAAATCAAGATGTCAGCTTGACTCTGCTCTTATGTGGAGGTTCTGGGGAAGAATCTACTTCCCAATTTATTTATGTTGTTGTTAGAATTCAGTTGCTTATGGTTGTAGGACTGCTGTTTCTGGTTTTCGGTTTTGTTTTCTGGTGGCCAGGAGCCTCAGTGTGCCTTAAGTCTGTCCACATTCCTTTTCATGTGGCTCCTTAATACTGAGTAAAGGATGTTCATCCTATTTCTTCCAAATGGCATTGCATGATTTGTACCAAAAAGTCACAGCATGTGCAGGGCGTGCCCTTTCTGATTGATTGTCATACCAAAGCAATGCCTACTCACAACACAACCAAATCTGGGATATGCTCAGAAAAACAAAGTGAAACAAAACAAAATAAACAAAAAAAAACATTAAGCAGTGAGCAGCTAAGTGAAAGCATTCATTAGCAAATCTGTCCTCAAGTTGTGTGCAAAACAAGATTTAGTTTAAAGAATCCTGCAATTTCGTTTTGCAATGCAATTCAATGAGGCAAAAATGAAAGTTTTAAGGTGCAACATGAACTCTATATAAGATCTAAATACATTTTGCTGTTTTGACCTTTCAGATGTTCCTTTTACATAATTTCATTTCTCGTGCTTTCCTCTATTTCAGCTTCAGGGCGATGTAACAGAAAGTAAACTATCAAACTACAAAATATGCAAACACTTCAGAAGTACAGTTTTTGCAAAGCTTGATATAGCCATAATCTTTCCCAAATTTAATTCTAAAGGTTAAGAAGAACTCAGCTTAGAAGGAAAGAGGAGAGATGTACCCCAGGGAGCTTTGAGACTCCACCTGTATCGTGTTCTAATAACCTGATTTTGTTATGCATGTTACCTTTCTTTATGTTTAGGCTCTGAGAGTTCTGGCTTTTGGACAAAAATGTTTATAATGACAAATAAAAACAAATGTGTTCATGGAGATTTCCCCCCCCCACCAAAGTTTGCCATGAGAAAAGGCCAAAGAATTGTCATCAGGGAGTGAGTCTGGAAGCCTCACCTGTCTTTCACAAAAACAACAAAATGCATCTCTATTAGAAGCCATTGCTGCCAAAATAAATTCACTTCAGGCAGTAGGTATTTCAATAGATAATAAACTGGATGAATTAGATGCCAGAGTCTCTACATTTAGAAACCCAGATGGAAACACAGATCAAAACTCGAAACACTGAATGGCTAGAAGGCACAGTAAAAAATACAAGCAGAGAAGTCTCCGCCTGCTTTTCTTACTATATCATCAAAGACATAGGGGTCTTTGAACTTTGGAGGGAAAATGTAGGCAAAAAAAAAAAAAAAAGAATTACTACAGTGGGTGCTATCTACCTTTTTTCCCTCTCGATTGCACTGATGTTTTCACAGAAAATAAGATCAGAGAGATGCAAAGCACTGTACTTCAAATTGAAGTAGGAATAAAGTTAACACATCCTTGATTAAAATCAAAATGAAAATCTATCTACTAATTATAATCCCCAATCTCCACTTTAACTCAGTGTTCAGATTTATTTAGATATTTTCTTTTTCTTTCTGTGCCTGCAATATTTTTGGAGAAATGTTATTGAATAGTTAAAATCTCTCACCATCATACAGCAGAAGAGAAGAATACATCAAATTACAACATTCAAAAACTAAAATGAAAATACTACAGACTCAGAAGAATGCATCCACATAAATATCCACTAAGCCATTGCCTTCCTTCAGCATCATAAATAAACCATGGTACTCTTATGGATTGGAAACAAAAAGTGCAATTCCACTTACTGAATATTCCAATGGTCAGCTAATATTTGCACCATAACCCCTTCCTAGCTAAAAGGGAGCCAAAGAACAGATTAATTTTACACAAAAACAATGATCTCTGTTGTCTCTTGGATTGTGAAGCAGATTCCAGCAGATGTTTCCATTTCTGTTGTTATGCATAGCACAGGCTTCTGTATAAACCATAGCATCAAGCACTCTATATTTGCAATGATATTTTTCTTTTGACTCTGATTGGGATGATATTATTATTATGCTCACTTAGTATGTACTGAGCACGCACATGAGTGCATGGCACAGCTGCATAATACAAAAAGACAGCCGCAACGCTATACAGAGATTTGATTTTTTAAAAATAACAAAACTCCCTTTACTCACATTAAATAGGTTATTACCTAAGAAATGTTTTATTTGTTTTAGGCCTGCATGGTTACCTATTTGACAAAATTAGATCAATTTTTAACGACTCCATTAAATTGCAATGTCTCCATTCAGAAAATCGACCAAATAAAATCCATTCTTTAGGTAGTTAAAAAGCATGAAAATAAAACTTGGCAGAACGCTCAGTCACTTCTGTGAGTATGATTGCAGACAGAAATAAGAAAGGCATGTAGTTAAAATCCAGATGTTAGGGTTTTTAAGAAAATGTTTTTCTTCACAGGGTAGCATATTTTTAAGGTATATATATAAAAAAATCACAGCAAAAGGCAGCTATTGCTATGAATGTTCTCAGAGAACCATGTGCCATATAAGCAACACAGGCACATTGTCCATCTGAATTGACACCAGGCCTTGCGAACAACCTAAGAACTACAGATTCAAGGACTTCTCCTTATACACAGGAACTGTAAGTGAGACTATTTATCAGAAGCTGGAGTTTTCAGATAACCTTGATCTCAGCCATCATTAGTGAAATCAGCAAAGCCATCAGCACTTTTGTCTTTCAGGTACATTCTTAGTCTTTGTAGAAGTTACTTATTCTCATGTTTGAAAATCTAACACACAGTGTCTTGTGTGTGCCTAGGCAGTGTGTAGAAGCTGGCCTTAGACAATCTTACACTAATGGTGGGAAGGCAAACTTGACCAACATTGTTAGTCTGGAATTTTAAAATATTTTAGATGTCTCAGAAATATTCATGTTATTTAACCCAGAGACCCAACTTCAATTTGTTCAGGATAGAATGTATTCAATTATCTCAGCAATTTTTCTCAACACGGCGTTTGGTACTGAGCGAATGGGTAGAGATTCAGTGGTTAAAAATAAATATAATAATGTAAAAATATATTATTTTCATTTCACAGAACTTAGAGTCTAGTAAGAAAGGAAAAACAAATTAAAAATATACACACAGAGAATCACAAGCACTGATAAGAACAACAGAGGAAAGACATGACATTATAAGAGCATAACATTATGAGGGGTCCATGATTTAGATGAAGTTGATCTAATCTGAGGGGCCCATCCAAGACAGGATTTTCCCAGGCTCAACCTACAATTTCTTCTAGTTGATGTGTCAACTCCTTCTTGAACCTCATTAAGATCAAGTTGAGGGGAGGGAGTTTGGGGGCTGGGTGAAAAAGGTGAAGGGACTGAGAAGTACAGATTGGAAGTTGCAGAATCGTCACAGGATGGAAAGTACAGCACAGGGAATATAGCCAATAATGTTGTAATAACTGTACAGTGCCAGGTGGGTACTGGAAATACCAGGGGGATCGCTTTGTAAAGTATGTAATTGTCTACCCACTATACTGTACACCTGAAACTAGTCCAAAATAATGAGTGAAAGCTGTAATTGAAAGAAGAATTTTAACCAAAAAAATAAAAAAATAAATAATAAATAAATAAATAAATAAATAAATAAATAAAATGATCGAGTTGATTGTACATTCTCCTTTCTTCCTAATCCATCAGCCCCTTTATATGCACTTTCCTAATGATCTCACTCATGCTTCATACTGCATTCCTTCAACATGTCTTGGCCAACACCCTAATTCCCTGTCCCTTGCCTTCTGGTTGTCTCCCTAAGGCAAACTCCATGCCGAACTCCTTGCCTGCTGCTCAGCTCTGAGTGACGCTGGAGGAAGATCCATGTAGACTGGGTCCTCTGTACACGTATGATCACAAAACTCATGGATCCTTAAAATTATCTGCTTGTCTTACTTCATTTCAAATGCCTCCCCTAACCTCAAATCCTCCTCTGCCTTTCTACCACCACACACTCATCTCCTTTGAAAGAAAAAACGGACACCATCATATTCAACCTTCATCTGTCTAATGTTAGAAATGCAAACCTGCACAAGGGCACCCATCTGGTATTTCTCACTACTTGTTGCTACAAGGTTCCTTCTTCCTGTTTAAGGCTAATTCCCCTTCTCTGTTTCTCAGGATACGGAACTGTGTCCCTCTTGATATTTCACTTCTTTCTCTTAAAGCCATTGTTCCCCCATCCTCATTAAAAAATGCTCCAACTTGACTACACATTCCCTCTAGTTCTAATTTATCTCTCTAATCCACTTGGAGATAAGGAGGTAATTTTTGAAACATCATTTAGAATTTATGCTCTCCAATTCCATGCTTCTTACGTTTCAGATAATATTCTCTCGTCTCTTGGCTTCCACGGCACTGTCTAGTTTCCATTTTATTTTCAGCTCTCTGGTTGTGCATTTTCTGTCTCCTGTGGAAATTTTTTTTCTTCTTACCATTTAACATTGGGATTTTACAATACTCAATAGGGTCTTCTCACACTATACTTTGTCCCAAGACAACCCTATTTATTGTCATGTGTGTGTGTGTGTGTGTGTGTGTATGTGTGTGTATTCTTAGATTTATATCACTGCTCTGACTTCTCCACATTTTTATATAAAAGGCACTTCATATCCATATCTAACAAAGTAAAACTTAACTCATGATCTGTTCCCCCCACTTCAAAACATCTTGGACATCCCAGTGTTTCCTTTCACATTGAATGACACTACTGTCCATTGACTTGCCCAAGTCTGAAAACAAGGAATCATTTTGACTCCCCCTTCTGCTCCCCAAATCCAATTCATCACCAAGCTTTGTCTGTTAATCTTTAAATTATCATTTACATCTGTCTACTTTCTCCCTCCTTACCCCTACCAACCTAGTCTAAAGCATCATTTCAGCTACTTCTGTTAAGTGCTTAGCGTCCAATCTGCAACTCCTCACAATCAGGTATCTATATACAAGCAGCATGATGTTCTTGAAATGTAATGTCCCTATTAAAAACACTTCAAAGGCTTTTCTGAGCTCTTTCAGATGAACAAAACGCCTTCATACGACCTTATTGGTTCTGCATGAGTGTGACCTCTGGCTACCTCTCTGGTTCCATGTACACCGTGTCCCCATGCTCCTCTCTGTGTTCCAGTTGCCTGGCCTTGTTTTAGTCTCATGTATGAGATTGTTTTATCTGCCCACGAGCTGCTCTGAGCATGCTGTTCTGTTGCACTATTATTTGGGTGACCCTTTAGAGAATGAACTGATCCTCTACTGAAAATTACGCAGGTACAACAAACATAAGCAAGAATGACTGTGTCAGTTCCAATTCAGGCATTAGCATGACAGTGATTAAGATACTCTAGTGAGTATAAAACAGATTCAACACTACCACCTCTCTGCCACTCAAGATATTTAATGATTCACCTGTACAACACTCCTGCATTATTCTGTATTTGGAATGATCACATTCACCATGATTCTTCACAGATCTTCAGCCCCATGATTTCTTCATTATAGGTTCTGGTGAAGCTAAGCCCAAGTATTTACCTGTTTTATTATATTGTATTTAATATAAATCATTTTTCTATTGTACTATTTTATATTACAGTTAAAATATGTTATTGCTTTTGTTTTAATTATGTGTGAGGTAGGTTATATCCTCTATGAATTTAATTTCAGAAAAGCCAAAGAAGCTTTACAAAATATTCATTATACAAGCATTTTGACTATAGATAATTTTAAAAAGCCAGAGGATATGAGTGTGGGAAAATGTGAGATGAGAGAGAAACAGACTAGCTGGATAAAAAGGGGGAAAACTGGCCCCATAAGCAGGTCCAAACTGGGAGAGGAGAGAAGATCGATTCCCAGGCCAAGTGTGGAGTTTTGACTCTTACATGGTGTGAAGGTCAGTTTTATGTCTCAATTTAGCCATAGTCTTCAGTTATTTAATTGAATTCTAATTTGGGTGTTCTGTGAAATAATGTTTAGTAGATATAATTTACGTGTACCATTTATTAACTTTTAGTTAAAGAGATTATACTGGATAATCTGGGAGAACCTGCTTTCATCCATTGAAAGACATTCAGAGCGGAGCTGAAGTTTCCCTGAAGAAAAAGAAATTCCACTTGTGGAGGGCAACTCCTGTCTGAGAGTTTCCTTCCAGAAGTTACGTCAAGTTTTAGACAGTAAGTCTCTTATTATACATAGTCACTGATCCTACTTCTCTGGCAGAACCCTGACGAATACTCCCGGAACAGGATATTTTAACTACTAAAATAAAATCATTTCCATTACTAAAAATAATGAGTAGAACATGTAATATCTGAGAGTAACCAGGACATTTCAAAGCCTGCCCAAATCCTCATCTTGGGGTGATGGGGACCAAAAGTTATTTCTTCTGAATAAAATAGAAGAGGATGGGAAGAAAACACAAGTGAAGCCGCATGCTGATCCCCAGACTGGCATCATGAGCTCGCCCACAGGCCACACCCCTCCTGTCTTTTGGTTTACTCCCGCTCACCTTTCGTTTCCTGGCTTGCAAGGAAAAAGCTGTGAACTTTCAGAAATCAGAAGAAAACATTCTGTACGGCCAGAAAGCAGTAAGTGAGGAGGAGAGGGCACGGCGGATTTGGAGCCCGAGGGGAAGGTGGGAGGAGAGCCAGATCACACAGTATTCTGTTGGCAACAACGAGGATTTTACATTTCATCCTAAGTGCTAATGGAAGCCATTGAAGCATTTTGAGAGAAGAACTGATGTAATCTAATTTAAGTTTTAAAATCACTCTGGCTGCTGTGTGAAGTAGAAAAGGGATTTGAAAGGAGCCTGGGAGACCTGACAGAAAGTAAGATACTCTAGGTGAGACAGTTTTTATAAACATATCCTTAAAAAACAGTCATGAGCAGAACAATTTATTTACAAGGATGCTATTCTTAGAAGTGTATATAAGTAGGGACTGGCAGGGACTCCAAAGCAAAGGTCCATTTGTTAAAATGATTTCTTCCTTAGGTCATCAGACTTTCCTGAAACTACCTATGACCGGGGCTGGATATCTTCAGTGTGTTTCTGTTGACCCAGCTCCCCCTTGTCTCTCTGCTGTGCGGAGATATGGTCCATGAGGACTGCACCACCTCAGAGGATGCCTTTGCCCTGGCTTTCCAGTGATTGGGCCAACAAGGACGGGAAGTAATGCTGTCTGGGAGCACAAGTAGTGGAGAAGAAAGTGAGACAGGAATTTTATTCTCCAGATTCTGTCTTGATGCATGCTTAAGGTGTGTCTTTACTGAAGACCATACTAACATAACAGCGACGTAGGGAGAAGAGACCCCTTCCCTGGGCCAAGTGCTCTAAAGGGCCGTCTGACCGTTTGTCTATTTTTACTGCTACCTAAAGAGCAAGGACTCTGTAGGCCAACAGGACATGCCCTCCCAGAACCCAGTATCTCCATTCTGGACCTTGTTCTGGGTACATAGGTCCCCATCATTCTTTGTTGAAACAGTTCTGAACCCACCGGTAGGGCCTGCATTTGTGGTCACAGCTCTTTGGAGGATGAGGATCAGGGTGGAAACAGAATCCAGCAATACAAACTGGAGTCACTATATATGTGCATATAAAGTATCTTTCAGTGGTCAAAGGAGCCAGGGATGTGAAGAGAAGGGAGCAGCTCTGGGCCAGTTCCACCCCTGCTGTAGTGTATCAGAGCAGAAAGTCCACGGAGTCTAGAATGCTAAATTCAAATCTGGTCTTCCAAGTCATTGTGAAGACACATTAATTGAAATAGGATGATATACATTATCTCTCCATTTGTTAACCTGATTTATATCTTAAATATTTAATTTTTTTCTTTATTGATTTTAGAGAAAAGGGAAGGGAGAGAAAGAGTAACATCAATGAGAGAGAACATTGATTGGCCGCCTCCTGCACTCCCCTCACTGGGGATCAGGCCCACAACCTGGGCATGTGCCCTGACCAGGAATTGAACCGGTGACCTCTTGGCACATGGGTCGACACTCAACCACTGGCCCACACCGGCCGGGCTATATCTTAAATATTTAGATGTATGATTTGTAGGTGTCAGTTTGACTCCTGCCCATGGCTGCACAAATATTAGGTATAGACTTGGTCCATATTTTTGTCAGGAGGCCTTCTTCCTTCAGATGATCCTCAACTTTCTTCTTCTGGACAAGGGTGGTAGCAGTTCCTCTTACCAGTCCACCCCTTATTCATCTTCCTGAATCCCGTCCACACCTTTGTAAGTCATTCTTACATTAAATGTTTCTCAATTAACCAGCATGATCAGTGTAGCAACTGTTTCCTGCCAGGAGCCTGCCAGGTACAAAGTGTAGAGGCCAAGAGTTGAAAGCACACAACCATACAACATGATTATAGAGCAGAAATTTGAATTTCAGTGCAAACTCTGTCTGCAACATCAATGTGTTACATATAATGAACTAACTAGTAGATTGAGCCGAGGAGTCCAGTTCTACAGTATCTGGCTCTCTTTAGCCACGGTTGCTCTGGTTAGCCCTATGACAAAAAGAGGCCTCACTTTCCTCTCTGAGGCACACGTCCAGTCCACGCTATTTTTGCTTTTACCTGATGAAATTTGTTGTAGGAATTGCTGTTTTTCCCCTGAAGGGATGAGGAAGACAGAACTCCTGGTAAACCCCCAGGCTGCTATAACATGTCTACCTGCCTTCTCTAAGCTCCTTACACACAATATCCTGCCTTCAGAGAGGACGCTGCGCCCTGATGATGGGAAAGGAAGTCCACTTTCCTTCCAAACTAAGACTTGGGAAGTCAGGAGACAGCACCAGGGCTTGTGTCAGAATATATGAGAAAAAAATGCATGAAGGTTGTTCTTGGGTAGCTTTAATATATATTACTCTTATTTTCTGTTGTATACTTTTTTTTTTTTTTACATTTTCCTTATTTGAAAGTTATTGTATTCATAATGCAGTAATTTAAAAAATACAAATTATTTTGAAATGTTTTAGTGAGTGTCCTAGAAATAGATATAGAGATAGGTAATCCTAAAAAGAGACAGATCAAGAAACCAGAACATTCTCCAAAAGAGATAACTTGCTCCTATTATTTTGACAATAGAAAATGGGAAAATGTTATTTGATTTTTCAGCAACTCTAATAAAACTAGGTCATGTGCCTACAATAACCATTTCAAGATTATACATTTAAGAAAATATAGCCCTGGCCTGTATGGCTCAGCGGTGGAGTATCTACCCGCGGACCAATGAGTCATGGGTTTGATTCAGGCCAGGGCAGGTACCTTGGTTGTAGTTCGTCCCAGCCCTGATCAGGGTCGTGTGGGAGGCAACCAGTTGTTGTGTCCCTCTCATGTCGATGTTTCTCTCTCTCTCTCTCTATCTCTCCCTCTCTCTCCCTCATACTCTATCTGAAGATAAATAGAAAAATATCCTCAGGTGAGGATTAAAATATATATGTGTGTGTGTATACGCACACACACACACACACACACACATATATATAATATTTATGGAAACTTTTAAAGTATAATCAAGGTCATAGGGGTCAAGAGAGATCCCAAAGTATTTGTCATTAACTAATTAATTACATAACACAAGTAGCTACTGAATGTCCATTGTGTACCAGATATTGTTTTGGTGCAACAATATCACAGCAATGAAGAGATAAGTCAAGATTTCTGCTCTCTTCGAATTTATATAATTGGGGGAGAGAGAATACACAAGTAAGCAGGGGGATGACCATGATAAGTTCATTTAGTAGTATGTACTATTAAGGCAAAAAATATTAAAATATAAAAGAATGTGAGAAGAAAGTGCTATCAGTTTTATGGTCAGTAAATACTTCTTATGGAAGTAAAATATGACTGAGCTCTGATTGATAAGAAGGATCCTTCTAGTAGAAGGAAACATAAATTCAAAGATCCTAAAGGAAAATAGGGACCAAAAGGACCGAAAGAAAAGGATACTCGGATGAAAGCAGAAAGGATACTCTAAGAGAGCAGAAATCTTGACTTATCTCTTCATTGCTGTGATATTGTTGCACCAAAACAATATCTGGTACACAATGGACATTCAGTAGCTACTTGTGTTATGTAATTAATTAGTTAATGACAAATACTTTGGGATCTCTCTTGACCCCTATGACCTTGATTATACTTTAAAAGTTTCCATAAATATTATATATATATGTGTGTGTGTGTGTGTGTGTGTGCGTATACACACACACATATATATTTTAATCCTCAGACTAACGCATATATAACTTTGGAGTCCTTAGTATGGAGTGTAGACATCTTAAGTCTTTAGTAATACATCGAAGATTTGACAAAGGATAATTTCAAAGGTAACATGGAAGCTATGGGTATCACTATGATAATGGAAGGATTTGACTTGGGGTGGTGAACACACAATACGATATACAGATGATGTATTTTATAATTCCATACCTGCCCTGGACAGTTTGGCTCAGCAGTTAGAGCATCAACCTGAGGTCCAGAGAGACCCAGGTTCGGTTCCTGCTAGGATCACGTGCCTTGATTGCAATTTGTCCCTGGCCCTGGTTGGTCATCGGGAGGCAGTCACTCAATGTGTCCCTTTCACGTCGATGTTTCTCTCTCTTGCTCTCTCTCCCTCCCACTCTATCTGAACAAAAAATGGAAAAATGTCCTCGGGTGAGGATAAAAAAAAAATAGAATTCCATACCTGAAATATATATAATTGTATTAGCCAATGTCACCCCAATAAATTCATTAAAATTTAAAAAAGTAAAAAAAGCACCTTTTACACATGATCTTCTTCAACAGGAAGAAGACCAGTTCATACACCAGTGATCGATAAGGTGACATTACAGGAAAAGAGGTTCTATAGTATGTATTTATGTCTGCAGTATGAGGATGGGACAGAGTTTTAGCACTTCATCTAGGTTGCACAAGATGTTTTATGGGATGTAATTGTTATCTACTAGTGTGGTTAATGGTTTGGATAAAAATATGACAGATGACAGATTTTGCAAGGGCACCAAATGGGTTACATGCAATAAAGTGAGCCAGACTGACTTATGGTTGTTACGGTCTCAAGAGTGGACTTATTTCCAGCAGTATGCTCTCAACTCTCATGCACAAATATGTGAAATGGATCAATTAACTATGTCTTAAAGATTTCCTTTTTATTCAGAAGTATGAATCATATTGCTACTCCTTTACAGATTTCCCCCAAGAGCTACATTTTAATTCAAGAAGGGTTATTTGAAAAGATGCATAACTCCTTCACACTTACAGCTTCAGATGAAATGATAAAGGAGTGGCACAGTTTATTATATTTTCCCCATTTTGCTTCAGTGTTCTTTTATTTCCACTTTGTAACTGTAGGCAGAACTTGATCAACGGGTATAATAAAAGATACGAGTATTTCAAGGAAATATGGCAAGCTAATAGGAATAAGACTGACCATTTTTCATTTTCATAAGTCTTGAAATACATTTAAGATGCTACCCCAGTGGTCCCATGGACATGGACAGTTTCTTTGCAA